>CM053770.1:662143594-662234471 GCA_028658325.1 Potorous gilbertii
GCATCTCTCTCATTTCTCTTCCCAGTTTTTCCTCCACCTGTCTAACTTGATTTTCAAAATCCTTTTTGTGCTCCTCCATGGCCTGAGCCCATGGGATATCTATTTCAGATGTTTGGGATACAGAGGCCTTGACTCCTATGTCTTTACCTGATGGTAAGCAGTTTTCTTCTTCGTCAGAGAGGAATGGCGCAATCATTTGATCAAGAAAATAACCGTCTATGGTCTTATATTTTTTCCCTTTTCTGGGCATTTTCCCAGCCAGTTACTTCACTTCTGAGATTTCTGTCCACCCCTGCCTAGATCTGCCCAGCTAGTGCTTGGGGTCTGAGATTCAAATGCTGCTCCCCAGCCTCAGGGCTTTCCACAGCTGGCCTGGCTGCTATTCAGGGTAAGATTAAATCAGGTTCTCAGGTGGGGGCAGGGCCGCCTCCCAGGCTCAGTTCCCTCAGGGGATTTATGCAGATACCTTTTGTAATGGAGCTGCTGCAGAGCTCCTGCCTGCTCTGAGAGCCTCTGGCCACCTGCTGCCTCTGCCACTGCCTCTGCCGCTGCCTCCCGAGGGGGCCTGAGTCCCGGAGACACCCCGCTCCCCTCTCAGCCCGTCTCTGTCACTGACCTGTGTGTCTGTGGGTGGAGGGACCTTCGAGGATGCTGGAGATTCCGTCCCTGAAGCCTGCTCGGATCTGCTCGCTCCTCTCTGTGCCGCGCGGCCAGGGCAAGGGCAGGCTCCGCTCCCGTCCGGTGCACGATGGACCTTTGGGATCGGTTTTTCCGGACTCTCTGGAACGGAAATCTCCTTCACTGTGTTGCTGCACAGCTTCTACTGTTCCAGAATTTGTTGGGAGTTCTTTTTAGAGGAAATCCATGGGCTGTGGGTTCGGAGCTAGCATAGGTGAGTCTACTCCGCCATCTTGAGTTCCTCTCTTTCAATGCTCATTGTCATTTTTCTATTTCTAACAGTCAGAGCCTTGGAATTTTTAATTATCTCCTATTCTCCAGATACATGACAATGAAGACCTACTTTTCTCTGAACTATCTCTTCTATCTGTTCTCTGTTCCTTTCATAAACTGCTTAGTTCAAATTTTTATCACGAGTTTGACGTGACTTTAGATATGATTTAGTAGGATCTCCTAATTTTTCACATAACAAAATTGACTTTCATTATGAATTGTTAGCTTGTTAGTGTCAGTGCTGGGATTAGAATGGAAGTTCCTGACTCATCAAATGTCTTTACCTCCATACCCCAATTTCCTCTTGTTCCTCCATTCCTATAACCTCTTTTAGCTTACTTCCCTCAGTGTAGATTCTCTCCCTCTCCAACATTGTGCGTTGTGCACTTGAGGAAGGGGAGGGGTACTTGGGATAACTAAGATGATGTAGGAAACAGAAGATAGCAATAAAAACTTAGTAAAAACACTAGACAAACATATGGCTCCCAGGTATTTCTTACATAAGGCCACCTCCTGACCCTTAAAATGGGATTTTCCAGGACTTCCATAATCTGGGAATCTCTTACCTATTCAACATTTCCTATCATTCCATAATACTCACCTTATGCTAAGGTTTGGTCAGTTGCCTCACTGCCCCAAACATGCCCTACCTCCCAGCCTTTTCCCTTGTTGTTCCTGCAATATCCTCTCTTTTCCTACTCTATACATTTAATCCCTCCTTTTCCCTCCAATCCCCAGCTGTCCATAGGGTCTGGCTCAAATCCTATCACTTCATAAAAGATTCCAAATTTTTCTAGCCCTTATTCCCTTCCTTTTGAATTCCATTAATATTTACACACCATACAATATAATTTAGCATTTATTGTATTGTTTACTATTTTTCATGTCTTAATAGATTGCCCTCTCTTTTAGAGAGGGTACTATAATTCACTAGTCTTCTTGATGAGAGAATGACCTCATTTCCTGAGCTTACCTAGATAAATGTGTTCCCCTGAAAGGGAGGACCAGGGACACGTCATTTCTGCCCCCACTGTTAGGATAGGGAATTATACAGCAGAATAAGCTATGTATTTTATTTTAACTAGTCTTTGGGAAAATTGAAACACTGACTCAACTCTTATGTTCTGATATTAGGAAATTTTATATTTAGATTAATTAGCTGAATGTCCTTTATGTGTGAAAACTATGCCTTGTGAGAGGTAATATAGTGATATTAGAGTTACTTTAAAGCATTCTGCATCACACAAGAAATGTAATCAGTTCCAACAACCCCTTTCTCAGTTGGTCATTTAAAGTCTGTTTTGAATCACCAAGCCAAAAGGGCATTTAGTTGTATTATTCCAAAGACATGATTGAAATGGGAAAAACGTTAGCACAAAGATGCATTCAAATAAGTCACTAACGAAAAACAATTAGAGAGTAATAAAATATCCTTAAAGATTTTTTTTGACAAGTGTTAATTGAATCTATGGTCATTTTTTCTTTTTAAAAATAATTTAAAAAATAAATTTAGTAATATTAGCAAATGTGAGCTCAAGTAAGCAGAACAAATGTTAAAATTCAAATGTGAAAACATAAGAATGGGAGCAAATTATTTTTCATGTCCATTTCCAGTCCCTTTTCTGCTTGTATGTGTATAGTGTTTTCTTGCTTAATTTCTATATTATATTATTCATGACTTTACTTCTTGTATTCATATTTGTCAATTTTATGGTAATTATAATCTGTTACAGTAATGTACCAGCTTATCCAGTGATTTCTCAGTTGTTTGATACATAATTTCCCCATTTTTAATTATTACAGAGTGTGTGTGTGTGTGTGTGTGTGTGTGTATGTATCCTATTTTATAGGATCATAGATTTAAAGTTGGAAGATATTTAGAGACCATTCAGTCCAACCCTGTCATTTTACAGATTTTTATTTGCATTTTCCCCATTTATATATATGTTATATATATTTTTCCTGTCTTTTAATAACATTGTTGGAATATTAACCTATTAATCAGACTTATATTAAAGGATATTTCAACTCTGTAATTCTTATAATTAGTCAATTTTAGTGACGTTGGTTTGTTTCCCCACAGTCCTGCCAAATATTGAGTTCTTGATTTTTAGTATTTTTGTTTGATGTGAACTTGTACCTCAAAGTTGTTTTGATTTGCATTTAATTTTTTTTTTGAAATTTTTTGTCTTTTAATCTGTTATTTTGGAACATTTGCTATACAGAGCTGAAATATTTTCTTTTTTCTTTTTAATTTTCTTTTTAGTTTCAACGTTCATTTCCACAAGGTTTTGAGTTCCAGCTTTTCTCCCCATCTCCCTCCTCCATCCACCCAAAGACAGTGTGCATTCTGATTACTCCTTCCCCCAATCTACTCTCCCTTCTATCATACCCCTCTCTTCTCTTATCCCCATTCTATTTTCTTGAAGAACAGGATAGATTTCTATTGCTTGTATATCTTATTTCCCACTTGCATGTAAAAACAATTTTTAACATTTGTTTTTAAAACTTTGAGTTCCAACTTCCCTCTCCTCCTCCCTCCCCACCCATCCCCACTGAGAAGGCAAGCAATTCTATATATATTATACATGTGTAGTTGTGCAAAAGACTTCCATGAAAATCATGGTATGGAAGACCATATTTCCCTCCATCCTATCCTACCCCACATCTATTATATTCTTTCTTTTGACCCTAAAGTATTTACTTCTAATTATGCCTTCTTCCCATTTGACTTCCTTTCTATCACTACCCGCCCCTGCTTATCCCCTTTTCCCCTATTTTCCTGTAGTGTAAGATAGAGTTTCATAGCAAATTGAGTATGCATGTTGTTCTCTCAAGCCAAATGTGATGAGTTTTCCCTTTTACCTCCCCTCTCTTCCCTTCCATTGAAAAAGCTTTTTTCTTGCGTCTTTTATGTGAGAGATCATTTGCCCCATTCTATATTTCCCTTTCTCCTCCTAATATGTTCCTCTCACCCCTTAATTATTGTAGATATCATCCCTTCCTATTCAACTTACCCCATGCCTTCTGTCCTTGTGTATATAATCCCTCCAATTACCCTAGTACTGAGAAAAGTCTCAAGAGTTATAAATATTATCTTTCCATGTAGGAATATAAACAATTCAACTTCAGTAAGTCCCTTATAATTTCTCTTTCCTGTTTACCTTTTCATGTTTCTCTTCTTGTGTTTGAAAATCAAATTTTTTATTCAGCTCCGATATTTTCATCAGGAATGCTTGAAAGTCCTCTATTTCATTGAATGATAATTTTTTCCCCCTGAAGTATTATACTCAGTTTTGCTGAATAGGTGATTCTTGGTTTTAATCCTTGTTCCTTTGGTTTCTGGAATATCATATTCTAAGCTTTTTGATCCCTTGATGTAGAACTTGCTAGATCTTGTGTTATCTTGATTGTATTTCCACAGTTCTCAAATTGTTTCTTCCTGGCTGTTTGTGATATTTTCTCCTTGACCTGGGAACTCTGGAATTTGACTACAATATTCCTGGGAGTTTTCCTTTTGGGATCTCTTTCAGGAGGTGATTGGTGAATTCTTTCAATATTTATTTTACACTCTGGTTCTAGAATATCAGGGCAATTTTCCTTGATAATTTCTTGAAAGATGATGTCTAGGCTCTGTTTTGATCATGACTTTCAGGTAGCCTCATAATTTTTAAATTGTCTCTCCTGGATCTATTTTCCGGTCAGTTTTTCTAGTGAGATATTTCACATTGTCTGCTGTTTTTTCATTCCTTTAGTTTTGTTTTATAATTTCTTGATTTTCATAAGGTCTTTCACTTCCATGTGCTCCGTTCTAATCTTTAAGGAATGATTTTCTTCAGTGAGCTTTTGGACCTCCTTTTCCATCTGGCCAATTCTGCTTTTCTCTTCATTAGCTTTTTGGATCTTTTTTGTCATTTGGGTTAGTCTAGTTTTTACAGTGTTATTTTCTTCAGCATTTTGGAGTCTCCTTCAGCAAGCAGTTGACTGGTTTTTCATGATTTTCTTGTGTCACTCTCATTTCTCTTTCCAATTTTTGCTCTGCTTCTTTTAGTTGATTTTCAAAGTCCTTTTTAAACTCTTCCATGGCCTGAGACAAATTCATATTTTTTGAGGCTTTGAATGGAGGAGCTTTGACTTCGTTGTCTTCTGTTTGCATGGTTTGATCTTCCTTGTTACCAAAATAAGATTTTATAGTCTGATTCTTTTTCTGGTATTTGCTCATTTCCCCAGCCATTTACTTGTCTTTTGAGCTCTTTGTCAAAGTAGTTCTCTGCTTCCAGTTGGGGTGAGGGATGTACTGTCAGCTGTTGGATTCCTCCACAATCTGCAGGCCTAGAGCTCCAGAAACAGTGGCTGCAGTTGCCGCTGCAGTTGCCCCTGCCGCTGCTGTGGCTGCCACAGGTTCCTCTGCCCCCTGACTTCCCCTTCTGCTTCCCTGGGACTGTGAACTGACCACTCCACTCTCCTGCACTGGTTCCACAGGGTTTTTCCACTGACTTTCCAATTTGTTTTTGGTGTTTTGGGATCATGAAGTCTGGAAACCACCACAAGCATGAAGTTCAGTTTCCCCAAGGCCTGCTCAGGTTCTGTCGGTGCTGGTATGGCCCATGCTGAACTATGTCCTTCCCCACAGTGTGGTGTAATAGACACTTCCCAGTGACCTTCCAGGCTATCTTGGGCTGGAGATTTGCTTCTCTCCATCCTTCTGTGAGTTCTGCAGCTCCGGAACTTGTTTAGAGACAATTTTTGCAGATATTTGGCTGGGCTTGGTGGCAGCGCTCTATAAAGTCTGTGCTGTTACTCTGCCATCTTAGCTCCGCCCCAATCTGCATTTAACTTAATCTTAAGTTTTAAAAGTTTTCAAGTAATTTACTAAGCATTTGTTTGTGCCTTTATCCCTGAACTAACTTTGATATACATTTTTTATCAATTAAATGAGAATTACTCTGAAGTTCTGTCAGTTCGTTAGAGATTATGAATGTCTGATTTTTATTAACGGGTAGATTTAGCTATGAATATTTTTTCCTTCCCTGTGTTTTTTTCCCAACCTATTACTTTTTTAAAACTTTTTTTGGTTATTTTACATAGTTAAAAAAGTTTTGTCTCTGTTTTCTATATTTTAATTTTTTGCCTTCTATAGTGAATGTTTAAAACTATTAAAAATTAGATTGTGATCCACTTGCAATTTATTTTAGCATATGGTGTGCTGTATGTCTCTAAATTTAATTTTTTTGACTTTGCTGCTGGATTTTTTATTGAATAATATTTCCCCCAGTAGTTTCAATTTGGGGTTTATGAAGCACTAAACATATACTTTTGGTTTATGAATTCTCTGTGTGCCATTAATTTTTCCAGTTTTTACCCAGCACCCTAGACAATTTTGATAATTGGTTCTTTAGACTGAAATCTGACAGAAGCCCCTTGGTCATGTTCTCTCCCACCCTCCCAAAGTTTTCCATATTCATACCTTTTTAGGTTGTCTCCTTGAATAGAATGTAAGCTCACGGAGGGCCTGCTTTTTTCTTTTGTATCCCCAGTGTGTGGCACAGAGCCTGACACATAGTATGTGTTTAATATGTGTTCATATTTTTCTAATACAATTAAGCAAAACCACAGAAGTTGCTGTTGAAAAGCATCAATAATTTCATTGTTTACTAAAACTGACCATGAGCTAGCAGATGTCCCTTAAATTATTCATTTCCCCCTGTATTTCTGTCAGTCATTTCAGAGTTGCTATCATATTTGTTTTGTATGTCTTGTTAGGTAGTTCCCACAATGTTTGATGCATTTTGTTATTGTGGATAATATTTCTCTTAACAATTTTTGGTTATTTTTTCTGGATTTTTAAACCAATATATAAAAAGTACTGATGATTTTTATAGGTTTGTCTTCTATCGTTTTAAAAAACATTTTATTTTTCCTAAAGTCATTTATTACCTCCTTTGAAGAAATACTCTCTTGAATTTTACAGGAAATCATCTTCAACAAGTAAATGTTTACATGCCAGTGTTTATTTCTCTTAATTTCTTTTTCATGTCATATTGCTCTAATTAAAAGTTTTAAAAGTGGGAAATAAAAATGATACATGTGAAGCAGACATAGTCTGTATTTTAGGCGGAAGTCCTATGCCATTATCTACAATGCTAGCTTGTGTTTTCAAATACAGAATTTTTTACTATTAAGGAGAAATACTATTCCTGTACTATTATGTGTTTTAATGTGATTGTTGTGTCTTTGACAAAAACTTTTTGTATTCATTATTTTTGAATTCTTGATGTTTTAAAAAATTGGTTTCTTAATTTTGAGTCATCCTTATGTTTTATAACATTTTTGAATGCAGGAAAATCAGTGTAGTAAAGTACCACACACCTATATGATCAGTGTAGTAGTTGTATGATACTGCTAACAAGTCTTTTGCTAAACGAATACTCAAATGAGAGAAGAGGTATCTTTTTTTTTAAATAAAAGTTATGATTCAGAATTTTTTCGGACTCTGGCTGGCGTACTTAAACTAACTGTATGTAATTTTTATTTGTCTGATGTTTAAGACAGTTGGTTTTTTGTATTGTATTGGCTTCTGATCATCAGTGAGAATTGGCCCAGCAAGCCCCAATGAAGAATTCAGGGAAATTCAGATATATTTGCCCTGTATCATCTGATGGTAAAGTCAGTTTCCAACTTTCTTCTTTGTTCTGTTCTAACACAGCGATGGAAAGGAACTGAAACTATCCTACTTCAAACAGTACAGAAAACCAACCCTTTTAAGTCCTCTCCTAGTGAGTGTGTGTGTGTAGAAGATGCTGAATTCTCCCATTTGAATTTAATTGCCCAACATACTTTATACTTTGTAGTGATTAAAGCCATTCCCTCATATTAATTAAATCAAACATCTCTGAAAGTGCCTTGATTCTATCATGTCACTAGGAGACTAATTAGTGTAGTAGTTCTCATCCCGTGACTGTGTTCAGCCCAAATAATCCAGTGTTCCTACATTAAAGAAAATAAGCCATTTTCATGCTGTTGAGAGGGGAATAGAAATAGTCACTTTGATGAGAGTCAGGAAAGGTGCAGGAACCACTTGAGATCCCTGGCAACCTAGTCTGGAAAGAATTCACTGGACTCCAGCAATCTGAAATCAAGTAGGCAAAAGAGTTTATTATTACACCTTTCAGCGGTCAAGAATTCTTAAGGAACCTGCAATTTAAAGGAGTCATAGATAAAGTTTTATAGATTATTCTGTAGTAAGACATGTGCCAAGTATGTTAACTAGGCATTTTGGGGTGGGATTAGGGAATTGTCAGTTCTTAAAGGAACATGCACTTTTGGTATCTACTCTGCAGAGTTTTTACCAAAAATTCACTGGGAAATAGCCCAAGGGGGTCTACATGGAGGTGTGGTTTTAAGCCTGAAACATCACTAAATCAGGCTTCTCTCATCAGTGTCTTGTTATACAAGATTAATGGAAAGGGAGTACGCATACATCTAAGTGTAGGATACATATGACTGGTCAGTAAATGTCATTATGACCCAGTGCACAGCCGGTTCACTCAGTATGCAGCTGGCTCTAAGTGATAAATTCTGTAGGTGCAGCTGGCTACTGTGGCAGGAAGGGAAATAACGGTTCCTGCTGGGGCAGGCTGTCCTGAGCTGGAGGGAGACTACCTGAGATAGGGTTTTGAGGTTAGAGAGAAATGTGATTTTAGAATTGGGGTCCAAGCACATGCACCCAAGCACCCCATCAACTTCATTTCACTTATTTCAAAAGTGATCTATCTGCTTGGTGAAAAAAGAGAAGGAGGAGGAGGTAAGGAGCAAGTTACTTAATAGTGGAGAATAAGGCAAAGTATAGGTGAAATTTTTGGATTCTGTAGAACTCTTCCACTTCTGTAGGGTGTACAGTTTCATCCCGTTGTAGAAATACTGACTTGTAGCAGGAATATATTAAACTAGTCCCTAGGGACTGGAAAGGCTGACTGTAGCCCCTCTCCCACAGCAATTAACTTTACTTCTAGGGCAGGTCTTTCAGGCACAGGAGAATACAAAGGCACAATGTAATTGTAGACAAATCACTTATCCCACCAATGAGAATTGACTGTGATCTGGATGCTGCAGAAGAGATTTTGGTGTAGCAGTAGAAAGTTAATCAGGAAAGTTAATGCAGAGTCATTGCTCTGTCCTTACCTTTCCCCACCTTATAAGGAATGGATAATGCAGGCTTGAAAGGGCCTAGGCAGAATTTGCTAGTCATGGGCTTACCTAGATCATGGAAAGAGCAGCAGGGAGGTGTAGTCAAGCAGTAAAAAGAAGTGTGAATGATTTTCATTTTGCTACCCCTCTCCAGATGTCATTAATGAATTGAGCTGAGGAGGGGACTTGCTTCTGTCTTCACCTTGCTCTGACCAGATCTATTGGCTAGTAAGAGTTTTCACTTCTAACTTTGAGGGTTGCAGAATTTCACAACTTAGAAGGGACCTTAGAGATCATGGAGCCTGATCCCTTCATTGTGCAGGTTCCTCACCTGTCAGCCTGAGGTGCAGAGTGACCTAGATCACCTAGTGAAAGGGTATGCATAACCAAGTCTTGAATTCTGCTTCATGTTCTTTCTTCAATACCCTTCTATCTTCAAAAGTTTCTAAAGATAAAATAATTTTGCTAATTAAAATGCAGCTGTAGAACTCACTGTTTTATTTTACTGTATCCATAGTTTCAAAGAGATGGGAATTTTGGATTCATCAAAGTTACCTTTGAAAAGAAAATAGTCACCTAGAACTTTAGATTACATGGAAGGGAGTGGTATGAGGTAGAGCTTGGAAACGTACTATGGCTTCAAGTCATGAGGGCCTTGAAGGCCAGACAAAAGAATTTAGACTTGATTTAGCATCAGGCACTTGTGAAGATTTTTAAGCAGATGTGGCATGACTAGGGTCATGTATGAAATTATTCATCAGGAGAGTTAAAGATGAATTGGAACAGGGCAGACAGTGGAAAGAGGAAAACTTGTTTTGGGTGTTCATTAATTAATTAACAGCATTAATCCAGAGGAGTGGTAATGAAAGTTTGAACCATTCTAGTTCGGAGAAGTGGGTCCAGGTATTAGAGATACTGAAAAGGTAGAGCCTATAGGGCTTAATAATCAACTGGATCAATTAAAAAAAGAGTGTGTGTGTGCACATGCATGAATGTGCACTTGTGTATTACCTGACAGGTGGCTCAGTGGATAGAGGGCTGGGCCTGGAAGCAGGAAGACCTGAGTTCAAATTTGACCTCAGACCCTAGCTGTGTGGTTCTGGACAAGTCACTTCACCACTGTTTCCCTTATTTCATTGGAGAAGGAAATGGCCAACCACTCCACTATCTTTGCCAAGAAAACCCCACATGGGATACATGACTCAACAACATATTACACATTTTTTTCGTTTTTAGTATTTTTCTCAATGATGTGTAAAAACACTTTTTAACATTTTTTTTTAAGTTTTGAGTTTCAAATTCCATCCCTCCCACCTTTTCCCCATTCTTGAGACAGTAAATAATCTGATACAGATTAAATGTGTGCAGTCATGTAAAATATTTTCATATTAGTCATTTAGTGGAAGAAAACAAAACAGAAAAAAAAGGAAAGAGTGAACATTTTGATCTATGTTCAGTCACCATCAGTTCTTTCTCTGGAGGTGGATAGCATTTTTTATCATGAGTCCTTTGGAATTGTCTTGAATCATTGCATTGCTTAGAATAGCAAAGTCATTGACAGTTGTTCATTGTACAACATTGCTGTTACTTTGTTCTGCTAGCTTCACTCTGTATGAGATGTGTCTTTAAAATGTTATTTTCAATTTATGGAACAAGTGAAGCATTTCCCTAATAGTATAATAAAGATGATTGATTGCACATAAAATTGCACATCTACTGTGTACAGCTTTTTATTCCTTTTAAATATACAATAGAGTTGTTATGTACAATTCTTTTTTGTTTCTGTTTTTTTTTTGTTCTTCCCCTCCTCTCAACCGTAGAGATGGCCACTAATAGACACAAATAGGTATATATGAAAAATTATTCCATACATACTTCTGTTTACCAGTTTTCTCTCTGGATGTAGACAATGTCTTTCTTTATATGTCCTTTACAGTTAATATGGGTATTTATATTAGTCAAAATAACTTATTTGCTTAAAGTTGTTCATAAAACAGTATTGCTGTTACTGTATACAATATTCTCTTGGTTCTGCTTATTTCACTCTTCATTATTTTGTGCAAGCTTTTCCTTGGTTTTTCTAAGCTCCTTGAGCTTAGAAGTACAGTAGTCTTCCATCACAGTCATATACCACAACTTGTTTAGCCATTACCCAATTGATGGGCATCCCATGTAAGTTTTGTCATTTCTTATAACACAGTAACATATATACATGTAGATGTATAAACAATTTATACACACAGATTTAAATGAAAATAAGCAAGTCACAAAAGCTAATCGTTATATTGTGCTTAAAAGTTTACAGAATGCTCTATGTGGGGGAGTCCTAAAAGACTTTGGGGACACCCTATTTGCATTATCTCATTAAACCTCATCCTTGCACTGTGGAAGGATGCTGTAGCCATTCTCTACATTTACAAGTGAGTAAATGGAAGCTTAGAGAGTGGGAGGGATTTTGCCCCTGGCCACACTTCTCTGAAGTTTCAGAGGCACCAAAGTTTCAAACATGTTTTCATTAGTGGTTAGTTTCATTAGTAGTAATGCCACTAACACACAGTGAGGGAGGCACAGGCTTGGGGGAAAGATAAACTCAGTCTCAGACACATTTGGTACATCTAGGTGGAAACCTCCGGTCAAAAATAAAAGCAGTAAATGTTTGTGTCCAAGGAATAGAAAGGTCAATAAATGACACTTTTTGCCTTTGAAGAGTTTGCATTCAGCACAAGTGGATAGAATACAAGTACACAGATTAGATATTACAATACAAGCATGGGCACAAGGGGTTGTGGGGTGCGAAATATTCTAAGAGAATCTGAGGAGAAACAATGCCTTCCTCTGGAGAAAGCTAGGAAAGTTTAAAAAAATGACATTTGAGCTGCCTCGGATGATGATTCTAAAAGGTAGAAATGAAGAGGGAGTCATTTGTGTACAAGTAAGTTAATGAACTTGTGAGCAGATGAAATCACCAAAAAAGAGGAGGGAGAGAGAAGAGAAAGAAAAGAGTTTGTAGGATCAGATTTTGGGGGACACCTTCACTGAAGGGATGGGAAGAAGTCATTCTACTCCTAAAGACCAACAAAGAATGGCTCCATAGGAGGGGAACCAGGAAAAAAGACTGTCAGAAAAGATACAGCAAAATAAAGGGTGACAATGGAAAAGAAGAGCCAATAATGTTGGTTAATGCAAAAGGGTCATGGATGATGGAGACTTAGGAAAAGACAATCACATCTAGCAGTTAAAAAAAAGAACACATTGGAAATCTTTGAGGGCAATTTGAATATGGTAGAATGGGAGTCAGATTAGATTGCATGAAGTTGAGGAGGGAAAAGGTGGTGAGGAAGTATATAAAAGCAGCTTGTTGACCTCTCTGGGTATTAAACACTTAAAAGGATAGAGGAGATTATTTGGGGAAAAGAGTTGAGAAAAAGTTGGGAGATTTTGTTTGTGTTTTTTAAGGGTAGGAATAACTAAGTGTATCTGTAGGCAAGAAGGAGCCAGTAGATAGGGGGAGAATGAAGATGTTTGCCATAGGGCAAACCCCCAAAGGAGTGAGGGTCAGAGGTAAAGTAGAGGGGTTAGCCCTGGCAAGAAAGGCCACTATGTCCTCTTGACACTAGAGCAAAAGAGATCCGTGAGTGAAAACAGGTTTTAAGGTAAAGAGTGATAAAAAAGTTAATGAGAAATGATTTTCGTCTTAGGAAAGTAGATGTCAGAGTTATCTGTTGAAAAACCAGAAAGGATCACGCATCTACCATGTGTCAGGCACCTCTCTGACTACTTTTGAAGGCATCACCCTCTTTCCCTTCACCCAGGTTCTCACTCTTGGAGTGATTTTCCATTAGAGGCAACTAGGTGGCTCAATTGATAGAGCACTACACCTGGGGTCAGTGGAGACCTGAATTCAAATCTGGCCTCAGACACGCCTTGTGTGACCAAGCACATCACTCAACCTCAGTTTTCTTCAGTTATAAAATGGGGATAAAGGTAACACCTACCTCCCAGGGCTGTGGTGAAAATCAAATGAGATTTGTAAAATGCTTAGCACACAGTGTGTGGCTAAATGCTATAGAAATGTTGATTCCTTTCTCCTTTCTTTACCCTAAGTCAGTTGGCAGACATGTTCATTCTACCTTCATATCTCTTTTATCTGCTCCTGTCTCATAGGATCACTACCCTAGCTCAGGCCCCCATCCCCTCTCTCCTGTATGACTATAGCAGTCTCTTAGCTAGTCTTCATGACTGCCAGCGAGTTCACTCCCAGAGGATAAGGAAGGAAGGAAGGGAGATGTATCAACTTATTAAGTCACTTGGGATTCCAGGGCACCACAATTAATTAATGGCACCCACAATGCCTTGAAAAAATTTATGTTCTGGCCTGAACATCTAACTTAAAGCTCAAGAAGTAGTTCATCTACTGGCCCATTTACTAAATATTTACTGGATGTACATGATAAAATGGAGACTGACGTTGAGTTTACAAGGACCAAAGGATGTGGAAAAGATGTAATGACTATTTGCTGGATGTTCATTAAGGTCACAGCACGATGAGAGGATTGTTGGGGTTTTTCTGTTTTGGTTTGTTTTGCTTTTCCTCATGGAGTTCTATCTTTCTGCCTTTTCTTTCTCTTCTACAGTCTTTCTATCACATAATAGCTAAGGTAGTTTTCGTAGAACTCGGATCTGATCGTGTCACTAGTGAAATAAATTCCTGTAACTTCTAGATTTAGCAGAAATTCCTCAGACATTTAAAGCCCTTTATAACCTGGCTTCAATTTACTTTTCCAGCCTTATGTACCATTCATCTTTATCCTCTGCCGTCCAGTCAAACTGGTTTTTTTTTGCTTTTCCTCATACACAATATTCCATTTCTTTTCTCTTTGCCTTTGTATAGGCTGTCTTTCCTGGTCTTCCTGTGCCTGGAATGTATTCTCTCCACATGGAAACCTCTTAGAATTCCTGTTTGCCCTCTTAGTTCAAGCTCTACTTTCTTCATCAAAGTCTTTCCTCATCCTTCCCCACCCTCTTTGCTGCCAGCTGCTCCCTCCCCTCATTAGTTTGTATTTTGTGTACATACTGTATGTACTTTTTATACGGACATGTCTCCCTAATGGAAGGGAAGTTCCTTGAGGGCAGAGAATGTTTAATTTTTCTTTGTTTCCCCAGTGCCTAACATAGTAAGTGCTTGATCAATGCTTTTTGATTAAAATAAAATGGCGGTCCTTGCCCTCAAGGAGCTTACAATCCATTGGGGAAAGCAACCCTTATACATGTGTACTTAGTAAATACAAGGAGTTGGAAAGGCAAGCACTAACAGCTGGGTCTATCAGGAAAGGTCTTTGGACCTGGAGGTGGTAGGAGTGGTTTCCAGCTTAAACTTTGCAGATGGGCACACTCAGTTTGCAACTGACTTCAGGAGAAGTTAAGTTAATAGATAAAAATTCAGGATACAAGGAAGAGGTAGCATGATCTCAGAGACTGGAGCTAATTTTGTGAAATACAGAGACGGAAACTATGGATTATATGGGTAGAATAGGTTGTAGAGTTTTTGTTTCCTTAATTACCTTACTAGACCAGAAAGTAGTTAAGTTTTTGGAACCAGACATCAGTTAGAGATGAACTAGTTCTGAGTTCAGGTCACTATTTTTATTATTTCTGCTTTAAGCAACATAGCATTTTCTGTATCAGGAGCTACATAGACTTTTATAGCATCTCTAGTATTATAGGGGATTTGTTGGATTTTGAAGGAGAAAAGTGTTACTTTTATTTTGACTCACTAAAAAAGTTGATTAACTATAAACACCATTCCTAAGAAAAAAGATCATCTTTGATCTTTTTTGGTGTTTTTTGAACAGAACCATTCTGATTCTGTTCAGGTAACATCATGTTTCTTGAGAGCTATTTCATCAAGCTGCCACATCTGGCTATATTTGAGCTGAATTCTGATTGCTATTTGATTGCAAGGTGGTTTCTAATTTTGTATTTTTCTGTTGTCTCAAAGCAGTTTTTACAATGGTAGGCAGAGGGCAGCAAAGTCATTTTATAGAGAAAGTGTGAATTGGAAGAAAAAGTGGGCAGATTATGCTATGTCTTTTTTAAGTTATTGAAAGAAAGGTTCTTATTAAAATCTTCAGACACAGTGTGTGAAACTGAAATTGCCCGAATGGATTATTGGCTTTTCACAATCATGCTAGGGCCCCCTCTTCCCCTCCTCACCCTCCCCCCATTGTTCAGGTATTCTTTATCTGGAAGGCTAGTAGTTAGGTCTGGGGTGGGCAGTTTCTAATATGAAGACTAAATGTCACTTCTCAATTCTTTCCATGCTTCTGACAGTCTTTTAAAAACCACAGACAGGTGGCACATTAAACATTTCTTATCATTGTATCATTAGTGTAATGTGTTGGTGGAGTGAGTGGTGGGATAATTTTTACCATGGTAGAGCAAATAGCATCAGATCATTTTTTTTTTTACTAGATGTTAATTTTTTTTAATACGTGTTGCCTTTTGGGCTGCAATTCATATTGTGTTTATGTTGTGTTGTGTTGTGGAAAGTGCTGGACTTGCATTCCAATTCAATCTGTAACTCTAGTTGTATGATTGTGAAAAAGTGACAACCTTTTGTCACCCTTAATTTCCTTCTCTGTAAAACAGAGCAGTATCTACAGTACTCATCTGAGTAGCAGAGTATTGTGATGTGTAGAAACCCAGAAGCAATTGGATCAATGATGCCTCTGACACATGTAACCCTGAGAAAGTCACTGCCTCTTAGTGCTCTAGGCAACTCTAAGGCTAGTAGTTGGAGAGAAGGTGCTGACCTACGTTGGTGGACCGAGTTTCCTCATAGGTTGTTGTGAGAAGAAAATAAGACAGTATGTAAAGTGCTTCACAAACATCAGTACTATGTAAATGTCAGCTACTATCAACATTACTGGTGTGTGGTCTGCTACCTCCACAGTGACCCACCATAGGGGAAAAAAATCATACCCAATAATCCTTAGATTTATACACACTCTCAACACTTTGTTGTTGTTGTGTAGTCGTGTCTGACTCTTTGTGACTTCATTTGGGGTTTTCTTGGCAAAGATTCTGGAGTGGTTTGCCATTTCCTTCTCCAGCTCATTTTACATATGAGGAAATTGAGGCAAACAGGATTAAGTGACTTGCCCAGGATCACACAGCTAGAAAGTGCCCAGGATCACACAGCTAGAAAGTTCCTGAATCAAGATTTGAACTCAGATTTTTCTGACTCCCAGCTGCCCTCAACACTTCAGTTTACCCTTATTTTATATGGAATGCTAGTTAGAGAAAGCCTTTATTAAGTGCTTCCTATGTGTTAAACAGTGTACTAAACTCTATGGGTATAAATATAAGCAGAAAGTTTATATGCTAATAGGGAAAAGCAACTGAATAGCTGAGAAGGTTTGCGATGAGGGGCACGACTGGAGATGTTTGGTAGAAGGTAGTAAAGTTCTGAAACCAGGCATGGTAACGCTAGTGCAGGCTTATCAAAGCTGGTGTGTGTGTGTGGGTTTCCAGGGGATGAAGTCCACATATCCATAGTCAAGTAGAAAAGGAGCAAAGCAGCAAATCACATACACACATTCACATTTTGGATGAGCATCTGTGACATAGTCTGTTTATTATTTTTATTTTTTACTTGGTACACAAATAATGTGCCAGGAATGATTTGGGAATTTCATTTTCTTTTTCCTGAATTACAGGAGGTGAGGGCTGGTGGTGAATTGGAGCCAGCAAAATTGTAAAGTATATAAAGCGTTTGGCTCTTCCATCTCCCTTTTCTCACAGATACCTCTCTTACTGCTTCCTATTTTACCTCCCCCTTTCCCACCAAGCACTCAATATTCTGAGGCCCATACTAGCTACATTTACAGTGGCTTTGACAGTAGTATGATGCATTTTCCAGCTGCAGTAACTCTACTAGACTGTACTAAACCGTAGCAAGGTCGCTGCAATCTGTATTGGAGGATGGAGTTACATTGTTGAAACCATGGATTCTTGGAGAAAGGCTTTGCTAAATATAGCATTTATACTTAACAGTTTAAATGCAGTATTATTCCTTGTTTTGAATCTTATTTTATGAAATGTTATTCCTCATTTTTGCTATTTATTTGATTTTTTTTGTCATAAAGTTTTTTGATGATAGAATTTTTTTAAAAATCTGAAATTTTACTGGAAGTTGATATTAAGCTTCATAGTTTGTCGTACATTTTTATGTCTTTTGAAAATTGGTACATTCAGGCTCATGGCACTTCCATGATTGTTCATGATTCCTCAGGTCATTGATAGCAGTCCTGCAGCTACATGTGTAAGTTGTTTCGGTACTCTTGGAGGTAGTTAAGGTCAGGTGGCTCATGGAAGATACTAGGTGTTCTCTTGCCTCCTTGTCCTCATTTACTTTGGGTTTTAGTTCTCCACTAAGATTTTGCTTCGTCCTATTTTAGAGAAAGAAGAAACTGGATAAATTTTGAATGGTTCTACTGATAGAGCAAATATCCATACCAGTAATTATAATATTATATTATTAGAATAACATATTTATATAATTATGAACATATAACACATAATAATATAATGTTTTAATAATATGTGATATTACATAATACTGGTATTATAGTACCAGTACATTTTCCTTTTTTGCTGTCTACGATCATCTGTGCATTCGCATTGTTCTTTTGCTTCCTGGATCTTCCATCACTCTTAACACAGCTTAAGACAAGTCTTTTGTCTTGTCTTTGGCCTGTATCACCCACCTAATCCTATCATGACTGTAGTTTTCTAGCCACTGATCATACAGGATCTTGATGCTCGTTAGTTACCAGCTCTCACTTTCGTTTCTTCTGTGCTTTTAAAATCTTGTTCATCAGTGAACTCTCTGTTCAGTCACATTGGTCTCTTTAGGAATCTTTGTTTTCCTTCTTATCAGCATCAGTTTTAGTTGTGTCACCAGCATTTCACTTAGGCAAAATAAAGTGACTATAATGTCCATTTTATTCTTTGTCTTCTCTTTAACAATCACAGGAAAGTCTTTCCAAAATACATTGTACTCAACAGCTCTCACAGACTCTTCATGAAATTCTCTCTTTCATGTTTCTTTATGACCATTGAAGTAGTTCCATCATGGAAGCAATTTCTCCTTTACCTCCTTCCTCTCTGTGGTCTCCATAGATTCTGGATAGGTACTTATGAATCATGCATAAAATACTTACCTTCTTCCCACTTCCATAGGAAGGGGCATTTCAGTTGTCAACTGACTTTTAAAACTGCTTTTTCCAAACATGATATCTGCTTTTATCTAGCTCTTAAAACTAGAGCAACAGTGTCGATAGTGTCTATGAGAAAAGACAGTAGAAACAAGTGTTTCATTTATAATCACCTCTTCCTTTTCTAGATATTTACTACCCATTATTTTACTATGAAGTTCTAGAATTAATGTAGGTTTTGACTAGAATTAGTCTATAATGTCACTTATTTGGACCATATCTTAAATAGTTCTTTATAATTCCTCAAACATTCACTAATCATTGAATTTAGAGAAACCATGAATTCCTTATTCAAATATGTGGTCATTCCTTTTTGTGTCTGCTCCAGTCCTGCTGGAATCTACTAAGAATTCTTTTTTTCCGTTGCTCACTAAACATTCAAATAGCATTTATTCCTTTATACACAGTTTGATTTTTAATTATTTTGATTAACTCTTGCTTTACCTTTGCTAGAGAGAAAGGTATAGATAGCACTTTACCCAAATGAAACTAACTTCTGCTAGCTGTGTACTCTTTTCAGCATCTGTGAAATTAGTTCTCCCTTTCCCTTATATTTTTTTGTTTTTATTTCCCTTTTTCAGGGATTAGTGGCATTCATTAGAATTGAACTATCTAGTAAGCCTTTGTTAATGTGAGTTGTTGTGTTTGTTCTTCATTCGCAAAGAGGACCGTGACATCAAGATGAAGACATGACTTGCAGTTGACTTTGAGTTGAGTGAGGGAGGGCTGTGCAGGTCACCAGCCTCACTTTCTTCTCCTGAGCCATCTGGGTCCAATGACCCAGATATTCATCAAGATGACTGGAGATGGCCCAGGATGCAATAGGAGACGCTGGCCCTTTCAGCCTAAGGTCTTATCACATTTTCTCTTTGGTTAAGACACACTCATTCAAATGAATAGGCTTCTTTAAGTTACTCAAGGGATGGACCCTTTTAATAAAAAAAAAAAAATCAAACTGGGAGGGGAAGACCCTCAGGGTTCCTGGGTAAAAGAGAAACAGTATTTATCAATTGCAATCACTCTGTGCTGGGTGGGTGGGGACTTGTCGTGTGTGGGCTCCAGAATGAGTGGGTTTGAGGCTCGATCTTTGAGCAAGAGATACAGTCAGTAAATCCAGAGGCAAAAAGGCAAAGGGCAGTTTTTGGGAGTGGAACAGAGAAGGGAGAGGGGGCGTGGGAGGGAGTGGTTGGGGAAGAGGCAGTGAGGGGGGAGGAGGAGGTGCTCACTCACAGGTTTGTGTTTGTAAAGTTCTCGTACTCGAATTCCGAAGGGGGAGTAGGAGTGGCAAAATCTGACAGAGTATTCAGAAGGAGGCGGTGGTCAACGGAGACAGCTGCAGAGAGAGCAAAGAAGATGAGACCTGAGGCAAGAACGTAGCAGTCAGCGATTAAAGAGATCAGTGGTAGCACCAGAGAGCATTTCAGTAAAGAAAATGGGTGCAGAAGTGTGTGGGAGCTGAGTCAGGTTTAGCAAAAGAGCTTTGCAAGGTGTTTGTCAAAATTGTTTGAGAGAATGGCAAGGCCAAATGAAAGTTGTTTTTGGTAGGGCTGATCTGAGTATGTATGTTGGGAACAGAGAAGGAGCCAACAGATAAAGGAGTGACTACTTCTCTCAGATCTCATGGTTTCAGATCTCACAGTACCCCAGATGGGGTCTGATCAGGGCAAAGTACAATATTGTTATGATCTCCTTTGTTTCAGACATGCTAGAATTATCAGTGCAGGCTAAAATTTCATTAGTTTTTTGTTTTTTGGCTGCTATAGATACCATTATTCAACCTGCAGTCCACAAATACCATCAGATCTTTTTCATACAAAATGGTTTCTAACCACATCAATTCCAATGTGTACTTGTATGCTAGATTTTTTTTTAAAGCGGGTACTGAAACTTGGCACATCTCCTTGTTTTACATGTTGTGTTGATATCCCCCAGCATCCTGAAAGCCCACCATGCAAACAATTTCAGCCTATACATCAGTATCTGTTGTGGAGCGTGAAGTTAGGCAGATTGTACAGAGAATTTATCTAAGGTGCTATAAATTGAATCAACATATAATTTGATACTTGGCTACATGTAAATATGGGAATAAGTGGGGACAGTGGAAAAAAATGTTAAAAATTACAGTTTATGAATATGAAATGAGACCAAAGTTTTATGTACTACATAGAAACTTTTCCTCTAAGTATTATAAATACCCAGTTTGTTAAGAGCATCAGAAGGCATTGAGGCATTGGTTCCCCGACTGATGAATGGATATGAACAGGCAGTGTCAGATGAAGAAATCAAAGCTATCTATTTCATATGAAGTGCTCTAATCACATTTAATTAGAAAAATGAAAATTAATACAACTCTGAAGGCACCAACTCACACCTATCAGATTGTGTAATATGACAGAAAAGGAAAATGATAAATGCTGGAGATGTGGGAAAATTGAGACACTAATGCACTGTTGGTAAAGTTGTGAACTGATATAGCCAATCTGGAAAGTAATTTGTAATGCCTAAAGGGCAACCAAATTGCATACCCTTTGATCCAGCAATGCTGCTACTAGGTCTCTGTCCCAAAGAGATCATAAAAAAGGGAAAAGGACCTACACGTGCAAAAATATTTACAGCAACCCTTTGTGTTATGGCAAACTATTGGAAATTGAGAAGTTGCTCTTCAATTGGAAATGACCGAACAAGTTGTGGTATATGAATGTAATGAAGTCCTATAGTGCAATAAGAAATGATGAGCAGGAAGATTTCTTTTTTTTTTTTAATTAATTTGTTTTCAGTTTTCTATAGTCACTTCCATAAATCTTAAATTTTCTCCCCCTCTTCCCCACTCCCTCCCTGAAATGGCATGCAATCTTATATGTAATCTTACTAAATACATTTTCACCTTAGTCATATTACATGGAAGAATTAAAACGAATGGGAGAAATCATGAGAAAAACCAAACCAAAACATAACACAAGAGAAAATGGTCTGCTTCATTCTGTGATCCAATTCCATAGTTCTTTTTCTGGATGTGGAAAGCATTTTGACTCAAGAGTCTATTGGGAATTTTTTAGGTGCTTGAATTGCTGTGAAGAGCTAAGTCTACCAGAAAAATTCCTTGCACACTGTGGTTGTTGCTGTGTACGAAGTTCTCCTGGTTCTGCTCCTTTCCCTCAACATCCGTTCATATAAATCCTTCCAGGCCTCTCGGAAGTCTTCCTGTTCATCATTTCTTATAGCACAATAGTATTCCATTACATTCATATATCACAACCTGTTCAGTCGTTCCTCAATTGAAGGGCATCCCCTCAATTTCCAGTTCTTGGCCACCACAAAGAGATCTGCTATAAATATTTTTGTACATGTGGGACCCTTTCCCATTTTTATGATCTCTTTGGGATACAGTGCTAGAAGTGGTATTGCTGGGTCAAAGGGTAGGCACATTTTTGTAGCCTTTTGGGCATAGTTCCAAATTTGAGCGGGAAGATTTAAGGAAAACCTGGAATGACTTACGTGAACTGATATAAAGTTAAATAAGTAGAATGAGGGAAATATTGTACACAGTATTAGTAACATGGTATGATTAAGAACTGTGAATGACTTAGCCCTTCTCAGTAACATAATGTTCCAAGACAATCACAAAGGAATCATGATGGAAAATGCTATCCACATCCAGATAAAGAACTGATGGAGTCAGTCAAAGCTTACTTTTTTCACTTCATTTTTATGTGTTTTTTCCTGTTTCTTCTTTCACACCTGACTAATATGGAAATATGCTTTTACATATTTGTGCATATATAACCTATATCAAATTGCTTGCCATTTTAGGAATATGGGAGGGAAGAAAGGGAGGGAGAAAATTTTGGAATTAAAAATGTTGTAAAAATGAATGCTAAAAATTGTCTGTATATATAATTGGGAAAAATACTATTCAAAAAAAAGACACTGAATTTGATGAACACTGAATAATATCACAAAAATGAAATAATTATATTTTAGTGCTATTTCTGCCTCTTTTTATTATATCTTAATATAATTTTTGTTGTATTTTATTATATAGCAACTGACTTGTTACTGAAGTGGGTTCTCCCAATTTACCTCTGTCTCTTGGTTTCTCTGGCTTACTTCAAGATTCAGCTTAAACCTCGTATTCTGCAAGAGGCCTTTTCCATCTTTCCCTTAATGCTAGTGCCTTCCCTCTGAGATACCTCCTGTTTATCCTGTATGTATCTTATATTGACATAGTTGTGTTCGTGTTGTCTTCCCAATTAGGAGGTGAGTTCCTTGAGAACAGACTTTGCAGTTTTGCCTGTTTTTATATCCTCAGCACTTAACCAGTAAACAATAAACATTTGTTGACTTATTTGAAGTAGTTGGGGGTAATTTCTAAATTTGTGGTTTCTGACCAACTGGTTAGAGTTAAGATTAAGGCAGAGGTAGAAAAAAGACTAAAAATGAGAAAAACATATGATATGTACTTTAAGACAGTTATAACCTGAACAATTTTACTAAGTCATTGACAGTGAAAAAATGAGATTTAGTTCGAAGAAAAATTAGACATTAACCACAATGATTTTTTTCAGAAGTTTGATACAAATCAATTGTTGTAAGAAAAAAAAAAGCACCTAAAAAGTAGCTTAGTCAGCAAACATTGACCTACCAAGCAGATAGTTGGGAAACCAAGTGCAATACCAGCTTAAAATGTAAATTCACTTGTAAAATCTTTCAGAGGATCATAGAAGATTATGAATAAGTATTGCCTCAAAACAAAGAGGAACAGCAGAAAATAACACTATCTTCAAAAAAGCTTTTTTGAAGTTTGAATAAGCAAAATCAATCTGAGATCATTTAAAAATGAAAATAAGGACAAAAAATAGACAGAAAAGAGCGATAGCATTTGTGAAAGCAAATGGTTTTCTTCAGCAAGGAGAGAAGCCCCCACACCTCTACTCCAACCTAACAGTTCCAGCTGTTTATCACGAAGGCAGAAATAGCACTAAAGAAAACAGATATGAATAAAAATCCCTGCCCTTATTAATATTAAAAATATGACTATTGTCAATAAGTACTGGCATATGATTACTTTCCCATCTATATGAATTTTTTTATAAGAATCATCTTCATACTCATCAAGGGCATCATTGATGAAGGCATTAATATGGGATATGCAGGCTTTTTTTTTACAAGCAGTTTTCCATAATAGACCTAATCTTACCATGTAATTGACTGCAAGATGAAGGAACTATAAGACTCCTTTGTGCTTATTTGTTGAAAAAAAAAATATATATATATATATCTTATGACTCAGTAGAACAAAACACATTAAAGGCTCTTTTCCAAAATTCTCTCACATGCATACATTAAAATTACACATGATTTCTTGAAAAATGTAGCAAAGAAATAACATTGTTCAGTGACTTTTATCAAAGGTGAAGGAGACCCAGTGAAGAGTTAGGATAGAGGAGGAAGTCTTTATGGATGCTGAGGTTCTTTACATGCTCTTGTTTGTGGATGGGATTGTGCTGGTTGTGTGAAGTTGTGAAACACTGCAAAGCCTGAATGAATGACATAACCACTTTAGAGTTTGACCTCACCAAGCATCCACATGCAAAAAAGTAGAGAC
This sequence comes from Potorous gilbertii, assembly GCA_028658325.1. Taxonomy (NCBI): domain Eukaryota; kingdom Metazoa; phylum Chordata; class Mammalia; order Diprotodontia; family Potoroidae; genus Potorous; species Potorous gilbertii. Next base: position 662,167,616 of record CM053770.1, read on the forward strand.
TGAAGAATTCCTATTGTTCAGATTATGGTGTACGCTTGCATCATTATCCTATAGAGCTTGTTCACCAATATATTGGTCTCAGTGAGGTGATGCCAACAGGTAAGGTGGGTGTACAATTAAATAGAGAGTGGGCAGATTGTGTATGGGAAATTGCAAAACTTTTAGCCACCCTAAGCTTCGTTTTGAAAATAAGCTCATCTTTTTTTTTCTAAAATAAATTTTTGTGGAGATCTTTTGTTTTCTACCTCACCTACATTTTCCAAAGTATCCCTCCTGCACTCTTCCCAGAGACAAGGCATAAAAGAATTTTCAAAACAGAGGGAAAAGCAGTTAAAAAAGCAGCTTAACCAACACATCAAAAACTCTAATATCATATGCAGTACTTTGCACCCATAGTCTCTCGTCTATGCACAGAAGGAGATACCTTCTCATGTCTCTTTTTATTGGCCAAGATTGTCATCATTTCACAGCATTGAATTTCAATTGTTTTGTTACTGTTTTCCCCAATATTGCTGTAATTGTGTATATTGTTTTCCTGGTTCTGCTTATTTCACAGTTCACATAAATCTTTGCATACTTCCTTGTATTCTTCATATTTATTATTTCTTACAAACACATAAACATTTTATTGCATTTATATACCACAAAGTGTTTAGTCATTTACCAGGTGTTTTCAGCTTTTTGCTATTACAAAAAAACCCAAACAACACTGCTATAAATATTTTGGTGCATATAGGAAGGGTTATTTTTTAATTTCAACTGCTCTGCCGTAATTATCCTATAAGAATGAGTCATGTCTCAAAAGAATTAAAAATGTACTGCTCAGAGGGCTCTGGAGAACATTATGTTGATTATGAGCAGATATAAAATGTGAGATCAGGAATTGTGAAGTAACTGGGTAAAAGAATGGATGTCTTAAAGATACTGCATTAAAAGAATGTAAGCTCCTTCATGGTGGGGGCTGTCCCATTGTATCCTAAACACCTGGGACAGAGGATGTCCCATTGTGGGGGCTTAATAATGGTTGATTGATTACAGAAATGTATAAGATGACTCATCATGTGGTAAAGGCAAGGGGACCCATGGGCAGTTCATGTACTTCATTAGTATGCTTGAGATGTCAAGAGAAAACATGTTGAGTGGATCCTCTCTGGGTAATTTATGGCAGAACATGGACAATAGTCAGAGGATAGGCAGGCATGGACGGGTTGCAATCTGCCTGTTTAGGGTTGACTGCATATTTATGACATTATAGATTGATTTGTGTATTTGAGCATTCCCAAGCATAATGCCTTGTGTATAATGAGTAATTTATAAATGTTTGTTGAAGAAAGCACAAAAATTGATTTCATTAGAATGAGGACATTGTTCCAGCCCGTCTGAATCTTTTTGCATTTTGCTTTTGCCATCTAATTATCCCCTTTTGATTTTCTGTCATCTTCAGATTCCATAAATATTCTATCTATGTTTTTATTCAACCAATTGATAAAAATGTTGAATGGAACAGGACCAAGAAGAGAACTTAGTGGTACTTCATTAAAAACTTCCCTTTAGATTGACAATGATACATTAATATTTATGAGTCCATTTTTTTTTCAAGCAGTTCTGAACTCCACTAACTTGGCTATTATGCAGACCACATCTTTCTGTCATATCCATGTGGGCATTGTGAAATATTTTGTCAAATACCTCACTGAAATTCAAGTATATTATGTATTTCTCCGTTCTGCTAGTCTAGTAACTGTGTCAAGAATGAACAGGGATTTTCTTCTCTCTTCTGTGTATTGAATCCATGCTGTTTTTAGGGATCATCTCATTCCTTTTCTTAGCACTTGCAAATTGTCCCTTTAATAATTCATCCTTCCTCTGGCACATACTCGTTGGGAGACCTTTGGGCAAGTGCTTTAACCTCTCAGTGTTCTAGACAGCTCTCTATAAGTTACAAAGAAGGTACTGACCTGCATTGGTAGAGTTTCTTCATCTGGGAATTGCCAATGCCAATGAAATCACAGGTTGGGTCCTTATCCCTGTCTCTCCTTTTTCTTCCAGCAATTATTATCAACTTAACTGGGCCTATAACTTGAAAAATCACACCATTTTCCCCTCTTTGAAAATCAGCATGTTTGCCCATCACCAGTTCTCCATGATTCTTCAAGTATTTTTGACAGTAATTCAGTAATCACATCCACAAGTATGCCCTGGAATGTAATATGTCTGAGCTAAGTGACTTCCATTCATTTGAGAGTGGCTATGTGTTCAGTTACCATCTCCTTATTTATCTTGTTTTCCATTTCCCTCTTGACTATTTATCTCCCAGTCTAATGATCATTTTCCTTGATAGACAAAATAAATGAGATTTGCATCATTCTCTGTTGTCTCTTTTTGTCATCTCAGAGACTTAAAGACTGTTAGAAGTAGAAAAGACCTTAGACATCATATCCAACGCCATTTTACCGTTGAGAAAACAGACCTTGAGAGATTATATGTCTGTTATCACGCAGTAAATGACAAAGTGAGGGTTTGAAACCAGATCTTATGATTCTTAGTCTGTGCTCTTTTCCCTGCATAAATCCTCCCTCAAGCAAATATCCTCTACCTTAGTGTTCTAGTCTCCAAAACAGCTTCCAAAGGATGTTTTTGTTGTCTTCGCTTGGCACTTAGCATAAGTTTCCACTCATATGGAACTTTGGCTCCTTCTTGTCTTTACCTCACCCCTCTCACTCACCCTCTTTGAGTTATTAGACTATAGACTCTTTTGGAGCTGGTGGACAGTAGAGTCCATAAGGGCAGGCTTTATTTTTTTTCCTAAATTTTATAATGGCTCTATACCTGCAAGTAGTGCTATGTGCAGAATGGGCTCCTTAATAAATGCTTGTTATATGACAATGAATGAATGTGAGAGAGTCATTCATGACAAGGAATAAATAATACATCTCGTTTAAAATATCTGAGATTTTCAATGACCTCTCTGTACAATCGCAGCCATCTTTAAAACACACACACTTTTCTAGTATACAAAGTCCTTCACCACCTGACTCCAATGGATCATTTCAGGCATACTATCCATTGTTCCTATTCTCTGCTTTGTATTTCCTTTGGTGTAGCCACTCTGGTCTTCTTGCCGTTCCACAATCATGACATTTCATCACCTGAATCTAGGGATAATATTAAAAAAAAAAAAGGAGAAAATGAGGTTAATTGGGAACAGCTTGTTTTTAATTAGAATATTTTTATTGATATATTTTGTTTTTATATCACCTAAATTTCTCCCTCTGTCCCATACCCTCCTCTTCCTGAGAGCCATTCTGTGTAACAAAGAATTTTTTAAAGAACAGAAGCAAAAGAGAAGAAGCAATCTGCAAAACTTATCAATCCATCAAAATAAAAGTCTGAAACCTCTCCCTTCTGCAAAGGAGTAGGGGAAATACCCTCATTATCTCTTCTTTGGAGTTGTGCCTATTCTTTGTAATTTTGTAACTTTTCCCCCGTTATTTTGTAGTGGTTGTTCTATTTGACTTAATTTGTTTTTAGTCAACCTATGCTAAATCTTAATGATAACTTCATTATTTTCTGCATCCTTATGTAACTTGTTCTCCATACTGGCAATTCCGTCCCTTTTCATTAACCTCTTTTAGAATGTCTAACTTTCCTCAAATGTCTTCTCTTGAGACCTTTCCTCTTCTTTCAGCTCTCGGTTCCTCCTGGTGAAACTGTCATGGTTTCATTTTGTATAAATCTTTAATATACTTATGTGTACATAATATTGTTTCCCTTTATTTTTCTTGCCCTCAAGGAACTTATATTTTATTTTGTGTTTATCTTTTTATCTACCATGCCTAGCATGGCACAAATTAGGTGCTTGATAAATGTTTTTTTTTGTTGATGAATTCTTCCTTATTGAAACATTAAAATCATTTGAGACTATGTTGTCAAAGCTTTATTCTTGAGAATTTCCTATCCCATTTGAGCCAACTTTCTTTTATGGTCTGGTGTCTGGCCATAGAATGCATTCTACCTGTTTTCACTGAACATTTAAAAATCTGCTGTCCTAAATTCTAAAATACTCACCAGACTAAGCCTTGCATTTTTCTCCTTGTCTAGCGTGTATTCTAAGATGGCATGGCCACAAAGAAGTAAAAATAGATCACTGGTAAACAATGTTGTGTTGGCAAGTGTTTAATAACCAGCTCTCTGGGGAAGAAAAGTATGCATGACACATTTTTTAAAAAAATTTATTAATTTCATCTATTTTCAGTGTTCTACAATCAGTACTAGATAACTTAGATTTTTTTTTCCCCTTGCTTCCCCCAACCTCCCCGAGATGGCATACAATTTTATATAGGTCCTACACGTACATTCCTATTAAATATATTTTCATTATAGTCAAGATGTGCAGAAGAATTAAAATGAATGGGAGAAATCATATAATAAACCAAAATGTAATACACACACACACACACACACACACACATACACACAAAGATCTGCTACATTCTGTGATTGAATTCCATGGCTCTTTTTCTGAATGTGGAAGGCATTTTGCCTTAAAAGATCATTGGGACTTTTTTTAAGTCCTTGCATTGCAATGACATTCCAAGTCTACCAGAAGAAACTCTCACACACTGTGGTCATTGCTGTGCACAAAGTTCTCCTGGTTCTTCTCCTTTCACTCAGCATCAGGTTATATAAGTCTTTCCAGGCCTTTCGGAAGTCTGCCTTTTCATCATTTCTTATAGCATAATAGTATTCCATTACATTCGTATACCATAATTTGTTCAGCCATTCCCCAATTGATGGGCATCCTCTTGATTTCCAGTTTTTGGCCACCACAGTGCTGCTATAAATATTTTTGTACATGTGGGGCCCTTTCCCATTTTTATATCTCTTGGGGATACAGTTCTAGAAGTGATATTGCTGGGTCAAAAGGCATGCATATTATTGTAGCCCTTTGGGCATAATAGTTCCAACTCCCCACATCCTCTCTAACATTTATCATCTTCCTGTTCTGTTATGTGTGCCCATCTGATAGATGTGATGTGGTACCTCAGAGTTGTTTTGATTTGCATCTCTCTAATCAGTAGTGATTTAGAGTATTTTTTTCATATGATTATAGATATCTTTAATTTCTTCCTCTGAAAACTGCCTGTTCATATCCTTTGACTATATATCAATTGGGGTGCATGACACATTTTAAAGTTTAATTTGCATTAATATTTTTCACCACTTAAGTCTAGAGAGTCAACAAAACAATAAATTGAGCCCTGATTTGTAGCATATTGCCAATATCTGAGGTGTAAATGGTCACACTGAAAATTTAACAATTGACTCTGAAGAGCTGGTGAGAACTAGCTCTCAACATTCCCCTGCAAAACCATCCAGATTAAAAACATCCACTTAACAGCCACTCACAGTAATACCACCTTAATTCCTTAGACATTAGTTTGTGGTCCTACTAGCTGCAAAGAAGGGAAAGATACAGAAACACATTCTCCTTTCCACTTTTGATATTTAGAATATTTACTTTTCTTTTGTTTTCTGGTATGTTTCCATGTTGCCATGATTTCTCAAAGATCATAGGCAGGGGCACCATGGTCCCATACCTGTTTTCAGTCCTTTGCTTATAATTTTTCCTTGCCTGGAGACTTGTCTTTATTTACAATAGTTCAGTACTTTCTTATTCAGTCATTCAATGAGCATTTCTTAAATGCTTACTGTGGGCCAGGCCCTGATCTAAGTGTTAAGGCTACAAAGAAAAAGGAAAAATAGTCTGCCCTCACAGGGTTTACATTCTTTTGGAGGTTGGAGTGGGGAATGAATAACTATATAAATAGGTACTTACAAGAGAACATGCAGAACCTAAGAAAGGTACTCTTACTCAACTAGAAAAGGACTCTCACAGAAGGTGGAGGTTGAGCTAAGACCTTTAACTCTCCACCATATTCATTAAATCCTTTGTTGTCTGACAGTGGAGGAGAGAGCCATTTTTGAAAAATAGTTTTTGTAAATAAATAATGCTTTTAAAAGAGAGAGAGGAAAAAAAGAAAATTCTTCAGAAGATATCCTTGCAAAGGAACAAGGGCCATGCTGTCTTCTACTCTGTATCCCCTGTGCCATGTATGAAAGACACTGAATAAATGGTACTTGGTGATGAAACAATAGTTTTAAAGATGCAGAAACATTTCTGAGTGTGTTACTCCAGCCATGGGCAGTGTGGTATGAGTGTGAGACTTGGAGCTGGGATACCAGGGTTTAAAATTCACCTCAGACACTTATTAACGATGTGTGACCATGGGTCAGACTCTTACTCTATCAGAATCTCAGTTTCTTCACCTGCAAAATGAAGACCAATCAGTCCACAAGCCTTTAAGTGCCTGGGGACACAAAGACAGAAACGAAACAGTCTTTGCACAGCCAGGAGGTTACATTCAATCAGAGGAGACAATATATAGATACATCTGTATGTAGGGGACACAAGGTAGTTTGGGAAATGAGGGTACTAGTAACTGGGGGCATAAGGAAAAGTTTCCTGTTCGAAGTGGTACTTGAGCTACATCTTAAAGAAAGCAAGGGTTTCTAGGAGGTGGAGGTAAGGAGTGCTTTCCAGGCATGGGGACCAGCCCCTCCAAGGGTGAGGTTTTTTCAGAGTGATAAGGGCAATTCTGCTAGATTATGGTAAGCGTGGAAGGGAGTAATGTCTAAAATAGTATCAGTAATGGGTACGCCACCTTAACTCACAAATTGCACATAAGAAAATCACTTTGAAAACCATCCTGTGCTACATAAATGAATTATTTCCCTCTTCAACATTTAACACCACTAAATCCAAGCATGTGCAATTTCGGATAATTGTCCCTAAATATTGATGCATGAAGTACTTTTCAAAAGCACCCCCAAATTTCCACGGATTTATTCACTTTGCCACCTGTTGTTTTGTTTAGAAAACAAAATGTTTGTGTAAAACACTGGCTCTTGGAAATTTCTCCAAAAGAGCGGGTACACTTCTGTGGTTTGAGCAATTTGAGACCCAAGGTACACTTAGCATTCATTTTTCAATGTTGAAATTAGAGCTCAAATAGAAACACTGCCAGAATTTAATTGTTACATCAGAAACGTGCTGCTGCTCTAATGTGCAAAATACCACATTTTTCCATGGCAGGCCAGGTCTGTAGTACGGCTGGTGAAAAACAGATTGACACTTCGTCATTATTTCTTATCAAGGGTGTTTTACTTGTAATGCTATTTGACAGCTATATTCTAGGGCTGACAGCACTGAACCTGCTTAATTCCCACTGAACTGCTCTAAATACGCAGTATTGCAATCACTTTAACAACCCCTGGAGGCAATAAAATCTCTCCTTTGAACAAACACTCAAGGGGGAGAAATCTAAGATTTATAAAGGGCAGCAAGTATTCAAGAAAGGGGCAAAGTTTATATGTGAGCCTATAATTGATGTTTCCTTTGTTAGAAAAGAAAGCTTGAGGATGCTTTAAGAATTAATCTTTAACAAGGCCTAATCTGCACTAACAAGTGTGTTCAAGATGAGTGAAAGAGATTTGTGATGCTGAGAATTTTGTCAGTTTTGACTGACTATAGAAATTTGGAAGCACTGTATCTCAGGGTCATAAAAGTATCAAGGGGAGAAAAATGTTCTACAAAAACTATGAGACTTTGGCCACACCCATTGAATCGGTTCATATGCAAAAAGTGAGCACCCTAGACTCTCAGTATTAGTTTTTGTGATAAAAATCTAAAAATTGTTTTATTACTGAAACATTTAGAAGAGGTGAGTCAGTTAATTCCTTATTCTAAGTAATCTGGGCCCTATTTGTAATCACAAACCCTTCACATTGAAAGGGATCTCAGAGATCAGATGGTTTATAAAGTCCCCCTGGAAAACCATGAATCCTGACTACAATATACCTAACAAACTATCACCTAGATTTTGTTCCAGGATATCCATGGATAGGAAAGCCATGGTGTCCCAAAGCAGTACATTATATTTTCAGTGACGAAGGTCTGTATAGCCAAAGCTACGGTTTTTCAGTAGGAAGGTATGACGGTGAGAGTTGGATTCTAAGGAAAGCTGAATGCCATGGAACTGACGTTTTTGAATTGTGGCATTGGAGAAGACTTTTGAGAGTCCTTTGGACAGGGAGGAGATTAAATCAGTCAATATTTAAAGAAATTAATTCAGGCTGTTCTCTGGAAGGACAAATGCTGAAGCTTACAAACTTTGGCCACATAAGGAGAAGACAGGACTCATTGGAAAAGGCTCTGATGTTAGAAAATGTTGAAGGCAAAAGGAGAGGGGATGGCAGAGGATGAGTTAGTGTGATAGAAGCAATGAAAAGAGCTTGGACAAACTTTGAGAGATAGTGGAGGATAGACGGGCCTGGCATTCTATGGTCCACGGGGTTATGGAGAGTTAGGCATGACTAAACAACAACAAAATATTTTCAGCCAGGAAGTAGGACAAATTTCTTGTTCTTATTGAATTGAAATTTGACCTGGAAACTAGGTGGTGCACTGGACAGATCACTGGACCTGGAGTCAGAAAGACTTGAGTTCAAATTCCGTCTTAGGCACATACTAGCTGTGTAACGCTTCGTGAGCAAGTCACTTCTCAATTGTAAAACTGGCCTAATAATAGTACCCACTGCCCAAGGTTGTTACGAGGGTAAATGAGATAATATTTGTATAGAGCTTTGCACACCTAAAAGCCCTATGTACATGCTAGCTGCTTTTCTTACAATCTGCTTCCTTGTGCTTTCTACCAATTGCTCCTAATTCTGCTCTCCAAGGTCAGGCCCAGGAAGTTGAACTCTTTTCTACATCACGAAAGTTCAAATATATGAATAGACTTCCTCAAGTCTTTTGTTTTCCAGACTAAACATCCCCAGTTTCTTCAACTGATTCTTCTGTGGTATGGTTTCTACTCCTTTCACTATCCTTGTACCTGTCTTGAGTTGTGCTTAAGCTTATGAATGTCCCTTCTGAAATTTAACACCTAGAATTATATGTATTATTTCAGATATGGTCAGCGTGAACATTATCTTTGTTGTTCTGGACACTATACCTCCATTTCCATAGCCAAAGATCACGTTAGCTTATTTGTATTCTGCATTAGGTTTTTGACTTATACTGACCTTGTAGTCAATCCCTATTTCTTTTTTATATATAATCCCAGCAAAATCCCTATTTCTTTTTTTTAAAATGAACTTTATCTACAACTACCATTTCATCCTGTATTTGCAAATTTGAACCCATATGTAAGACTTTACATTTTTCCCCATTGAATTTTATCTTGTTAGCCTCTACCCAATATTTCTGCCATCAGAATCTTTCTGGATTCCTATTGTGTCATCCAATGTATTAGTGAAGAGCTTTGGTATTGATTGTGAGACATGAGAAACACTGGCACAGGACCATCCAAGATGGCATGTCTGAATCAAAGAAGGTTCTGTGTTCAAAGCTGAATTCAAAGCAGAATTGCAGTAGCACAAAGGAGATGTGAGATGCACAAATCTAGAGACATCTCCATCTCCAATGTTCAAATGGACTATTTGTGCTTGATCTGTGGTAGAAACTTCCAAGCTTGTATTGAACCAATATGAGTCACAGTTGAACACACTGTACCTTGACCCAAAAATTGGTCCTGTTCGAGTAGGAAAGATGAGCAAGAATCTTTCCTGGCTTTATTTGTTGTCCACAAACCTGATATACTTTCCATCCATACCTTCATCCAAGTCATTGATAAACGTGTTGAACAGAACAGAACAGAAACAAGGACAAAACCTTTGAGAACTTCCTTCAAGTTGATACTGACACTAATTTTGAGGTTTAATCAGCCAATCTAATACAAACTGAATATTCCTACCTTCTAGTTCACACTTCTCCATCTTATTATGCATATGGATAGTTGGATAGATTTTGTCCTGTTGTCTTTCTGAAATCCTGATGCACCAGGGTTAAAGTATTCCTTGGAACTATAGTTTAGCATTCCTATAGAAAAAGAATTCAGGCTGGTATTAATTATTTTTGATGAACCTGTGTTGGTTCATTGTGATCATCTTTTCTACGTGCTCACAAGCCATATTTTAATAATCCATTCTTGACTTTTATTTTTAACTAGGACTCACTGTCTAGCTCATTGCCTAATTACTTGAAGTATCCATTTTTCTAACAATTGGAACGTTTACCTGTCTCCAATCCTGTAATCACTCTTTCATTTCTCAACTAAAATTTCACCTTCTTCAAGAAGCCTTTCTCTGAGGCTCGCTTATTGCTAGCATCTTTCCTCTGATATCATCTCCAATTAACCTGCTTTTATCTTTTATACATAATTGTTTGCATGTTGTCTCCTGTGTTAGGAGATTGTCAGCACCTTGAGGGAAGGGTGGTACTAGTTTTGGTTTTCTTTTATGCCCTTTGTACTTAGCACAGTGACTAGCACCTAGTAAGTACTTCACTGCCTATTCACTTGAGGACTTGATATTGGCTCAACCGTCCTGTTGAAAGTTCTTTCATTGCTTCTGAGATAAATCTGAACTGGACCAGGAGTCTTGAATCCAGTAATGGCAGCCATACTCATTATCCCCTTAGCTGTCTCTGGTTTGAATTGCCTTTTAAGAATTTTTTTCTCAGTCTGAAAAAAAATCATTCTACTTGGTGCAGAATCCTATCCCTTTCATGATTTTCCCCTTACTTCAGGCAGTCAGTTAGCTAATAAATATTTCTTATGCACCTACTATGTACTAAACATTGGAGTGTAAGCACTGGGGATAAAAATGTAAGGAAGAGAGTAGAGGAGTGTGAGCTAGCCTCTTCTCCCTCCGTCCTTCCACAAAAGAGACTTTAATTCCTGATGGGAAGGGAGAAAGAGGTTGGGGCCAGAGGCCACCACTCTGCTCTCCTCAGAGAGAGGGGGTGCCAGACTAGCAATGTGTTTGCGCCTCTAAATTATATTCATTTAGAGGATATGCTTTGGTTTCATCTAATTTCTAATTGTTTTATCTTTTTGGGAGAGAAGGAGAAACTCATGCTCTATATTCAGAGCTTGACCCCTTTCTCACCTAATGCTAATTCCATAATGTGCAAATAACAAAGAAACTCATTTATCCAAATTATAGCAAAACAGAAATCAGAAAAGATATATGTATATATATACACACATACATATATATGTATGTATATATTATATATTAGAATATACATATTATATATTATACATATTATATATCATATTATATATTATATATATATATATATATAATATACTACATATATGTACTATTTTTATGGGATACACATACACGTATTTTTTATAAATTTATTTATTTATTTTTAGTTTTCAACATTCATTTCCACAAAATTTTGAGTTCCAAAATTTCTCGCCATCTCTCCCCTCCTCCCACCCCATAACGTCTTGCATTCTGATTACCCCTTCCCTCAATGTGCCCTCTCTTCTATCACAACCTTCCCTTCCCTTAACCTCGTCTTCTGTCTTGTAGGACAAGATAAATTTCTACACCCCATTACTTGTATTTCTTATTTCTCAGTTGAATACAAAAACAATTCTCAGTATTTGTTCCTAAAACATTGAGTTCCGACTTTTCTCCCTTCCTCCCTCCCCACCCATCCCCACTGAGAAGGTCAGCTATTCAATATAGGCTATATATGTGTAGTTTTGCTAAAGACTTCCATAATAGTCATGTTGTGTAAGACTAACTATATTTCCCTCCATCCTATCCTGCCCCCATTTATTCTATTCTCTCTTTTGAACTTGTCCCTCCCACAAAGTGTCTACTTCTACTTACTCCCTCCTCTCATTTGCCTTTCCTTCTATCATCCCCCTCACCACACTTGTCCCCTTCTCCCCTACTTTCCTGCAGTATAAGATAGATTTTCATACCAAACTGAGTGTGCATGTTATTCCCTCCTTAAGCCAAATCTGGTGACAGTAAGCTTGCTCCTCCATTGAAAAAGCTTTTTCTTGCCTCTTTTACGAGAGAAAATTTGCCCCTTTCCATTTCTCCCTTTCTTCTCCCAACATATTCCTCTCTCACTCCTTACTTTTATTTTTTTAGATATCATCCCTTCTTATTTAACTCATCCTGTGCTCTCTGTCTATGTCACATACATACATTTTATATGTATATCTATATGTATGTATATGTGTATATATATATATATATATGTGTGTGTGTGTGTGTGTGTGTGTGTGTGTGTCTATATATATGGACACACATAAGAATGAAGGAAATTTCCCAGTTCACTCAGCTCAACCAAGAGAAGCTGGGGAGAGCAACATGATGGAGACTATCTGCTTCCACAGTCTTTCCCTTCAGCAACATTAAGTAGGGTTGGCCTCTTTCACCCCCTCTTTTGAAGATATAAGCCAAATTCCCAAAAAGAGACTCCTGCAAAGTGAAACTCTCTGGCTTTCCACATCTCAGTCTTGCCCCTCACACAAAGCAGGGCATTCATCTCCACCAATAAAGAGAGAGTTCCATATCAACTGACTTCACTGTGACTCCAAGAAACTGTAGCATGCACAGCCATCAGGCTAAACCAGGTTGAGAGAAACCAACAGTCTCAAACCCTTTGGTGAGTTAGAGGGATGTCTATCCCAAGCATGTGAGGACTTTCCCCAGTGGAATGGGTGGATGAGAACAATTTGTTGCAACAGCCCTGAAAGCAGCTGAAGCAGGTGCTATGGAGCACTTAGAGCTTGGTCAGGTACTGAAGATGTCAAAGTCATTCACTGCATTCTGGGCCATCCCAGGGACATTGACTTTTGTCTTGCCACTAGACTTTGATGACTCTGGAAGAGACAGAGAGGCTAGCAGCTTTGTGCAGCCCTGCCTCACTTAAATCTAATTCATTCTCAAGTCAAGACAGACCTTGTGATGTCAATGGCCCTCTTCAAAAATGAAGGGCAAATACCACAAAGAAGAAGAAAAAGAAATCATTATCGTCAAGGAATGAGAGATGACATATGAAAGGAAGCTGAAATGGGAGGTGGGAGAGAAGGTACCTAGTGTGGGGACAAAGTAGAATCCACTCTAAGAAGTGCAGCTGGTAGGAAATGAAGAGTTGGTTGGCTTGAGAGCTTCCTTTAAATGGCAAGTGAGGGAGGAATTCTTTGCTTTGTCCTCCAGCTCTCCAATCAGCAGGGCAGAGGGTACAAAGGGTACTGAAGGGGTCAGAGTACCAAAGAGGGTACAATCTGTCTCTAGAGGTGAAAGTGAGGCTGGTGATTTTGCCCAGCCCTCCCTCACTTAAATCCAACTCACTTGCATGTCATGGTATCACCTTCCTGATGTCACTACCCTCTTAGAGAATGAAGGACAAACAGAGATCTGGAAGGATGGTGAGTTTCTTGGATGATGGGTAGCTGGTGAGTCCATTTGAAGGAGTGCAGCTTGGAAATTAACTATAAGCCTTAATTTTTTTTTTTGTAAATCTAAGTTTAGTTAAACTTTGTTTAATTAAACACATCTTTTAGCTTTTCTGACATTATCTTGCCAGAATTTGCCATTTGATATTTGTCTTCAGTTATGTGTTCTCGGCTTCTATCTCTTCTGTTTTTAAGATTTAAAATCTGAAATTTGTTGACAAGTTGCCAAGTCAGTCATATTGCTCTCGAGACAACTCCCTCTTTCTTCCTTATTGGAATCATTTGACTGTGTTGCCAAAATTTCATTCTTGAACTTCTCACCCATCTTGAACCAACTTCCCTTTTTAGATTCCATTTTGCTGGACCTCAGTTTTGGTATTTCTAGAATTTTCAAAGTATAATGTGTTATTGAAGGATACTCAGTACTGAATAGGATCATACAACGTAGTCCTCTAAAATGCTATGAAATATCCAGATAACAGAAAAGTCAGATTCTAGCAGCTATAAGTAAACTTTGGAGATCTCTATGCATGAAGGAAAAGAATGAAAGAAGCAATCAGAGGGCTAATACTGGAGGGGAAATACTACATCCTTCAGGGGTGACATGAGTCACTCTACAGTTGTTACAACTTCCAGCAGACATAGTACTACTACTATATGAAAATATATAAGTCATGAGTTACCATTTCAATATCTTTCCTACCAAAAATACCCCCCTATCATGCTTTCCTCCATCTATGCAGGAATACATCTTCACTTTCACAATGGACATCAATAGAAAAATAGATTTTCTTTATAGAAATTTTGTGGCCAATTAAAATTAAATATATTTAATTCGTGAAGTGAGACCCATATATTTAAAATGTGCTCCCTTCACAATGAGAATTAGTATGAATAATCAGTTGCAACTCAGGGATTTCATGTAACTATATCTATAAAATTGGAAAGAGCTTGAGAAAAAGTCCTCAAAGCAATGTTTAGCTGGGTACAAGGTGTGGTCTATTACCTCTGCCTTTCAATTGCTTTAAAAGAAAAACATTATGTACAGTTTGAAGTATTCATGTAAGGGTCAATGTGAGGAATGAATATTATGGAAGATAGTGCCAAGTACTTTGTGGATACTCAATAAATATTTTTCTCTACAAAAGAAAGGAAGAGGCTGTAAAAGAGAAAAAACAAGTGGAAACCTCCAAATGGTTTGCATTCAAGAAATCATGGGCTTGCTGCGGAGATGGTTCAAATGTAAGATAATCTTTAGTGATCTATTACATTTGACATTTATTAATGCCTTATTATGCATAAGGCATTGAGTTTGTCTGGGGATTCAATGATAAGAGTGAAAACCATTCCCTGCCCTCAGCTTTCTCTGACTTAGGGGCCGAGTTTCGACTTAATAGATCATGAACATTCCTGCTTTTTCTCCTAACTGTTGCCTTTCTTTTCCCAGTCACTACCCTAAATGAGAACCACTCACTGCCATGGTTTGAATGAGGGCTTTCTCTGTGAGTTTAGGGAGTTTAAAGTGGGAAAGGAGAGTTTATGAGTTTCTCTTCCTTATTTCAATTTCTACCTTTGATGCCAAAGGCCTCTCAAAATGAGTGATTATGCAGTATCTCAAAGTCCTCACTAGAAGGCGATGGGGGAAGGACACCTATGCCCAAGGCCTACTTGTCCAAAAGATTTGTTGAAGGATATGCTGTAGAGCTGATTGAGATGGGAATGGTATACTTCAGCTTTCCAGATCTTCATCCAGGTTGTGGTAATGGTATGGCATCTCCAAAAATGACTTCCCAGAGCTCTCTTATTACACAGAGAAAGTTACATCTATGACATATTAAAGATGCACTTGGCTTTTCAGGGGCTTCAGAGTGGAGCTTGGTTTACCTCTGTTATCAACTCTGGATTTTGGGAGCTTTGAGTGCCATGATTAGAAAAAAGTAGTATGGGATTGTCCAAGGAATAATCATGGCATGACTTTAATTATCCAATATGTCTTCAGTTCAGGGAGATATTTTCAGAAGCCGGAGGGTTGATCACTTTCTCCTCATTCCACAATATTTGCTGGTAATTTGATGCTTGTTACCACCATTCCCCTAAAAAAGTTACAAAATAGGATTTATGTATCCATGTTGGGTTTATTGAAGGATATAGTACAGTTGCCTGGGTCCCAAGATGTTGGAGAAGAGTGTTGGAACACAATAACTTCTGTTGATCCTATGATACCTCTTCATGTCTTATAAGATTCTGGATCTTTGGAAGATAGACAAGGCTAAATCTCAGCCAGAATATAATTTCAAGTTTAGTATCTCTTGACTATATAGAGAAAACATGTCTTTTTTATGATGCTACTCAAGTTTTAGCTTCAATGGCCTTGTGTTGCTTATGTGAGCACCTGCCTTGTGTGAGTTCTTTGTAAAAACGGTCTTTCAGGCAAACAAGCATTTGGCATTCAAACAATATGGCCAGCTGTAAGGGTAATGGATTGTAAGATCTTCCCTGTCCATTAATAGGCCTAAGGTGGAGTACGGTAGAGCTGTATTAGGCTCTGGGCCACAGGAATTTCCATATCTTTCCAATTAAGCCTTGATTTCCAAGTTTCTCCACACTAAGCCAATCAAGCGCTAACAGTACATATTGTATTGCTTGGAAGGAAAGGTGTGGGTGGAGAGATAAGCAGGAAGGGAGAGAAACAGGTAGAGGGAAGGGCTTGCCTAAGGGGACTTATACGTGGAGAGGCATGAGAGAAATGTCGATGCTCTCTGGATTGGTGAGGAGTACCTGACTAAATGTTGCCTTCTGGTATCCGAATAGGGATGTTTCAAATAAATATTTTGATTTTGTCTTGGAGGAAGAGAGTTTGCTATATTATATTTTGCGATCCAACTATGGAGATATGCATGTATATTCATAGCAGCTGTTATGGGTATCACCTTAGTGTTACAAAAGCCCACTGGAGTTTTGCTTTCTGTAGTTGAGTTTAAATGCTTGACAGTTTAGCTGAAGAAAGGACCTCATTATCTGCTACCTTATCTTCCCAGGTGATATTCAGAATCTTCTTAAGACAATTCAAATGGAAGTGATTCAGTTTCCTGGCATGGTGCTGGTAGACTGTCCAGATTTCCCAGGCATATGATAATGATGTCAACACAACAGCTCTGTAGAGCTTCAGTTTGGTAGGCAGCCTAATACTTTTTCTCTTGGAGTCTCCCAAACACTAAGCTAGCTCTGGCAATGCATGCATCAACCTTATCATCTATGTGTACATCCTTGGAAAGTATACTGCCAAGATAAGTGAATTTATCCACAGTATTCAAAATTTCTCCATTTGCTATAACCAATGGTTCCATGTATGGATGGTGTGGTGTTGGCTGGTGGAGAACCTGTATTTTCTTGGTGTTAATTGTTTGGCAGCTAGATAGCATGGATAGAGTGCCAAGCTTGGAGTCAGGAAGACTCATCTTCATGAGTTCAAATCTGGCCTCAGACACTGGCTGTGTGATCCTGGGCAAGTCACTTAACCTGGTGTGCCTCAGTTTCCTATAAAATGAATTGGAGAAGGAAACGGCAAACCACACTAGTAGGTGAAATTTTAGTTGGGACTTAAAGGAAGCCAGGGAAATCAGTAGTCAGAAGGGAGGAAGGAGACCATCTCAGGCATTACGGACAGCCAGAGAAAATTCTCATAGCTGAGAAATGGAGTGTTTTGTTTGTGGAACAGTCAGAAAGGGGGCCAGTGTCACTAGATAGAAGAGTATATGTTGGAGAGTAAAGTCCAAGAAGACTGGAAAGTAGGAGGGGACCAGGTTATGAAGGGCTTTGAATGCCAAGCAGAGCATTCTTTATTTGCTTTTGGAGGCAATAAAGCCAGTAGAGTTTACTGAGTATGGGGGTAACACAGTCAGATCTGCATTTTAGGAAAATCGCTTTAGTGATTCAAGCAAAGATGGGCTAGAGTTGGGAGAGACTTGAGGCAGGCAGACTCACCAGAAGCTATTGCAATTGTCCAGGCATGAGATGAGGAGGGCTGTACCAGGGTGGTCTTAGTGTCGGAAGAGAGAAGGGGCCTATTTAAGAGATGCTACAGAGGTGAAATTGACAGGACTTGGCAACAGCTTAGATGGGGCAGGGGTGGGGATATATAGAGAGGGAGGAAACCAGTGGTGGTGGGAGGGTTTGGGGGAAAGATAGTGAGTTCTGTTTTGGATATATGTTTCAGAATCTACTGGACTTCCAGTTTGAGATGTCTGAAAAGTAGTTGGAAATGTGAGACTGGAGGTCAGCAAAGAGACTACCTGATGTTTACCTTGCCTCTGGAGAGGAGAGAGTGAGGCTAGTGACTCTGCACAGCCCTACTGTAATCCAATTCACTTGCAAGTCATAGCATCACCTTCCTAATGTCATGGTCCTCTTTGAGAATGAAGGAGAAACATCAACAGGGCAGGACAGTTAGATTGGGAAAATCATTGTATAGAGATGATAATTAAATCCATGGCAGCTGATGACATCACCAAGTGAAGTAGATTTTTTTGGGGAGGGTGGAATATGCTAAGTGTAATTGCTATTGGGATATTTTATGTTTCCTATATATGTATGTATATATTGCACATATATGTGTATATACATATGTAGATGCATATGTATGTATGAACATGCCTTTGAATCCTTCACATCTTACACAGTTTATGTGGTAGAAGAAATTAACAGCTGTCCAATATGTGATATCCATGTTGTACAATGTGCCTTTGTGGGAGGGGATCCTAATACCCAGTTTTGAGGGCTCTTGGGAATAATTAGACTTAAACTTTTTAAAGAGATTCCAGAGTTTATTTTTATTCTGGAGGTAAGTCAGAGAGAAAAGCTGAAATCTGGACTCAGGTCCTCTAGGATTGAACCTGACTCTGTCTGATCCCAGTGCCTTTTAGGAGTCTTTGGGCTTTGGGAACATAAAGGATTTTGTAGACATCAACACTAACTCATAGAATCTTAGCATTGGAAGAGGTATGAGGGGTCATCTAGTCCAACCTGTATCCAAAAAAAGAAAAAGAAAAAGAATTCTCTTAACAACATATTGGACAAGTAGTCATCCTAGCCTTTGCTTGAAAGTTTTAAGTAACGATAAAGCTACCACTTGTAGGACATTTTTGTGTCATGGAACCCTTGGGCAGTTTGGTGAATGTGATAGATTCCTATTCAGAATAATGTTTTTAATGCATAAAACACAATATATAGGATCATAAAGAAAACTAATTATAGTGAAATATTGTCAAATTATTGTAAAATTATTATATATATTATATGTATATTATAAATATTGTCAAATTATTAGATTTAAATTGTCAATATTGTCAAAATATTAAAAAACAAACCAACCAAGTTCATGGTTTCCAGGTTAAAAACCCCTGCTTTAGAAGCAGTGCATTCCAGAGGTGTGAAAACATGTGGCCCATATGGGTTGTGTGTACATTCCATGAGTGCTGTGAAACCAGATTAAAATGTAATTAGAAATGTTTAACAAAATGGATAAAAATACAATACAACATAGACATGTTAACGTGTGGTTTTCTAAGTCAACATAGAGCTGGCAGGGATCCATGTGTATTGAGTTTGACGCCACTGGTCTCCTCTCCTTTTAGATAGCTCTAATTTTTAGGAAGTTTTTACATTTGTTAAACCTAAATTTGCCTCTTTGTAACTTTTATCCATTGCACTTACTTCTGATCCCAGAGCAAAGCAGAGTCAGTTGATTTCATTTTCTGAGCTGTAACACATGGAACACCTGAAGACAACCCTTCTGTCTTCCCTTCCTCCAGCTCATAGAGGCAGTTTTGTCTTCTCTCCAGCACCAACATGCCCAGTTCCTTCACAAATCCTCGTATTGATGGCACTCCTCCAGATAATCTCCAGGGTACATCAATTTCCTCAGGGGTGTTGTAAGGTTCACATGAAGTAAGACACATTGTAAGCCTTAAGGCCAATATAAAGACTAGTTTTTATTATTATTTTTCTACTCTAGTAATGGTTTCATTCCCTGAGCCTTCTGTTGAGTGTACGCCATGTTCATAGAACAATATAGATGTATGTTTGTCAATGTTTAACAGCTAGTCTCTGGTGTGTGTGTGTGTGTGTGTGTGTGTGTGTGTGTATGTGATGTATGCACACATACTTTAAGTTTAATATGCATTATTAATGCATTCTTAGGTCTAGATAATCAATAAAACAATAAACCCCTCTTTTGTAGCAATCGCTGATTTCTGATGCATGAATGTTCACATTTTTAACAATTCTTCTAAGTTAAAGCTGACTCCAGCACATCCCTGAATGATCTTCCTAGAGTGAGATGCCCATTCATCTTGGGTGAGCTATTATCACCTGAATTTAAAGAAATCAGAAACTGCTAAGTAGTTTCCTGATGATTTAAGAAAAAAGGTTTATTTAGCAGACTATTTCTGGCTTGTGTTTGCTCTCCTGCCTGTGTAGAGGATGGCAGACTGATTTTCTTCTGGCTTTAGTGTAGCTTTTAATAATAGTTTAGCTGAATGGATATGGACAAATTCTTCAAAAAGTACATGGTGAAATGTGATGTGTTAGAACAATCATGTAAATCTTTCTAAGGGGCTTAAATAGCTTTTGCTTCTAGAGGATGGGGTATGCAGCAGGTCAAATGCTGATCAGTGCTGAAGCTTTCTTTGCCTGGCATCCGGCTCTGGGGGAACCATCAAGACAGCTATCAGCCACTGAAACAGAGGACTCAAAGTAGATTTTCCTTTGGATAGTGTTCGGACAGAATATACTAGAAGATTATAGGATTTCTTGCTGAAACGAATCCTAGGGATCATCTTGTCAGACTCCCATTTAGCAGATGAGGCCACTGAGGTCCAAACCAAATCACTTGCTTAAGGTTACCTGAATAATTAGTGACAGAGCTAAAATTAGAAACCAATTCCTTGGGATTCCCTGCTCTCCCAGTTGCCTCGCTGCCAAGAATTTCCTGTGTTTTAAGCACTGCTTGATTTGTAACAATTCTACCTTCCTTCAATTACTGGCTAGCGTTCTGAGGACCTGCTACATAGTATATAAAATCATGCATTACAGGATTGCAATAATACATTTATAGAATAATTTACAGCTTGCAAAGAATTCTCCTTACAGGAACCTAAGGGAAGGAAATGTTGTGATCCCCATTTTGGAGCCAGTAAGTCTTGGAGCTAGAGTTTAAAGCCAGGTCTTTGGATTTTTAAGGCCAGTGCTAATTCCATTACACCATACTGCCTCCTTCTGTATCCTCTGCTACATATGCATGTAATTTATGAATTCCATTCAAATTTGAAGTTTTTCAAAGACAAGAGTTTGCTCTTTGTTTTGTAGCAACTTTTTGCCTAGAATAATGCTCTGTAGGTACTGGGTGCTTGCTAGCTATTCTTTTTGAGTGACAATCTTAAAAAGATCCTTTTATCTCTCCATAGGATCGGAGAGACACAGGGCATGTGTTTTTTAGAAGCAAACATCCACTTCAATTTCATTCAAGAAACTTTTCTTAAATGTCTACTGTGTGTAGGGTACTGTATGAGGCACTGTGGATTTGTTGTTCAGTTGCTTCAGTGCTATATGACTCCGT
Organism: Potorous gilbertii; assembly: GCA_028658325.1. Classification (NCBI taxonomy): domain Eukaryota; kingdom Metazoa; phylum Chordata; class Mammalia; order Diprotodontia; family Potoroidae; genus Potorous; species Potorous gilbertii. Next base: position 662,188,631 of record CM053770.1, read on the forward strand.
GACCCCATTTGGGGTTTTATTGGCAAAGATACTAGAGTGATTTGCCACTTCCTTCTCCAGCTCATTTTATAGATGAGGAAACTGAGGCAAGCAGGGTTAAGTGACTTGCCAGGAGTTACATAGCTAATAAGTGTCTGAGGCTGGATTTGAACTCATGAACATAAGCCTTCCAACTCTAGATTCAACACTCCATCTACCTATTAAAAAAAACAACCCAGCAAAACACGGCAGGACAATGCTTGTTCTCAAGGAGCTTACAATAAGACATATGTACAAATTTATCTTTTGAATGGTAAAAATGTAATTAAGGCAGAGAAATCCAGGTGATGTGCTATGAGAAATCAGAAGATGTGGAGATAATTTTGAATTTGGGGATGATTAGGTGAGGCTCTACAGAGGAGTTTGCAACAGGGAGAAGGCCATTTAAAGAGAAGCATTCTTTTATTTTTTTAAAGTTTTCTTAAATCTCTCTCTTTTTTTAAAAAGACAAAACATTATCTATACTCCCTAATATAATTTGCCTTCATCTGCCTTTCAGAGGGCCATCACTTATAATGAAGTATTAAAATGAGAAATTAAAATTAGTTGGTATATCAAAAAAATTCTGGCATGCATAGTGCTCCACACCCAGTTAGTTTCCTCACTTTTGCCAATAAATTAGGGAAGGTGGATAGGCATTTTTTTACTGGAGTCTCGTAGTCATCCATGAGTACATTTAGCCAGGTGATCATCTCAGGTCCCATGTTTTAGGGTGGGGTTGCAGGATCCTGCCTACATCTTTATCGCCATCACCATCACCATCATCTTCATCATCATCCTATCTAGCATTTATGTAGCACTTTAGGATTTGCAAAGTACTTTACTCAGTCAATAAACATTTTTTAAGCACCTATGTTGTGCCAAGAACTGTGCTAAATGTTAGGGATACAAAGGAAGGTAAATGATCGTCCCTGCCCTCAAGGGCTCTGATGGGAGACACAACATGCAAACAACAATGTACAGACAAGCTATATATAGGATACATTAGAGATAATTAATGGAGGGATAGCACTAGAATAAGAGGCTTTCTGTAGAAAGTAGGATTTTTACTTGGGACCTAAAGGAAACCAGAGAAGTCAGGAGGGGACATGAGGAGAGAGAACATAAGCAAAAGAGACAGCCAGTGAAAAAGCTGTGAGGAGCAGCAAGGAGGCTTTCCATATGTTATTTCATTTGATCCCTATAACAACCTGTGAGGTAGGCGCTATTGTCATCATGTCCGTTCAGAGGAAACTAAAATGCAGTGACCCTGACTTGTCCAGCGTTACAGAGCTAGAAAGTATCTGAAACATGATTGGAGCCAAGGGCTTTCTGAATCCTAGTCCCACCCTCTACATTATTACATACCTTGGGTAAAAAGGAAAGGGAATTTCTCATCTATTACCATGACATAAATCAACTCTACCATGAGGGGCCACTTCGGTGGATGGTCTGTCCAAAGAGTGGCCTATCCACATTCACAGTTCTAGCACAAGATGGAAGAGAATTAATAGAAGGCATGAAAAGCGTCTGAGTGTTTTGGTAGATTAGAAATTTAATATGAGTCAAGTGTGTCAGGACAGCCAAAAAAAGACAATGTGATCTTAGATGCCTTTAAAAGAAGGGCAGAATCACTGATTTTCAAAATTGGAAAGGAACACAGGAGCCAGGTAGTTTAGTCAAAGGGTGGGGAATCTGTGGCCTCAAGGTCACATGTGGCCCTCTAGGTCCTTGAGGGTGGCCTCGTGACAAGTCCAAGTTTTGCAGAACGAATCCTTTTATGAAGGGGATTTGTTCTATGAAGTTTGGATTCAATCAAAGGGCTTGAGGACCTAGAGGACTACATGTGGCCTTTAGGCCACAGGTTCCCCACCCCTGGAACTCATACCTGAGGAGGGTACTGCATAGGATCCATGAACTAAGAAAGTGAACTTCATCACTAGGCTGATGGTTTAGTTACAATAATTCATGAATAATACCTATTGTTGTGATCCTTGTCCATAGAAAGGAACACCTGCTTCAAAGGAATTACAGATCCTTAAAGTCCAGGGTTCCATGTGGTTTAACTTGAACTTGTGTATGTGACTCCAGTGTAAAAGGCCTCATCTTTCTCTAGATAAAGGACTATTTACAAACATTAGCTGTGATCTGGGTAGTGCAGTGGATAGAGGGACAGGCCTGGAGTCAGGAAGACTCATCTTTGTGAGTTCAAATCTGGTCTCAGACACTTATTAACTGGGAGTCCCTGAGTATGTCATTTAACCCTGTTTTCCTCAGTTTCCTCATCTGTAAAATAAGTTGGAGAAGGAAATGACAACCTGCTCCAGAATCTTTGCCGAGAAAACTCCAAATGGGGTTCATAACACAACTTGACACAAATGAATGAAAGCATTAGAGATTTGGTCCCATCATCAGCTTTTTATGTCTTTTGGGTGTGGGATCCTCACTGAGTTTTGCCCATCTTCCTCTTTCTTTTGGAAAAAGGTGCTAATGGTGCCCAGTGCTTTAAGAGACTAAAAGAATGCTCCGAGTTCTTTGGAAAGAGAGAGAGCAGTTTCTGAACAAAAATCTCCTCTGTAATATACAAGTGATCGCTCAATTTGGCTCAATTTGGCCTAGGATTGGAGACCTCAGATTGGGGGGATCCCTGGTTTTCTGAAGCAACCCTTTCCATTTTGGGGTAGTTTTAATGCCAAGGAAATGATTCCTAATATCAAGTTTAGCTGCTTTCTTCACTCCTTAAGTAAGAACAAGTCTAATTCCTCTTTCATGGAATAATCATCAAAAATGTGCCATATGGCCTCCTTCAGTCTTTTCTTCTACAGACTAAAAACCCCAGCTTCTTCAACCAACCCTCACATGGTGTATTCTGGAAGAAAGTCCTTGGCTCTCTTGTTTGCCCTTCTTTGGATGGCCTCCATTTTATTAACATACTTCCAGAAATGTGGCACCCAGAACTAAATATGGTGCTCTAGGAGTTTTGTGGCCAGGGCCAAGTACAACGGGACGACCATCTCCCCAGGCCTTGGATGCCAGATGGTTCTCTCCGTAGGTACAGGTTGGGCTAGCTGACCAACTCTGAGAACTGGTGATTTTGTTATTGGTATTGAAACTTAATATCCCATTTTCTTTCTGGGATGCTATGTTACGTGTTGACTCATATTGAATGGATCACTAAAATATTTAGATATTTTTCAGATAAATTGCTATCTAGCCATGACTCTTCCATTGCGGAAGTTAGGTGAGATACATTGGATAGAGCACTGGACTTGGAATCAGGAAAACCTGAGTTCAAATCCTGCCTCAGATAAGCATTATATATGTGATCTTGGGCAAACCATTAACTTCTCTGTGCTTCAGTTTCCTCATCTGTAAAATGGGGCTAATAGTGCCTTTCTCCTAGGGTTGTTGTGTAGGTTATGTGTACACACACATACACACACACACACATACCCACAGATATAAAGCACTTCCCAAACCTTAAAGTGTGATATGAATTCTAGCTATTAGTATTATCTTGTAATATGAAAGGTACCTTTTTAACTGATGTGTAAGCCTTTATATTTATTTCTATGCAATTTTATCCTATTCAGTTTGATGCCTCCCCCCTCCCCCCCATTCTAGTCTGTCTAGTCTTCAAATCCTGATGCCACTGTCCAACATTTTAGCTCTCCTTGTCAGGATTACATCATGGGTGAATTTGATAAGCATGCCATCTCTGCCTTTATTCAATTCATTTCAACTTTCTTAGCCTTAGTTTTCTTAGTGGTAGAATGAAGAAATTAGACTATAAATCATCCAAGGTCCCTTCTAGTTCCAAATCTATCATCCTCTGAAAACCTAAGGCAAGACATGAATATATCACTGTCACGAGAGAGGTTGATGAGAGTGAGGGACCTTCAACCCTTGGGGTTAGCATAGACTAGTGATAGGATTGTTTTCCTAGATGGTAATATCCCCGTAATCTACCTGCTGGCTACCCCATCTACTCTCTGAGTGCAGCTATTCACCCAGATCCCTTTCCTCTTAGATAAACTGTCATCCAGTTTCTCTCCATCTTATCTAGAAGAATGATGTGGAAACAGCTGTTCTGAGCCTTCTTGTCCTTGCTCAAGCCTGGCCCAGCACTCAGCACCTTTTAACTTTCCCTGCTGAGGACTTCTCCAGATTCTTCACTCAAAAAAAGGCAGGCCATTGCCTGGGAGATTCCTCTTCTCTCCTCCTTATCTCCTGTCACTCAGATATCTGCCCTTACTCTTTCCTTCACTCTGGCTTGGATGAAGAGGTAGGTCTCCTTGGAAAAGCCAACACTTCCATGTTCACCCTTGAACCCAAACCATCCCATCAGACTGCCCTCATTAACATCCTTACTATTTCTTTTACCTTCAATAATTCCCTATTGGCTCCTTCCTTGCTGTCTACAAATACACCCTATTCTCATTTTTCTTTAAACAATTCCCCTACTTGACCTTACCATCCTTTTAAACCCTGTATTTCTCATTTTTGTTCTTCTGTCTCAGCATTTTTTTTTGGTTCTACCTGAGCTCTTCTGCTCCCCAGAGAGGCCATTGTCTCACTGATGCTTCCTTCTCCTCTTTCTTTTTGTCAATTCTCATATTCATTTTCTTGACTCTTCCATCAGCGATCATATTTCTAATCTTATAAATGCCAGATCTTCCTTTCTATCTCTTTTCATGATTCTAAACAACTCTGGAGGTTCCTGACATATACATTCTCTTTTCCAAAGACAGTGTTGCTCAAGTCTTGTTTTGTCCTTTTAGAGATTTCTCCTGTAGTGTTTTTTCATTGTCTCTTTTGTTTAGGCAGTTCTTTCGTTTTCCTGTCTTCCCTAAGATGCTTTTTCTTTCCTTTCTTTTTCATTATTCATTTATGTAAAGTATTACATTTGTCAGTTCTGAGGCAGTGCTGGGGAACTGGACTTAGTCCTATGACCACTGTCTTTGCCTTTGTGTTGACAGTCATTTAGACCTGGAAGGGACTGGAGAGGCCACTGAGAGCAAACCCCTCATTTCACACATGAGGAAACTGAAAGGCAAGGTTAATTAAGAGACTTGCCCAGGGTCACACAGCTAGTGTCTCAGAGAGTCAGGATTTGAACTCAGATCTTCCTGACTTGAGCCCAGCAATGGATTCACCACCTAACAGCCTATAGAATTTCCAGGCACAAGATCCTACCTAACACTTTGAAATATGCTCTCTTGTTTTCATGCTATACTATACCTGTCTTTCCTCTTCTCTCTCACAAATTCTAAAATGAAGTGGTCACTAATTCCCAAAATTTACAGCCTTCCTTCCTAGAAATCAGTTCCTCCTTGTTGGTGTGAGAACCCAAATGAATATTTCCATTGCTGGTTTCCATACCCTTTTGAAGATACAATTGTGATTAAAACTAGTCGAGAAATTAACTGCTCTGCTTTTGGCAGAGAGTAGACTCTCTCTGGATAATTGGAGTTTTCTAACACAACTATATGATGACTTTCTAAGACTTGTGATTTGTTTCCCAAATAGTATTTCCTCCTTATGTCTAGGAAGCTGTCATGACAATATCATTTATGGTTCTGCCTCCATTTCCCTTCACCCAAATACTCTCTACCATCCTTCCTTGCTCTGATTCTGAATTTCTTTATATGTATTTTTTCTTAAAATACAATGTTACTAAACCAATACCTCAAGCTCCTCATTTTTTAAACCTACATTCTCCTTTTGAATAAGTTATACCCTTTCAGGGCCATCTTTCAGCTAGGAAGCATGTCCTATTAATACCTACGAGGTCACATTTCCTTCCTTGTGTTAAGATCTCTAGTTCATATTGTTTAATTTAATATTCATACTTTGTGCATTTTTATTTAGTATCAGAGACCCTGAGGCTTATCAATGGTTTCACTCTTGGCTTTCCTTTCTCCAGTGAATTTCTGAGAAACTCCATGGATACTGTTTTTGTATTGTGACTCTTTTCTTTGATGGCAGATTTATGTAAATAAATTTACATTTCTTTCTTTCTTCTCCTTCCTTTTTTGTTTAAAGCTTTTCCCTTCTCTGTCTCGACGTAGCATTCCTAAAAGGCCACCATGGCCAGGTCTCTTAGAAGAGTTTCTAAAATGAATAGAGAGGCAAGTGAGTAAGAAAATTACTTGTAGTTGGAAACTATGACATGGAAGAGAAAGCTTGTGGTCAGTAATCTTTCTCTACGATAGAAACTGATAATATTGGACTTGCCCTTGTCATATATTCTTTGTTCAGCTGACTTGTTGTTATCCATTCTCCTCTGTATGAGTTCTACAGCTATGCTTTTGGGAAACGCCAAGGCTTTGTTTTAGAACAAGCAGAACCTTGGTTTAGCTTGATTTCACTCAGGAGGAAATCCCTTTACTCCTTCATCAGAGGGCTGTATCGATTATTTAGATCTAAATGCCAAAATGTCATGTTTCCATTAGTATCACTTTTCCAAAGAACCAGACCTGGAACAAGTCAGGCTTTCAAATCATTGTTGTAAGAAGTCAGTGCTGAGTGGAAAGCACACTGGACATGGGAGTCTGCCATTTATTACCAAGGTGATTTTGGCTAATTTCCTTAACTTTTCTGTGCCCCAGTTGTCTTATCTATGAAAGGGGGATATTTGATTAGAGGATCTTTAAGCTCCCTTATACCTCTCTAAGTTCTGTGATTCCAAACCAACAATATTAATAATGTATGATGTAATAATAAAAGTGGAAATTTTCTTCTCTTGAAGGCAAATGATGGTCCTCAAATGGTTTCTACTGGTTGTTTACATTGACTTAAATCTAGTAACAATATTAATTATGTTGTTTATAGAAGCTAGTATGGCTTTTTTTGTGTTGTATCTCTGATGTATGGTACAATGCCAGACACTTATTAAGCATTTAATAAATGTTTGTTGAATGATTGAAAAAATATAGGATATGGAGTTGGACCTAGATTCAAATTTTGCATCAGAATATATTCTAGCTATGAGATTCTGGACAAGTCATTTGACCTCCCTCAGCTTCAGTTGCTTTGTTTGTAACCTGGGAGTGATAATACTTTAATTCTCTGCTTCACAGGGTTCTATGAGCAAGGTGCTTTGTAAACCAGAGAGTGTTACATAAATGAGTTATAATGTGATGAAGATGATGATGATTTTCATGACCTTATTGCATATTTCCAAGAAGCATGGACCATATACTTTGTGGAACTTCAATGGATTTCTAGTCTTGTATATTAATCTAGGCCAATAATTTTCAAAGTGTAGCCTGGGGATGAAACTCTTTCAGGGGTCCATTTCATAATGATGTTTTGATTTCTATATAATACTACTTATTGCTATCACCCGCATTTACAGAAAAAGTTTTGGGGTTCTTGATAATTTTTAAAAGCGTAAAAGGATCCTGAGGCCAAAGCACTGAAGAACCACTGACCTAGACAATCACTCCAAATCTCTTATCATATACGAAGATCCCCAGTAGATTATAAATCTGTAAATTAATCTAGCAGAGCATTTCAAATTATAAATCACAGGCAAATAGATAAGCAAGAATGACCACAAATTGGGTTAATTACTGTAGCTCCAGTTTTAGCTCATCAGTTCTTAATTTCAACTTTCAAAGGCTACACAAACCAATTTTGTACTCTTAGATTAAAATGAGCAGCCTTTATTCTTTAATCAGTTCACCCAGGATCCAGCTGTCTAATGTAACATTCCTTTGAAGTTTAGAGAGATCTAACATAATTGAAGAAATGTCGAACTACTTGACTCTTTTTTTAATATAAAGGAATTAAACATTAATCAGGCTTGCGCATCTCAATTAAGCCAATTAAAACTATCACAGAATGTACTGCATATAGCAATAGGTAGCTTTAGTGTTTGAATACATTATCAACTCTTACCTAATGCTTTCTTCTTTAATGTGTTTGTAACCCAAGAAGTAAATGCAGTCCTGGAAAGGGTCACTGTTAAATGTGGTCTGATTTCTTCGTCCTGATTACCTGGCAAAAGGTATTTTCAGGGATACTTTGGATGGTGTATATGCTGGAGTTTATTTTCTATCATCCTGCCAAAAAGGCATTTCCATAATCGTGGGGAATGCCTGGTTCCTTAATACAAATAGCCCATTAAATATTTAATTCACTTCCCTAACAACTGGGAAACACAGCTTGGTCTTGCAGGCTAGAGTATATACACAAAGTCCATATAATTACTAATAATTTGTAACAAGTGTTAATTGATAAACAGCTCCCTCTGGTAGCTTAATTAAAGCTGTAGGATAGCTAGGCAATTTACAACTGGGATTGATCTCAATTAGTCAACAAAATCTGTGTAGTCTGTTCAAAGAAGAATAAGGAAATTTAGCCTAGTGAGGCTTTGGGGATTTTGTCTTGCCTTCACAGTTTCTTTTTTTCTTAAAGAAGAAAAATAAAATCAAAAGTACATTAACGTCATCTGGAGCATCCTCCCATCTGTAAATGGTATGAGCCACACTCTCTGGGGATTGTTCTACTGTTTCTTTATTTATTGAGGGTCTACCGAACGCCAAGCAGTTTCTCTGCTTACATGCAGGGACATCTATTGTACAACAGCAGCCCTGGGGGGAACCCAAAATAGGAAAAACACATTTTTAAAATGTAAGAGATTAAAAAAAAACTTGAATCTGTTTGCAAACTGAAATGAAAAAAAAAAAAGAAACACCACAACTTTGTCTTCATTCAAAAATATCCCAGGAAAATCGCATTAGAGAATCTTCGGTGATGTGGCAGCACAGGAATCTCATAAAAGCTACTTGACTGCTTCAGTATTCATGATTCTTTTTATTCTGTGGGTTGATATAGTCGGAGTCTAATCTAAGAGTAGTTAGAATGATCCCTATGGAATAAAACCAGCAAAACTGTCATCCGGGTTCCTCAAAATCACATGCTGGCTCAAACAGCTGCAGAAACACACGTTAATCTGTTTGCAAATACATCTCAGATGGGCTATCCACAACTGTTACTCTCAACAAGTGGGGAGGTTGACTTTTCCAGGTTTTCCTGCAGTTTAAGATCTTCTTATATGTTATAAAAATCACCAGAGTTCAAATATTGCCTTTACTTTTCAGCAGCCTAAAAGTTGGGCATAGCGATGTTACCTGATAGATCCCTAGCTCTGTGGTAATGCCCATGGCTTTTGACAGCTTTGATGCTTGCCCAGTATTGTGCCGGTAGGTCTTAGCTTTGTGTAAGGCAGATTTTTAAGTTTGTCTTTTCTTTGAAATCCCAGTGCTTGGCACACAAATACTTTTTTTTGGTTGTTCATACATTCTTTCAATCTTTAATTTATTCAGTAACCAGAGAAGGAAATACTTTGCCAAGTAAATTAATACAGATTCAGTAATTTCCCATAAAAAATTCAGAAGGGTTATGATTGCTTAATTTATTCTAACTAAACTGGGACCAATTTATTCTAACTAAACTGGGATCTACTCCTTGTTTTTCCCATCTAGAAGTTGGGGTAGACTGTGAACATAGTAAGCTGGGGTCCTTTTGCAGGGAAGTGAAATGCTTTCCAGCACTGTCACTTGTCCTCCTTAAAGATATGGCTGCTGATTGGTGGATTTTTCTGTGTCCAAATGATGTGCTTTGAGGCACAGGAGGAGAACAAAATGTAAAGTCAGCAAACTTTTGGCTTTGGTCAATTACTTCACTGCTATTGGCTTCAGATTTCCCGTCTGTAAAATGGGAGTGATATTCCGTAAACTACCAACCTCATTGGATTGGGAAGATCATGTGGAAGTAATGTACATGAAAGTATGCAAAATGACATATGTATATATATGTGCGTGTGTATTGTATGTGCACATATATATGCACACATACACCCATACCCACACCCAAACAGGAGAGTCCCTCTACTAATACAGGTTAGTGCCTTATCTGCAACTTCTAGATAGAAATCACAGAAAAGGGTCATTACTAAGGGTCCCATAGCCAGTCAGCGTCAGAGATCACACTTGAACCAACATCAGTTATTTAACAACAATGCTGTGCTGCCTTTCAAACTAGATTGCTGATAGATAGCATCTCTGATTTCATTAGTATCTAGGACTCCCAGGTGAGGTGACTTCCTTCGTCAATGTAGGTCAATACCTTCTCTGCACCTTGGTGACCTAGAACACTTAGTCTTAGAGAGTTCCCTAGAACACTGTGGGTCAAGTAACTTGCCCAAAGGCATGGAACCAATATGGATTTGAGGCAAGACTAGATGTTCCTGCATCTCTATCCACTCTTCCAAACTACCTCTGTTCTTTGTCTCTCACTTTCTTTCTCTCTGTCTTTCCCGTCTTTCTCTGTCCCTCCTCTATATGTATACACTATGTATGTGAGGTATTTATTGTTGGTATTATTGGGTCCATGAGGAGATCAATGTTGACCCTAACCAATTATGACATTGGCAGCGTTTGCCTTAAGCCCCACCATCTCCTGCCATCCTCAGAAAGTTTTTTTTTCTCCTGTGTTCGGGTACAGTCCTTTGCTGTCCCAGACATGTTTCTGACATTCTTTCATGTGCTGAAACATACCAGGGTCAAAGGTAATTAGCTCATTCATAGCCATATGGGAGAAGTCTAGAAGGTCTCATATACATTTTAATTGGATTTGTAGAGATATCATCTCTACTGTTTTATTTTATTTTTTTGATCAACCCATTAGCAGCGCTATTGATAGGAAGAAAGGGAGATGACTGCAAACCTCTGGAATTTATTGGCTAGGCAAGTTGTTTGCAAAGTTGGGGTTGGCCTCTCCTGGGGAACTGTTGCCTGATTCTAAAGGAAATATGGTCTGACCCCAAAGATGTGTGTGATCAGAGGATATGGAGATAGGCTGAATTTCATCCTCCCATAGCCAATCTGTCTTGTCTGCAGTACCACCTCACCTATCCCTATGCCACATACCTCCCCTAGGCAGTCCTTTCCCTCTGTAGTGTAAGGCTTAGCTACTAGCCTCCCTGTTTCTGAGTTAGTGGTTGGCCTTTCAGAGCAGTTACAACCTTTCTTTCTGGGCATGTACCAAGGCAGCTGTTCAGGTGCCATTGGGAATATTTTGCTTCCTGCCCCTCAGCTCATCTTGTAGCTGTGTCAGGTTCTCACCTTCCTCCTCAGAGTAGGCTTTGTGCTCTGGATCACTGACCAGTGAGTAAGAGCCCTGCCTACCCACCTTTTTATTTTGGGGTGGGCAGAGGGAGTTACCAGAGTAGGCAGGTGTAGATGGGTTATGACTGAGTATGGATCCGGTTCCTTGTTCTCCTCAAACTTAATCCTCTTCTGAACTTTCCTATTACTGTCAAGGGTGTCCCATCCTTCTCATCACTCAGGTTCAAGCCTCAGTGTCCCCTTTGACTCCTCATTATCCTTCTCTCCCCATATCCATCAGTTGCCAGATCCTATCAATTCTATGGCGTTGTTTGCACTTGACCTCTTTTCTCTACTCACACAGCTATTACCCTAGTTCAGGCCCTTAAGAGCTCTCACTTGGGCTATTGCAATATTCTCTTAGTTGGTCTTAAGTCAGAGTTCCAACTCATTCTCCACAAAGATGGCAAAGGGTTTTCCCAAAGTGTAGGAGCCTACTCTGAAGTGACCCCTATTATCTCCAGGATCAACTGTTTCATCTTGGTTTTAGCCATCCTCTCAAAATTTTCTTTATTTTTTAATTTTTATGAGGTACATAATTATTGATACATAAATGTACATAATTTATAAAGGAGTGTATATATTATTAGGGGCGTGGGCTATGAGATCAAAAATTTGGGAGGCCATAGGTCTAGCTGACAGTCTCATCTTCCTCTGTATGGTGCTGGGTTTGAGGAAGGCTGAATTTTGGCTTAAGGTTTAGCCATTGTTTGCAGAAGCTGTACTGTCTCATTTCCACATAAAAATAAATACAAAAATAATTTTGAGATAATTAATAATTCCACTTATTAATAGAAATGCAGGTTGACTTCTTATAGGAGGGAGCAAGCTGGGCTGACCTTTCAAGGAAGCTAAAGAATGTAAAAGGCAAAAGGGAGTAGGTCCTACTTTTCAGACATGCAAGACAACTTATGTAAAGACACAGAAGGTGGGAAGGTTTGAATGCCAACTCCCAGGGATGGTAAATAGGGACTTTGGAACTTATTGTATGTAATAAGAAATACAACTATAAAAGCAGACTGAACCCAGTCTCTGAATGGCTTGAAATGCCAAGGTGAGGCATTTGCAAGGTAGAATACTTGTGGGTGATGGTGAGATTAAAGCTCTGGATACCCTTGATTACTCCATTGTCAACTTGCTACTCATTGAGTTGTGGTTTGTACCGTGGTGCTCCTAAGATTGATTTATCACCTCCCCTATTGGCTGTCTCAGCAACTCTATTATGTGAGTGGTTCAGAGGGAATCCAGAAAAGCTAGTAGGGTTTCTTAATGTTTATCTTCTTTTTTGTACTTGTCTGTATGACAAAAGAGATAGCCTGGTATGGTAGAAAGAGTATTGGACGTAGATTCCAGATGTGACTCTGACTTAATGAGAAGTCACTATCCCCTCTGAATCAACTTTCTTATCTATCCAATGGCTATATTTCATAACATCCTAGTGAGAAAAGCACTTTGTAAATCTCAAAGTACTTAGAAATGTAAGTTATTAATAGCCAATCTAAGTTTTTGCACCAAAGCTTCTTTTATTTAGGTATTTTCTTATAAAACTGTGATTCCATTATGAATGATCCCACGGATTTAGATTTTCTTTTGGGTGAGGGTGTTGGAAGGAGCAAGACGTACATTGTGGAAATGGTCCTAACTCAAGGCAAACATTCTGTGCGGGGCTTGCTTGCTTAGTTCTCAAAACCAGTTGACGAGAGGGGGCCAAGGATAGATGAGTTCTCAGTGTGGTCATGAATGATGAACTTATTTGGATAGAATACAACAATAGACATTCTCCATTATCACTGTTCCTCAGGCATGACTCCCCTCCATGTGTTGTCTCCCCCGATTTTAATGTAAGTTCCTTGAGCAGACAGAGTCTCACTTTTATATTTGTATTACCAGTGATTAGGCATAGAGTTTGGCACATTTTAATTGTTTCTCTGATTCTTTGTGACCCATTTGGGGTTTTCTTGGTAAAGATACTGGAGTGGTTTGCCATTTCCTTCACCAGTTCATTTTACAAATAAGGAAACTGAGACAAATAGAGTTAAGTGACTTACCTAGAGTCACACAGCTAAGAAATATCTACTGGCAGATTTGAACTCATGAAGATGAATGTTTCTGACTTCAGACCTGGCATTCTATCCACCTAACTGCCCTGTTTGGCACATAGTAAGCACTTAATAAATTCTCATTCATTCATTCATTCATCTAGATCATGTGGAGGCTGATCAAAAATGACCAAGAGAAACAAGTGAGTTATAGTCACCCACAAGGAATATAGTGAACTAAGGACTTGAGAGACTGAGGTCTCTAAAAGCATCTTCATTATCTGAGTCCCTTCCTTATTGCCAGTAGGTAGGGAGATTGCTTTTCCTAATCCTTGTTCTTTTATTTATTTATGTATTTATTGATTACGACATTCATTTGCACAAAATTTTGAGTTCCAATTTTTCTCCCCATCTCTCCCCTCCTGTCACCCCATAACACCTTTCATTCTGATTACCCTTTCCCTCAATGTGCCCTCCCTTCTATCACACCTTACCCTTCCCTTATCCCCATCTTCTCTCTTTTCTTGTAGAGCAAGATAAATTTCTATGCCCTATTATCTGTGCTTCTTGTTTCCCAGTTATATGCAATAATTCTCAACATTCATTTCTAATACTTTTCAACATTCGTTTCTAATACTTTGAATTCCAATTTCTCTCCCTCCCTCCCTCCCTACCCATCCCCACTGAGAAGGCAAAAAATTCAATATAGACTAAATATGTATTGTTTTGCAAAAGACTTCCATAATAATCATGTTGTACAATGCTAACTATATTGCCCTCTATCCTTCTCTATCCCCCCTTACTTTTTTATTCCCTCATTTGACCTTATCCCCTCCTAAAAGTGTTTATTTCTAGTTACTCCCTTCTCCCATTTGCCTTCCCTTCTTATCATTCCCCTCACCCCACTTGTCACCTCCTCCCCTACTCTCCTGTAGAGTAAGATAGGTTTTCAAACTAAATTTGGTGAGCATGTTATTTCCTCCTTAAGCCATATGTGAAGAGAGTAAGCTCCATTTTTCCCCTCTCTCCTTCTCCCTTTTCTCCTACATTGAACAAGATTTTTCTTATCTCTTTTATGAGTTATAGCCTGTCCCATTCCCTTTCTCCCTTTCTCCTCCCAGTATTTTCCTTCCTCACCCCTTAATTTTTATTTCATTTTTTTATGGATATCTTCTCTTCTGATTCAACTCAACCTGTGCTCTGTGTGTGTGTGTGTGTGTGTGTGTATGTGTACACACAATCCCTCCACCTACCCAAATAGTGAGAAAAGTCTCAAAAGTTACAAATATTATCTTTCCATGTGGGAATGTAAACAGTTCAGTTTTAGAAAGCTTTTTTTTAATGATTTCTCTTTCCTGTTTACCTTTTCATGCTTCTCTTGATTCTTGTGTTTGAAAGTCAAATTTTCTCTTCTGTTCTGGTCTTTTCATCATGATTGCTTGAAAGTCCTCTATATCATTGAATGACCATTTATTCCCTTGAAGTATTATACTCAGTTTTGCTGCATAGGTGATTCTTGGTTTTAATCTCAGTTCCTTTGACTTCTGCAATATCATATTAAAGTCCTTTGATCCCTTAATGTAGAGGCTACCAGATCCTGTGTTATCCTGATTGTATTTTCTCAATGCTCAAATTGTTTCTTTCTAGCTGCTTGTAATATTTTCTCTTTGACCTGGGAACTCTGAAATTTGGCCACAATATTCCTAGAAGTTTCTCTTTTCAGGTCTCTTTCAAGAGGTGATGGGTGAATTCTTTCAATATTTATTTTTCCTTCTGGTTCTAGAATACTAGGGAAGTTTTCCTTGATAATTTCATGGAAGATAATGTCTAGGCTCTTTTTTTGATCATGGCTTTCAGGTAGTTGCATAATTTTTAAATTGTCTCTCCTAGATCTATTTTCCAGGTCAGTTATTTTTCCAATGAGATATTTCACATTATCTTCTATTTTTTTGTTTTTCTGGTTTTGTTTTGTAATTTCTTGGTTTATCATAAAGTCATTAGCTTCCCTTAGTTCCATTCTCATTTTTAAAGAACTATTTTCTTCAGTGAGCTTTTGAATCTTCTTTTCCATTTGACTAATTCTGCTTTTTAAAGCCTTCTTCTCTTTGGCTTTTTGGACCTCCTTTTCCAATTGAATTAGCCTATTTTTAAAGGTATTATTTTCTTCAGAATTTTTTGGGGTCTCCTTTAGCAAGTGTTGACTCACTTTTCAAGCTCTTGCATGACCTAAGCATATTCATTTTGGAGGTACTAGATGCAGAAGCCTTGACTTCCTCTGACAGTATGCATTGTTCTTCCTTATCCAAAAGCATGGAAAGAAATACCTGTTCACCAAGAAAGTAATCTTCTATGGTCTTACTTTTTTCCCCTTTTTTGGGCATTTTCCCAGCCAGTTACTTGACTTCTGAATTCTTTGTCAAGAGGAGGGTCCTAGTGCTCCACCTCACCCAGGACCATACTCATGGCTGAGAGTTGGATTAGTTGCTCAATTCCCCCAGGGGCTTTAGGCCGAGTATTTCACAGATGGACACTGCTGCCACTTCCACCACTGCCACTTGGGACCAATGCTGGGGGGACCGTGCTCCCCTCTCACCCAGCTGGGGAAGCCCTCTCACTGACCTTTGAAGCTTTCTTTGGCACTTGTGGGTTGAGGGATCTGAGACCCTCCCTGCTGGGAATTCTGTCCCAGAGACCTGTTCCAATCCTGTTCCCCACAGTGGCCAGGGCTGGGCTCTGCTCCTCTCAGTGTCCCATGGGATAGACCTTTCCTGTCAGCCTTCTAGGTTACCTTTGACTGGAAATCTCTTTCACTCTGTCATTCTGTGGCTTCTGCTGCTCTAGAATTTGTTGAGAGTAATTTTTTACAGGTATTTTATGGATTGTGGAGGAAGAGCTAGAGTATGTGCATCTTTCTACTCTGCCATCTTGGCTCTACCCCTAATCCTTGTTATTCAAAGCTTCCTCTCTAGGCACAATTCTTTTATTCCTTCCCTCATCTTCAATTTTCTCATCACTATTCAGCTCAATCCTAATCCTCCCTTTTCCTAATCTCCTCCATCTGCTTCTCTATTAACTTCATTCTGTGGATGCCTCTATCTGTTGTTAACAAAATCACCTTATTATATTATTACCTGAAATCTGGCTTTCCCCTAAGAGACTATTGCTAGCCACTCTCTAAGATGCTGGCTACTGCTCACTCTCCCCCTCACAGTTCATGAGGTCAGAAGGAGGCGATGGCATATTCTTTATTGCCCCTGCCCCCTCCAGACCTTGCTCCATCACTACCACTGAATAATTGCTCTTGCTTTGCTATGAATGCTGTTTGATACCACTGCTTCCTTTAATGTGTCACTTACAAACCTTAAAGGGCATCCTCCTCCTTTCCTCAAATACTCTGACATTTGGTTTACAATCTTCCTTTCAAGCCTGTCTCTTGACTTCATCTTTCATCCCTTTAATATTCATTTTGGTTATCTTTCTGCTACCCTGGCCTTACAGTTCTTGATCTCTCCTCATCTGCTGTTGCTTCCATCTCCACTTTACTTTAGTCACATAATTGGATATTTACACCTTAGACCTTGTCACCTACCTCTTACCACCTTGTTTTTCCCATACATGTTCTTGGGCTCTTCCATAGTCTTCATTCCCCCATCACATCCCAGTCAGTCGCTAAGCCCTCAATTCTCCTTTTCCAGTATCCCTTGGATCCAACTCTTATTTTCTCTTCCCAATGCCACAACCTGTATTGGGGTGGTTATTGTTTTTCTTCTGGATTACTGTAATAGTCTCTTAACTGTTAATTCTGCTCTGCAC
The DNA here is from genome assembly GCA_028658325.1 of Potorous gilbertii. Classification (NCBI taxonomy): domain Eukaryota; kingdom Metazoa; phylum Chordata; class Mammalia; order Diprotodontia; family Potoroidae; genus Potorous; species Potorous gilbertii. The sequence goes on from CM053770.1 coordinate 662,205,678, forward strand.
TTTCTACCCACTCAAATCCATCCTTTCTAACTGTCAGAATTGTCTTTCTAATACTCAGCTGAGATCACATCGTTCAATAGCCATCTGGTAATTCCCAGTGACTACTCAATAAATTACCTGCTCCTTATTCTAGAAGTCAATGTTCTCTGTTTTGTGGCTCTAACCACTTTTCCAACCTTACCTCAGACTTCATACATCTCCCTTCCATTTTTTATGGATTACTCAGCATTCTTTGATTTCCTTCTGTCTTCTGGCTGTTTCTTATTTCTCTTCTTTTACACATGCTGTTCCCTTATACATTGTTCTGACCTAGTTCATTTTCTCTTCTGTCTCTCCAGTATTTGACAAAAGGCCTTTCCTAGCATTCCCTCTGTCCCACTCCCCCTGCTAGTGTCTTTCCTTTGAGATTATTCCCCATTTGTCTTGCCACTGAACTTTGATGATTGGAGGAGAGTAAGGCTGATGGGTTTGCACAGCTCTGCTCCAGTCATATCCAATTTATGCGAAAGTCAAGATGTCACCTTTGAGATGTCATTGGTCCTCTTTGAAACTGAAGGATGAACAAAAATGACAACCTCCTATTTACACTGTGTGTATCTTGTATCATTCCTTAATGGAATTAAGGATCATGTTTTTGCCTTTCTTTGTATCCCCAGCATTTAACAGTGCCTGGCACATAGTAAACCTTTAATAAATGCCTAATGACCTGTTGATCATCAGTTCCTTTTGGTTTCTGTTATCCTCTCTGTACATGACTCCCAGATCTCAGTATTGAGACCTCATCTTTCTCCTGAGTGTTTCCAATTACTTCCTGGATGTGGAAGACAGAGGAAAAAAATCCTGACTCTGGAGAAAGATTTAAGTTCAAATCCCACTTCTGGTAAGTATTACTGATGTGACCTGGGGCAAGTAACAGCCTTATTGGGTTACAATTTCCTCATCTGTTAAATGAAGAAGTTAAGCCAAATGAAATCTGAAGTTCTTTCCAGCTGTTCATATTCTTGTGATCCTATTATTGGATTTGATCTTCACATTGATATCTCAAATGTCTCAAGCTCAAGATATCAAAAAATGGAAATAATTCCTTCTCCCAAGCCCCAAATTCCTAACTTCCTGGTTTTTTTGGAAGCACTGTCATACATTTATTCAATCAGACCAACAGTCTAAGGCATCCTTAACTCTTCAGTTTTCCTGCCTACCCATGTTAAACCAATGACCAAGTCTTATCAATTCAATTCTACCTCCTCATCTCCCACACAATCCCTTTCCTCCAGTCATAGACCACTCTAGCTAAGCATATTATTATATCTTGTCTAGATTATTATAATGGTTTTACTGCTTTAAGTCTCTTCTCCTTGCAATCCATTCTCCGTGCAGCTTCCAAAATAATTTTTCTTAAGCATTGGTCTGATTATGCTATTCACCTGCTCAAGAATTTTCAGTGACTCCTTAGTGCCTCAGGAATAAAATCCAAGTCCCTCATCTTGACATTCAGAGCCCTTCACAGTGTGGCTCCAGTCTACCTTCCTAACCTTATTTCATATTACTCCCCTTCACACTCTACATTCCAACAAAAATAAGATATTTATTATTCCCGACACTAGCATTCTGTCTCGCATTTCTGTTTACTCCCTCTTCACCTCCGTCCCTTCATATCTCTAGATTCCTTAAAGGATCATTGATAACATGTGCTGCCTCTTAGATACCCATTCTTTAATTCTCAAATTCTATATTTTCATGCTATATACCTCAGTAGAATGTAAGGTCCAGTGGGGAAGGGACTGTTTTTTATTTTTCCTTTGAATTCTCAACACATAAGATGGCATCTTGCACATAGTAGGTGATCAATAAAACTTACTGAATTGAAGTAGAAGCCCATCTCAATCCGTTGGAAGTCCTCTACCTTCCTTTAAGGGCTAGTCTAGGTGCATTTCTTCTATCACTTCTTTCTCCATTTAGATTTGATCTTCCAGACTCAAGTTTTTCCTTTGAAACATGTTGTCTGTGGGACTCTGGGCAAGTCACGTCATTTTTCCATGTTTTACACAATTCTTCAAGACAATTCCGTTGCAGAAGAGGTGCTAACTTACATTGGAAGAAGGGATTTCCTCACTTGGAAATTCCCCATGCCAGTAAAATTTTAGAGTCAGGGATAGATACTAAATCTATGATTTCAGTGCCTTCCAGGCATACAATTAAGATTTCATAGATGTTCTTTTTTTTAAAAATTAATTTGTTTTCAGTTTTCAACAATCACTTCCATAAGTCTTAAATTTTCTCCTCATCCCTACCCCCTCTCTCCTCGAGATGGCATGCAATCTTATACATATACATTCTTATTAAACACATTTTCACATTAGTCATGGTGCCTAGAAGAATTAAAATGAATGAGAGAAACCATGAAAAAAAACAAAAGCACTATGGATCAGAACACAGAATGAAACCAACTATTTTCTCTTGTGTTACGTTTTGTCATAAATGTTTTTTAACTAAATTCTATTCAATTCATGCCTGGATTATCTGGAGTTAGACTGTGGGAGTAGACTGGGAAGGGGCATTTTGGTGCTTAAGAAGTGACTCAGCATGCTGGGGCCTTCTACTACTCCTGGGTAATTGAATAGATCTGACTTCTGTGACTTTCTGGGAAATCCCTTGTCCCAGCTAGTCGAGGGAGAACTCAGTCAGAGCTATCTCTGTTTATTGGTTAATTGATGGTACTTGTGGGGAAAACAGTCCAAGTACCTGGCATAGTTGACTCTGGGGTCTATGAGAACTTCAACTTTGCATGAACTAAGTACTTCCTCTTTTAGTCCAAAGTCTATATAATGTGATAATGATATATGATAAATATAATATGATAAAATGTAAAATAAGATAACATATTATATGACAAAGGTAAAAGAATTGTAATTTGTTACTCCTGAAAATGGTCTCTCTTGTGCATTGTCTCAGGTTACTAATTATGTCTCAAATAATATAATTTCCTGCCTCCCCTAGCAGCCTCATTGCCTGTATACATACATACATGTATCTAAATTCTGCACTTCTATTGGGAGGCAGATAGTAGCTTTACATCATCAGTCTTCATGGAAGGCCATTCTACCAGTCAGAGTTCTAATAGATTTCAAAGACCTTGATCTGTGCTATTGCATACATCCTCCTGATATTCTGATCATTTTGTTCTTAATTATTTTATAAAAGTCTTTAAAATTTTTTATTTTTATAATATTGCTATCATAGATAAATTGTTCTCTTGGTTCTGCCCATTTCATTCTGTTTCAGTTCATATGATACTTTCCGTGTCTCTTTGAAATCATCTAGTTCCTCATTTTCAATAGCACTTCCATCATATTAATATGCCATAACTTATTCCTCACATATCCTCAATTGATGGGCATCCCTTTAGTGTCCAGTTATTGGTTTGTTTTTTTTTCTCCACAAAAAGAACCACTATACAAATTTTTGTACACATAAGACCTTTTTCTATTTCTTTCATCATTTTGAGGTATACACTTAGCATTAGTATAGCTAGTCAAAGGGCATGCACTATTTGGTACCTTTTGATATACAGTTCAAAATTGCTTTCCAGAAAAGTTGGAAGCCTCTGGAGGCTTGGCATTCTGACCTTTCGTAGCTCACAAGATTATAGAAGTCTTCATTAACTCTTCCCTTAAAAGCAAGGGCTAATAAATATAGAAACATAAAAAATGGAATCATATTTGTGGGTCCCATGTTGACTTTAAGTGGGAAGGGCCTGAGTGAGGCCTCTTCCCATCCAGAGATTGATGCATGTCTCTCTCACTTGAACACTGCCAGTGAGCCAAGAAAAAGAGACTTGATGACTTTTGAAGGCACCCAGATTCTGGTTCAGTAGCCAATTAAAAGTTGATCTATTCACCATGTGGTTGGTAGACTGGAAGCCATTATTCCATAGTCCATGTGAGACTGTATCAACTACATGTGCTTCACATGCCCTTAAGAACGAGGCTTGCCAGTCCTCTGTTAAACTTATATTTGTGCCTATTGGATCTCCCATTAGAATTAAACTCGTTGTTAGTAGGGGCTAGTTAATTCTTTGTGTTTGTATCCCCAGCACCTTTCAAAGTACCCAGCACATGGGAGGTGCCTAATAAATATTGACTGATTGATCAATTGACAATCTTATTAGCTCCCCCGGGGTTCAAATGCTCTCTTTAAGTAGATGATTCCCAGATCTATAGATACAACCACAGTTTTTATCCTGAGTTCTAGTCAGCCTCACATCACCAATTTCCTATTGAATATTTCCAACTGAATCACCAGAAGGCATCTTAAACTCAAAATCAACAAAATAGAACTTACTATATTCATTACCCTTCCAATATACCTCAAACAATCCAAATCTCCCCTCTAATTTCCATATTTCTGTTAAGCTACCATCACCTTTCCAGTCATTCAAATTTGTAACTCAGGAGTTGACTCTTCCTTTTCCTGCACCCCAGTTCCATATCCTATCAGATGCCAAGTCCTGTCAATAGTGCCTCCACAACATCTGTCACATCTGTCTCCTCTCCTAGTTCAGGCCCTTATCACTTCTTACATGTACTTTGTAATTACCTCCTAATTCACCTCCCTGCCTCCATTATCTCCTCATTTCATTCCATCCTCTATATAGCTTCACCCTCTGAACTTTACTCCCATGTTTCAGCTACTTTCTCTCTCCACTACTGGAGTCCCCTTCTTCCGTTGGTGAGTTTTTCCTGGAACGTGCATTTTAAAAAAGGACCAAGACCCACTGTACTTCCTTCTTTGGATATTACCATCATGTTTTAGCTGCCTTTTCTTTCTGCTTCCTTAAAACTCAACTGGCTTGTCCTATCTTTCCCAGACTTTTGTCCTCATCTCACTCCTGCCCCATATTTGTGGGCTCCTCCTGGAAATTCTATCTTGAGGAGGAAACCAGACAGGTCACTGTCCAGGCTTTGCTACTACGCCTCTGAGAGGGTTTCTCATTTTCAGTTTTTTTTTTGATGTATTGTCTTCCTCCATTTGAATGTAAGCAGGGATTTTTTTCTTTTTTTATGTGTTTGTAGCCTCAGTACCTGTCACATAATAAATATTTATTAACTGACTCCAAGTGATTCAGTTTTGATCAAGTTACCCCCCTACTCAAGAAGCTCTAGAAATACCCAGTTACCTCTAGGATCATATACAAGCTTCTTTATTGGATATTTAAGACCATTTAAGATCTTGCTTCAGCCCACCTTTCCAGTTTTAGTGCGTATTGTATTCCATCACTCTCCTGGACTTCTCTGTTGCTGTTGAGGTATCCTTCTGGTCACTCAGGTTCAAGACCTTGGTGTCATTCTCAACTCTTCAGTCTGGCTTATCACAATATCTAATCAGTTGCCAAATCTTATGATTTCTTTCCTCACAACATTTTTTGCATTCATTACATCCTCCACACACACACATGCATGCACGCACTCCTGGCTCAGGATTTCATCCCCTCTCCCTTACATTATTGCAATATTCTTTCTGGTTGTTCTCCTTGCATCAAGTATCTCCTTGTTCCAATCCATTCTCCACACCTTTGTAAAATAATTTTCCTAAAGAACATTGTTAATAAATTACAGTGATCCCTCTAGGATCAACTGCAAACTCCTTGTTGGGCATTTAAGACTCTTCACACCCTGGTCCCTTTCTACCTTTTCAGACCTATTACATGTTACTCTTCTCTACACACTGTACAGCTCAGTCCTTCTGTCCTACTGGTTGTTCCTCACTCTCAATACTCCACATTCCATGCCCTGCCTCTGGTCCTGGACTAGAATGATTTTCTCCATCACTTAGAATCTCTGGCCTCCTTTGAGGCTTAGCCGGCTTGAGTCTTTCCCAGACCCTCCAACTGCTAATGCCTTCATGTCTAAAGCTTCCTCCTGTTTATCGTGTGTATATCTTGTATGTATTGATTTATATGGATAGTATCTCCCCCATTAGAATGCAAACTTCCTGAGGACAAAGATGTTTCTTTCCTTTGTATTTTGTCAATTTGCACAGTGCATGGAACAGAATAGGTGCTTAATACATTAATAAATTTATTTTATAAGTGTATTTTAATTTATAAATTTATAATAAACAATAAATATGATAATATATAATATTATATTTAATTTAATTCTAATTTGCATCTCTCTTAATATATAATATTTAATTTAATTTAATTTAATTCTATTTTGCATCTCTCTCCCTTTGTTCAGGTTTTGTGTCCCATGTTTGGAATGTACTCCTTCTGCACCTCCACCTTATAGAATCATCAGCTTACTCTCAAGTCCAGGGTGTGTCACCTCCTAGATGAAGCCTACCATGATCTCCTCAGTTGTTAGTAACCCGAAAACCATATATATATATATATATGTATATATATACATATACATATATATGTATATATATACATATATGTACTTGCACAAATACACAGACATATATACATATGTATACAAGCATGTACATATATATATATATATATATATATATATATATATATATATATATATATATATAAATATGCAGATAGATAGTGTATTTGCTTGTCTTTTTTTTTTTTTGTCATTTTCCCCTAAGAGACTATAAGCTCACTGGGGGCAGAGCTGCTTCATTTTTGTCTTTGCATCCTTAGCACCTGCCACAATGCCCAGCATTTGATAGGTCTTTAATAAATACTTGCTGAAAGAATGAATCACAGTTCTGGCCCAATTTATTCTGACCATGGTCAAGATCAGAATCCTAACCTTTGTTGGAAGTAAAAAAATATGAAATTACATTTTGCCCATTTCAAGGAGACAGATAGCCAGAATGTTTTAATTGCACAATTCTGAGCATGCTGGGTACTTGAGGACTGATCAGAAGGCAGTGGAGTCAGCCTGTGACTTTTCTTGTGTGTATTGCCAAAGGATTCGCTGTACTTGTTGCTGAGTGAGTAGGAGCCATATCTGTCTATTGACAGATTGAGACCTATACTTTACAGTCTCAGGAGAAACAGAAGATGAAGAGATACATAAATAGTATGCTGCATGGATGCAAGGACATTAGAAGTAATCCTACTACTCACTTATGCACATCTTAGGGAGAGCACAGTGAGGAATAAGCAGAAATGCCTGCTAGTGAATAAAGACAAACTATGAAATCTTGCTATCCAGGGAAAAGATACCAAGGGTAAATCAAGAGAGAATTATATATACTTAGTAGTTGAGAGATTATGTAATCTACTAGTCTACAAAATAGCCAAAGAAATTGGTGGGAGTTTTACAAAGTCTGTGCTTCTTTACTACCTGCTGTCCTTAGGGGAGTAAGTTGTACTCTTCAATCAGTGGGAGAGAGGAAACATGGAGAGACAAAGAGTGACCCTTAAGAAAGTCTCTTCCACTAGTGGCAGATGGACAGTAGCCATTAGATCATGGTCATATGGAAAAGATCTCAGTCAAGATACAGAGGAAGAGAAAGCCGCATGCTGGTTTTCTTGACTGTTAGGAAAAGTTCCCCAGATTGCTATGGCCCAAGGGACCACTGTCTGAGGGCCACACCAGTGCCATTTATGTTGTGTTTCATAGATTGAATAGGACTTGAACTAGTGAGACATCCTCTAAATAAAAGAGGTGATTTAAAGATCTCTAAGTGTCCTGTACATAAATAAATGGAAACTACCTTTTCCCATGATTTTTGGAGAATAGAATCCCAGAATTTGATAGAAGAAATCTTAGTAACCATTGAGTAACCATTACATGAATGGGACCCCTACAATAGCATGCCGAGAAGTGGTCATCCAGCCTCTGCTTGAAAACCTCTTAGGAGTGGAGGCTCACCCATTCTACTTTGGGATAGCTCTGATTGCTAGGAAGTTTTCTTTTTCTGACATAAAGCCTAAACTGAATTCTTTACAATCTCAATGACTGGTCTTGATTCTTCCCTCTGTGGCTTAACAGAGCAAATCTAATCCTTCTTTCACTGGACAGCCCTTACTTGAAGACAGCTATCATGTCTCCCCCCACCTCCTCACCCCACCCCCTTTCTTCTATTCTCCAGGCTAAACATCCCTAATATCTTCAACTGATTCTCCTAAGACATGAATTCAAGACCTTCCTCATTCTAATTGCCATTCTCTGGACACTTTCCAGCTTGTCAATGTCCTTCTTAAATTGTGGTTCTCTAAACTAAATATAATACTTCAGATAAAGTCAGATAATGGCAGGGTACAGTGGTCCATCATCTCCCTTTTTCTGAGAGCTTTGCCTGACTTAATTTAGCCTAGGATCAATGGGATTTTTTTGGCTGTCACAATACAGTGCTAATTCACAATGAACTTACAGTCCACTGAAGTCCCCAAATATTTTTTCAGAGCAACTTATATCCAACCATTCCTCTTTAACTAATACTTGTGAAGTTGTACCCAGGTGTAAGACTGGCATTTTCTCCTTGTTGACCTGGATCTCATATTCAGCCCAGCATTCTAGCCTGTCACTGTTGCTTTGGATGCTGACTCTTCAGTCCAGTGTGCTAGCTACCTCTCTGAAGAATATGTAGGCCAACAGCAGATGAGATGATGTTCTAATACTTCTTTTTAACTACAAAAGATAGTGGGTTTTTTTTTCCCTTCTGCACTTGCTTTTAGAACATTAGATGGGAAAGTAAAAAGATGATGACTTATCTTAACAGTGATTCTATCGAACTCCAGTAAAAAGATGATTGTATTATACTAATAATGGTGATGATGGTGATGATGGTATCAGTGCCTCTTGGTATCAGTCCCTAAGTATTATTATAAATTGGGCAAAGTGCTATTTAAACAGAGTCAGGGAGAAAGATGATATTTATCTTCTTTTCTGGCTTGTCTAGAACAGAATTCCTGATCTGAATTCACAAAATCACAGAATTTTTCATCTGGTGTCAGCTTATCTCTGAGATAATACTTAAGCATTGAGTCCCTAAACTTTTAATTGTGGAACAAGGTTGGCCCAGTGGTACCTTTCCTTTATGAACATGAGTACATCCATGATAGCAAATATCCATAAGGAATACATAAGAAATTCAAAGAAAATTCATGGGGCATATGTTAAAAAGGGTAGTCTTTCTTTCCCTTTGAAAAAACAAATCTGATTGATGCTTATGTCATTTTTTCCAATACAGTTACTTTGTAAATGACTCCTGCTTCCCCGCTTCAATGAAATCTCCCTTATGACAAGAATAGTCAAACTGAGCAAATCAACAAATTGATCATGTCTGAGAACATACCAGTTTACTCCTGTAGTCCACCACCTCTTTGCCAAGAAGAAAGAGGCATGTTTCACTAGAAGTCTTCTGAAATTGATTGGTCATTGCATTGATGAGAGTGTCAATGTTTTCCCATCTTGTTTTGTTTTAGATTGTTGTGGTCATCTTTCTCTTGGTTTAGTTTACTTCACTCTGTATCAGTTCATACAAGTTTTCCCAAGTATCCCTGAAGTCTTAATGTGCACCATTTTTATGGTGTAATGATATTCCATGAATCCATGTTTGAATTCATAATTGAAGCAACTCTGCCCCAATCAATTAACATTTTATTTCTTTTTTGTACCTCTTTTTATTTTATATAAAAATATAAAATATAAGATGTATATTTTATACATACCAAAATATTACTATAGTTATTTTTAAATCGATGAGAACTTTCCCTTTGTCTTTGACCTCCTCCTGATACATTGGGTGTTCTCATCCCTACCAGTACCACCATGAAGTATAACAGGTTTAGAGACAGGAAATCTATGTTCACATGTTCATTCCACCATTTACTAATCATATGACCTCAAATAAGTTATTTTACCTTTATAAGGCTCAGTTTCCTCACCATGATTAATCATGTAGCCCTGAGAATGACTACTTAAAATATTTATTGATATCTTTTGTTTTTACATCACATACATTTTCCAATGTATTCCTTTCTTTTCCTTCCTCTCAAAGAGACATAGGGACTTTATACCAACAAATAGAAAAAGACAAAGAAAAAGTTCAGCAAAACTGACAAGTATGTTGAAAAAGTTTAATGCTTTATGTAGTCTTTGATACCCATAGTCTGGTGGAGGTAGGTGGGGTAGCGGATAGAGTATTAGATCACAAGTCAGGAAGACTTATACTTATGAGTTCAAATCTGGTCTCAGACACTTACTAGCTGTGTGACCCTGGGCAAGTCACTTAACCCTGCTTGCCTCAGTTTTCTTGTCTGTAAAATGAGCTGGGGAAGGAAATGGCAAACCACTCCAATATCTTTGACAAGAAAATCCCAAATGGGATCACGAAGAGTCAGACATGCCTGAATAACAATATACAGTTAGTCCCTCCCCTCTGCACAAAAAGACGAAAACAGAACAAAACAAAACAAAACCTGTGTTGGGAGGCATGTCTTTTCATTATAGTTTCACAGCAATCGGTTTCAGTTTTTGTTATGGTGGTTTCTTCCCTTTATTTTGTAAAAGTAAACAAACGCTGTACTAAATCCTAGTGATATCAATATGAGCCAAAAGAAAAGCAGGTCCTGTCCCCAAATAACTTACATTCTAAAGGGGAGAGATAACATACAAACAAGACCTGAAAATGAGGAGGAACTAGGAATGTGGTTTTGAAGTCCAGGGAGTCAGGAACAGAGCTAGGAGGAGAGTGACAGCAGACTGATCTGGGTCCTTCCAAAGGAAGTCCTAAGAGGAACTTCCAGATGGTATGGGAGGGAGTGGGCCTTGCCCAAGGGATATTGAAGAGTAAGCAGGTTGTAGTGGTATGGGCTCCTTCAGGGTAAAGAGGCTCCAGGCTCAGAGGAAAGTTCCAGGATGAACTCGCTGTGAAGAAAGCATGGTTTTGAAGTCCAGAAAGTCTGGAATAGAGGTAGGACAATGAATAAGTCAGAAAGCACTGAAATGTGAACTTTAATTTATATGGTGTTACATCTTACCTTGGTCAGTGGGTTAGCTAGAAAGTCTTGCAAACAGACTAGGCTGATAGAAAGGAAAGAAGGAAAGAAGGAAGGAAGGAAGAAAGGAAGGAAGGAAGGAAAGAAGGATCACTTAGAATTTTACCTGTCTTGTTTAATCTCCAGCTTCCTTCAATGCTTAGTTCATTCAGTCAATAGACCAACAAACAATTATTAATGTGCCAGGCACTATGCCAGACAAAAATGAAGCCATCCTTGTCCTCAAGGTACTGTATTCTATTAGAGGAAACAACACGTACATACAGGATATTTACTAAGTAAATTAAGGGAAGGCATGGCAACAAGCCAGACACAGTGCCAAACACTGGAACCACAAATAGAAGTAGAAAGAAAAACAATCCCTATCCTCAAGGAGCTGAACTTCTAATGGAGGAAAACAGTACATAACAGAGGACTGGAAAGGGGAAGTGGGAAGAAGGTGGAACCGGAGCAGGGGAGAGAAAACTTATGGAGAAAACCCTGCATTGTAGCCCGGAGAGGGATGCAGACATTTTTGGCACTGGCATTTTTCTTAAAAACTGGAAGTTTTTGGAGGAAGCAGCAATCAGAAGGTGAGAGAGCTCAGGGGTGGGGAGCACCACCAGTGTGAGATGGGGTGGGGTGAGCTTCCAGGGTGAAGTGATTTCTATGTCATGGCAGAGAAAGTTCAGGGAAAAGTGGAGTGAAACCTGAAAAGGGATGATCAGGGGCCACTTGCTGCAAACCTTTCCTGATTTCCCCTAGTTGTGGTCTCCTCTCCCTTCCCCCCACCCCCATCTGAGATTAGCTCCAATTCACCCTGGATATATCTTGTTTGTACCTAGTTGCTTACACGCCATTTCCCCATTAGAATCTGAGCACCTTGAGGGTAGGAATTATTTTTGCCTGTCTTTTCTTTAGTACTTAACACAGTATAAGTCATCAATAAATGTTTTTTGATTTGATTTCACTTAATTTACTTAGTACATATATCTTGTATATACCTCCCCGTGTACGTGTTGTTTTCCCCCATAGAATGTAAGCACCTCGAGGGCAGGGACTGCTTCACTTTTGTGAAGACACTTTTTATAGTCTCAGTACCTAGCATGGTGCCCCCATAGTAGGCACTTAACAAATGCTTCTTGAATTTAATTGAACTCTTTCCATTTCCTGGGAAAACATTAATATTTTAAAGGAGAGTTGGGAAAGAGATCTTTTTCTTTCCCCCAGAGCCCATTGTTGAAATGCCCCCATCACCACCCAGCCATCCTCTGCTTGTGTTCCTGGAGGATTTATAGAGCTGTCAAATGATAATTGGACTGAAGGGCTAGATGTGGTTACCCAAACAGAATTGTTGCCCGTCTTGTGTTCTGAGCAGTCGAACATTTTTATAGTCAGCTTGGTGAAAGGTGTGCATGCGATTGCTGTCGTGAAGCATTTTATAGGGAGGTCTAATTGAGTTTTTATTTTTACTAGGAAATAACAACATCAGTCTTGCTTTGGGGAAAGAAATGTGGGTGAGGTGATTTCAGGAGCCCTCAACTCAGCAAGCCCCCTGTAATTATGGACTGTGCCTGGTGGAAACAACAGTATCTGAAAGCATTTTTTTTAAAGAGAGAGAGAAACTAATTTTGATTCTTCTATCCATTTCTGACCAGAACAATGAAACAGTCAAGGACACCATAAATCCATTCATTTATTTCAAAATTTGCAAAACAAATCCCTTCTTACACATAGTATTTGTACAACAGGAAATTATTATTCAATAAGTTGACATTTTAAACCTATTACTGCCTAAACCCATCTATTATGGAGCTGTTCAGAGCACTAAGTTAACATTTACCGGAGCATTCATCCTCACATCATGGGGAGATCAAGCCGAAATCCTTTATTTCATATTCAGATCTTGTCGGGTCAGGATTGAAATCGGCTACCTTTCTGATACTTTACTGAAAAGCCACTGTGAAATCCACAAAAGAATTATTGTCAAGTTACTGCAGTTATTCAGCTAGATGTTGACTTTGATATGACAAATCTCTGATCTTTAATAGAAAATTGATGGTCTTGCCCTGAGGGTCAGTCATATGCATGACCAGGATAGGCCAAGGTTTGCATTAAATTACAGCAGGCCTTGTAGTCTCATTCCCTGGCAGGCAAAGTCAAACAAAACCAATGGATCCCTTGTTAGTTTGGGTCTCTCCGCTGTATTGTGTTGGCATATGGATTTAATTCTGTAATGGGGGACTGCTGGGCATGATCTGGCTTATTGATTTTCTGGAGAGAATTTTTTTCTTCTTCTTCTTAAAGCACCCGGAAGTATAATAAAAAGGAAAGCAACTGGTGTAATTTTTCTTTTCCTCAGCCTGGATGGTTACACCAGCCCCAGATTGATTCGGTCACAAGAAATCATATGAAGATATTAAATTATATCTCCAATCAATTTGTTTTAAAGGGTTGTCTTTCTCTGTGTCAGCGGGCTGAGAGAGTAGAAGAAAGAATGGTTTCTTTCCGTGCAGACAGGTTAACTCAGCACTCATGCTCAGTAGGGCTGAGCTGCTACAAACAGATCATTTCTATAAGGATACTCGTTGACATGTGGCCATTTGGGGACTGAGCAGTAGAAATATGGAATGGAAGATAATGACTCCACATAGAGGGTGCTAGCCTGGGTGAATTCATAAAGTTCCTGGCTGCCTTTCATACCTAGTTTTGGGAATCTTAGAACTGAAAGGATCCTTTGAAACAATCCCAAACCCCTAATTGTCCAGATGGGAAACTGAGGTTCATAGAAGATGAAGTCATTTGCCCAGGGTCAAAATGTGATAGTGGGAGAATCCAAACTTAGGTCAACAAGCAAATTAGTAGCAGAGCCAAGCCTAGATCTCCTGAAAAGGGGAAATGAAACGAAAAACAAAAAGAACCAATTTAATCAATTTCTCTTTCTACTGTTGATTATCAGCAACTTGAAGGCAAGAAGTGCATCATATAGCTCTTTCTTTGGAATCAGAAGGTCAGTAATTAAGTTGTGATTCTACCTTTTGCTATTAATGTGTGACCTCATTTTGATTTCCATATTAAGATGAATCTCGCACTTCAACTTGCAAGTTTATTGAGAGGGTCACAGGAGAGAGGCAGCAATCGTATTATGAAAAGAGCACTGAGTCTAGTCAGAAGTCTTGGGTTCAGATCCTGTTTCTGATTGACCAGTGTGACCTTGAGATAGTCTGTAGTTCTTCATGAGCAAAATGAGGGAGTTGCATTGGGTGGTCTCCTGTGTTCTTTTGGATCTAAGTCTATCATCCTATGCATTAATGTCAGTAAAACTGTGCTGCAAACCTTCAAACATAATATGAATAACGACTGTGGTAATTCTTGTTTTCTGGATCTCCCTGGACACCTGTAGTGCTGGACTCAGAGCAGATACTTTGTTAAATTTAGTTTTGCTTCAGAAAGTATCTTCCTTAGAAATATAGGAAGTAGCTTGGCATCTCTGGGTCTATCTAAAGGATGTAGTTTTCCCTATACTCTTTACAATAAATAGCATGGCAGTAGCAAAGCAGTTATTTTGTTTCTTTTCATTAAGGGGTACTAGGGACAGTTTCTTATCCTGAGGATGGGTTAGTTCTGTGTTGGTGCTTTACAAGGCTTGGAGACTGGCCATATTCCCTGTTTCCATTTGACTTTTTTTGTGCACGCCAGTTGATTCAGAAAAATGTGTTGTAGACTTGGCTTTGGGGACTTTCCCCTTTTAAATTAAAGTTTTAAATAGGCAGAATTCCATCTGGTTTGTGGTATTTGTTTTGGCCAAGTTGTTGTACCAAAGGGTCAGGCTTCACAAATCTTTCTTCCTGGTTTTATGTGGTTTAAGTGCTGGCTGATATCTAGCATGGGCTCTTCTCTATACTCAGACCATCAGGATATCGGGTGGGTTACAATACATCCCATTCATTTAGCCATACTGACAATCCTAGTTAGCCTGAAAGAATCCCCACAGTGTGTGTGACTGTAACAGTTAATAACTTTCTTTCTTTAAAATCCTCTTCTGACCTCATGATACCTGGAAATGACTTTGGGTCCTATAGCAATATCTATATTGTTCAGCATTGCAGCTGCTAGGAAACTCCTTTCCTGGAAAAGATACATGGGGGAAAACAAACCCTTAAGCCATGGCCTTTCTATTCAGCACTTTTCTGAGACCTTGGATGGTAGCAAATGGGGCAAATTGAAATGTATTTTGTCATTTCCTGGTGTAATTAACAGGATCTTTACTGTGGCTCCTTTGATGCCAACAGAAATGGTGTCTGGCTCCTGTGGAGTTTAGGATTATTCTTTTTTTTTTTTTTTTGCAAAGTGGGAATCAATAAAATGTTACTTTTTGCACCCCCCCCCCCAATCTCATTGTAGGTGGGTGATGAAAGGAGAGAAAGGGGCTGATATATGTTCTCACTCTCAGTTCTTTATGATTTTCGTTAACACAGATATTTAGATTGTGCCTTTGAGTGGTAGAGAGATGGGAGAATTTTTATAAAAGCTACCCAGTCAGGGAAACTTTCATTCGTAGATTTGAGAGATAATTAGGAAATAACATTCCTTCGACACAAAATAAACACCAGTTAAATAATTTCACAGTAAGCCACGGGGGCTGTTTAAGCCCAGCATCAACTACAGCCACCCAAATTTGCAGTGGGATCAGATTTTTTTCTTTTTCTTTCTTTTTGCCAATGAGTGTATTTTAATGAAACAAACCCTAAATGTTTTCTTCTGCATTTTAAGGCATCGAACTCTCTTTTAGTGCAAGCTTTGCCTCACAGCCAGAGCTGGTCCCTTCTTCACCCTGGCCCTTTCATCTCTCTTTGTTCCGGGTCTATGCTGAGGCTGAGATTCTCCCACCTCTCTCTGTCTTACTGTGGCTCTGAAAGATGATTGCCTTCTGGTGAAGCCCTTTCCCCTTCTTCTGTACCCAAGCTCCATGTTCAATGAACATCAAAAAGCCTTATCATACCCTGATGGTTTAAATCTTTAAACAGAGAGTAACAGCCTGAGTACATCCAGACCTCTCACATCCTATAGTCTTGTCACTGTGTGTTCCTGCAACAATTACCAGGAGAGAGAGGCTGCGGAGTGAATCAAGTAGCGTGTGTTGTCTCCCTGGACTCCATGCTGATGCTCTGATCAGGACTTCAGCAAAATTCTGTTTGAAATGAGAATAGACTAATTTTCATCTGACTCTTCTCCGAGGAATCCCATGTGGGCCCACACGCCAAGGGTCATCATTAGAAAACCGCCTTCAAACGAGCGGAGGTTTCTTGTGGCAAAGCTCTCTCCCTTTGTTAAATTTATAAACATTTATGTAAAAATGTATATATTAATTGTTCAGGTTTCTTCTAAGCCCGGAAAGTAATGCCCAGGAAGATACTTGGGGGAAATAAACTCATAAAAATAGCCCAAGCGAGGAAGAAAATGTCCTCATTTTGAGTGAAAATTCAGAAGAATTCTGTGATCAAAGGCAATTCTAACTCCCAGCTGTTCAAAGGGACTTATATTTAAAAAAAAATCAGATGTGACCAAGAATAGAAAAGAACTCATTAAGAGCTTAACAAGATGATGACAGGTGAAGCCCGTCAGTTGCTTAAACACTACAATGATGTTTTTTTCCCCTTGTTTTTGGGGAATCAACTTAGATTTTCAAGGAATTGTTATGGAGTGCAGGAAAGTTTGTCGGGAAGGACAAATATATTTACCCAGGAGCCACTGGGTACGCGGGTAATGAAGACGTCCCCTTTCTTTCTTGCCCCTCACCTCTGGGGTGGCTTCTTGCAAACACATCAAGGGAAACACAATAATTGAATTGCTTTTTTTTTTTAAACTTCTCCTCTTTCATCAGTTTTCTTCTGACTTAGAGCCCTTGAAAGGCAGGGCAGGTCTGTAAGAAAAGGCATGATTTTGAGAAGTTTATATAGTAAGCCTGAAGATAGACCTCAAGAAAAAGGTTAGTTTGGGTGAGCCCCAGATAACTATGCATCTCTGTGCCTATTGATAGCAGTTGTTTAGTAGCTCTGATATTTGTAAAACAAAACAAAACAAAAATTCCCTGAAAAGAAAAAAAGAATCTTTCCTAATTCTCCTAAGCAGTATAAATCCTCTTTCACTTTCCCCAGGCAAGACTGGAATCTCTTGCATGTTTCTGGGCTCTGACCTGCCTGATGCTCATCTTCCAACCCTAGTAGCCAGTTTTTTCTTCTCTAAGTGCTGGAGGAGTCATGAAAAATTCAGACACTGGGTTTCCCTGAGACCAATCTGGTGGCTTTGTCTTTGTGCTAACTGCTGCTTTCTATGCATCATTCAAAAGGTACATACCAAGTTGTCAGCCCCTGAACTGCTACTTGGTGTTAAACATGAATATTTGTAGCTTAGCGAGGGACTAAATTTAAAAAAAAAATTAATATTTGACAAGCCCAGAAGAAGGCATAACAGGTACAGAATGATACCTATGAAAGATGCTATTTGTGAAAAGTCCAAACTTTTTGTTCAGCAGGACAGATGGAGCACTGCAAAAGGTCGCCTGGCAATGACTGTGATAACTGGGCTGCCTTCTAGGAACATGGGTTAGGTGTGTGGCACAGAGCACGCTGAATGAAATTTTTTTTTCTTTCTTACACATGTCCCATAAGGAAAAATGCATTCTGGGCATGTGCCATTAAGCTGATCTGGCTAGAAAGCAGAGCGAGATGATACCAGGCTTATTCCTGCTACACATCAGCTCTCTGTGTGATAGCAAAACTGCCTCCACGCTCCACCCCATTTCTTAATTAGAATGGGAATCAGCTTAGAACTAATAGAATCTCTTATTAGTAACAACAAGATGGGTTGGCCCTCCAGTTCAAGTGGCATATCTGCATAACTTATAGCCTGAAGAGCTTATGGAGTCATTGCAGCTCCAGGAGGAATGCCTTTGAATCTCCCATATTAATGAGTTGTTCTAAATTTAGTCTGCTGTGACAAACTAATATTAAAACAGTATTTTATGGCCCAGAGCATTGTGAATGCATAGGAATGAACCCCAGAATCAAGGGAAGATGGGGAAGCAGCAAGATTACTTTGTGTGATTGTCAAGATATAAGATAATCCAAGTATGTAGATATTAAGACTTAAACATAATACACTGCTTATGGATTTATATTATGTGAAACATTTTCTATTATTTTAAATCCTCACAGCATTAGTTTCCTATTTTCAGGGGTTTATATCTCGGCCATAAAAATTCACTCTGGGCTGAAACTTGGCATGTAGGGTCTTAACCTGGGAGCATTTTATTTTACTTTTTTAAAAAAATTAGCTAAATCTTTAAAAAAATCATTTTTGCCATTTTTTAACCTGGGCAAATGCTAAGAAAGGGCAGATACTTTAGGAAGTCATTTTGCACATTAAACTTCTTTCTGCCCCCTTCCCCCCACCCCACCGCTCCCCACTTTGCTTCTAAGAGATTTAAAGGAAACTTCTAGGCATTATTTAATTAGGAGAATTTCTTTTGGGGAAAAATAATGTAAATGAAACTTACACAATTGGTGAAGCCCAAGCAAAGATCTTAACATTTGTGTTGTCCTCCCCTGAACTATGTTGTCCTATTGAGGCTGCAATGGATTTCCATTCTGAACGAACAGAGATGCTTGGTAGGAGATGATCATCCATTTCCTTTTAGCTAGTTGCTTTTGTGCAACTCAAATTCTAGACATTTGTTAATAGAAACAATCCATGTGGGAACATCCCCACCATCCATTCAGTTTCTACTGCAGCTTTTAGTCAAGTGGCAACTTCCAGAATGGGAACAGCCAGTCTGTCCATCCTCTGAAGGAAGGTTGCTGGGTGCTTCTAGGTACATCAGTCAGCTGGATCATCAGGTTGGCTGAAGTTCAGAAAGCAACAGACCTACAGCTCTTGGCAAAGGACTGCGATTCAGTTTTTAAAAATATATTTCTGAAAAAAGCATTTCTGCTTAGAGAGGGCCCCAGTGAAATGAAACAGTTTTCAAATCCTAAAAATCATCCTTTGGTAGTTTGCCATCAGATCAGGTCTTTTGGATCTCAAGGTTATTTTAGTGCCTATTTTGGGGTAAAATAATTTTGTTCCTTTATAAGGAAACACAATTACCACTGTCTGTCCCCTAGCAACAGCTTTTTAAGAGTCTTTTTTAGGTAATGCTGAAATTTAAGGCTTTTTTTCATCTTTTTTTTCTGGTACCTTTCTGCTCTCTTGAAATGAAGCTTCTCTCCTTCCTTCCTTCCCTTGCCTTGCTTTTCTCCTCTTCTTTCTTTCCTTTCAAGTCAGTCAACAAGCATTTAAGTGCTTACCAAACACTGTGCTGAACTCTGAGAATATAAAGAAATGAGGGAAAAAAATGCACCCTCTGATCCCTGCCCTCAAGAAACTCACATTCTAATAAGGGAGAGATAACATGCAAACAGCTACGTATGTACTAGATAAATGCAGAATTAGTGGGTTGTAATGGCAGAGAGAAGGCTAGGGGAATCAGAAAAGGTCCTGTTATCATTCCTTCCCTTCTCTCCTTTTTTGGGGGTATTTTCCTTCATTTTCTTTTGGTTCCTTTAGTTTATTCTGTGTTTCTATGGTTAGCCAATTCAATTATTCTTTGGGGAAAACATCCTATTTTATCAGCATTCAGGGTATAGGCTGCTTATTTCAAAGGAAGAGCCCTCTTTTTTCCATCGACCAAAGTCCTAGAGAGGTACTAGATTTGCCTGTGAGAACCTTCTTAATTAGAGTCAACTTGGCCTCTATAGTCTACCCGCCTGCCTCCCAGAGCCATAGTTTGGACCCCTCCACTGAATGCCATGGGACATTCAGAAGTCCCCAACTTGCTCGGGAGCTCCTGTGGCATCACTCTGATGATCTTATTTGCAGCATGTAGAGATAAGTGGCAGTGCCTTTAATTTTTTCTGATTCTTTTTATTGGATGATGACCAAGAGGTGAAACTATGAGCTTAAGAAATAGAAAATAAGCAAAGTCCAAAGAAAATTGCATTTGGAAGCAACAAACTCTTTCCTACAGAAATATATCTAAATATCGTATCCAAAGCCAGAAAAAAAAAGAACTTTGGTTGAGGTTTTATAGTATTAAAGAGACAACGGTATCTTTCCATGAAATTATAATCGCTTTCCTACTAATGGTTGAAAGGAAATCACAGACCAGCCATTCGGAAACTTAAATCAGCCATACTATTTGATAGGGTGTCCAAGATACCTTCCTTGAAGGTTGCGTAGGATAAGAATCCAGGCCCATGTTGCTATGTGACACTTTCATTGTGCGGTTTATGCTTTTGCATATGCTAGATTTCATCTATTGGAAACATGCAGCTTTGTGCTGCTTCAACTCAGCCGCTGGTTCTGTATAATGGATGTTGATGTGTTTTTGAGCTAAGGAGATGAATTCTTGCTTCGCCCAAAAGAGAATGAGACTGGTGTCTTATGGGGTTCCTGCATGCATAAACGCTGCTGAATTTTCAGGATAAAAATCTAAGTTGGGCAAGGGAAAGATAATCCTTGTACCTTTCAGTGTGGTTCCGAATGTAAAATGTCCATTGTATTTAGCGGATGTGGGCTGGGGTTCTTGAATTCGGAGAAAACATGTTTTACGATGATTTCATGCGAAGACTTCCCCATGGGGTATTTTGTTGGGAACAGAGTGAGACTTACTAGGTCAGGTGAAATCATAGAAGAGGCCTTTAAATCATGACTTGATAGTCAGGAAAGACCTGGGTTTACAATAATACCCAGCATTTATATAACACTTGAAGCTTAATAGAAGTCTTTACAGATTTTATTTCATTTGACATTCACAAGAACACTGTGAGCTGGTGCTTTTATTATACCTATTTTACAGTTGAGGAAACAGAGCCAAATAAAGGTTGACTTGTCTAGGGTAATACCATTAGAAGCTGAGGCAGGATTTCAACCCAAGTCTTCTTAACTATAAGTCTCTAGTGAGTTTGTCTAGTGTGCTACACAACTGTTCAAATCCTGCTTCTCATGGCCATGAGTAAGTCATGCAACCTCTTTAGATCCTACTTCTTCATCTATAAAATAAGATCTGTAGTTCCTGCCCTGCCCACCTCTCTGTGGGACAGTGAGGTCTATAGATTTAGTACTGGAAAAGGCCTTGGAGACCATGTATTCCAACCCCTTCATTTTTAAAGCTCAGGCAACTGAGGCTTAGGAAGATGAAAATGACTTGCCAAAGGTTATAATGCTAGCTAGTAAGTGAAAGAACCAGGATTGGAACCCAGATCTTCTTGACTTAAACTGCAATGTTTTTCCACTGCCCCATAGGTATTTGGTCAACTCAGTAAAACAATATCTTGTTCCTAATGTCCTTCCCAGTATCATTCATTTAGAAGTAGCAGGAACCTCAGCGGGCATTGGTTAGAGCCCCTTCATTTTACCCATGAGGATACTGAAAACCAAGGAAGTTAAGTGACTTAATCAGAGGTGGGCAACCTGTGGTCTTGAGGCCACATGTGGCTCTCTAGGTCCTCAAGTGCGCTCCTTTAACTGAACCCAAACTGCACATGAAATTTGAGTTCTGTCAAAGGGCCGCACTTGAGGACCTAGAGGGCCACATGTGACTTCAAGATGTCAGGTTCCTCCCCCTGGACTTGACCAATGTCACACAACTAGGCTGTGTCAGGAGCAGGATTGGAACAATCTCCAGAGTCCCAACTTATTTCTCTGTATTGTGCTTCCTAGACTCTCAAGTCCCATACAAGTATAATGCTGACTATTGCTCTGATTATGTATAGTTGGAGGCAGAATGGTAGAGTGAATGGAGAGTCAGCTTTGGTTGGGGAGATCTGGCATCAAGGTCTGTCTCTGACACGTATGGGCTGTGTGATTTAACCTCTCAGCCACCCAGGCAGGTCTCTAAGGCTACAGTTGTCAAACAGTTGCACATCTGCATTGGGAGATGGTGGTTTATCACTGGGAGGTGCCTGCACAGATGAAATCATAGGTTGGGATCAAAAGAATTTTCTGTGACTAAAACTTATGCAGTGACCTCTTTGGAAAGTGTCAAATCCCAAATTCATCAAATCAATCCTGTAGCATCTCACATATGTCTTAAAAATGAGAGAATTTATTCCTCTACTTTTTAAAAAAGTTGCCTATGTGAACACAAGAGCCTTATAATAATCTGGTCATATATCATTCTTCTAGTTTTATGAATGAGTAAACAGATTCAGAGAAACTCTGACTTTCCTATGAGTGTACAAGAGGTCAATGGTAATGGAATGGAGGAGGCTGATCAATGATACTCCCTCTAAATTGGCAGGGGTATTAAACTTTGGCCTTATGATTCTGTTTGTTGATTTCCTCCTGGCCACCCTCCCAAGTTATGTCACAACATGATTTGAAACCCAGAACTATAAATTTGCAACTCTAAAGACAGATCCCATGTAAATTATCCTGTATTATTTATTGTGGTTGTTGTTCACTGTTGACCCCATTTAAGTTTTCTGGGAAGTGATACAGGAGTTTTGCCATTTCTTTCTCCAGTTCATGTTACAGATGAGGAAACTGAGGCAAATAGGGTTAAGTAACTTGCCCAGGGTCACACAGCTAGAGTCTGAGGGCAGATATGAGCTCAGGAAGATGAGTCTTCCTGACTCCAGGCTCAAAATTCTACCCACTCAGTCACCTAGCTGCCCTATCTTATAGTAAGCCAAGTCTATAAAATTTTGGAGACTCCACATAGAACCTACTAAGCTTTAGTGTGTTTCTTGTTTTAATGGAATTCAAACCTACTTTCACAAGTTTCCACTGCTGTTTGTTGGCATTCATAGATCGTAGGATTTAGATCTGGAAGGGACCTTAGAAATCACTTAGTTCAACACTTTTAGCAAATGAGGAAACAGAATCTCACATGAAGTGATCATTTAAGTTTGTCGTCTAGAAGAGTCAGAGGATGAGCTTGGGTCTGCTAACTTCAAATCTGTGTGTTCTCTTCTGCCATGAAAATTGGTCTTTTAGGGTTTAGTCAATTGATACATATGTTCTTCCCACAAGTTCATGGAAATGTGGATTGGAGGATCCAATGGAGGACAGAATGTTCTTCCTATTTCATTCCCACCACACACCCTATTTTTCAACCAAGATATCTTTAGACATTAATTTCTGTAAATCTTTTATTTTTAAAGAAATTTTGCAAGTCTAGTCTTATTTGCTCCTGATAACAATTCTGGGGGGAAGATGGAGAAGGGATTTTTTTTCCTGAATAGCGTTCAAGTTGTTTTTTATTGTTCTTTTCTCCCATTGACATCATTGTCATCAATGTTTATTATTTTCCTTGATCAGCTTGCTTTACTCTGTATGAGTTCATATGCCTTCCCATGTTTCTCTGAATTTTTCATATGAATTGTTCTTAGAGTATGGTAACCTTCCATTACATTGTTGGGACCCAATTCATTCAGTCACTTTCCATTCAATGCAACCCTTACTTTAAAAAACTGTCTTCTAATGGGATCACCTTTCCCATTCTTACAATGTGGTTTGGTCTAGATGGACTCAGAGGTCCCTTCCAACTGTGAGAACCTCATTCTGTGATCACGTGAGGCCTAGAGGGATTAGATCCTTCAATGAGTTAGTGACAGAGGTGGGGATATCAAGAGCCATGCAAATAAAGGATAGGGTTAGGGATGGGCTCTGTGATTTTCCTAGTGTGGGACAGGGGCGCTCCTATATGATGAAATTCCCTCTCCCAAACCGGGTGGACTTGCTTTTTGAAATGTATGGTTTAGACAATTGCCTAAAGCATGGAGAACTCCAGTGACTTTCCTCTAGGATCCTACAGCCATATGTGTCAGAGACAAAGCTTGAACCCTAGCTCCGACGCCAGCTTTCCAGCCGCTACATCACACTGCTTTTCTTATGTATATAAAAAAGCAACTTCGTTTAGTTTCTAAATTTTCTTTTAAAGTTATCAATAAAAATGATTCTCTCAACTGCTTTTGAAGTAGAAAAAAGGCAGGGGCAGCTATATGGTGCAGTGGATAGAGTGCTGGACTAGGAATCAGGAAGACCTGAGTTCAAGTCTATTTTATCGCACTTAATAGTCATGTGGTTTGACCAAATTTTTAGCCCCTGACTACCCTGCTTTTCTCATCTGTAAAATCAGGATATTAGTATTAATTATCGCTATTATTAATATTATTCATTATAATATCTACCTTCCGGAGTTGTAAGAATTAAATGAGTCAATATTGGCAAAGAACTTTGCAAACCCAAAGCTCTACACAAATACTGTTAAAAAACCCGCAACCAAGCAAAGCTGTATTCAGTCAGTACAATAGCTAGAATAAATGATGATGGTCCTAATCCATTCAGGATAAATTCTCCAGGACACTTCATTGATAGAGGGCAGCCGATCACCATGCACGGTCTTTGAGATCCCATTAAAGGAAATGCATCCACAGCCCAGTACCATAAGCGCTACAATATGGTTCTCACTATGGAGTTAGGAGTACAAGAGCTACATTTGGTAACATTTCTCCATTCCTGGCATAATAAAGGGGGGAAGGCTGGGTGCAAGGAGGAACAGTGAGCCTCAGGTGAAGGTATTTTGTGAGATTGGAGATTCAGAAATTCAGAGCAGACCTGGAGTTTTGAAGTAACTTGTAAGAAGGGAAATGTTTACCATCATTCCATGGATTAGGTTGTATTACACATGGTATTGGAAGCTCAGTGAAATCTTCCAATTTAATGTTTTTGAAACTCCTCAGATTAGAATTTGAACAATGGGTCTTTCAACTTGGGAATCCCAGTGAGTTTTGTCTCATGGCTGCTTCTCTTTCTGGTCATCTGAATTTCAGGGATTTGAACCACTGAAGCACTGACATCTTGTCTCTGTTTCTTGCCTTTTACAGGAAAAAGAAGATATGTGTGGAAGCAAAATATTCCTGACTTCCTTGAACACTGATCGAATATTAAACCTCTAATAATGGTCTCTTCCAAAAGGAAGCCCAGGGGGGTATTGGTTTGGGTAGGGCAGGAAACTGTCTTATCAACTCATTTCCTTTATGTGAGTTTAGGCTCTCAAAGCAGTCAAGATAACGAGGGCTGCAGAAAGGCAATTATTTTAGTAGCTAAGTAGATGCAATATCCTACTGAAGTCCTGTAAGGTCAGAAACAAATAATTGCTAATATATGGATAGAGTGGAATGCCCTGTTTTTACACATCCTCTACTTGCTTTGTATGAGCTGAGTGGACAGCACCGCAAATGGGTATGGGGGTAGTATCAATGATAGCAAAATGAAACGAACTCGTTGGGAAATTTTAATGATTTATGCTTAAAAATTTTTTTCTAGTGTTCGCCCTTCTTGGTAATCTTCAGAATTTTTTTATCTGAAACCTTAGGAAGGCAAGTCTAGTGAGTGCCGCATTCAGGAAAGCTGTTTTCTCACTAGAGGGCAGCAT
Source organism: Potorous gilbertii (assembly GCA_028658325.1). Classification (NCBI taxonomy): domain Eukaryota; kingdom Metazoa; phylum Chordata; class Mammalia; order Diprotodontia; family Potoroidae; genus Potorous; species Potorous gilbertii. Next base: position 662,231,111 of record CM053770.1, read on the forward strand.
TTGACTAATTGTCTGAGGAGAGAATTTTTTCCCCACAGAACTGGTGTTCTCCATGTAGGTGGCTTTAGATAAGATTTTTTCTAGCAGCCTTCCATGATTTCTAATTTTATCCATTGGGCTAAGGCCCAATTTGGTTCAATGAGCCCATGGAAAAGAATTTTAGGAATTGGTTCCACTTGTAAATATGTTATTTTTAGATAGTAATCGTTGCAAGTATATGGAAATCTTGTTTACCCTGTAGTCTTTTAAGTACACATACATTCATATGTTGATTTCTTTTATTATTGAACCATAATAAAATAAAATTAAATCACAGATATATTAGCAATCCCATCTTCTTGAGACCCCAGGCAACTCTCCAAGGTTCTTAAGTTGCAGAGAAAATGCCAGCCAGAGTTGGTAGAGGGATTTTCCTCACCTGGCAGTTCCCTAGGTCAGGGGAATCATTGGTCTAATAGTTACTATCCCTGTCGTTACTGTAGAGACTCCATGGTTGAGTTCAGTGATTACTTGCAGAATTAAATTCTGATTTGTTCTATGGCTTACCATTTAGCTGAGCCTTGAGGACAGTTGTGGGAGATCCATTTCCCCCCTACAGCTGTAGTAACCACAACCCATGAGGCAAGGTATATGTAATATCTCACACTGGAAGTACACTGAAAGCCTAGGAATGTTCTCCATGAACAACGGAGGGTTTGTATACCCTAGATATGGCTCCCAATGGCTAATTTGCCGAAAGATGTTCAGGAACCAGACATGCAATCGTTATACATAATTTTCAAGAGTGTGAGATATGGTGGTTTTTCAACATTATTCTTTTAAAACTTAGAGGGACAAATTCCTCTTTTTTTTCTTATCGATTTGGTTAAATAACTGTGTGTGTGTGTGTGTGTGTGTGTGTGTGTGTGTATGTTAATATCCTATATAAATGATATAATGTATTTCAATTTGGCAACAAAATCCAATATCAGGCCATAGTCTACTATCACCAAAAACACTGAAACCATCATAAGAAAAAAATGGTGTCCTCTCCAATGGCCTTTCATGCTCAGTGTCTTTGGCTAAAACTAAATAGTTCAAAGAATCTTAAGGGAGTGTAATGATGCTGCTTGAATAGGGAAGTGGATGAAAAAGCATTATATTGAGGGCTTAATATATGCAAAGCATTGTACCAAGTGCCAGGGAAACAAATCAAATGATCGCCTGGTCTCAAGGAGCCATAGGCTGTGCAATCTAGTGGGAGAGATAATGCACACATACACACACATACACACATATATACATACTCATATACACACTCACACACACATAAAAGACAGCATTGTGTAGTGGATAGAAAACTGGTTTTGATGTCAGAAAGACCTGGGCTCTACTCCTGCCTCTGATTGTTTCTAGCAGTATGACTTAATCCCTTAACCCCTCAGTATCCCAGGAAACTTTCTAATATTGGAAATTACTAAGAAGGTGCTGATCTGTCTTGGTAGAGCAAGCTCCCTTTTAGACTAATGCAATTTTAGCCCTGGTTAAAAAAAACCAAAAAATTCAACGTGTCTTCACAGAAGAGATAGGAGATGACATTTTCCCTTCCTCCCTGTTTGGCAGAAATGTGTTACGAGGGCATCAATGTTACATATGATGTCAGGTTTTTTCTGATGTATTCACTGGTTATGTTGACCTTTTTTTCCATTTTTTAAAGGCATTTGTATAAGGGGTGACTCTTTTGAAGGGGCAAGGGGAGGGATCCACAAGGAAATCAAGATGTTATAAAAACAAAAAAAATATAAAAATCTATTTTTAAAAGTATACATGTTATATATTATATGTATGGATATGATATGGTATTGTATTATAATAGACATTACATTATGTTATATTATGTCAATTTGTGTAGTTCCTCATAGTGGGGGTAGAGCCAATCTTTAGATGAAGACATAGAAACAGGGTTCTGGTCTCTCTTGGCCATTGTCTGGAGCTGGAATTGGTGAGAATTGGTGCTCAGGAAGGTTAGGGCTTTGCCTAATCTTCACCATCCAGTTCCTGGTAGAAACCTCTGACTAATTCTGTCCTGCAGAATAGGGAGCATATTTCTGATGACTGATCCTGAGAAGATACCGTGTGAATATTCCATCAGGTGTTCTCCTATCGATGCATCCTCCTCTCCAACAGCTGGGTAACTTCCTATAGCCATTTTCCCTGTCGTTCTTCTTTCCTTTAACCATTGAAAAGCCAAAGGGAGTAGGTACAGACAGAGGGTAGAGATGCTCCAACAATGAAGGAATCCCTTTTCTCAGCTAGGTTTACATGTTATTTAAATAACTTTTCTAGGAACATTGATTATAAAAAGACAGTAGTGAGCTCCTCAGTGCTGGCCTTTTCATAGGAGACCTGGTTTTGAATTCTACCCCAAATGTGTATTAGCTGTGTATGATGGTGGACAAGTCACTTCACCATTTCAGATGTTCAGATGTTCTCATCTGAACTACCTATCTAACCAGGGACAAATCTTTTAAGGCCTTTCTTACCCCCAGGAAACTCCCTAAGACTGCAAGTTAAAGACGGACTATGGGCTACATTAATGGAAGAAGGTTCAGTTAATCAATCAGTAAATATTTATCAAGTGCCTACTCTGTGCTAGGCAAGGCAGTTAGGTGGTGAAGTAGATGGAGTGCCAGGCTTGGAATCAGGAAGACATCTTCCTGAGTTCAAATCTTAACTCTGACAGTACATTTCTCTTTGTAAAAGAAAATTGATGTTAAGCAGTTGTGGAATTGGAAGATCTGGTCAATCTCTAGCACCTAAGGAAGAGACACAGCTAGGTTGCAAGGGGTTCTAGCTAATGGTAATAGAGAAGGGACATCCCTGCTCTAGGGTAACCCTGAAGGGCAGAAATGCCTTGTCTGGCTTTGGGAGAGTGAGCCAGAGCATACTTGCCATATTAAAATCAAAGGCACTGCTACTTGGCCAATGTTTCTATGCTGTCTTTGTCTTCTACCGAGATAAAATTCTTCTGGTAAACTGAAATCAGAAGTCATCATGAGAAATCTCAAAGAGGCTTCTTATTCAAAGTAGTATTTTTTTTTTAAATTTTGATTGATTAGTGATTTTGGCTCCCAATAAGAGAATGGGTGCAAAGGATATTGGGAAGATATTTAAATTGAGGTGACTAAAGGGTAATGGAAGAGAAGTGGAAAGACAGTTCTAATCTCAAATCCAGTGATCCAGGGATACAGTATTAGAGTTTCTCTCATTTACTTCCATCTGTAGTTGAGTAGAAAAGTTGAGTCTTGAAATAACTCACTTATGTCCATCTCACAGGTGACAATATCATTTATCCACACAACTGATCATTGAGCATTTATTA
>CM053770.1:662234971-662290376 GCA_028658325.1 Potorous gilbertii
TCTCCATAAATCTGATAAATATACTATTCCTTGCTCTACCAATTTGTCCATAGTATCAATCTTTATATCTACATCATGTACCCATTTGGATTTTATTCTTGTGTACAGTGTCAGGTACTGGTCTATGCCTAGTTTCCACCACACTTTTATGCAGTTTTCCCAGCAATTTTTGTCAAACAATGAGTTCTTATCCCCAAAGCTGGGGTCCTTGAGTTTATCAAACAGTAGATTGCTATATTCATTGTCTACTGTGTCTTGAGTACCTAGCATATTCCACTTGTCTACCCTTGTATTTCTTAGCCAGTACCTAGTGGTTTTGATAATTGCTGCTTTATAATAAAATTTGAGATCTGGTAATGCTAGGCCACCTTCCCTAGCATTTCTTTTCTCATTAGCCTCCTTAATATTCTGGACCTTTTGTTCTTCCAGATGAATTTTGATACTATTTCCAGTTTCCAGCTCTAGAAAATAATTATCTGATAGTTTAATTGGTATGGCACTAAATAAGTAAATTAATTCAGGTAGAATTGTCATTTTTATTACATTAGTTTGACCTACACACAAGCAAGTGATGTTTTTCCACTTACTTAGATCTGATTTTATTTGCATGAAAAGTGTCTTGTAGTTGTGTTCATATAGTCCCTAAGTTTGTTTTGGCCAGTTAACTGTTTTTTCAAAACCTTTTTACTTTTATTGAATTCTGTGGTTGTTTTGTTTTGTTTTGTTTTTTTATCACTTTTTTTCCCCAAATAAATCTTCACCCATTCCTATCTAGGAATCTTTTATTATAAGAAAGAGTGAAAAGAATAAGAGGGAAAAAAAGTTAAGTAAAACAAACAATGCAACAACTAAGTCTTAGAGCGTAGGCAATATTCCAAATATAGACTCCCCCAACCTCTGCAAAAAAAGGAGGGAGGGACATTTTTTCCTTATTTCTTCATGGTCTAGCTTTGTCATTTTTATAGCACCATGACCTGTTTTTTCTTTTTTTGGCTAGGTCATTTTTTTTTTAACTTTTCATGAGTGTAGTCATCATGTATAATGTTTTCCAAATTTAGGGCACATTATACAGTTTCAAAAAATAATATAAAACACCACTAGTCTAGATTATAAGTAATTCAGTAAATCACTTTCCCAACAGACATTTTTGAGTACCTACAATGCACAAGGCAAGATGCTAAGTATGCTTTGCATAAGATACAAAGAACTAGGAAATATGATCCCTGCTGTTAAGGAGCTTACAATCTCATTGAGGAGATGAGATCATAGCCATAAGAAGATAAGGAGTTGTACAAGGCTTCTCATATACTCCTTAGCAAGAAAATGGATGTATTGAGAGGCAACAGGATAGTGGATTGAATGATGGTCTTGTATCTGGAGGACCTAGAAGGAACTGAGCATGTTTAGTTTAGAGAAAAGACAGCTGGGGTAGGTGGAGGGTAAGTATGAGGGTGAAATGAGAACTGTCATCATGTATTTTAAGGTTGCTGCTGCTGCATGATATTTGTCCTTCATTTTTGAAGAGGACCATGACATCAGGGAGGTGATGCCATGGCATGCAAATAAATTGGATTTAAGTGAGGAAAGACTGTGCAAACTCACCAACTTTACTTTCACCTCCAGAGCCATTTGAGTCCAGTGGCCGGATATAGAGCTGGCCCAGGATGCAGTGGCCTCCTAGGCCTTTTCAAGTTAAGGTCTTTAACAGGTCTCAGTTTGACTGAGGCAGCACCCATTCAGTGATAAAGGATTAGTAAGAGAAGAGGCAAAGAATGACCTCTTAAAAAAAAATAGATCTGAGAGGGGAAGAACCTTAGGGTTTCTGACCAAAACAGAAACAATTGTTATTTACATTCATTCTGAGCCCATCGGGGCCAAACAATGACTAAGTAGGGCTTGGTCTGGGACCTTTTGTCTCTCTGGCTCTCTCCTTGATTGGCCAATTTGAAGGAACATATGGAACAAAGATTACACTTGTTTTACTAGGTCCCAGAGGACAGAATCAAGTACGATGAGCAGAAATTAAAATGAGTCAGATTTATTTTTAATGCAAGAACAACTTAACAATGAGAGGTGAGCAAAAAATAGAAAGGGCTGCATTGAGAGGTGATGGAAGTCTTCAAGCAAAAACTAGATGACAATTTGTTAAGTATGTTATGGTGGGAATCCCTTCTGGGTGGAGGTTGGACTAGATGGCAAATGAGGTCCCTTCCAATTCCCTAATTTGGCAATTCTATGCTTCTTCCTTGGATATTTCCAAGCTGTGTGACCAAGAGCAAGTCATTAACTCAGCAACAGTTTCTTCACCTGTAAAATGAAGAGAATCGTATTTGTAGATCCAACCTCACAGAGATACTGTCAGGCACTGATCCTCTCATTCAGGTCCAGGTAAGTTACATCCCCGCCAGGGTTCTATACTACCTTGAGGAGTTGGTGGCCATTTTTCTTTCTCTTCTGCCATATTGGAACCCTCATAGTCCCATTGTTAGGGATATAACAATCATCAACCATATGAATTTAACCACTTAGCTTGATTATTTTTGTAAAAAAAGTAGATATTTATTTCAAACAGAGCCAGAACAAACATGCAAAAACTTTGCTACCATTTCTGGTGTGTGCTCAGGATAAGATATTAATTGTGAATAAATCTGGATAAAATAATTGGATGATATAATAATTGCAAAGTGCTTACACTCTTCCTGGCATAGAGTAAGCACAATATAAAGGTTAGTTCTCATCATCATCATCATCATCATCATCATCATCAATTTCCTTTATGCTATTTTAGTCCTTGAGGGACTAGACTCAACTTAGTTTTCCTTCTTTGGATTTGACTGTGCCACATGGGAAATATTGGCACAGGACTGCTCAGCATGGTGTTCACATAAGAAAAGGTGCTGTGCTCTTTGAGTAAAGCAGAATCGAGATAGCACAGAGTAAATTCAGGATATGCAAATTTGGGATATCCATCCCAAATATTAACATGGACTATCTGTGCCCAACCTGCAGTAGAACATTCCAAGCTCGTATTGGTCTGATCAGCCACAGTCAGACACTTGAGATTTCACTTTATCATGATGTCATTTTGGTCCTCTTTGAAGACAAACCAACCAACTTCCAACACAGTATTAATCCCACCAAGTTCATATCAAAAGCTGATGTCTCTGTTGGATGAAAACTTGTCTCAGTTTCCACTGGGCAGGGAACCTAAAGGTCCTTTCAAAGATCTGTAATGGGAGTTAAAGATCTTCCCTACCCATTAATAGGACTCTGATGGAGCCCATTAAGGGAAGCTTGATTAGGGGAGGCTTGTTTTGTAGGAAGGCCCACATCTTTTGTTAATTTCCAGTGAGGCACTGGGTCATGATGCCTTTCAGCTCTGAAAAGTGTATATATGCTCTGAGATGAGCTTTGCTTTGGGGCTTACTCTTTGGAAGAAGGTTCATGTGACAGGTTTATGTGACAGTGATGAGCTGGGTAGCTGTTAAGGAGCCCCCCGGCTTTGAAAACTTAGATGTTGGTGCTTCTCTCTCTGGTAACTATGTATGTATGTATGTCAGACAGTTAGATCTGTCTATTGATCTATGATGTATGTTTTGCTTATGGTCAGACAGTTAGAAGCCCTGTCTCTTGGTCTTTATTTCTCTGCTTGTATTTTCTCTGTTGGTGAATGTAATTAAAGTTGATTGTTGATCCTTCAAAAGTTGCTTTTCTTTTAGAAAAGCAGCTCCGAGAACCTGTGCTAGCAGGCCATCCTGGAAGTATCAGGGTGCTTACTGCTATAAGATCATTCCTTGCTGCTCAGGGCATTGATGTTGAGATGAGTACAATGCTTGACCTAGGGTTTGCCTCCCAGATTCCTATCATTGATCTTTCATACTTTCAAAGCACTCAAATTTGGGAACTACCTATCCTTCATTGGACACCATGAGCAAAATTCTCCAGGAGAAGACAAGGCAAAGAGAAAGCAGTTGAATCCTTTTCAAATGTCCCAACAGCCCATCACAGAACCTCCTCTTCAATGTGAGGTTAGGGGATCAAATCAGTTGCAGAATGTTTCCACGTCTGCCACAGTCTGCCTCTCTATGTCACTCAGGTTACAGATAATGAAGGTTCTCTCAGAAGCAGACTTCCCAGGTTTTTCATGTGGAGAGATACCATCCCAGGGACTCTATGCATGCACCAGATCTGCATTAGGGGGCAGGGAGGTGGTACAATGAATAGAGCACTAGTTCTGGACTCAGGAAGACTTGAATTCAAATCTAACCTCAGACATGTACTAGTTGTGTAACCTTGGGTAAGTCATTTAACCTCTGTCTGCTTCAGTTTCCTCAACTGGAGAGCAGAGATAATGACACCTACCTCCAAGGGTAGTTGTGAGCATCAAATGAAATGATAGTTGTAAAATGCTTAGCAGGCTTCTTGGCACACAGTAGGCACTTAAAATTTTTTCTTTCCTTTCCTTCCTCATTACATATGTAAAATACTTTGCAAAATCAAAGTTAGTCATTCAGTGAAAGGAGAGCTCTTGCAGGTGGGGTACAGTAGCATAGCCTCAGGAAGGAGTAGGAAGCTTGACTTGCATCTTGAAGGACTGATAGGATTCAGGTAGGTAGAGAGGAGAGAAAGCATTCCAAACTGAGGGGGAGGGGAGAGCACAAAGTTGCCTTAGTTAGCTTGTTCAGAGTCTACCAGTCTTCCTGACTGTACATCTGAGAGTTTAGAGGGTTCATTAACTATTTCAGGGCCAAAGCATCCTAGTTCTTTAATGTCACCTTCTTGCTTCTGAAGACATAGCGGTGGAGTCAGGCTTATTTTTATTCTTCCGGAGATTTGCACATCACACCAAACAAATTCAAAGTGTAATCAAAGGCATAAACTCTAATTAAGGTTCACTTTCAAATGGCAGATGGAAAATCCAGCTGGAAAGACTAGGCAGCCCATTAGGAAGGGGCCTTTCAACTCCAGATGCCACTCAACATGGGTTAATAAAGGAAGGCTCAGAACAAATAGGAAAGCTATGGTGAACTAATGTTGGATAAACAATCTTCCAAATAAGTATCAAAAAACATCTGTCCTACAACTCACTCTGGAAAAATGAACACAGAGGCTTCCAGAAAACAACAACTGGCAATACGGTTGCTAGTCAAAGCTGGTGGTCAGAGAGTGGGTAAAGATTAAGGTGGGAGGTAACCAAAGAACAACCCAAGAAATTCAGGGGATTTGAGGTGATGAAGAAAAACCCAAGAACCAGAAGAAAGATTCAGCCGTTGAAGTGGAAAGTTAAGACAAACCCCAATACTTTTGGAGGGTGGCAATAGGATTGATCTCGGAGATGTTGTTAGTCTAAGCAGCTCAAAGTAGAACCTATGGGAATCCTATGGCTGTGGGAATCATTCTATTATATTCAGTCCTTTTGCTTTATATTTACTCATAGAATCTAGGAAGCTTACATTGTCTGCAGTGCTCATTGTAATGGGGCCTTGCTCTATTACAATGTGGTGTAATGGTTAGAGTACTGGTCTTGGAGTGAGTTAAGACAGGATTCAAATGATACCTCTGGCTCTTACTGGCTATATGGCCATTGTGGGCAAGTCATTCAGTGTCTATGCTGAGGTTAATAAATACCCCCCAGAGTTGATGTAACAATCAAATCAGTCACACTGGCCCATTGGGGTTCCATGGCATTCAATCTCCTGCCACTATGCCTTTTTACATGCTGTGCCCCTGTCTAATAAATTTTCCTTTCTCACTTATGCTTCTTGGAAGCTCTAGCTCCCAGCAAGGCTCGGATCAACAGCTACATCCTATGAGGTCCTTCCTAATTTCCCTGTTTCTAAATGACTCCCCAGTGACTGTTTAGTTTTCTAATTCAATTTATACTTACTGATCTGTGAGCATGTTGCCTCCCTTTAGAATGTAAGATTCTTGAGGACAGAGGCTGTCATATTTATAGGTTTTAGGATTCCCCTATGCCTAGTATAGTGCCTAGCATATAGTCAATACTTAATAAATATTTGTTGATTAAATGGAAGTACTTTTTAACTATAAAGTGTTATGGTAATTCTCCTCCATCCATCTCTCCATCTCTCTCTCTCTCTCTCTCTCTCTCTCTCTCTCTCTCTTTCTCCTCCCACAATCAATTAACAAGCATTGATTAAATACCAGTCACGTTCTAAGCACTGTATTAGGCACTGGAGCTACAAAAATAAAAGTGAGACATAAAACATGTAGGCTTATACATGAATGCATACAAAGTATATAAAACAGATAAAAAGTAAGTTTTCATGAGAGGGAATGGAAGGGGATGAAAGCTGGGATGAGATTAGTAAAGGCTTCATGTATGACATGGCATTTGAAATGAACCTTGAAGGAAAGTGGCAATTCTAAAGGAGAGAGCAGATATGATCACATGCTTCTAGGAATGGGAGGCAGCCACTGCAAAGGTGTGGATGGATAATGGATCCTTGTGTATAAGGGACAGCTAGAAGGGTAGTTGATTGAAGGGCAGAGTACATGAAAGGAAGTAATGTGTCACAGAATTGGAGGTAGAATGAAGTCAGGTTATGTAAAGATTTAAATGTCAAAGAAGGGACTTGATATTTGATGCTGGAGGCAACCAGATACCACTGGAGTTAATTGAGCAGGAGGCAATATGGCCATTTATTTATTTTTTTGGCAAGACAATCAGGATTAAGATTATCCAGGGTCACATAACTAGTAAAGTCAATTCTGAGTTTTAGAAAAATCACTTTGGCAATTATGTGAAGCATGGATTTTGGTGGGAAAAAATGAGACAGAGAAACCAGTTTGGAGACTCTACAATGATTAATAGCAGATATGGGATTGGATTCCATGTTGATTGACTCCTAGGTCAGTTCTCTTTCTATTTGCCCTCACTACTCCTTCTGTACAGGCTGAAAAATATAACTAGTTTTGAAAAGACGTTAGAAAAAAATGTATACTTGCAAGGTTATAAGCTGTAGGAAGTTTGGGATCCATCAGGTAAAAATTCCATCTTTCTGAAGATGAATCCCTTTTGCTAGCAGGTAGTGGGTTCAGTGGAAAGAGCCCTTACTCTGGAATTTTAGGATAAGACTGAAAACCTGTGTCTGCTGCTTACCACCAACGTGACCATGGGTGAATCACTTATCTTCCTAATGTATAAAATGAGGAAGAAAGACTAGGTGTTGCTTCCAAACAGTGGTTTGTGGTAAATGTTATCAACCAGCTCTCTGAAAAAAAAATTATTCTGGGGCAGCTAGATGGTGCAGTAGATTGAGCACCAGCTCTGAGTCAGAAATACTTGAGTTCAAATCCTATCTCATATACTTACTAACTGTGTGACCTTGGACAAGTCACTAAACCCCATTGCCTCCCCCCCCAAAAAAAGTACTCCTACACTTTCATTTAATCTCCAGGATTAACATTTTCCCCATCATTTTCTTATGTCTTGGCAATCAGTCATAAAATAAATCAAGCCCTGATTTCTAGTTTGCCAATTTCGAGAGGTATAAAGGCTCACATTGGAAATTTAACAATTGGCTTTCCAGAGTTGACCTCAACACAATCTGGCCTTCATCTTCGGATCTATGAGCCTATGCCTGGAGACTAAATTGGTGATGAGTGGTTCAGAAAGAAGTAGTGAAAGCAAGAAGGCAATGGTAGGGGGTGCCAGTGAGCTAGGAGCTAGAGAAATGAATGCTAGAGAAGGCAGGAAGAACTCAGCTCTGAAATCATCAGTATTTCTCTAAGAAGAGTCCTGCATTCCAGTCCCTAAGCAAAGGCTGTGACTGACTCAGAGATCACCTGTGAGGCATTAGGCTTTCATTGAGAAGTTATGTTATTGTCATGCTGGACTGTCATGTAGAAATCTTTCCTTTGGATCCTCTGGTGCCAAGTCCAATTGCCTTTCTCATGTTAGTCACCATGCCCAAACTTTACTTGGGTTAACTTTCTGGCTCCTTCACCGGGAGGCAGACGGGCTCACAGCTGGCAGAGACAATTGGCAGAGTGCTTTCACTGATCCAGTTTCTTTTCTGCCCTGGCCTCACAGGATGCAGACAGCCAGTTTCCCATTGGTACAGCTTCAGGAAGTTGATATTTCCATCATTTCACCCACTGTAATCATTGCCGCTAATCTCATTCTCTCTGCGTTCCTGCCTTTCCACTCCAAGATTCTGCAGACCATTACACAAGTTAATTCTCTCCCAGTACGATCACTAGATCATAGAATTTAAAAATCAGAGGCTTTGAAATTAGGTCAGAGATGAAGGGGATAATATAGAAAAAAGAAATGAGCTTGATTATTTAGATCACAAATAAACAAGAGAAACACTTATTCCCTTATTGGCAAGTGCCAGAGGCAAGATTTGAACCCAGACCCTGTTGACTCTATATTACTATCCATGAGGCCCTGGTGCCTTTTAGCTCTCTATATAGGTTGGAAGGAAATGGATTATGACAGAGTAGAGGGTCACTTCTATGTGGAATTTCATTTACTTTCTTAAAAGTTTCCTGTCTTATTCTCTTACCTTTGTGATGGAAGTCTCTGAGATCGTTTGCCTTTAGTTCTTCAGCTTTACCCAGCCAGACACTCCATTCGTTTCATCTGCATTTCCTGAGTTTCTTTACTTCTCTACCGCTTTCTCTTCCTCCTCCCCCTCTCCTCCTTTACCTCAAATCTAGTTGGTATATATAGATCACTTCAAGGTTTATAAAGCACTTTACAAATAGTCCTTACAACATGGGATGTAGGTGCTATTTTTCTTCCCATTTTGCAGATAAAGAAAGCCAGACATATAGAGGTTAAATGACTTGCCCAGTCACACAGCTAGTAAATATTTGAGATTGATTTGAATTCAGATATTCCAGACTGCATGTCCAGCATTCTACGCATTGTACCACCTAACCTCTGAGCCATTTGCTACTGCTGCTACCTTTTCTGAGGATGCTACCTTTCTCTGTAGTTTTCTTGTCAAGAACATTAGCCAGAGGCAATGGTGCATGCCTATAATCTTTGCTTCTAGGGGAGGCTGACTGAGACTGGTGGATCTTCGGACTGCAGTGTGACTAAAGCTGATCAGTTACTCACATTATGTAACACCAATATGGTGAGTCCTGGGAGCAAGGATCCAGCAAACTTCCTGAGAGGGGTGAATTTGCTGGGGTCAGAAATGGACCAGTAATGAGCTCAAGCCTCTGAGTGGCTCCTCTATTTTTGGGTAATGTAGGGAGAGTAAGTCTCAAAAAAAGATTTTTTTATTGAAACTTTAGTGGCTTCAGTTTAATGGCAATAATAACATCAATCACAGCAACAGCAGCAGCAGCAGCGGTCAATGGACTAGGCAACCACAGCAGCAGCAGCAGCAGCGGTCAATAGACTAGGCAACCACAGCAACAGCAGCAGCAGCAGCGGTCAATGGACTAGGCAACCACAGCAGCAGCAGCAGCAGCAGCGGTCAATGGACTAGGCAACCACAGCAGCAGCAGCAGCAGCAGTGGTCAATGGACTAGGAAACCACAGCAGCAGCAGCAGCAGCAGCAGCGGTCAATGGACTAGGAAACCACAGCAACAGCAGCAGCAGCAGCAGTCAATGGACTAGGAAACCACAGCAACAGCAGCAGCAGCAGCGGTCAATGGACTAGGAAACTACAGCAACAGCAGCAGCAGCAGCGGTCAATGGACTAGGAAACCACAGCAACAGCAGCAGCAGCAGCGGTCAATGGACTAGGAAACCACAGCAACAGCAGTAGCAGCAACAGTCAATAGACTAGGCAACAACTATCTGGCTTGAAATCTGGAGGCAGAAGAGGGTCTCAGTTCCAGCTTCTAGCCTAGCTCCTATACTGCAGAGGAAAAACCAGGGCAGATCAAATGAGAATCTAATAAAATTGTATCACTCCAAACCTGCAGAGTTTACAAGCTGGCTGAGAATGTCTGAGTACAGCCCTCTTTTCTTTCCCCTCTATCCAGGGCTTTTTAAACTGTGAGTCGCTACCCTATATGGGGCATTTGAGAAGGGCTGAAGGATTCCCAAGTGGAAAAAATTCTTCAGCTCCCATGAATTCAGTTGTATTGTAATCTATGGTGATTGGCAGTTGTCTATGGTAATAATTCTCAAATCTGCCTATCTTGTCTTAACATTCTTGCCCTCCTTAGTCATCTCCAATTACCTACTTACTAGGTATCTTGGATTGGATGTCCTGTGGACATCTTAAACTAGACATGTGCATAACTGAATTCATCTTTTCCCCAAACCCCTTTTCTCTTTCTGTAAGGGTACCACAATTCTCCCAGTCACCCAGTCTTACAACCATGGGGCAATCCTTGATTCCCCACTTTCTCTCTCTCCACACTGCTCCCGCTTCATACATCCACTTGCTTTCAATGCCCTTTTGTTTTATCTTCATAACATTTCTTATGTATTCTCACTTCTTGTCTTTAATACTGACACCACTCTGGTGCAGGGCCTCATACCTTATGTATGGACCATTCCAATAGTCTGTTCTGTCTGCTTCAAGTCTTTCCCACTCTAGTCCATCTACCATTCATTTGGCGGTTTACTCAAATTGCAGGTTTGATCATGTCATTGAGCTTTTAAATAAACTTCAGTAGCTCCTTGTCACATCCAGGATCAAATATGAAATTCTCACTCTTTTTGTCTTTTAAAATCCTTTACAAAATTGGCCCCTTTTTCTTTTCTAGCATTTTTATACTTTACCCTTCCCTGATCCAACTGCCTGCCACCCGACCATATATCTTCAGTCCCGTGACACTGACTTCCTTGATGCTCCATCCCCTGGCTATGGGCCTTTTCACTGGCTCTTCTCCACACATCTTTTTTAAGGAGTCTGAACTTAATAATCAATGTAGTCTATGCACCTGTATGGTGTGTGTTGCCCATCTGGATATGTTACGACTACATGCTATATCTAAATGCAGTTTTTGCAGAGCCATCGATCTGAAATCTTGGCCATAACTCTTCAAAGCATACTTTGATTCCTGCTTTAAGGGGAGTAGCCCAAGAATCCATGAGGGGAGAGAGAGAGAGAGAGAGAGAGAGAGAGAGAGGGAGAAGGTTCAACAAAACTCATCAACACATTCACCAAGTCTCAAACTACATATACTACTCTATATCCATAACTCACCGTCTCGAGAAAGAAGGGAGAGTGTGGTTCTTTTCTTACGTCTCTTTTTTGGTCATTATAATTTCATGGCTTATTATCCTGTTCATTTGCATTGTTGTAGTCATCATGTGTGATGTTTTCCTGATTCTTCTTTATTTTGCATCAGTTGAGAAACATCTTTCTACTCTGTTATAAGAGTAGGGCTCCATTGCTTATCCCATCCCCCTTAAAGGTACTTTTTCTAGATAAGAATACTTGATTGAATCAATCTGAACTGAGTGTGAATAGGGTTCATACATCTACTGTAATTAATCAAAGTCACTGCCTGAGAGACTTGGTTATGTCCTAAGGAACTTACATATAAACAAGAGGTGCTATTTTAGATAAGATAGCAAGATGAAAGTTTGGAGGCAAAGGAAATAGAGGGGTCATATAGATCTGAAATGGCAGCCCAGGAGAAGTCAGTGAAAGGAGAAAGATCTGAGCTGTAGCAGAGAAAGAAGATATTGAGGAGGACAATTGACCCTACAGGCATCTCTGAATAAAAGACTAGGATGACTCCACTAGTGTAACTGGGTACAATGAATGAGGACAACCCAGAGAAAAAGTTTACTTGTTCCCTAACTTCCCTTTTCAAGTCTATCTATCTAAAGGCATTATAACATAATCTGCTTTTTCATACTCAAATATTTTCAGTAACTTGAATTTTACCTTAGCCACAAAGAGGGTAGGGGTTAACTAGAGGAAGATATAAAATATAAAAATAAATACAAAATGTATAAAATATAAAGTATAAAAATATACTATATATAACTAAAATACAATAATATAAATACAATATAATACAAATATAAAATAAATACATAAAAATGTATAAATAATACATAAATATATAAATATAAAATAATATAAATGTGAAATAATAAAATAATATAAAATAAAATATAAATAAATAATATAAAATAAAAATAATAAAAAATAAAATATAAAATTAAGGTAGAGAACCAAACTTCTTTCTAGATTTTAGGAATTTTCTTAACTGGAAGCTTAGAATGAATATAGTTGAACTAATGTGTGAAGCACAATTAAGTTCAATATCCTACTCATTGATCAGAATCTCAGAGTTGGGAGAAACTTTAGAGGCTGTTTAGTCTACCCAGTACACAAATAGGAATCTCTACTTCAATTTACACAAGAAATAGTCATCTAGTCTCTACTTGAAGATCTTCAGTAAAGAGGAACCCATAACTAACTGCCTGAAGCAGCCCATTCCAATTTACATTGCCCTAATGGTTAACAACTCTTCCATTATGTCAAGTCTAAATTTGTCTTTTTGAGGCTTCCATTCATTACTCCTACCGTTACTCTGTGGGGTGACGCTTCAGTGGGTTCTAACTGATTGAGCTAATTAATCCAATTCTTGGCCTGAATCACAATTTTACACAGGCAACATCACAATTTTTCAGTAGTCATGAATTATTATATATATATGTAATATATATACATATATAAACACATCACATTCACATATAATGATGTGATTACTGCAAATATGTTTATATATACATTTATATGTGCATGTATGTATATGTATGAAGGCTGGTTCATCATTGTCGTCATCATCATCATCCAGAGCTTGACAAGGACCAGCTAATAATTTCTCTCTATGTGTGCATGTGCAAATTCACAGGTCCCACTGAGGCCTTCCTATACATTTAGCCTTCTTTCCATGAGTGCCTTCAGCTGTTACTTGTTTGTCTCCTCAGGCTTCTCTCTCTTGATTGACATCTTGTTGCAGAGGGTGGTCTCAATGGACCCTATGGAAAAGGAAATTTACATCCATCTGTGTTTGACAATGTGTCATGTCAACCAGCAGTGATTCGCAACAATTATCAAGTTACTGCTTGAGAGATTATGAGATTTGCTGGGTAGCCCCCCATTGAGGTGGGACTGTTTTGAGACACCCGGTTATTTCTTACAATATCTTCTAAGGATGTCTGCTAAAACTCAGAACGGAGGGGGCTTGATGACACTCTATCCACGTGGGGAAAATGCCCTAGTATGCTTGAGTTCAGATCTACTGAGAACATGCTACAAATGTACCCTTTGTTTCATGGGACTTTATTTTCCATCCTCAAAATGCACACACACAGACACAGACACAAACACTCTTGTTATCAAAATCTGGTCTGCAGTAAAACAAATGATGGACTATGTGTCAGAACACCCAAGTAGACTTATCTCTTCAATTGTGACCTTGGGTAGGTCACTTTTCTGGGGTTTACTTTCCTTATTTGTACATTGTGTTATACCAAGCAAACTTAGAAGTCCCATCCAGTTCTGAATCTCTATGATTTCTATATTTCAGGTGCTTATTTGGAAACCCCAGATGCCTTAGTTTTAAGGGTGAATATCATAATTGTAATAGGTAACATTTACATAAAATGTAAAGATTTGCAAATCTCTTTACATAGTTTACTTCATTTGAATCTGATGACAACCCTGTTAAATAGGGACTAGCAGTATAATTCTCATTTCACAGGGGAAAAAAATTGGTTAAATAACTTGCCCATGGTCACATGGCTAGTAAATGTCAGAAGATGAATTTCCTGGGAGTCAAGGGGTTTTTCTTGTACAGCACATTACCTGATGCTGCTTTTGGTTCTACATGTGAAATATATATGTCCAATTCAAGCAGGCAATAGAGGTAAATCTACATATTGTTGAAGACTTCTAGAGTGAATAGTCTACTTATCTGTCTATTTATGGACTATTTGAGGACTCATGGGTCATTATGGCACATAGGGGCATAATGGGGATACAATGGGGAAGGCAATGGGGAAAGAGGATAATCTTTTAACTGATTTTAGCTATTTTATTAATTTGAATTAATAGTTATTTTAATCTTGTGGTCAAACAATGATCTTTCTATTTATTTATCTGTTAATGTAGTAATTTAAATTTGCCCAAGCAGAACTGAATATATTAATCAACAAATCTTTCTTGAGTGCTGGTTCACTGTCCAGCAGTAGTCAAAATGGATAGAAGCTAGGGAAGACTAAATATCTAAAGACTAGTTAGGAGATTATTTTTATAATGAATGCATGAGACAACAATAGTCTGGATTGGGATGAGGACATGGAAACAGAAGGGAGAAGGATCTAAAAGACATTGGACAGGAAGAATTAATAGAATTTATGGACTAACTGGATTTAGGATGTGAAGGAAAGATAGAAGTCAAGGAAGACTCCAAGGTTTTAAGCTGGGTTGGTCAAGAAAGAGGGTGACATTAGAAGGTATAAGAAAGTCTGGAAGTGAAGTCTGTTTCAGGGAGAGAATAATCAGTTCAGTTTTGAACATTAAGATATTAAAAGGATGACAGTAAATGACTGTGTCCAGGAGAAAGTTGGATGTAGAAGCCTGGTGCTTGGGACAAAAGCCAGGTTAATATATTTATGTTTAAAAATTGCCGGACTGTCATAGAATCATAGATTTATAGGTAGAAGGGTCTTTTGAAATGACCAGCTCCAAGCCCCTCATTGTATAGAATTAGAAACTGAGACTGAAAGAAGTTAAGTGACTTCCCCAGGGTAACACATCTAATAAATGGACGAAGTGGGATTTGAAGCTGTGATCCAGATCCAAGTATGGGTAATGATCCTTCACCCAGTGCCAGTGAAGGGACACCTAACAAGCTGTCGGACTCCCTTACCCTCTATCGGGTAAGAGCTTGGGCAGTAATGCTGTCAATTTAGTTGCCTTCCAAGACCTGACGCTGTCTGGTGGAAGCAACCTGCAGCTGGCTTGCTGCTGTTTTGCCAGGGCTTTGCCTGTGCACTACTAAGTTCCACTCTCACTCTGTGTGACAGACCTTTCCTGATGACCTTCTAAGGTGTCTTGGGCTGGTCTTTTTGTGGGTTCTGTCACTCCAGAATTCATTTTCATGCATTATTTAATGTTGTTTGGAGGGGAATTTGGGAGAACTCAGGTGAGTCTCTTCTGTCTTGGCTCCACCTCTCATGTGATGTGTCATGCTAATATAAATTCAATTACCAGATGCTTCTTGAGGAAAACAAATAGCTCAGATTGCTGGAGAAATATTCAGTGTTTGTGGATGGGCGATGCCAATATATTAAAAAGGATAATATTACTAAAGTTAATTTACAGATGAGTGTTTTCTGGCAATAGAATTACCAAAGGTATATTTTGTGGAGCTAGACAAAATAAAAGAATTTATTTGGAGGACCAAAAGATTTAGTACAGCAAAGGAAAAGATGAAAAAGGTAGGAATAAAGTAGAAATAGCAACAAGCATCAAAATTAATTGGTACTGTTTATATAGAAAAGTAGATCAATGAAACAGACAAGGGAGAATCAGACATAATGGAACTCAATAAACCCAATCTTTAGTAAACTTGAAAACATAAATTACTTAAGAAAGAATTATCTTTCTTAAAAGAACTGCTGGGAAGAATGGAAAGAAATTTGACAGAGATTAGACTGAGACCAATATCACTGCATTCCATAATAAATTAAAAATAGATAAGTGACCTGAAAATTAAATATCATATCACAAAATAATTAGAATGGAACCAGACCATGTATGTTTCAAAGAAATGGGCAAGAGATTAGTTCTTAGGCATACACAGATAAAGTTAATTACAAAAGACAAAATAGGTAACTTTGATTACATGAGATAGAAAAGCTTCTGCACAGATTAAATGGAATAAGAAGGGAAGCATTCAATTAGGAAAAAAAATCCTTTTATAAAATATCTATGGTAAGGGTTTGAATGCAATATATCTATCTATCTATCTATCTATCCATTCATCTATTTATGTATTTATCTATCTATTTTGGATACATACATATTAGATTCAAACTCTTACCAGAAATTATACATACCACACATACATACATACATACACATATATATGTGTATATATATATATATGTATACGTATGTGTATGTATATACAGAAATTATAAGACCAAAAATTATTCCTCAAAAGATAAATGATCAAAAGATGTGGGCACATAGTTATCAAAAAAAGTCATTGTAAACTATTGGCAACCAAATGAAAGTTTGCTTTAAATCACTAATAATAATGAAAAAGATACAAATCAAATGACCTTGAGATTTGAATTCATACCCAGCAAATTTGGAAAATGACAAGAGCTGGGGGTAGTTGAGATTATAGGGTTTATGGTAAGACAGGCACAATCCAATGTTGATGGAGTTTTCAGTTGGTATGGCCATTCTGGAAGACATTTTGGTATCATTAAATTAATTGACTAAAATAACCATCTCCTTTAACACAGAGATTTCATTGCCTGGCATATAACCCAAAGATGTAAAAAGTTTATTCACCAATTTCTTTTTAAGCAGCATTTTGTAAGTTATAAAAGAACTGAAATCTCAATAAATGTGAACTGATTGGTAAATGTTTGAAGAAATTGCAGCATATGAATGTAATGAGATAGTACTATGTTATAACCAACAAAGAATGAGGCAAATATGGTAGAAAGATGGAAACGCTTATATGAACTGATATAAAGTTAAGTAAGCAGAGTCTGAAAAATAATAAACTACAATACAATCAACTACATTGACTACAATAATGTAAATGAATGGAACTTGACCACAAAAAAAGAATTAAACTGAATGTTGAGAATTGCCCAAACTTGCCCCATCCCCACCCCAAAAATGTGAGAAGACACAAGCGCTAACTTTTTTCTTTTTGCGGAGGGTTGCTCCACAAGTGTTGAACATAACACATAATGTAAGATTTTTTCAATGAGTTTATTGGTATTGCAAAGCCCCTTCCACCTTCCTCTTTATTAAAGTTTGTTTTAAGGGAAGGATTCCTATAAGAATGAATGGAGAAATACAGATGATGTAAAAACAAAAAATAATAAATTCTATTAAAATAAAAATGTGATGTTTCTGTTAAAAAGGAAAGGGTGACTTTCAACAGAGAAGTTGACAGAATATTTTATGGTTTCTATGTCCCGGGAAACATTTGAGTCAGTAATTAAGGACTTTATTTAGATCTACCATTTTCCTGCTTTGCTGGAGGCTAGAATTCTGTTACTTCTTTTGATGTCACAGTTTTGTGGTTCAATATATTATTAGTAGGCAAACTTTCTGTTTCATGTTTGATCCATCTCAAACTTTCAGACTATTGGTTTTCTTTTGACCACAAAAACAACCAGAAAATGTTTATATCCTCTTTCATTGAGCATTTACTCATTCAGTCAATAAACATTAAGTACCGACTATGTTGCTAAGAACAATATTCTATATAAATTCAAATCAGTCACTTGGTGACTGGGAGGATGGTGTCACTTTTATTGCTGCTAGGGAAGCTAGAACATGAGAGGGTTCTAGGAGAAAGACAATTCCGTTTTGGACACACTGAGTTTAGGATATCTGTGGGACATCCAATCGAGATCTGGGGATGTGCGACTGGAGGTAGGCAGAGGGGTTAGGGCTAGATAAGTAGTAGATTTTTGATAATCATCAGCATTGAGGTAATAATTCATTCCATGGGAGCTCATGGGGTTCCCAAGTGGAGTAGATTGGAAGAAGGAAAAAGGGCCTAGGCCAGAGCGTTATGGCGCACACATAGTGGGTATAACCTGGACATTGGGCAAACAAAGGAGATTTGAAAATATCAGCTGGTTAGGTAGTGACACTAAATGTCAGAGAGAATAAAATGTTAGGGAAAAGAGAGTGATTGATAATGTTAAAGATTACCGAATGATCCAGGACGATAGGATTAAAAATAGTCATTAGTTTTGAAATAAAAGATCATTAGTAACTTTGGAGAAAGAAATTGTAGTTCAATGATGAGGTTAGAAGCCAAACTGTAGAAAGTTAATGAAACAGTAAGAAGAAAGGAAGTGAAGGCACTTGTTGGAGATAGTCTTTTCAAGCAATTGAGTCGCAAAAGGGAGGAGAGATGTGGGGCACTAGCTTATGGGGATGGATGGAGCAAGTGAGAATTTTTTGAGTTGGGGAGAGATTTAAACATGTTTGTAGCCAGTGATGAGAAGAGATTTAAGATAAGTGAGAGAGTGAGGGTGACAGAATGAAAAATTTGCTGTAGAAGACTGTATGGAATGGGTTTATCCAGAGGGGTTTGTGTTGTCAAGGAGAAGGATCGCCTTTTCATGTGTGATGGGCTGAAGATGGAGACAGTGGCAGAAGACATATGAGATGTGTGTTGAGAAGAAGAGGAGAATAGGAAGTTCTCAGTGAATGCCCTCGTTTGTTTCTATGAACTATGAGGCAAGGTTTTTAGCTGAGAGTGTGGGAACAGAGAGAGCTATGGGAAGTTTGAGGAGGGATGAGAAGGTTTGGAGAAGCTACTGTGGTGAATGGGATAGTGAGTCAAACAGGGAGGAGTGAAAGGATTGCCTTTGAGGCAATGAGGACTCAGTTGAGATTTCACACATGGACGTGGTCATCACAGTTTCATAATTTTCTCCAGTTTTGTTTGGCAATATGCGAATAGTAGCAAAGGCAGTGAATGGCAGGAGTAATCCAGGACTGAAGCCTGGCAAGGCATAATTGGAAATAGGATAAAGGTTAGGGAGCCAAGAGAAGAGAGCAGCATGGAACTGAGCTAGTTTACTGAGCGGAAAGGAGGAGAGTGTAGTTCATACAGGGTGATGGTCTAGGGAATAACTGAGGAGACACGGAAGTGGAGGATGAAGAACAGGGCTTGGAGATGTGAGTGAGAGGGTAGGGTAACATCAAACTGTGTTCAGATAAGATCATTTCAGAGCCAACAAGCACAGCAGTGGAACGTTTGTGGGTGATGGCAACGTTAAAAATATGTCTCCCCCTGTGTGTAGCTGAGATGGGCAGAGTATGTCATGGACCTAGCAAGTTGAGGAACCAGGAGGTGAGGCTGTTTGAGGGAGCATGACTATTTAAATTGAAATCCCTTAGTATGAGGGCAGGAGTTGGGGAGGGAAGAAAGACTGTCAGCCAGACACTGAACTCACTGAGGAAAGAAGGGGAAGAGTCTTGAACTTTGGTGATGACAAATACTATAGCTCTGATTGAGTAGTAGATGTGGATTAAATGAATCTCAGAGGAGGAGATATTGGTGAGAGGGAGAGCCTGGGAAGTGTCATTGGGCAGCGAGGAGTATTTCAACTCCCTTACCTGGACCAGGGAGTTTGACGAAGGAGTGAAAGTGAAGCCATTGCTGGAAAGGGTGGCTGGGGAGGCTGTGTCATCAGGAGCCAGGTTTCAGTGAGTCAGAAGATGAAAGGAATGGAAAGGGAAAAAGATTTAAGATGAAAGCAAGTTTATTTCCTATGAAGAGAGCACTTCAGAGAGCACAGTGGATGAGGTGGATAGCTTTAAAGTACAATGGTGGGGGTGCTGGGGAGGGGGTGACAGGAATAAGGGAGTAGGCAGTGGGGGTTGGAGGTTTGGGGTTGAATAATGCCAGCTACGGGCTTGGAATCAATATAATAGAATGGGAATCTATTAATCATTGACAAATAAGTTCAGATGGCTTATTAGCATCATTAGGGATGTCAGGGGACCAGTGAGAGTCATGGGATAGCATTTTTCACCTATCCTTGTAGGCAAGTGAGACCAGGGAAGGGGACTGTTTCAATAAGGAACAAGCATTTATATGGCAATTACTATGTGCCAAGCACTGTGCTAAAGCCTTTACAAATATTATTTCATCTGATCTGCTAAGAGACTAGCAGAGGGAGCACTATGGAGTAACTCTCTGAGGCCCTTCCAGGTGGTAAAAGGTTAACCCAAGAGACTTCACCATGCTGGAATGTTTTCTCTCTCTGTCTCTGTCTATCTGTCTTTGTCTTTCTCACTCTCTTTCTGTCTCTTTCCAACTCTCTGCCTCTGGCTCTCGGTTTCTCTGTCTCTGTCTCTCTCCATCTCTGCCTCCCTCTGTCTCTCTCTGTGTGTCTCTGTCTCTCTCCACCTCTCTCTGTATCTCTGTCTCTCTCCCATGTCTCTAACTAGTAAGATCTGTTTCCAGTTCTGTCTCCAGTATCCCTGTCTCTAGTCCCTTCGTTGTGTACTAGTTGTTTGCTTCTTTAGTGGTCAGTCACATTTGTACCACAGCACCCCCATTAGCTAGGGTCTCAGAGTTCTCGGTTTCTTGGGTTCTTCTTCCTTCATCACCTTGCTGTCTTCCATGTCAAAATGACTATCACAAGGACTTTGAGCAGGCTAGGCTGCAACTCTAGGCCATCTCGTCTCTTCCACTGACTCTGGCTAGGTTCCCTCACATTGACCAGTCTGTGAACCAGTCAGTGGAATCGTTAGGATCCAGCTCCTATAATGGTCTCTTTAAGTTGATTTGTTTTCAGTTTTTTTTTCAGTCATTTCCAACTCTTTGTGGATCCATTCAGGATTTTCTTGGCAAAGATACTGGAGTGGTTTGCCATTTCCTTCTCCAACTCATTTTACAGATGAGGAAACTGAGACAGACTGATTTTTCTGGGGTCACATAACTAGTAAGTGTATGAGGCCAGATTTGACCTCAGATCTTCCAGATCCCAGTCCTAGAATGAACAGCCCATAAAAGAAAAAGAAAAAATTCAGACTTCTTCCCTGGTGCAAAGGGAGGGTCAAAAATTTTATCAAGGATTTTCCAGATTGAGGGGTTGCCACACCCCTAATCCCTGTGACATGGAAGGGATAACTATAGCTGTATGCTCCTGGCTGATTCACTTAACCTCTCGCTGCTCTAAGCAACTCTCTAAGGCTGTAAGTTGTAAAGGAGGTGTCAGTTTGCACTGGTACAGGGTATTTTCTCATTTGGGAGTTCTTTAAACCAATGAAATCACAGATCTAGTTCCTCTCCCAGCTAAAAATACACTTCAGAGTTTGCAGGCATTTTGCATACATGATGTCATGTGGTGGCCACACCCACACTGTGAGGCAGGTATGAAGGGTATCATTCTCCATCCACATTCACCTGTTACTTAAAGGTTCTAAGGAGAGCAGTTGGAAAGTTTAAGCTCCTTGTGTTGTTTCTCAATTCTGGAACGTCCCAGAAAACTCGTCTATAGGAGAAAAGTGACTATGTAACAGCCTGGAACCTATGGATATTACCTTTTCCTCCTGTGGTATATCTGCTGCTATGCCTGTTACCTGGCTCCTGCCTCCCATTATCAGAATCCCTGGTGGAAAGCCGTTCCACTACTTTAGATTTTAATGTTCTTGTTAATGATAAATTGATGAAGAGCTGCTTTTTTAGATTAGGTGAGTGGTCCTTTGATAACGGGGTTGGAGTCAGGCCAGGGGTTTTATTCTACTTTGCCTGGAGAGTGAGAGCTACCTAAAATATTCCTTTTCTTGCATGGCATGAGAAAGTGATGCAGTCAAAGTATTCTAGCTCTTCATTTTAATGGGACAATCCAAGCTTTGGAGATGTGACTGGTAGGTTTTTTTTTTGTTTTAAATCTTTTCTCTTTGATATTATCTTCTGAAAAACGACATACTAGAAATGGACTGCAGGGTATCATCCAAAAGTCACTGTGTATAAGACGTCCCAGTGGAAAGCCAACTTTCCAGTTACTTTCCCTTTGCCCTTCCCTGGTCCTAGCTTGCCCTGTTTCAAATTCTGATCCAGATCTGGATCCATGTTCATCCCTGGTACATTGTCTCAAGAAGCCCCTGGGAGACTCCGACACATTCTAGTAGTTCAGGACTGAGACAGAATTTATGAAGATTCAGTTTCTATTTGAGCCCAGGGTCATCCTGGTCTTATTTTGGAGAAGATAAATACCCCAGATTTGCCTCAAAATCATGACATTAATAGAATCACTTTATTATTGGGAATAACTTAAGTTTTGAACAAACATATTAGGATATACACATCTTAGATCTTATTCATGGATAGCATGTCAGCATTTGTGTCTATGGCTCCACTTGCTATCCTTGTAACTTTCCAGATCAAAGTACTCCCCTCTCTGGACATGTGAAGCCATAGATTTGAGTCTGCTTTCGTATCTGAAGCCCAAGAGCCTTAAACAGGAGTTGGCACATAGTAAGATTAATATTTTTCATCCATTCACCATCACTGCCACTTACTAGATAACCTTATCAGTTTTGTTTCTTCTGGAGAAGATGGAATCCCAAATTACCTTTGTTTCAGTCATTTTGCACAGCAGATTTCATCACTAACTCCTGACCTGATTGGTTCTATCAATGACAAATTTGTTAAGTTAACATCCCACCCTTAGTAGTATACACTGCTCAGCAAGGCTCTACAGTATAGAGTTACTTTAAGGGCTTAAATGATATAAGTAAAGTACATTGAAAAACTTAAAGTAACATGTTCCTGCTCCCCTGGAAATATGGATAAAAATATTCTTTCTTGGGCCAAGAAATAAAGTTCATGAATCAAGGTAAGGTTCACAAACTCATAAAAGGGTTTGGGGTGGGGACTTCATGGGGAGGGGTGGTGGTGGAGAAAACCTAGTAGCTTCAAGCATGGGTTCTTCCTCATCCTAGAAGAACTCTACTATGCCTAATCAGTTTGCTAACCCAATGCATCCATCCTGTAGATATTCTAGCATCCCAGGAGGCTAGAATCATTGAAACAACCACTAGTGAGGAGCATTCTTGATGGTTCTTAGCCTATAGGAGCAGACAAGCTTCTCTCAGTTCATCTAAAGTATACCTAGCTGTCTGGAGTTGTCACACATATACTTAAAGTGATGAGGTAGAATCTCAGAGCAATGGCCATAGCAAAAATATAGCCCAGGCTATATGTGAATGGACTTAACGTCATAATTGAAAACCAGCCCTCAGCCACCAGGGAAGTTATCACATAAAATCTCACAGGATCTCAGAAATCATTTAGCCCAACAGGAAGCCTCAGGAAGAATCCACTCAACAAAATTCCCAGTTAATCTTTTCTTAGGCAGCTAGATGGCACAGTAAACAGTAATGGGACAGGGTTTAAATCCTGAGGAAGTTCTATCAAAGGTGAGATCTCAAATGAACTCTATTTCAGTGAGTGTGCCAAACACTGACATTGACTCCTGACCAGAGCCTCATTGGTACCACTAATACGAAAGTCTCCCAGGTGACACCTCACCCTTAGCAGTACACACGGAATAACAAGGATCCACAATAAAACCCTGATGACCTATAAATACAGATGAGATAGTTCTATCTTGGATCAAGGTCCATAAGTCTGGGAAAGGTTCAATAACTCAGGAAAACCTAAGTTCAAATCTTGATTCAGACACTTACTAGCTATGTGACCGTGGGCCAGTCACCTGAACTTTCTCAATCTCAATTTCTTCATCTTTTAATAAGTATGAATAAAATACTAATCATAGCACTTACTTCAGAGTTATTTTAAGGGCTCAAATGATATAAATAAAGTACACTGGAAAACTTAGAGTAACATACAATCTGATAGCAATAATAGTGTAAATATTAAATGCATTACCATGACACTCATCACAATTATTAAGATCTCTAGTGAGAGGGAACCCAGGAAGCCCATTTTATTTTTGGATAACAAGGCTAAAATTGCTTCTTTAATCATTTTGCCTTTTAGTTTTTCCTTTTCTGCATAAAAACCCCTTGAGGACAAGTCATCATGTCCTCTTGAAATTTTTTCTAGGCTAGACCTCCTAGTTCAAATTATAAACCAATTTCATTAATGAATATGGATGTAAAAATTCTAAATAAAATACTGGCTAAAAGATCACTACAATATATTACAAAGATTATACATTATGATCAAGTGGGGTTTATGCCAGGAATGTGGGGGTGATTTAAGAGAAGGAAAACTATTAACATAATTGATTATATTAATAATAAAAAACCATGATTATATCAGTAGATCCTTTGACTAATCTTTAAACAGCATGAAATGGATACTCTTCATTAACCGGTCTTCTCATCTGTAGATGGTCTCAAGCTTATCCATGTCCTTCCTAAAATGTAGCATTCAAAATTGAAAATAATATTTTGATGTAGCCTGACTAAGCTGAAAGTACTGTCTCCAGTCCTAGGCACAAAGTTCCATTAACATTTGTGATTGCTGCACCACAGTTCCCAAGTGGAGAGAACACAACACCCTGCTCCATTTAGCATCACTGCCACTTACTAGATAAGTTGCATTCTTGGTGGTTAGAACGCTGGGGAAAGCAGGAGGAGGCACAACCATGTCAGGAAATCTTCCTGGAAAACCCAGACAAAGCCTTCATGAACCCTATCCCATCCCATTAATTGCTATTTCTTAGACAAATAAGTTCTTCTTCAAGGTCCTAAGATTGTGTCCAGTCTACTTACTCACCAGCAACTGTCAACTCTCCCCATTTTTTACTCAAATACTTGAGATGTCATTAATTCCACAGACAGAGTACACTTACATCTTGTAATGTATTGAGATTCCATGCTACCTCTGTAATGCTTTGTTAATTACAATAATAGCTAGCATTTATATAACGCTTTAAAATTTGCTAAGCACTTTCCGTATAGTGCCTCATTTGATCCTTGTAACAGCCATATGAGATAAATTATCCCCATTTTACAGATGAAGAAACTAAAGCTGAGAAGTTAAGTGATTTGCCCAGGGTCACATGACTAGTTAAGTGTTTGAGGCAAGATTCAAACTCAAGACTTGGTCATCCAAAGCTCTCTCCCCCGTGACGCCTGGCTATAAAAGTGGCTCTTATTTTCTTCATCTATAAAAACAAGGGGTTTTGGGCAACATTATGTCTAAGGTCTCTTTCAGTTCAAAATTCTCTAAACCTGTGATCCTTTCTAAGTAAGAACTGTCACTGCTTAAGGCAGGAGACTGAAGACCTTTGATGTGACTGGCTGAGAGATACTATACTTTATCTGCTGCCTTCTTGTGTTTGGGTCTATAGTATAAATACCCAGAACTAGAGTCATTTGGGTTAGAACAAAAGTAGGTTTTTGGAAGTTAGAGATTGGTTATAGCTCAACAGAGAATCTTCTCTCTGGCAGTTTCCAGTCTTTTAGAATTAAGGTTGCTTTTTGACATCCCATAATTTTCAAGACTCTCATATGATTGGAGTTGTAAAATTGGTACCTTTTGACAGATAAAATGTATAGTGACAAAAGCTACTCTAAATTGACACACAATTTTAAGTGAATTTCTATTTTATTAATCACAAATTTATTAATAATAAAAAAGAGAGGAATCATGGTTTAGTAGAACAAAGGTTGGTCTTGGAGTCAGAAAGAACCAGCTTCAGATCCCATCTCTGACATTCCAAGGACCATGAGCATTCACCTAACCTCTCTGATAAATTCTCCAAGTCTCTAAATTGTGAAGGACATGCTGATTAGCTCAATTGAAGCTAGCTTCCATACCAGGACTTCTCTACATTTTTGAAATCACTGGTCTAGACCAATCATAAGAATATTTGAGAAATAGAATGACATGTATGTAATAGACATTGTTCAGTCTAGAGAAGTATTTGTGTCTATTTGCATAGTTACATATATATTCTGAGAATGCTTGCAATAATCCCAGGACTTTCCTAAATTCCCCTAGATTGGGGGAACCACTATAGTGTGAGATGCCTTGCCTGTTAATAGTACCTATAAGATTAGAACCTAAAACCAGGGAGATCTTTCTTGCTTGAGTTCCCATCATAACCTAGGAGCGAACTGAGAAATAATTTTGAATATTAGGTCACAAGGTTTTACTGTCTAAGCCAGGTCTCTGGTGGAAAGATCTGCGGCTGGAATCCTTCTTGGATGCCAGAAACTAGGGACAGAATGATTGGGATCTCTTCTAAATGACTGTATCTACATCAGTGAAGACTTCTTGATGAAGTTCTAGGGTCAACATGGATCAATGGAAAACGAGCTGGGTCTGGAGTCAGAGTCCAGATTCTGCCTCAGCCACTAACCATCTGTGTGATCTTGGGCGAGTCACTTGATCTCTTTGGGTCTCAGTTCCTTCAGTTATAAAATGAGTTGTTCGGACTAGTGGACCCTCAAATTCCATTCCAGCTCTAGATTTAGAATACTCTTTTAGGAGAGACAAATACTCCCAGTGATATGATGGTGACAAACATTTAAAATAAATGAATGTTCAAATTGTTTTTAATGATCATTTTTGGAGGTTGATGATGCCTTATCAATTATTTCCTAAGATTTTATTTGCAGGGGCTAGATAGCCCTACATCTCATGCCCTCCCTTTTTTTCCAATATGAAAATAGGCATATGAAGTCCCTGACTTGTCTCCTACTACATAATCCAGTGTAAGAAAAGCTCAGAGCTCAGGGGCTGATAGGGAAGTCTGTGTGTGTGTGTGTGTGTGTGTGTGTGTGTGTGTGTGTGTGTGTGGAGGAGGGAGGCAGGGAGAGGGTAGAGAGTGTGGAAGAAGAGGTTGTTCCTTGGGTGATGGCGTCCTGCAGAGCTAGGGCACAGTGTGATGGAGCAGCAGCAAATCCTATTTATTCAAGTTTTCAGATTGCCCCCTTTGCATACAATGCCTCAGGCACAGAGTGGCTGGGGATCTTATTTTTGCAGAATTAAACCATTTAATGGATTTTCTCCCCATGTCCTGAGACTCCTTTTAGGCTCGGAATATGTCTCCCCTCTCCATTTTGTAAATTGGGTCCAAATGACAAAAGATCACAAGCAAAAGCACATTTCTAGACCTTGCAAAATGAAAATGAGTCATTAAATTTCTTTTCTTTGAACATCAAGCAAGTTTTGATTGATTTTAAATTTTTACAAACCTGCTCCTGAACTCCCAAGCAATATCTGAGTATAAAGGTTTGAGTGGGCTCTGTCATATAATAGAGATAGACCTAGGGAAAACACACAACAAAATGACTTCACAAATGTTCATTTTGTTTCTTTTTATCTGGCAAACAGATCTTACTAAAGGGTTAAAGCCTGGACAAGAAAGAAGGATTTCTACTGAGCGGCCCTCTTCCTTATTTCTTCCTAATGCATAGAAATTGGACCCTGCACATTTCAGGTAATACATTATAAGCTTCTGACTTGCAAATTTCCATGCTGAAATACAAAGGTGGTGGAGAATTGTAAGAGCAGAGGTGGAAATGGGTGGGAGAGTAGGGGACCTCTTAGCACCAGCAGTATGCAAATCACTTGGATAATGAGGGTTCCCAGAGTAAATAATTTCCATCTCTACTACCAATATGAATGCCACCCCCCTTCCCTTCTAAAGCCTTTCTTCACCTCTGATACATTGGAAACAAATTATTGTCTACCCTCCATTCCTGAATAAGCCCTGAAGTAGGGTTAGTAAGAAAATACTGGAGTGCTTCTCTCTGGGGTCCCCTACTTTAAACTTGTAGACAAAGAACATTAACATGTATGTTGGCTCGATGTATGTTTTGCACAGTTCAATTTGTTTTATCATTTGAATGCATGAGAGTGGTATTGCTTCACAAAACGCATTAGGCATTCTCTGGGTTTGGAATTCATCAGACATCTCAGACATTTCTGCAGAAAAGCAAAGGGGTGTGGGAGGTTATCTGTGTATACTGTGTCCAACACAAAAAAGCAAGAGTCAGAAATGAAATAGGTCAGTAGCATCTATGCTGTAAGCTTAAAAGTGACAGTTCTGTCTTTCATCACTCTTCCCCACAACTGATCTAGACACTCACTCTGAACCACAAGACCCCAAATATCTGATGTGGATTTAGCACTGCTTCATCTTGAAGGGGTAGACCACTTTAAAACGGTAGCCAGGCTCCATAATCACTTAAGATGGGGTAAAATTACTGTGTCTGCTCATTGATAGACTGATTGACCTGGGGCTGGCAAGAAACACAGGCTCAGAGAAGGGATAGCTTTTACCAACTACCCACAATTATTCAGATTAGGTATAGAGCTCGTTCAGTGACCTGGGGAATGACAATTAGGTGGTGCCATAATGTATGGAGTACTAGACCTGGAGTCAGGAAGACCTGAGTTCAAATCTGATCTCAGTCTCTTACTAGGTGTGTGACCTTGGGGAAGTGTCTTAGCCCTGTTTGCCTCACTTCATTCATATGTTAAATGAGCTAGAAATGGCAAACCACTCTAGTATCTCTGCCAAGAAAACTCCAAAAGAGGTCATGAAGAATTAGACACAGCTAAAATGACTGAACAGTAACAAACCAACAATAGGAATATGGAACTCACTCACTCTTGAGATAGCTTGTCGCAACGTTCTCAAGAGCCCTAACTATTGGGTAGTTTTGAATTCTGACCTAACCTTTAAAGCCCAACTCAAATGTGACTTTCCTCCATGGAACTTTCTCTAACTCCCACCCTATCCTACCCCAATTGTAAACCCATTGTTCGTACCTCTCCTTCAGTCCTTATCTTGTGCTATTTTATATTACACTTATTTATGTATATGTCATATCCCCAAATAGACTAGATTTGTTAAAGATGGGAAGTATATATTAGCTAAGCTTTGTAACCTTCCATCCAGCACATTTTTCTGAATAGTTGAATTAAATTATAGTAAGTCTAAATCTAACTCTATGCTTCTAGTTCTGGTCAGGCAGAATGCCTCTTGGTCTTCCATATAATGCCTTTCAGATATTTGAAGGCAACCAGCCAACAAACATTTATTTATTAAGGTCTTTCTATCTGTCTGGTACTGTGCTAAGCATTGAGGGATAGAAAAAAACGTCAAGGAGGCAAAAGCAGTCCCTTCCTTCCAGGACCACATCCTAATGGGGGAACAACATGTAAATAAGTAGGTCTATGCAAGATATTTACAAAGTAGATGAAAGTAATTTGAAAAGAGAGGTCATTAGCATATAAGGGGAAAGGGAAAGTCCTCCCACAGGAGGTAGGTATTGAGCTGAATGAAGCTTGAAGGAAGCCTGGGAAGCTAGGGGGAGAGGATTCCAGGCATATTGGAGAGTCAAGGCAAAAAGCACAACAATAGCAACTGAAGTCTGGGCTTTGAGGAAGCTAGTTTGTGGGATGCATGGAAGAGAATTGAGATAGAAGACTGGACAGGTAGAAAAGGGTAGGTTGCGATTAACTTTAAATGCCCAACCCAGGAATTTTTAATTGATCCTGGAGGCAACAGGGAACCACTAAAACTCAATGAGAAGGGGATTTGTGAAACAGGCCAATATTTCAGAAAAATCACCTTTGTAGCTCAGGGGAGGAAAGAATGGAGAAGAGGGCAAGCACAGTTGGAAAGCAAGAACAGTTGGAAAGTATTGCAATGATTACAGCAAGAGACATGAGGGTATGAACTAGGATTGGGTTGTATGCTCAGAGGTAGAAAGTAGGAACAATATACATGATGCCAATTGGTTCTAATAAGTACTTTCTTATTGCCCCTATTTTATAGATGGGGAAACTGAGGCTTAGGTAGACAAGTGTTCATTTGGTCAAGTGTTGGAGCCCAGATTTCTTTTGACCTCAGGTTCAGTATTCTGTCCTTGATCTATCCTTCAGAAAACCATTCCTTCCATATCCTCATCTCTCACTTACTTCTTCCAATCTGACAACCTAGCTTTTGACCCCATTCTCTACTGAATCTATTCTCCCCAAGGCTACCAACAATCTGTTGTCTATTCTATCCAAATTACTTTTCTCAGTCCTACTTGACCTTTTTGTAGCCTTTAATACCATTGACTACCACCTTCTCCCACATAGTCTCTTATTCCTTGGCTTTAGATCAAAGGGTCATAGATTTAGGGCTGATAGGACATCAGAGGTCATCTGGTTCAACCTTCCATTTTACAGTTGAAGAAACGGAGACTCAGGGAGTTAAAGTGATTTGCTCAAGGTCACACATGCGGCAAGTCATAAATCCAGGATCAGAACCCAGGTCCTTGGACTTCAAATCCAACACTCTTGATTCTAAGTCACAGCCTCTTATTCATATTGGGGAAATAGGCATTATTGAAATGTTGGATTTAGAAATCAATTGGTTTGCCAGGGTAAAATACTCATTTGTGAGCTAGATTCTGTCACAATAAATCAATCCACAGTTATTAAGTGCCTCCCAGAATATGGAAACTATTCCATTTCTCCTATCTCTAAATGGAGCAATGGTGTGAGTCAGAATATTTTGATTAAACTTCAGAAATGGTCTGAGTTATAAAAGAGTAACCGCAGCCCAAAACCTTCTAAAACTAAAATCTGGTAGCAATATCGGAAAAAGGCATCAGTCCTAAATTGACATGTGATTTGATATTCTAAAAGGACTATACTAAGGCCCTCGTGAGATTCTATTTTTTTCCTTTAAAGGCAGATAACAGGGAGAATGTTACTTCTTTACTATTTATGCACTCCTACATTTGAATATCTAAATGATACCTTCCCTGACTTGTGGAAGTTTTTCACTGACAGGAATGCTCTGAAAACATCTTTCATGGCAACTGAAATGTTGATATAAATATCTGAGGGAAATATCCTAATCACAGAGTACATTGAACAGACTCACTGATCTCGCATACCTGGAAAAAAGATTTTCAAACAGACTTTGTCAGTTCAGCCCTGGCATTCCTTGTCAAACAAAAGCCTGCCTAAAGACAGATTTCAAAAGCAGACAATGCAGCACTCGCTAACCTGCAGAAAATCGAAAAGGATCAGGGAGGTAGAGAACAAATAGAATAGGAAAGCACCGAGAACAGGAACACGGTGCTCAAAACCCATTTCTGAAAAAGCCAAATCTGTTTAGAGAAGGATGCATCAATAATTAAACACGAGTAAGTAAAAATTCCAGGCTTCTTATTTGCTGAGATTGTTTTAAGTTTTGTAATGCAGAAAGGAGACAATCGATTTGATATCAAGCAAAAAAAAAATGAGTTGAGGCTTAGAAGAAAGGAAGGAGGGAAGGGAGAAGGAAAGCAATTCTATTTCTTGTTGGGGATAATGACAGAGTTAACTTTCATTAATGGGAAGCCCACACTTCTCCCCATATTTGTCCACTTCAGTCAGTTTAAGATTTAGGTCAGGAAGCTGGTATCAGAATTGGCAGAATCTATATTTGATTCAAGAAAAAAGAAACCACACCTGATGCCCAAACTCAAACTTATCCACCATACTTTTTCAGAAAAGAGAAAACACAGAGCCCAGTGCTACTCTAGTGGGTCATATAGTTTATGTTGTATCATACCAGGAAAGAATTTGATGCTTTGTGACACATCTTGAAATGACCTCACTGTTCATGGCCATCCAGGCGCAATTCAAGAGGCTTCCTTCAGTTTTTCTTTTGGACCCATTCCCTCTTTTTTACTAAGTCTTTATGCCTCTTTGTTAGATGAAGGGAACTCAGGGTTCTTGAAGGCAAGATTAGCAAAGAGATTTTGAATGGAGACCCAGTGATGGATTCAACCAACCAACCAACCAACCAATAAATGTTTGCTAAGCACTCACAATTGACAAGGCATTGGAGAGAAGAGACAAAAAAATGAAATTCCCTGCCCTTAAGGAGATTCTGTTCTATTTGGGAAAACAACATGTACACAGAGAATCTAATGCAAAATATATTCAAAGTAAATACGAAATAATTTTTTGTGGAGGAGTGAGGGAAGAGGAGGAGGTATTAGATGCTGGGGAATCCAGAAAGTCCTCATAACATGTGAGCCGAGCTTTGAAGGAACCTAAGAATTCTGAAAAGGAGAGAAATGTATGAGCAGTATGTCTGAGGATCATCACATTTGAATCATTTGAAGACTAAATCCCATAATGGCATCAGGTGGTAACTTAGGAAAGTGTTAAACATATTAAATGACCCTGAGTCCTGTGACAGTGACAATAGCTGAATGGTATGAATGAAGCAGAGAATAGTAAGTAAAGAGTTCGAAGTTCAAAGAGAACTTTTAGTGACCCTGAACTCCCTGAAACAGTCTCATCTTTTTTAGGCATTAATATTCTTCTAGTAAATCTATATTGTCTGTGAATCGTAGAATGCCAGTCTTCAAAGAATTAAAGTTGGAGGTCATTGCGAAAGGATAATTGAAAGACACATGGTAGATGCGAAAAGGCTACAATATAACATTGTACTTATGGAGTAAAAGCCTTCACTACAGAGACTATGAATATCTGGTCACTGGACCCAGATGGCTTAGGAGGAGAAAGTGAGGTTAGTGACCTTGCACAGCCCTCCTTCACTCAAAACAAAGTCAAGTGCAAGTCATGTCATCATTTCTCTGATGTCATGGTCTTCTGCAGCAACGAAGAACGAACACAATAACACAGGCAGCTAGCTGGTGCAGTGGATAAAGTGCCCAGCTTGGAATCAAGAAGGCCTGAGTTAAAATTTGGTCTCAGATACTTGTTAAGTTTTGTTTCACCAGGCAAGTCATTTAATCCTGTTTGCCTCAGTTTCCTCATCTGTAAAATGAGCTGGAGAAGGAAATGACAAACCACTCCAGAATCTTCACCCAGAAAACTCCAAATAGGGTCACCGAGAGTTGGACATGGCTGAACAAAAACAAGACAGAAATTATATGATCAATCATGTAAGGAGAATGAAGGGATAATTTAAGAAAAGTCAAATACTCCCTTGGAACCCATATAATGTCAAGAGAACACAAGGAAGGCCTCCAGAAAATCGGGCAGACCCATTTAGAAAGAAAAATGGGAGGACATGGACGTGAATCTTGTATGATGAGAAAACTGGCTGGGATACAATCTGTATTCTCAGAGGGATTGGTTATATTGATGAATCCATTTACACTGATGGATTCATCAAAGTTTGGAGCAAAGAAATGTGGATTTTGGTCAGCTAGATGGCACAGTGGAGAGAATGTTGGGCCTAAAGTCAGGAAGACTAATCTTTCTGAGTTCAAGTTGGGCCTCAGACACTTACTAGTGTGTGTGCTCCTGGGTAAGTCACTTAACCCTCTTTACCTCCATTTCCTCATCTATAAAATGAGCTGGAGACGGAAATGGTAAACCACTCTGTATCTCTGCCAAGAAAATCCCAAACAGGATCACATGGTTGGGCATAATTGAAATGCCTGAATTGTTAACAGAGGGATCGGACTATTTTTGTATTGTCTTTTTTTTTTTTTCTAACAATGGAAATAGAAGATGTAAAGAAGTTATAACTGAAACAGAACTGGAAGGGATCTTAGAGGCCATCTGGTCCAACCTCCCCATTTAACAGAGTACAAAACTAAGGCCCAGGGAAATGATGCTATTTTCTAAGGTCATTCAGATAGTTAGCATCAGACCTGGCTACAGAACAGTGCTCTTTGCCTTGTTCTGTGATGTGTTCTAAGGGAGTCTCTCACCAGTTCTTCCTGGAGAGGTGAATAAAGGAATTGGGATCCTTTTACGTCCAATAGAAATAAGAAATGCCCTTTCCCAAGACATATTTTGCCCTGCCCTTCTCATAGTAACTGCAAACAAACAGGCCATTATGAAGATAATTGAAAGTTACTTGCCAACATTTGCAGCACAGGATGAAGTAAAGAAATTCTATGAAGAACTTGACAAGATCCTCCAATAAATCAAAATATGTTTTGATGTTTTTGGTGAATTTGTGGATCACAGGATCATAGATTCAGAGCTACAAGGAACCTTAGAGACCATTTAGTCTAACTCCTTTGTTTTACAGATAAGGAAACCAAAGCTTAGAAAGGTTACATGATTTCTTCATTGTTACACAGCTAGTGTCTGAGGGAAGATTTGAACTCAGGTCTTCCTTATTCCTGGAAACAGCTAGATGGCTCAGTGGACTGGGCCTGGGGTCAGGAAGACCTGAGTTCAAATCTGCCCTCAGAAACATATTAGTTGTGTGACTTTGGCAAGTCACTTAACCTCTATTTGCTTTTGGAGAAGGAAATGGCAAACTACTCTAATACCTTTGTCAAAAAAATCCCATGGACAATATGGTCCATGGAATCACTAAGAGTTGGACATGACCGAGAGACTAAACAACAACTTCCTTGCTCTAATCTCAGTGCTCTATCTACAGAATAAACTAGATTCCTCTTTAATTCAAATGGAAAGTAATCATGGTATAATACTTACAACTATCTTAGAGACTAAATTTCAGGACCATGCAGAGACCAAAGACCTGTGATCTATTTAGAAGGCTTACCTCTGTTTATCATGATAATACCTTCAAGAAGAGAACCAAGAAGGCGTTGGATGTGAGTAACATCAGAAAAAAATGTGATTGATCACATCTTAACAGAAAGGAAACAATTGATCAAAGACATGGCAGTAATTTTAGAATCTGTATGGGGTCAGTTCATTGCCAGTTAGAAGAGAAATTGAAGTAAATGCCAAGTTAAAAGCAATCAATGATAAAAGTGGAAGGAACGTCCTATGTGTAATTGTAGCATTGGACTTTGGAGTCAGAAGCTGCGGTTCAGGTGTTGGCCTTGAAATTTCCTAGTGTCGCCATCTTGGGCAAATCACTTAATCTTTCTGGGCCTTGGTTTTCTCATTTGTAAAACAAAGAATTGGGACTAGAATTTGAGTCCTCAATCTTTTTAGTGTGTCATGGATCCCTTTGACATCCTGATAAAACAAACCTATGGACCTTTTTCAGAGTAATGTTTTTAAGAGCAGAAAAACATTGCATAGAATTATAAAGTAAACAAATTAAAATAAATGTGTAATTTTTCTCCAAGTTCACAAGTTTCCTGAAACTTACCCATGGACCTCTTGGGGAGAAGGAGGTGATGTGGTTGGTGGATTTTGGGTTAACCAGCCCAGGGTGCATGATCTCTTAAGTTCCTTCTAGTTTGAGCTGATCTTGTTATTCTGTGACTTTGGGAGTATCACTCTGCTAAAAATCCTATTTTTACATAATACAGCTTTAATGAAAATGCCAATGTTGCAAAATGAAAATGACTTGCTGATAAAGAAGATTTGAATGACGCTTATGAGGCTTTTGTGTAATTTAAATTGAGTTTTTGCATGACCTAATTCCTTAACTAAAGTAAAATGGAGGAATCCTTATGTTTCATCTCTCATCACTATGCAAATAAAATAGAATATCCCTTCAAGAGAATTCTGAGGGTAAATTGGCAATTTCCTTTCCCTCAGAAAATCCAATTTTCTGGATTGACCCTGGGCCCCACCCATTCATAGAAAGTGGATTTATTTGTAATGACATGGGGCAATCTTGTCAGGACTACGGGGGCATGGCTGATTGGTGTCTACAGAGGTGGATGGGAGAGTGTCTAGTAGCTCATTATTTATCAGTTTGGTGATGCATTTTGTTTCAATTATTGAGATTTTCAAATGATTTTCATTTTCAAAGAATGTTTCCCTATAAGGGCTATTTTAAACAATTTAGAAACAGATAACCAGACTGTATGTGTAAACTGTATTCCTAACCACAGAACTTATTTAAATGCATCAAAAAGGCCCCCTAGTAAAAGTTTGTTCTGTATATTTATAGAGTATCTTACTCTGTTCTCATTATTGTGCTGGACACCATGGGGAACAGTGAAATAGAAGATGTGACTTCTGTCCTTAAGACTCTTATAATACACTTGTTGAGATAAAATTACCACATAAGAAGCAATCACTGGATGGAACAACACAGTATTATCACAATATCACAAAATACGAAAGTGTATGGTGCCTGGCCAGTAGCCAGCAGTTGATTACTGGTGATGGTGGGACTTCTACTCCTTTGTGATGAGTTGCTCTGTTTCCTAGGATTAAGGATTACAGCCAGTCCTGACTTGCCCTAAAATTCCAAGGTTTGGGGGGTCATTTGAGACATTAGCCTATGTCCACTATACACCTATACACCACTGAAAAGTTAAATCACCATTGGTGTAATCACCACAAACTGGAGGCTGATAGAGCAATTGTCTTTCCTTGAATGGGCTCAATGTCAATGCCAATGCCCAGAGTGCAGGAGATCTTTTTGTGTTTCTCTGAAAAAAAAGAAAAGAAAAAATCTTACAACCCAAAGCAGGGAAATAGGCTAAGTTGATAAAGGTTTATCACCAGAAAGCTCGGCACCAAGGAATGACTATTTTGGTTATGGAAATCCAAGAAACTGCCTACTAAAGGCTGCATGAATTGTGACTGTAATTACAATTGGTCATCATAATTCACAAATCTTTCAAGTTCTGAAGTGAATGTATCAGCAGCCTGAAGAACAGATGGGAATGGCAGAAACTGATGTAATGGACACTAGCTAGGAGTCAGTGATTCAGACTGGGCATCTGGACTATGATAGTGGTGGTGGAAACAGAGAGAAAGGTACAGTGCTCTGGAGCATTTCAAAGGAAAAAGGTACCTAACTTGGGCAAAGAGATCCTTCAAATTCTGAGCCTTGGACAGTTATTGAGTCATTGAGACAATGAATGGATGAATTAAAAAAACAACATTTATTAAGTGTCTCCTATATGCTTGGCATTACTAGTTATTGGGGGGCTGGGTAAAAATTAAAGTAAGCAGGATTGGCTACATCCTCAAGGAACTGATATTCTAATAGGGGAAGACAATGCATATACACACATATATATGACATATATTGTGTGTGTATATATAAACATACACATATATACATATGAGAGAGAGAGAGAGAGAGGAGGCCAAGAAGGGGTGGGTGTTCTGGACAGGAAAGTCAGAGCGATGGTGATTAGAATCGTGGTGGGGTAGGAAAGCAAGTTTGGGAGGTTGGATTGGTACCCTAGTACATGATAAATACTCTGCCCTAGTCTCTCATTGGACAGGTAAACAGATGGATACAACACCCTGCTTTTCTCTGAAAGTTCTCAGATGCCCAAGCTCTCTCCAGTGTCAGCCCAAGGCTTTGTGACAAGGGCTGAAGTCTTTTGAGTAGTCTCTAATTTTCATCGACAGCCCTGAGAAGTTCTAGATGCACTTAGCGCCTCTAAAGAAGCCGCTAAATGATTTAACATTTTGGAGACAAATTGGTTCTATTAGCCTCTCGTGCCAAATTCACCAAAAATAACTCATTAGCTGTGCATTGTGATTCACTAGGGTGCCTTGATCTTGGCCAGAGTCCAAAGAATGCATTTGTATAAAAATGTTCCCATTATGGGGTGTGATACCTATTAATGGAACACCATATGCAGCCCCCGTATTTCCTCTCACTACATTCTCTCCGCCTTTCAATTGGGAAGCTCTTGTTTTCTTACCATTCTTGCCAAATGACCTGCTTTGTAAGGGTTAAACTTAACCTAATGGGCTAAGGCTCGAGATGCTACAGCAATCAATTTTTCATCTGGATGCAAGCATCCAGGTCTTCCCTTTCTCTATACCTGCTGCCAAGTTAGACCCTTTAATTCCATCTTTCCTTGAGGGGAGCTGGTGGAAGAGAAGGAGGTGCATCACTGTAGGCTAGGCTCTAGCCCTGGACCTCCAGCTGTGAATGATTGACTAAAAAAGAAAAGAATAGGGCCACTTTTCATAGCTAAAGCAAGAATGACCAGCTGTGGTGACAGGCCTTTGGGCTTAGCCTTCCTGCATTAAAATTCATCAGTGCCCTCTATTTTTCATCATGTACAGTATTTCAGTGGTACTGGCTCAGGAAGTGTCCCTAACCAAAAACTTCGTGCTCATAAATAAAATCTGCTGCTCGGTGGTTAGTGCTTCCCCTACCACACCCTGATATTATTTTGTATTTGCTCTGTATATATTTTGAACATACATTTCTGTGTACTCCTCCCTCCAAGGAGACTATCAGTTCCCAGGAGACAAAGAGTGCCCTGTTTTTGCCTTTCCTTGCTCAGTGCTGAGCGCAATGCTTGACTTAGGTCAGACATCCAGTAAATGTTTGTTGAATTGCCATCCTCCTGAGGCTGTCTATTTCCCTTACTGGGTTGGTTCCTTTCCTCCGCATGTGAATTGAGATGAGGGCATACTCTGTGGGGTGACTCACTCATAGAGAACCATCTGCAAAGAAGTGACATTTTCCCAGAAGGCACCAAAAGCCGATATTGCCTTTGGGAATATTTATTAATACTTTACATTTGCATATTGCAATTTGGGAACATTGCATTTGAGAATATTTATTAATATGTTACATTCACCCTCAAACCCACAATGTCTTGAAATCCAGAACCCGAGGGTCAGGAGAAAAACTTGGTGTTTAAATTAGTGGGATCATCATCATCTGGTATCTTTTTAAAAAATAAACTTGGTGAAGAGTGATGGAGAAATCTAGCATTGTTCTGACTAAAGGGAGGGAGGGAGCAAAGAAGAAAAAAAAGCCTTTTTAAAACATCTACTCTACGTTAGATACTGGGCTAATCACTTTTTTTTAAATCTTATCTCATTGGACCCTCACAACAACCCTAAGAGACAGGCACAATTATTTACCACATTTTATAATTGAGGAAAGTGAAGTAGACTGGCCAAGTGACTAGCTCAAAGTCATACATCTAGTTAGTGACTGGGACTAGATTTGTGTTCAGGTCTTCCTGACTCCAGGTCCAGCTCTCTATTGACTGTATTGGGGCGCATCTTCAGTCATCCTGATCTATATTTTGCCAGTGGACCTAGAAAGGTCTGGAGGAGAAAGTGAGGCTGGTGACTTTGCACAGCCCTCCCTCTCTTGAATTTAATTCACTTAGAAGTCATGACATCACCTTCCTGATGTCATGGTCCTCCTTGAGAACAAAGGACAGACAGCACCAGTAGCAGCACCAACAATCCACTGTGTCACCAGTTGCCACTAAAGGGGAAGAAAACTTCCTCTAAATTAAAACTTAATAAAGCTTTGGGAGGGGGTAATAATTTTCTCATATAGCTCATTTACAAGAAGAATACAATGTTTGTTCATTTATTCAATTAATATTTATTGCACATCAACTTTGTTCAAAGTCCTTTACTACAAAGATAAAAGATGTTCTCTTACTTCAAGGAGTTTATAATCTAGTAGGATCAGAGTGAAAAGGTAGAGTCAATTGAATCAATCAATTAACCACCCCATCTCAATGAAAGTAACTAATAAGATACTCCATACATTGATTCCTTTATCAGGCAAGAGTACCTCCATTGAATCAATCAATTAATTAAAAGCATTAAATGAGGTGTGAAGAGGTCTTTAATCAGTCTGGAAGGAAAGAAGAGATTTGATAAGATGCCACATTGGAACAACAGGCCATGTCCTTTGGGGTTTGGAAAAACAACCAGAAGGCTAATTCAGATAAAGGAATTCCAGTGGTTAGCCTCCCAAGGTGTGGAAAACTTCCTCTAAGATCTTGAGATGGAATTATTTTGGGGGGAGACAATGTAAAGGCTTGACTAGACAATGACTTGCGCACTTTGAAAGGTTAGAAAGTGGTGGGCTTTTCATGAATGTCTTAGTAAGGTCCCTGAAATACTGGTAGTTGAAAGCAATGTTTGCATCAGGAATTAAGGACAAACTAGACCAAAGAAAGGCAATTTTAGGACTCTAGACAGAGCCCACCAGAACGCTATGCCATATCCAAGTGGAATTTCAAGAGGAAATCACAAGAAGAGAAAAGGAAAGGAAGAAAAAAAACTTGTAACAATAAGAAGCTGTGAATTACCCCTTTGGCACATGTAAGCTCACTTTCCCCTTCACTCTAGGTACTTGTGGAAGAGGGAGTCCCCAGTTTCCTGGGAATATGTTTGTACCAGCTATTGTTGCTATACCTCCTTAGTAAATATCTGTTTCTAAAAGCAAATTAAGTCTGACTGGCTAATTAATATAAATTGATAATCAATAGTTGGAAAGCACACCAGTGGAGGCTCATAAGCAATAACCCCAGAGAAAACTGCACTTAATACCTCAGGGTTATTCCTAGAATTCTGAGGGGAGAAATAGTTAATCCTTTCTCCAGAGACCCAGTCTGCCAGTGTGAACTAAAGTGTGGGATAGAAGCCCCAGAGCCTGTGCTACAATAAGATCATAGATTTAGAAGTGGAAGTGACCTTAGAGGTCATCAACTCCAATGCCACCATTTTGCAGGTGAAGGAACTGAGGCTAGAAAAGTTAAGTGACAACAGCAACCATATCCACCTAGAGCTTTAAAGTTTGCAAAGTGCTTGACTTATGATAAGATTTTGTGGTAGGTAGTACCAATTCTACTTTACAAACAAAGCAAAGGAGACCCAGAGAGGTAAGCCATTATGGTCATTCGTAATTCATAAGAGCATCAATGAGGGCTTAAGTTTCCTGACAGGCTGGGCAGTCTATGCCATGCTCCTTCATTCACAACTCATGGAAGAGAGAGGAATAGGCCAAAGGGCACCAAGCTTAGTGTCAGAAGAATTTAAGTCCAGGCTCTATTTACTTGTTGGTTGATCTTAACCTCTCTTAATTTCTTTTGGCTTTGATTCATTATCTTGTCCTCCACCAAAAAACCCCCGAAAAACAACCAACCTTACATTACCTTCTTCTGAACTTGATTCTACCATCTAGGGCATCCTGAGCCTTCTGGTTACTTAGGTTTACAACCTTGGTGTTTTCTCTGCTCACTCATTTACATAGGGAATCAGTTGACAAATATTGTTTCCATCTCCACGAAATCTCCAGCATATGCCCCTTCTGTTCCACCCACATACCTACCAGCCTCTTTCAGACCTTTATCAGCTCTTTCCCATACTATTTCAAACCCTCTTATTTAGCCTTCATACCTCAAGCCTCTTTTCATTCAAATCCATCCTCTCTTTTCTCTTATTTTGCTCTGCCCTTGACTCTCTGAACAGCTCCACCTCCAACCCTATGGCTTTTTCACTTTGAAGGATGCTTTGATTTCTTTGGTCCCTCTCTTAATTTCAGCGGTCTCACGCTAGCAGATGCACCTACCCCTGCAGCTTCATTTTTTAGTTGGTGAGTTCCTCTCTGGAACCTCCCTATGAGGAAGTGTCCAAGCCAGCCATGTTCACTCCTCTTTGTTTTGCTCTGCTTCTGATTTTCTAGACTTCACCTCATCTTCAGATCCCTTTTACATATTGTCTCCTTACATTAAAATGAAGACTACCTGAGGGCAGGGACTCTCTTCATTTTTTATTATATTTGTATTCTCATTACATATAGCACTGTGCTTAGCACATGATATGTGCTCAATTAAAGTCTATTTTCTATCTATCAATCATCTATCTATCTATCCATCTATCCATCCATCTAACTACTTACCTACCTGTCTATCCTCTACAAAGATACCAAAATGGTCTTTCAAAAGCATAGGTCCAAGCATGTCAATTTTCCTCCTTCCATCCCTAATTTTGTCTCCCCACTCAATAAACTCCAGTGGCTCTCT
The DNA here is from genome assembly GCA_028658325.1 of Potorous gilbertii. Classification (NCBI taxonomy): domain Eukaryota; kingdom Metazoa; phylum Chordata; class Mammalia; order Diprotodontia; family Potoroidae; genus Potorous; species Potorous gilbertii. The sequence continues at coordinate 662,276,291 of CM053770.1, forward strand.
GCTATTTTTAGGACCAAATAACAGCTCCTCTCTCTGGCATTCAAATCTCTTTACAATTTGTCCCTTTCCAGCCTTCTTACTAATTGCTCTTTTCTGAACTCTTCCATTCATCCAAATAGGTCTACTCACTGTTTTCTTCACATACCATATTGTATTTTTCAGCTCTTTGCTTTTGCCCTGGTCATCCTCTGTGCCTAGAATTCATTCCCTTCTCCCCTCTGCCTCTTGGAATTCTTGGATTTCTTCAAGACTTATCTTGCGTCATGTTCCAAATGAAGTCCTTCCTAATCTCACTATCTAATAATGTACTCTCTCCCCAAACTCATTTTCTATTTATTTTGGATGAATTATATATATTATAACCATATGTATGTATTTATATATCCATGGAAATATGTATATCAAGAAAGAGAGAGAGAATATGTTTACATGCATGTTTACGGAATTTCATATACTCATAAATATGCTGAATTGAATCAATTTGGGGCAGGTCAAGGACAAATGTAATTTGGAATTTATGATTAGGGCTATGATTTGTCTATAAAAATTAAAATTCCCAGCATAAATCCTTCCCAGTCCCTAAACACTTGCCTCCAGTGACAACGCCTCCATTAAGCATGCATTTATATATACACATATTCTTTTCCTTGATAGATTATAAACTTTTTGAGGGTAAAGATTGTTTCACTTTTGCTTATTTATCACAAGTGTTCAGCATAGTGCTGAATACTTAATAAATCAAAAAACATATATTAAAACACCCAGCACATGTTTTAATACATGCTTTTTGATCAATTGATTTCTTCAACCGTAAAATGAAGTTGATAATATTTACACTATAGTGAGAAAAGTGCTTTAACTATAAATGCCATAAATATGAGTTATTATGGTTATTAATATCTATGATTCAAGGTTGAAATTGATAAATACCATAGAAAAAGTACAAGGTGATATGAGAGTTCGGGGAGAAAGATAATTTCTGACTAGGTTGCTTGGAGAAGGGAAGACTTAATGGAGGTCACATCATTGGAACCAGGTCTTGAGGGATTGGGTAGGATTTATGCTATGAATTTGAATTTTTACAGCTAAATCATAGCCCTAACCTTAAGTTCTAAATTAGATTTGTCTGTGACATGCCCAACATATTTGTGAGGGCACGAAATTCTGTAAACATTCATTTCTTTTTCTTTTGCATCTATCTCTATAGAGCTCTTACTAAATTGTCTTGGGACCAAAGGAAACTTTCCAGTGATGTTTTCAGTCTAACACAGGAAATCTCTACAGCAAACACAATTTCTAGCCTGATTTCTAGATCAAAGAGTTTTGGACAAAAATCCAATATGAAGCAATTCTTTACCAGATCTCTAAAGCTTTACATCTATTTGAAATTTTGTTAGCATATTCCCTTTCCTTCTCCAACCCTCCAAACAGTAATGTTCTTGGGTAGAGATTTATTGCTGTTGAGTTGTTTTAGTTGCGTCTGACGCTTCATGACCCCATTTGAGCTGTTCTTGCTGAAGATGCTAGAGTGGTTTGCCATTTCCTTCTCCAGTTCGTTTAACAGATGTGGAACTAGGGCAAATAGGATTAAAGGACTTTCCCAGGGTCACACAGCTAGCAAGAGGTTGAAGTCAGATTTGAATTTGGGTAGATGAGTCTTCCTGACTCCAGGTCCAGCTCTCTATCCAATGTATTACATAGCAGGCCTAAGTAGAAATACTTTGATTTTTCTCTTGATTTTGACAAGAAATCATTGAGAGAGTGAAAGAACACTTGGCCTGTAATCAAGGTTCTTGTTTTGAATAATAGCTTTACTAGTCACCATTCCTGTGATCTTAGACAAATCACTGGATTTCATTTCCTCATCTATAAAATGATAATTATGAGATTAAATGACCTCTAAGGAACTTTCCCGCTCCAAAGTCAACAATTCAACAAATTCAACAAACATTTAAGTTCCTTTCCTGCTATAAATCCTATGATTTATATTCCTTGAATTTCTTCTTGATAGTCTTCCACAATTAAAAGGCAGAAGGCTTAATTAATAGTCAATATAAGCTTCCCTGGAGAACTATTTAATGTGAGTCTTGGGATCATCTAATATGCTAATATTTACAGGTGAGGTTGTGTATATTTCTAGTTTTGGAAACTGAATTAATGGACTGTTTCCCAATGACGCACATAATGTGGTGGTGGAGTGAATGATAGTACATTTCAGAGATCTAATAAGGGTGAGGCAATTAAGGATTTGTCAACAAGTAAAATCAAGCATTTATTAAGTGCTACTATGTTCCAGGGATAGTTTTTTTTTACAGGTCCTGCCCTCAGGGAACTCATAATTTATTGGGAACAGACATGTATCAATAGGCCATATAGACTAACTTGAAGGTGATCTCAGAGAGAAGGCTCTAACATTAAGAGTACCAATGAAGGCTTTTGCAGAAGTTGGGATTTTAGCTGAGATTTGAAAGAAGTCAGGGAGTCTAGGAGGCTGAGAGGAGTAAGGAGAACAAGTGAAAATGCCTGGAGATGAGAGATGGAGTTTCTTATTCCAGAAACCTCAAGGAGGCCCATATCATTGAATTGTACAGTATGTAGATGAAATTAAAGTGTAAAAAGACTGGAACAATAGGATAAACCCAGGTTATGAATGATTTTAGAAGTCAAACAGGATATGAAGTTCTGGAGGTGATTGGGAGCCATTGGAATTTGCTGAACAAGGCAGTGTGTGTGTTTGTGTTTGTGTGTGTGTATGTGTATGTGTGTGTGGTAGTGTTAGATTTGTACTTTAGGAAGTTTGCTTTGACAGCTGAGCTGAGAATAGACTATAGTAGAAAGAGACTTGAGGCATGGTGACCAACCAGCAGATTATGGCAGCAGTTCAGGTGTGAGCTGATGAAGGTTGTACCAAGGTTGTAGCAGTGTTAGAGAAAAGAAGGAGGTATATAGGAAATATGTTACAAAAGTAGAATTGATAGGACTTAAAAATAATTTGGATATGGGGGTGTCGAGAGAGAATGAAGAGTAGAGGGTGACACCTAATTGACAAATCTGACTGATTTGGGGAATAACAGTGTCTGACTGTAAAAATAATAACTAACATTTATACAGGGCTTACCCTGCAGCAGGCCCTTTGCTAGGTGCTTTATAATTGTTATCTCATTTGATCTGCAGAACAATCCCAGGTAGGTGCTATTGTCATCCCTATTTTACAGATCAGAAAACTGAGGCAAATAGATATTAGGTGATTGGCCCAAGATCCATAAGCTACTAAGCATCTAAAGATTGTTGCACTCAGGTCTTCCTTACTCTAGGTCCAGCACTTGATCCATTGTGCCAATTAGTTGCTCAAGGAATAGGGAAGTTAGGAGGAGGGAAGTATTTGGGGAAAGATGAGTTAAGTTTTGGATGTATTGAGCCCAGGACTTGACCTGGAAAGTGCCCATAGTGCCATCCTAGAGTGTACTTCCTGTCCTTTCCATAGTTATATCCTAGGTTAGCTTCCGTTCAACCTATCTAACCTTCAATGATGTCGCCCTTGTCCTAGGATATACTTTTTATCCAGTACAGTGCTGGATTGGGAATCAGAGGATTTGGTTTCAAATCCTGGCTCTGCTACTTTCCTCATATATGGCCTTGGGCAAGTTACTTTCCTTCTATGGCCCTGTAAAGGGAAGGGGTTGATTTCTGAGGTTCCTTCCAGATTCAAATCTACGATCCTGTGATTCCTTCCCTAACTTATGCCATTCCTCTCCTTCCACAGTCAGTCACTTTGTACTGTGGAAAACTTGCTGTTTCCTAATGTGCATCTCTTTTCTTCTGGTCGCAACTGACAATCCAAGTGAGTTCCTTTAATCCCCTCCAACTTTGCCTCACCCAGTTACAAAATATCCTCTTTAGCTGGCCCAATGGAAGAATACTTTGTCTTCCTCAGAGGTGACTGTTGGGGAAAGGAAACAATATAATTGTGAGAAAATGGAAATATTTCCATGTGCTAGCAGGATAGACAAACCAGAGTCCCAAGAAATGACTCAGGGCATTGTGTCTTTTAAGGAGAGCATTTTGGAATATTCTAGGAGGAAGCAGAGTAGGAACACTGAGTTGATGTGAACGACAAAGAGAAAAAGCAATCTAACAGTTTCACGCTAAAGGAAAATAGAAGGAAGACATTCCCCAGGGAAAGGATGTTCACAGGCTTGGAAATGTTGGCAGGAACTTGAATGCATGAATACTTTTAAAAAATGGAGATTTAGAGGAAAGAGTCAAGATGGTGGAATAAAGTCAAGGACTCACTTGAACTCTTCTAAATTCCTCCAAATCACTTTAAAATGGTGCCTCAAAATGAATTCTGGAGTGACAGAAACAAGGGATGAAACAATTTCCTACTCCAAGACAAGCTAGAAGGTCAGTAGGAAAGGTCTGTTTCAAAAGGGGAAGAGTGGAACACAGTCCAACATAGGTCCTGCTCTGGAAAGCCACTAGCAAGCTTCGGAGGCACGTGCTTCTGGAGCTCTCAGCACATAAAATGTAAGGAGGTTGGACAACTAAGGAGAAGATTACAAAGGTACCTTTGCTGGCACTGGGTGCAGGACTCCTGATCACAGTCCCTGGGGAAGGAGTATCACTAGCAAACTAATGCTTATAGACCCAGAGGAGCAGGGACATTGGTCACAGTTCTAGGGCAGATAAAAGTGGTTGTAGTGATTCACAGACCATAGAACAGACCAGGAGGGCAGTGACCACACCTCTCAGACCATACCAACTTGGAAGCACTAAAACTTACAGACACCAAGAACTATCTCTGAAAATAGCTGCATGAAAAACCTGAAACTTGGAATAGTGCCTCTTTACCCCAGGAGCAGAGCCCAACTTTAACATAAAGTGAAAAATGAAGAAAAGACTAAAAAAGTTAGCAAACAACAAAAAAAAACCTGACCTGAGAAAGTTAGCATTATGGAGATAGGAAAGATTAAGATACAAATCAAGATGATTACAATTAAGTCAAAGTAACTACATACAAAGCCTCAAAGAAAAATTTATATTGTTTACAGACTCAAAAAATAATTCCTAGAAGAGCTCAAAAAGGATTTAAAAATCAAATAATTGAAATAAAGGAAAAATTGGAAAAATAAATGATAGTGATCAACAGCTTGGTGAAGAGGCACAAAAATCCACTTGAAGAAAAGAACTCCTTAAAAAGTAAAATTGGTCAAATGAAAAAGGATTTACGAAAGCTCCCTAAAGAAAATAGCTCCCTAGAAATTAGAATTAAGCAAATGGAAGCAAATGATTTCATAACACATCAAGAAACAATTGAACAAAATTAAGAGAATGAAAAAAATAGAAGAAAATTAAAAATAGCTCATTGGAAAAATAACTGACTCAGAAAATAAATCAAGGAGAGATAATTTAATAATTATTACTCTATCTAAAAGTTATTAACCAAAAAAGAACCTAGATATAATTTTTCAGGAAATGATCAAGGAAATCAATGGTATTTTAAAACCAGAGGGGAAAATAGAAATGGAAAGTATCCACCAAGCATCTCCTGAAAGAGTTCCCAAAATGAAAACTTCCAGGAATATTATAGTCAAATTCCAGTGACCTCAGATCAAGGTGAAACTTTTACAGAGTCAGAAAGAAACAATTCAAATGTTGTGGAGCCACAGCCCACATAATACAAGATTTAGTGGCTTCTACATTAAAAGATCAGAGGGCTTGGAATATGGTATTCCAGAGACCAAAGGAGTTAGGAATACAAACAAGAATAACATACCCACTAAAACTGAGTATAATCCTTCAGGGGGAAATGTATGTTTAATGAAATAGAGAACTTTTAAACATTACTGATGAAAAGACCAGAGATGAATAGAAAATTTAACATTCAAATACAAGACTCAAGAGAAGTATAAAATGTAAATATGAAAGAGACATCATAAGGGATTCAATAAGATTAAACTATTTATATTCCCATATGGGAAGATGATATTAATAATTATTAGGACAGTTAGCAGTATACATAGACACAGGGCATGAATATGAGTTGACTATGATGGCATGATTTCAAAAAAGTTAAATTAAAGGGTGAGAAAGAGAGATTCAATGGAAGAAGGGGGAATGGGGTAAATTATCTCACATAAAAGAGGCATAAAAAGAAAAGAGTTTACAGTGGAGGGGAACATGGAGGTGGATAGTGGTGGCAGACAAGATGCAAACCTTACTGTCATTAGCCTTGGCTCAAAGAGGGAATAACATACACACTCAGTTGGGTATAGAAATTTTACCTTTAAGAGAAGTCAGATGGGGGTGGGGTAGGGTGGGGCCAATAGAAAGGAGGGAAGGAGGGTGAATTAAGGAAGGCAGTGGTTAGAAGCAAAACAGACTTTTGAGGGGAAACAGAGGAGAGAGAGAGACAGAGATAGAGACATATACAGGGAAAAATAGGAGGCAGTGAAATATAAACTTAGCAATCATAGTTATGAATCTGAATCAGATGAACTCACCAATAAAACAAGTGGATAGAAGAACGGATAAAAAACCAGAATCCAATAACATACGTGTATATCTATCTATCTATCTATCTATCTATCTATCTATCTATATCTATATCTATATCTATATCTATATATATATTATACACACACACACATATTTTACAAGGAATACACTTGAAATAGAAAGACACATACAAAGTAAAGGTAAGAGACTGGAGTAGAATCTATTATGTTTCAGGTGAAGTAAAAAAAAGCAGTCAGTCTCAGAAAAAGCAAAAGCAAAAAATAGAGCTAACTGGGAGAGACAAACAGGGAAATTATATTTGCTAAAAGTTCCAGAGATAATGAAGCAATTCATGCCAAACACATATGTACCAAATGATATAATATCTAAATTCTTGAAGGAAAAGTTTAAGGAATTATGGAAGGACATAGTAAAATTATACTACAGGGGACCTCAACCTTCTCCACTCAGAGCTAGATAAATCTAAACAAAAAATTAAAAAAAGATCAAAGGATATGAATGGGCGTTTTTTGATGAGAAAATCAAAATTATATATAGTCATATGAAAAATCATCTAGATCGTTATTGAAGAGAAAAATGCAAATTAAAAGAACTTTGTGATATCATCTTACTAGATTGGTTAAAATGATAGATGCCCTTTAATGGAGGAATTGCTAACCAAGGTGTGATAAGTGATTGTGATGGAATATCTGTGCTATAAAAAAATGATGAGCTGGTTGATTATAGAAAAGCATGGAAAGAGGAGGACCCCTGAAGGAAGATGCTATCTACCTTCAGAGAAAGAAAAATAAATAGAAGTACATATAGTATGATTTTACATATATGTATGTGTGTATTGATGCTTTATTGTAGCCTTCTCTAGGGCTAGATGGGGAGGGAGGAAGAAAAAATAAAAAATGCACAGAAGAAAATAAAAGAAAACTTAGAAGGAAGCACAGAAAAGTTGAGTAGGTTTGAAACCAATGTGTAGTATTTATTACATAGTTTTTAATAAAAAGTAAACAGACTGAAATGGAAAAATCACAGTTTTATATCAAATCCTCTATGTTCTACTGTAGATATGGAAATGTCCTTTCCCTACACTCATTTTGTATTTAAGTTAAGGATGAATAAAAATTAAAAAAAACACAAGAAAGACGTTAAAGGATGAATAGAAATTTAGGAAAGTTAGTTATGATAAACCTATGGAGAAAACTGACAGAGAATAGAAAAGAATATACCTTTTTTCACCATATATTGCACCTACACAAAACCTGACCATGTATTAATTCATAAAAACCTCACAACCAAATTCAACAAAAATGAAATATTAAGTACATTCTTTTCAGATCATAATGCAAAATTCGCATTCAATAAAAGGCCATGGAAACATTAAAAACTAAACAGAAACTAAATAATCTAATCCTAAAGAATAAGTTGGTCAAAAAGCAAATCATAAAAATAATCAATATTTTCATTAAAGAGAATAACAATGAGACAATACATCAAAATTTTAAATTTAATTGCTCTTTTTCTAGTTTTTTTACTTGAATTTTTACTTGCAGGTCCAATTCAAAATGCAACAAATTAAGCAATCCTTTAAGTGTCTTTCCTGATATAAACTCTAGGGTTTATATTCCTTGAATTTCTTCTTAATGACTTTCCACAATCAAAAGAAATGGGGCATTAGCAATCAACACAAGTCTCCCTAGAGAACTATTTGGCGTGAATCTTGGGACCATCTAATTTGACAATGTTTACAGATGAGGAGTACCCATTTAGTTTTGGGAAGTGAACTGATGAACTCTTGTTTCCCAAGGATGCCTCTGATGTGGTGGTCACATATCCTAGATAGATGAATGAATGGATGGATAGATCAATAGAAAGATAGATATCATATATAGACATGTTAGCATAGTTGCCAGACAGTGATGAAAATTGGCAAGGCAATGGAAGTTGAGAACTTTGGGAAGCAGAGAAAATCTTTTTCCCATGTCTTGTTGGCCTCTCATAGCTGTAAAAATTCTATGGACCTCAAATTCTGTCTTTAGTAGTAATACCTCTTGCCTTCCCCAGAAACCACTGGAGTTCTTTAGGTGAATCTTTAAACTGAAGTTTTTCTACCACATTAATGATTCATCTTGAAAAAGCAAAGTTACTGCTTAAAAGAATTGAGCTTTAATGTGCTCTCAGACTTTTCTCAGTCCTGTTTTCACACTCTCCTTGTTGTGGGAGTATTTTTTCCTTTTCATGTGATTTTTTCCCCTTAAAGCAAAGTTTCACAGATAGAGGTAATCTCAGACAAGGTCAGTGCCTTGAAAGAAACCCATCATTCTTCCCACTGCATTCTGGATAGTGGATAGAAAAGAGCTAGCAAGAGGTGGTATGGGATAAGGGATAGAGGACTGGTTTTGCTGTTAAGAAGACCTGGATTCCAACCTTTTGTCTGACACATATTGACTGTGTGATACCAATAAAGTTGGTTAACCTCTCAGTATTCCTAGGAAATTTACCATAACTTACAGATCAAGGCATTATAGATCGAGAGGGGGTGGGGAGAGAGACTGTAGAAATCCACCTAAATCCAACACATTCATTTCATAAATAAGGGAACTGATGCCAGAAAGAATAAAGTGACTTGCCCAAGGTCACAGATGGTGGCAGAACTAAGATTTGAATACAAGTCCTTGGATTCCCAAGTCCATCACATTTCCAATTATGCCATGTTGATTTCAAGGTGAATTGGTGATTTTTATTAGTGAAAGGAGTTTCTCTACAAGTAATCAAATTTCTGATAGTTATCAGGATTCCTGATACTCTGCCCTAGAGTATTTTGCCTGTCTATGTTAATAATACTAATATCTAAATATAGGGTAAATTAAATGGTATGATTAAAATTAAAATGAGATGAATGGGATGATTAAAATAAATAAAAGCAACTGAGTGGGAATTTCCTCTACCACTCTAGATTGCCAACAGTCTTTGATTTAGTAGATAAATTCCAGGATGCTGCTTGAAGCACTGGAAGGGGGAATGCTTGTCTGGAGTCACCTGGGTAATAATTTTCAGAGGTAGGATTTAAGCACAGGTCTTCTTGACTCCAGTCTACACTCTATTGTGCCATGCCACTTCTGTAACAGTGGGCATAATAAAACATGCAGTGAAATTTACCTTAAAAAATATGAAGACCTAGAGGAAAAAATCCAATCATGTGAGAGCAGGATGAATCACCTTATACTCAACTTTTTGCTACTGGAGTTGCCCCAAGGATATTTTCTATGAGTCTATAGAAAACGAGCTTATATCCCTGCGGTTGTTCAGGAATGGAACTGGGTCATAGACAGCTGAATAGTCAACATGTCTAGAGAAAAGCCAGTGGGGAGCTGGCCCCAAGTGGATGATGACTTGGGGCATAGACATGAAACTTGTATGCATGGGTATCTGGAAGGGAGGGACCTCTCTGAGTAAGTTGTAGGGGCTGCTCCCTGCCCTTAAGGACCCCTTCAAACCTCCTGGTCTGGCTGTGTAAATTCTATTCATTCCAGGTTGTTGAGCAGGACTTGGAAAGCCACAGGGAGCTTTATTCAAAGCCACAGGAGGTAGTCCCTCTAGCTAGGCAAACTGCCTAGCTACAATGCTACTTCTGAGTGTATCATTTTTACTAGATTGGATTGAAATTCAATAGAGACAAATTATGTAGTCTGCAGGATTAGACATAATAGACTCATGTTTGACAGGAAACAAAGGCAGAGAAGATGAATGGATGGTGCCCAGGTATGTTGGTAGGCAAAAAAAAAATGGCAGCAGTGATGCTAAGTAAGCTAAGTGAGCACTTTACAAATATCACATTTGCTCTTCATAACAACCCTGTGAGGAAGGGACTATTTTAACTTCATTTTATAATTGAGGAAACTGAGGCAAACAGAGGTTAAGTGACTTGCCCAGGGTCACACAGGTAGTCAGTGTCTGAGAACAGATTTGAACTCAGATCTTCCTGACTCCAAGTCTAGTGCTCTATCCACTGCATCGCCTAGCTCTGATAACAGGCAGCATAATAGACATGAGGATGGACAGTGACAGCAGGCACCATTGTTGTAAGCCTTTATTTAAGGGCTTACTGTATGATAGACACTGTACTAAGTGCTGATAATATAAATAAAGGCAAAAACAGGGGCACTGACCCCAAGGAGCTCATATTCTAATGGGGAAGATGACATGCAAACAATGTACATCCAAGACATATGAAAGGTAACCAGTCACTGAAGGTAGGATGGGATAGAGGGGTTCCAAAAAAGTAACTGTAGAAAGTGCTACATGAGAGGAAACATGAAGGAAGCTAGGGAATTCAGGAGGTGAAGGTGAAGATAGAGAACATTCCAAACATGAAGGACAGCTGGGACAAATATCTAGAGTCAGAAAATGGAGTCTCTTGTTTAAGGAGCAAGTTAAGTCAGTAAGCATTTGCTAAGTGTCTACTATGTGACATCTGTGTAAATGGAGAGAAAGAAACAAATGAAAGATGTTGTGAAGGTAGAAATGGCAAGTCTCTGCAACAGATTGGATATTTGAGGTGAGCTCAAGTGAGGAATGTAAATAACTCTAAATATATTAATTATATATACATACATACACACATGTATATTTATGTGTATATATGTATGTGTGTGTGTGTATGTATATGGTTGCAATTTTGGCAGGAGAGTGAGCACCAGCTTGGACAGAGTGAGCCCAGTATGCTAACACGGGTAGTGGTGGTGTAGCCTGAAAACATCTCTAAGGTGTGTGTGTGTGTGATGATTTTAGGCTGGCAACGGACTTGATGGAATTGAAGATAAGGAAATGGAAATTGCCCTGAACTCTGCTACCATTTTACTTTGGCTACACAAGTCAGTGGGAACTAGGAGTCAAGGGGTGTATTGGGGTAGGCCAGGAGTGGAATTAGGTTACAGATACAGAATGGCCCATCTAGTGCAGCCAGGAGGAGCTGGTGAGGGACTACCTCCTGTGGAAGATCTAGGGACAAAGATTTGCTTCCTTACCCCTGCCATGGGGACAAATATCTGGAGAGAACTTGCTTATCTGGGGAGGGTACAGGGACTACCCCCTTGTCTCTTGGGAGTTCCTTAGACCTTATGGAATGACTGTGTTGAACACTTTTATTTGGGGTTACAGTAAACCTTTGAAAACTTTGGAGAATTGGGCTCAATGTTTACTTTTTAAAATGAATTCTAATCAATTTCCTGCTTAGAATATCATGACTCTGAGAATTTCATTTGCACCAGATCCCATGGAACCTAGACTGATACAATTTCAATACTTTTATTCAATTATAAAAAGCATCCATGGAACGTTAAACATAAATGCATAATAGCAAGGTCCTGTATCAGGACCATTTTTATTTGAAGTCCATTGAAAAAAGTGAGAAGAATTAGATTAACAATAATAAATGAACCACAAAAGGTGAGCTTATATCACAATATTTTTATTCAGTCACTGCACAAAAAAGCAATCATTGTAACAACTTGTATAATAGTCGGTTGAACATTAAATGGGAAAAGACAATAGCATTTGACTCAGTACTGTTTCTATCTGAATTCCACCAAATATAAGATGAGAATGAGAACCACAGTAAATCATATTTGCAGAACTACTCTAGGTTCACTTTTATTCCCCCTCCTTATTTTTTTTTTAATTTTTTTGAGTAATATTAGTGATTAAAAGAGTTTTTTCAGTAGAGTGGAATATGCGGGGGAGGGGGTGGGGGGGGTAGTGTTGTGGGCAGTGCTTGATCCTTACTCTCATCAGAATTGACTCAAAGAGGGAATAATTTACATAATCACTTGGGTATAGAAATCTGTCTTATCTTAAAGAGAAGTGGGAGGGAAAGGGAGCAACAGAAGGGGGAACTTACAGAATAGCAGATAAATTGAGCCAGGTGGTGGCCAGAAGCAAAATATTGGAGGAGGGACAGGGTAAAAGGAGAGAGAGAAAAAGATAAATGGGGGAAAATAGAATGGAGGGAAATACACACTTAGTAATCATAACTGTGAAAAATTTTTACATCAATTTTCTCTTTTAAAGGCCTCATTTCTCAAATATATAGAGAACTAAGTCAAATTTATAAGAATAGAAGTCACTTCCCAGTTGATAAATGGCTGAAAGATATGAATAGGAAGTTTTCAGATGAAGAAATCAAAGCTATCTGTAATCATATGAAAAAATGTTCTAGATTACTACTGATTAGAGAAATGCAAATTAAAACACCTCTGAGGTATCACCTCATACCTATCAAATTGAGAAAAAGGGAAAATGAGAAATGTTGTAGGGCAGGTGGAAAAACTGGAACACTAATGCATTATTGGTGGGATTGTGAACTGATCCAACCATTGTGGAAAGCAATTTGGAACTATGTCCAAAGTACTATAAAACTATGCATACCCTTTGACTCAGCAGTACCACTGCTAGATCTACACTCCAAAGAGATCTAAGTACATGGAAAAGGACCTATATGTACAAGAATATTTATAGCAGGTCTTTTTTGTGGTGGTAAAGAACTGGAAATTAAGGAGAGGACCATCAATTGAAGAATGACTCAGTAAGCTGTGGTATATAATTGTGACAGAATGCCGTTGTACTATGAGAAATATGATCAGGATGGCATTTAAAAAACTTTGGAAGATTTATATGAATTAATGCAAAGTGAAGTGAGCAGAACCAGGAGAAAAGTGTACATAGTAATATGAATACTATACAATGATCAACCATGAATGACTTGACTATTCTGATCAGTACAATGATCGAAGACAATTCTGAAGGGTTTAAGATAAAAAATACCCTCCACCTTCACAGTAGAACTGATGGAATCTGAATGCATATCCAAACACACTTTCAAAAACTTTCTTTTGTTTTATTTTGGTGTTTTCCTTTTCAATATGGAAATATGTTTTACATGACTTCACATGTTTAATTTAAAATTGTTTTCCTTCCTAAGAAGCAGAGAGGAGAAGGAATGAGAGAATATGGAACTCAAGCTTCTTATTTATTTATTTAAAAAAATTTTTTAATATAAATTTATTTATTTAACTTTTTACATTCATCTTCACAAAATTTTGGGTTCCAAATTTTCTCCCCATTTGTCCCTTCCCCCCACCCCAATACATGAAGCATTCTACTTTCCCCTATCACCAGTCAGCCCTCTCTTCTATCATCCCTCTCTTCTCTTGTCCCCATCTTCTCTTTTGTCCTGTAGGGCCAGATAACTTTCTATTGCCCATTACCTGTATTTCTTATTTCCTAGTAGCAAGAACAATACTCGATAGTTGTTCCTAAAACTTTGAGTTCCAACTTCTCCCCATCCCTCCCTCCCCACCCATTCCCTTTGGAAAGGCAGGCAATTCAATATAGGCCACATCTGTGTAGTTTTGCAAATGACTTCCATAATAGTCATGTTGTGTAAGACTAACTATACTTCCCTCCCTCCTATCCTGCCCCCCATTGTTGCTATTCTCTCTTTTGATCCTGTCCCTCCCCACAAGTGTTGACTTCAAATTGCTCCCTCCTCCCATTGCCCTCCCTTCCATAGTCCCCC
>CM053770.1:662290876-662345949 GCA_028658325.1 Potorous gilbertii
GGAGACTCAGAAAAATGCTGAAGAAAATAACACCTTGAAAAATAGGCTAACTCAATTGGCAAAAGAGGTTCAAAAAGCCAATGAGGAGAAGAATTCTTTCAAAAGCAGAATTAGCCAAGTGGAAAAAGAGGTGAAAAAACACTAACATATCTTGGACCATGAAATAAGAGCCTAAATGTAGTGGCTTCACTGTCTGCAAAAGTGAAAAAAGTTAGATACTCAGATATTGCAGATCTTTTCCATTCTTCTAAATTTGACCTCTTTCTTCCAGAACTTTGCTCTGTTGGGTATCTGAACAAAATTTCTTTAAAACTTGTCCTTCTTTTTTTTCCTCAGTGATTATCCCTATTCTTTGAGGCATTAACTGACCAGAATTTTTTCCAATCTTTCTCCATAAGGTTTAACAAACAAGCTCACATCCCAAAAGAGTGTTGCCCTTAGATGCCCAATCTCTCCATTTGGCAAGGAGAGATCATAAAGCATGACTCTAGGAAATGTGTAATCAGAAAAGGAAGGGGACCAGTCATGTAGCAAGGGTAATGGAAACCAGCTGGAAAACCCAGCTGCTGAAAAGAGACCACACCAGTTAAGATTAAATGAAGATATGCAGGATAAAAGGAGAAGAAGGAAGAGGAGTAATAAAAGTAGTGTTATTTATAAAACTGCTTAGTTTCGTAAAACTCATTACAAATATTATCTCATTTAATCCTCACAGAAATCTTGAGATGTAGATGTTATTATCACTGCTTTTCAGATGAGAAAACTAAGGCAGATAGAGGTTAGGTGACTTGCCTGAGGTCACACAGTTAGTAAGTACCTGAAGCTGGATCTGAACTCGGGTCTTCCTGACTCTGTCTGACACTCTATCCACTGTGACACTTGCTGTTTTCAATGTTATGTCCCTCAGAAGTGAAAGACTTACTGAAGGGCATGGCTGAGAGTAACACAGGATGGGAATTGTGGCTTGTGATTTGCACCTTTGAGATGGTAATGTCCTACCACCACCCTCTGCCCAGATGATTCCATCAATCCACTGACATATGTGTAAGGCCCTGCTTGGCACTGCAAAAGCAAAGATAAATTTGAATTGACCCTACTTTGAAGGAACTTAAAATCTAATAGAGAAGAAATATAATTACATCTATAGTTTAAAACCCAGGGAAAGTTTGATGAATGCA
The DNA here is from genome assembly GCA_028658325.1 of Potorous gilbertii. Taxonomy (NCBI): domain Eukaryota; kingdom Metazoa; phylum Chordata; class Mammalia; order Diprotodontia; family Potoroidae; genus Potorous; species Potorous gilbertii. The sequence continues at coordinate 662,292,055 of CM053770.1, forward strand.
AAAAGAGAAGTACAGGAAAAGGATTATGATAAAATTGAGGCAGAAGAGATCACTTTGGCTGTGTGTGTGTGTGTGTGCGTGCGTGCGTGTGTGTGTGTGTGTGTGTTCATCCTTGGTTGCTGAAGAAGACCATGCTATTAGAGAAATGATGACATGACTTGCACTTGACTTTGTTTTTTTGAGTGAGGGAAGGCTGCACAGGTCACCAGCCTCATTTCTCCTCCAGAGCCATCTAAATCCAGTGACCAGATAGTCATCAGGATGACTGGAGATGACCCAGGATGAGGCAATTGGGGTTAAGTGACTTGCCCAAGGTCACACAGTTAGTGGGTGACAAGTGTCTGAGTTGAGATTTGAACTCAGGCCCTCCTGACTCCTGCACTAGTGCTCTATCCACTGCACCACTTAGCTGACAGTAGGGTAAGGAAGGCTTCACTGAGCTGGCCACATCCATGTTGGATCTTAAGGACTTCAGTATATAGATTTGGGGAGAGGAGGGTGAGTCAATTCCAAGTACAAAGGACAACATGAGTAAAAATAAAAGCAGAGGAAAAAACAGAATCAGCATAGGAGATGGACAAATATCCAATTTTATGTTCTACTTTCTATCTATATTTTTCATTTCAGCACCTGATCATACATAATCATAGGGACTAGACCTGTGTTTTCATAGAAAGAAATCCTATATGAGAAACCCTCTATCAATGCAGAATGCATCCTAAAGATGCTTAGAGATTACCTAGAGTTATGCTTTCTCTACTGCTAGCACATCCTTCCCTCTAAGCCTGAAAATGCATCATACAGAGGACACAGTCCCTGTCCATGAAATGGAAGGAAAATGGACATTTGCAGTGGTTCTAATTCATTAGAGACAAGAGTCTCTAGCAAAAACGGCAATAGACAGTGATGGTATTCAATCCCCCTACCTGCAGTTTTGCACAAGGTATCTCCTATGAGGCAACTGGTGTTGCAGTGGATAGAACACTAGGGCATGTTCTATCAGGAAGACCTCAGTTCAAATACAAATTCAGACACTGTGTGACCCTGAGCAAATCACTTCCGTTAGCATCAATTTCCTCAACTGTAAAATGGGGATACTTAATAGTACCTAGCTTGTAGAAATCTTGTGAGGCTCTGATGAGATAATATTTGTAAAAATCACTTAGTGCCTGGAACATAGTAGGTTTTATATAAATACTTATTACATGACAAAAAAAGAAAAGAACAAATGTTGGAGGAGATGTGGGAAAATTGGGACATGGACGCTCTGTTGGAGTTGGGAACTGGTCCAACCATTCTGGAAAGTAATTTGGAACTATGCCTAAAAGGCCTTTGACTCAGCAATATCACTACTAGGTCTGTATCTCAAAGAAATTTTTAAAGAGATAAGGAAAAGGAATACCATTACTTTCTATTGCTATTTTCACTATACGTACAAAATCATTTGTAGCAGCTCATTTTGTGATAGCAAAGAATTGGAAGTTGAGGGGATGCTCATCCATTGGAGAATGAATGAACAAGTCGTGGTATGTGAATGTAATGGAACACTTTTGTTCAACAAGAAATGATAAGCAGGTGGAATTCAGAAAAACCTGAAAAAACTTACCTAAACTGATGCTGAGTGAAGTGAGCAGAACCAGGAGAACATTGTACACAAAAACGGCAACATTGTACAATGAAGAACTATGAATGACTTAGCTCTTCTCATCACTACAAGGATCCAAGATGATGCTGAAGGACCTATCTGAATACAGATCAGAGCACATTGAGTTTCTACTTTATTTTTCTTGGGGGGAGGTTGTATTTTCTTTCACAATATGACTAATATGGAAATGTTTCACATGAATGAACATGTATAACTTTAATCAAATTACTTGTCTTCTCAATGAGGGGGGAAGGTAGGAAAGTTAGGAGAGAATTTGGAACTCATATTGTAAAAAAAAAAGGGTTAAGAATTGTTTTTACATGTCATTAGAAAAATAAAATATTAAGGACCAAAAGAAAAAAGAAACGTGAGCCCGTTAAAAAACATTTGCTCCCTTCCCTCCTTTCCCTATGCCCAGAATACATTCACCTCTGCCTCTTAGAAATCCTAGCTGCTTTCAAAACTCAATTCAAATACCTACAATAAGATAAGTCCTGATTCCCCCTCCCATCTCCAAGCTGCTAGTGATTCCCTCAAATTACTTACTTCATATTTACCATGAATATGCTTGGAGGCATACATATAGTCATCCTCATTAAAAATGTAAGCTCAGTGAGGAGAGGGAATCTCATTTTTATCTCTGTGTCCTTAGAACTCAGCACCATGCCTGGCACATAATAGATAACTAATCAATGCTTGCTGATCGATTAACTAACCGTTGACTTCAATCTGCAAGGGACCCTGGAGGAAACCCAATTCAAATCCCTCGTTTTATAGGTGAGGAGACTCAGAGGGCTGACATGATTTACTCAAGTTTACATAACTGGTAAATTCCGGGTCAGGATTTAAACCCAAATCCTCTGATCACAGATACAAAGCTCTTTCCACTGTTCAATGCCCCAACCAGGAGGAAATCCATAAAGTTTATCCTCTTCCCAGCTGGCCCAAGAGTTGGTGAAAAGGAGATTTTATCAGGACATGTTTGAGAACCACTCTCTTCCTTCACACTCTTCAAAGCTTTACCCAATGACATCATGACACCTCTACGACCAGCATTAGAGAGGCTGCTCACTTCTAATGTCTTGATTTCTTTCATTTCCTCTGGCACCTTTCACGTCTCCCACCCTGCCCTCCCCTCCCCAAGAGTCTTTTCCCTCTGACAGTTCTTCAGATTTCATGCTCTCTACCAGGTGATTCTTGCATCTTGTTCTTTGATTTTGAGTGTTTTGTGATGAACGGATTAGATGCCATTCCTGGAGAAGGAAAGAAGACAAAAACATATGCTTCACATATTTCTGTTGCTGAATTCTGCTTACATAAAAATTGCTTCCTAATACCCACCATCAAGTACTGTACAGGAGCATTGCCACTTGGGAGCTGGATTCTAGGAAACCAAAGAAAGTAAAGGTATTTATTGCTGATTTGAAGAAATCAAGAAAGGGCAGAGAAATGTCAATACCAAAAACGAAAGCTGTTTAGCTTCTAAATCGAAAAATGGCTGATCAGAGGTGCTGTGTGTTTGGTTTTCACTTTCTCTGCTTGAGTTTTCTTCCTTCTTCCTCTCCACTCCTCCCTTGCTCTGACAAGAGGTTAGGGACAGAATACGGATTGTGCAAGACCAAGGTAATTGGAGCCAGCAGAGTCTCATGGGGCGTTCTTATTTCTTCACTAGATGATCCAACATAGCTCTCACATTAGAGCTTAAAACAAAGACAGTTTCATGGTAATGTAAATAAAAAACTACATTACTAACATGAGGAGACTAAGGCTTGCCCCAAGGCCTCAAGAATGGGGTAAACATGCTTCCTGCAACCTGCCACTTCTCTCTCACCTGACCGGGGGTCATCATCCCTACCCCAACTCCAGCGTCCTTTCACTAGGGATCCACTGGCCCAGGTTCAATTCAGGATCATGATGTTCAGCACTAGGTCAAAAGGTATAAAAAATTTAGTGATTTTTAAAGTTATGGTTCCAAATTGCTTTCCAGGACAGTTGGATCAAGTCATAATTTCACCAATGGGACACTAATGTGCATGTCCTCCCACAACCCATCTAATAACTGTCATTCTCCATTGAGATAATAACCAGTTTGCCTCAGTTTCCTCAGTTGTAAAATGAGCTGGAGATGGAAATGGCAAACCACTCCCAAATCTTTGCCAAGAAATCCTCAAGTGAGGTCATAGTTAAATACAACTGAAAAACAATAAAAAATTAATAGGTAGGAATGACATTTCCTACTATCTCCCTTTCATGATTTCATTCTTGGACCATCTCCACACCCTTAGAAACTAGGAATCTACTTCTCACTCCTCCAGTTGTGATAGGTGAGCTTGTTGCCTTATCTGGCCTAAAAATCAGGCTTCCACAAAACTGCAATCCCTTCACCAGGTCCCTTGCCTCTATCCTGCCCCTCCCCTGCCTTCCAGCACCTTTTATGCATGATGTCTCCCACTGGAACATAAGTTCCTTGAGGACAGGAACTGTCTTACTTGTTTTTCCATGTATCCCAGGTACTTAGCACAGTACCTGACACAGAGCAAGCCCTTGATCTTTTATCTATCCATGAAGGTGGGTTATTGACAGGGAAGTCCTTCAGGCAGATCACTTCCAGATTCTGGTGGCTCTAGAACGCTCTTGTCTTCCCCAAACCACAGAAATATCTCCAGGACACAGGAAGGACCCAAGAATTCATAGTGTCACAAGTTACCAGCATTTCCAGCAAGAAATAGCCTTAGGCAGAAAGAAACCTAGGGAGTCTAAGTGACTTTGCCCAAAGTCATAAAGAGGGATAGCAGCACAACTGAGATTTAAATTGAGGCCCTCGGAGTCTCTGACTTTTTACTACATAATACTGCTCCCCAGAAAATAACAGCTAATTCATATACTGCTTTAAAATTTGCAAAGCATTTTACAAACTCTCATTTCATCCTCACAATGACCCTAAGAAGTGACTACTCTTATTATCTCTATTTTACAGATGAAGAAACTGAGACAGTCAGAAGATAAGTGACTTGTCCAGCGTCACACAGCTAGTACATGTCTGTGGCTGAATTCAAACTCAGGTTACTCAGTCAGAAAGACCAGCACTCTCTCCAATATGCCACCTTGCTTCTTGAAAAAGAGTATCATTGCTTTTCCTTCTCTCTCTCTCTCTGTTGGTGCTTCCCGTGGGGAAAAGTCACATGAGACCAGCGACATGCCTGCCCTCAGACCCCTCATGAAGACCAGTCAAGCCCAGGAAGTTCATCTGGCGCCAGTCCAACAGATATGCCAAGATCAAGAGAAATTGTCATAAATCAAGAGGCAGTGAGATCTTAGTGACCAATATTGGTTATGGAAGCAATAAGAAGACAAAACACATGCTACCAAGCAGATTCAGGAAGTTTTTGGTACACAATGTCAAAGAGTTAGAAGTGCTCCTGATATACAACAAATCATACTGTGGTAAGATTGCTCACAGTATTTCCTCTAAGAATTGGAAAGTTGTTGTTGAGAGAGCACTTCAGCTAGCCATCAAGATCACCAATTCAAATGCTAGACTGGGGAGTGAAGAAAATGAGGAAAAAACTTTGCACATTTTTGTGTTAAATAAACCCTGAAACTATTGAAAGAAAAGAAAATGGTATCGTTACTTTAGGATTTAGTGTGGGAAGAAACCTTTAGTGTGGGAAGATATCATCATGTCCAAATCATTCATTTTACAGAAGAGAAACTGAAGTTTCACCATACTCCTTCCCAGTTGCCCTGGGTTTTGAAAATTGGGTGTAAGCACAAGTCTCTGGAGTCAAGAGGACCTGAGTCTAAATCTGGCATCAGATACTTACTACCTATGTGACCCTGGGTAAGTCACTTAACACCGATTGCCTCAAAAGACAATAAAAATAAAAATACAAACTGGGTATAGTATACTGTACTCCTTGGGAAGGGTTCAAAAGCAGCTCATCTGCAAATAACAAGTCACATTTAGGAGGAACTCTGAGGCTTACAAAGCACCTTCCCCACAAAACCCCATGAGATTGTTCTTAAACAAGGATTGTGATCTCCATTTTATGGATATGGAAACAGAAAGTCAATCAGTTGGTGAGCATCAGCACCAGGATTTGAATTCAGATCTCCTAAGTCCAAGTCTCATGAATTTTCCATGATGCCATTCTGCTCCCCGACTCAGCAGAGCATAGCCCAAAGCACTCTGGTCTAGGAATCTGCAAAGCTGAATTCTCATAGCAATTCTAGCGGTGGGCAAGCGGTGGCCAGTGTTCCCATCTATGATATGGGAATTATCATAACTGTTCATTCTACCAAACAGAATCGTTGTGAAGCAGAAATAAGGTGATAAATGTTTATTCCTTTAAAAACTTTAAATCGCCATTCTAAAGCAAGGATATAGCATTACAGCAAGATTCACTCTTGGTTTACAGGCAAACCATGCTTTAGTTTAATGCTGCTCAATCAGAGGCAATATTTCCAGCGTAGATCTTGGTGTTCTAAATGTCTTAGAGGAGCTCGTTAGTTCAAGGAATTTTCAAAGGACTGTAGAAATGAAAGCTAGAAGGGACTTTTGCGATCATCCAGTCCCATTGCCTCATTTTAATGATAAGGAAACTGAGGTTCAGAGAGGTTAACTGATTTGTACAGCGTTGCACAACTACTGATGAGCAAGGCAGGAAGATATAGCGGGCCAATTCTGATTTAATTTGAAGGATTTCATGAAGTTTGGGGAGGAGCTGCTGGCACAGTGGGAAAAGCACCAAATTTGGTGGCCAGCTCCAAAGAACTGGCTTTGGGTCCTTGCTCTATTACATTATCTTTTTTTTTAATCCAAAGGATTTAAATCTGCAAATAATCAAGTGAGATAATATCCTTCCTTCCTCCCCCCTCCTTCATTCTTTTCTCCCTCCTTTATTCCCTTTCCCCTTCCTTCTCTCTCTTCCTCCTTCCTTTCTTCCTTTATTGCATCCCTCCTTTACCTTCTTCCTTCTTTCTCTCTTCTTTTTTCCTTTTCTTCCCTCCCTTCCTCCTTTCTCTCCTTCCTTCCTTTCTTCCCTCTTCCCTGACTCCTTCCCTCTCTCCTCTTAATTTCCTTCTTCTTTCCTGGGAATGATTTTGTTAAAGAAAAATTATAGATTTACAGGTAGATAAGATCTCACAAACCAGTTCAGTGATTCTCAAATTTTTTTGGTCTCAGAACCCCCTGGCAATCTTAAACGTTATTGAGGCCTCCCAAAGAGCTTTTGCTTACATGGATTACATCTATCAATATTAACCATATTAGAACTTACAACATCTCAGAATTATTACCAAAATAATTTTGAAAAGGTACTAGGTGGCCTCCCAGACCACACTTTGAAAACTGCTGATCTAACCCCCTTACTTTACAAATGAGGAAACCAAAGCCCAGACCAAAATAGTGATGTGACCAGAGTCATCCAGGTGACAGAGGCAAGTTTTGAACCCAAGGCCTCTGTTACCAGATCCAGCCCTCTCACTATTATCCATACTACCTCTCCTGTGTCAGGGCAAGAAATAATTTTCTAATTTCACTAATCTATAGAGACCAACTTTGTATTTATGCATTTCAGATTTATAATATGTATTATTCCTACCTCATGCTTAACTCCATGATATCACCATTGCTGTTTAAAATATTCAATCTAGTTCAGCCCTCCCAACAACTCCAAGAAAAATAGAGCAGTTTTTATCATGCTTTTTTGACAGATGAAGAGGTTGAGGCACAAACATGAACTCACTTGTCCAAGACCAAAGGTCACACAGTCAATTAAACATCTGGGAAAGACTTGCCTTTCATCTCAACTACCCTGTACAAAGCAGTATGAGGCCCAAGAAAACAGAAATCAATCCTGGTTCTAAGAACTGCAGATTTTCTCTGGACACCCCATCTCCAGATGCTGAAGTCAATATACCAACAGATAAAACCGCAAGTGTAAGTGAAGGCTGACATATCACAGGCACCATCATGATAAAAAAAAAAAATGATTAAATGACCTTCTTCCAACTGAGGTACTGTCATCAACAGCATTAACAGCTGCAACTAAATGATGGATTTATTTGCTTTATACACACATATATATACATAGGTATGTGTATACGTGTATGTGGAAATAGGTATTTATACACTCACTCTGCCTGCACCTCCATATTTTTCACAAAGTGTTATCTCAGTAAAGACTTTAACATACTCTTAGGAGGGTAGGTTAGAAGGAAAGAAAAGGATATGTGTATTGTAATCAGTATGGCATGGGTGGAGGTCAAGTTTCCTTGTCTCTTCTCCTAAGAGCCCTCAGTAGATCCAAGGAAGAGAGGACTCCCAGAGTAGCTAAAACAGTCCAAAGTTAGTAGAGGTATATTCTAGTACATAGAATATAACCCATGGAGTGCATAACCTGCTCTAGTCTCTTCCTGGCCATGCCTAGGAAAGACCCACTGAGTCACCAGCCCTTTTGAATCAGGAGCCAATCAAGCTCCCAAACTGAATTCTTTCCCAAGAGTTGTTCAGAGCACAGGCTCAGCACTCCATACAGGGTACTCTAATCCAACCTTCAATATATTCATAATAACCCATATTTTCACATTAATTTAAATATTTGATCACTGTACAAAGGAGGGCAATTCGATGGTAAAGCATGAGAAACATGAGAATCTTATAAAGAAAGAGAGAGTGCTTACTCTAGAGACTGGGGTACCTGGGAACGATGGTTGGATTCATGGATTGAAAGGGCTGACCTGTGGAAGAGGAATTACTTATTCTCAGAGGGCATAACAGGAACTGATGAGCAGAATTACACTGAGGCAAATTTAGGCTTGAAAGAGACAAGAACTAGACCTGTGATTTTATTAGCATAGGGAAATCCAGAGAAAAGAAACTCTACTACTGCAAAACAACCCATTCTCAGGAACTTACAGCGTAAGATATTTGCCTGGAAAACAGAGGTCAATAACTTGTCCAAATTCACACAGCCAGAATGTGTCAGAGGTGGGATGAGGACCTGGGTCTTCCTCATTTTTTTACCATTTCTTGATCCATTTTAGCCATACTGGCTAACTGACTTTGATGTCAATTTAAAAAATCAATGACCTTCCTAACCTTAGAGACATCTGAAAGGGAATGGGCTGTCCCAAATAGCAGTGGCATACCCCTTACTTGTGCCCATCAAGCAAAAAGTGGATAGCTGCTGGTCTGAGTTAGCATAAAAGGGATTCCTTTTCAGGTATGGGTTAGAGTAGCTGGCCACTCCCAACTCTAACATCCTGTGCAGTGGGAACATTCCATTATCCTAAGGTAAGTTCTCTGAGAACAATGGAGTCCTAACAGAGCTGCCTCCAGCCCCAGTAGTCTAACGTCATTACAGGCCCACTGTACCTACCTAGCCCTCCTGCCAATGTCCTAATTTCTTCATATATGCCTCACTGCTCACTAGAACAACAGGTGAGTCCATGAAACTCATAGTTCTCGCAAAAGCAGCAGATGTGAGAACCCAGTCACTGCCTCTACCCAACCATGCCATTTCCATAGAAATACATGTATTCTTATAGTTAATCACAATCACTTCATTCATCTAGCCCAAGACAGGACCACAATACCTAACTATATATCTTGACTAGACAGGGCCTCAATATCTAGCCAACTGGAGGGTAGCATGGTCAAAATTTTTAACCACCAAACCATAAATGGGACCATAAATAAAATAATGGAGGAGACTCCATTATCTAATCTCTTAACAAATTCCTCCTGCCTTTTTAATAATAATCATGTTCCTATTTTCTATATAAATTTCTGTTATGTAATTTCATCTTTACCTTATAAAAATCTACCTTACTCTCTGAGATTGCTGGTTTCTCTTGAAACTTAGCCTACTTCATGAGAGGCATCACTCTCAATAAATGCCTATACTGGATTAGAGGTGGTCTGACTTCCTTGAGACAGTTCCACTACAACACATCATGAAATCTCAACAGTTTTTGGCATCTCAAGGTTTAAACCTCGACAGTTTTTTGGTATCCCTGAGTTTCAACCACAACAGTTTTTTGTGTCTCTAGGTGGGCTCAAGTCTCAGACTCTGACCTCCATGTAGAGCAGTCTCTGAATCAGACCTGCTCTAATCCAAAGGTAAGCCTATCTTTTTTCTCTTCCCTTAGCTGGGAGAGCCTTCAAGCACCTAGGAGGGCATGATTGGATTGCTTGGGCCTTAGTGCCCAAGGCCCTCCAGATGGCAAAGTCCCTAGACAGAGGATGCTCTGTTTGGGAATTTTGCATTTTTTCTTTTCATCCTCCAGTGGGACACCACTCAGATGAAGGTGGCTATAGGGGAGACTTCCTTAGGCTTACTGGCATTCAGTCCCAACTCCCATCCTATGGGACTACTAAGCTATATAAATTCTGCTCTCTATGTAATCTGGAAGACCAAGAAAATCTGTGCTTTCTGTTTGTATTTGTCTACTGTGTGTCTGTGTAAAAATCTCTGAGTCTGCTACCTTGTAAGATTCAAAATGCAGCCAGCCAAAAAAACAACTGTACCCGGGCTAGTAAGATTGATGGTTTCTTAAAGAAAAGATGTTGGCAAAAAAATCTCTTTCCCTCCCTCCCTCCCCCCACCTCTCTCTCTCCCTCTCCCTCTCCCTCTCCCTCTCTCTCTCCTTCCCTGGACTGCTGGTCAAGTTCTGGAGGTGGGGAGGCAGACAGAAAAAAGAGGAAGGGGAAACTTCTACCTTCAGATCTAGCTAAGAGAAAAAGAGTCACTTCACTGTTCAAAGAGAAGCAGGCTTCAAAGCTGCACTTTGGAATAGAACTAGTACTTAACCCTTAACTAGTCACAGAAAGAGAACTGTATAATATCATTTGGAATACAGATCTAGGTTATTGAATTCATTCTGGGTACCATTTCACACTAAGATAAAGTGGGAAAATGCATAAAATTGAAAAAGAGACACCTTATAAATGAAACTTTGAGCTCTCCAGCATGGAGAAGAGGGGACTAGGTGCCACTGGATCTTTTCCAGAGTCCTACACATCTTGACTAGCAGGTTCAAAGCTCTCATTTCCAAGTAAGTTTTAAAGAGTGGATACAGAGGTGAAGTTTATTTGATCAAAAGTCCCAAAATCCACTAAGATTCTCCTCCCTGTGGACATTGGCAGGGATCTAGGTAGGTACAGAAGGCCTGCAATGAAGTTAGACTATTTGGTCTAGGGGCAGCTCTGTTAGGACTCCATCAAGAACAAGTTTGAAAGCCTGCCCCTAGTCATGGGCAATGGTGGCAAAAAGCTGCCTCATATGGGACAGTTCAGCCAGCCCAAGACATATGTTACATCCACATATAGGGCTTCCACTATCAAAAACACACCTATAAATTTCTATTTTCTCTCCTTGCAGGAACACTGAGAGGCAGCAAGAACCAAAGGCCTAAAGAAATCAATCTGCAATTAAGAAAGTCCTAGCCCATTACATTGGAAACCCCTTCCCTCAGTATAGATCCTTGTCAAGACATTATACAGTGTCCCAAATGTCTTAGTGTATCTTCAAGTTTTCATAGCTTTAAAATCCACTAAAACTTTTGGTACATCCTAGGGTGGAGGAAGGGGAGGGTTATTGTTTCTTTTTAACAAGAATGGTGCTTTTATTCATATAGAGAACTCTGGTGGAGAAAACAGTACCTGTTCCTCAGTGTACAGTCTTAGAAAGTAGCCTGGGACACCGAGAGGTGATGCGCCCTGCCCAGAACCACCTGCCAGTAGGTGTCAGAGACCAGACTTGATCCCAGGTCAGACTTCCTATCCACAGTCCTAGGCAACTTATTACTACCTAAGTCTTAGTACTAATACTCCTACTACTAAGAATAACAATAAATAGGAGAATGTCATCAAAGAACAAAATTTCTCAGAAAGTCTTCAACAGCCAAGAGAAGCCACTTCACGAACCAAAAAAAATCAAAAGCATGAGCCAATCTGGGCCCACATGAGGATGCCATGTCCCACTCCACCCCGTCTTCCATTCACAGGCCCGGCCAGGAAGCCATGCTGAGTGCAACACAAATCAAAGAGAGACTTCATCCAACCAAGGTTCAAAAAACGGTTGCTAACTCAGAACTCAAAGCTTGAAATAGGAAAGCAGGGAGAAGAGATTTGTTTCCATATTTAACCTCCTCTGTGATCATCCAAAATAAATGGGCTAATTGCTAAATAGCAAAATTGACACTAATCCCAACAGAAGCATTGACATCTGCATGCACTTGATGTTAAAACTTAATTAGAAGTTGAAAGGTGTTGTTTTATTTATGGAGTTGACACATTGGCTATATCAACACTTCTCTCTTTAAGGACATCCTAAGGAAGTTCATTCCAGTTACTTTGTGGGTTTAGAAAAGTAGCCTTTTCCCCATGGTCTGGGTGACAAAAAGAAAGAAAGAAAGAAAGAGCTTCCCTTGAAAAGTATTATTTACCATTGTCTTCTGAAATCAAGAGTCACTTTTAGTCCATTTTTTAAAGGGGGTGGTTTTCTCCAGCTCTTGAATTCTACTTGGCCTAGATCTCCATCACCTTTGTTTCTTTGACACATTCCCTGGCAAGGAAGGAGCTGGGAAATTCCAAATCTACCAGTAATGAAGTTATGGGTCCATCAACACCTCTCTCCTGGCCAGGTCAACTTCTTTCAGTATCAGTTCAACTCCTTCCAGTTGGGAACCTTCCCTTTCCCTCAGAACCTCCTTCCTCTCTTCATGACTCAGATTGGAACACAAGGAGCTTAGCTCAAAGGAATGGTTCTCAGCTAAAAATTCCACCAAACTCAGAAGGTGCAATCTCTTAGTATATTAACTTGTCCTTTGCCAAAACAGAAAGAGAGAGAGAGAGAGAGAGAGAGAGAGAGAGAGAGAGAGAGAGAGAGAGAAGGAGAGAGAAACAGAGAGAAAGAGAGAGAGAAGAGACAGAGACAGAGAAGGAGAGAGAGACAGAGACACAGAGGAGAGAGTATGTGTTAGAGTTTAACTCATTATGTCTCTACTCTTTTCAAGATGATTGTAGATGACTTAAACATCCTCCTATAATGTGATCCTTGAAAGGCATCAGGGCAGAGTGGCTAATAAGAATAGTTAACGTTGATATAGTGTTTTAAGGCTTGAAAAGAAACCTACATATGTTATTTTATTTGATCCTCAAAGGACCCCGTAAGATAGGTGCTACTGCTATCATCCCCCTTTCACAGGGAAGGGAACTGAGGTGCATAGGAGTGACGTGACTTTTGCCCAGGATCACCTAGCAAGTGTCTGAAGCAGCGTTTGAACTCAGATTTTCCACTCTCCCAGTACTGTGCCACTTAGAAACTAGAGAATTGACCTCTGATTCAAGAAGATCTAGTTATCTTGCTTCTGACACATACAGGGCTGTGTGACCCTGAGTAAGTCACTTAATTTTTCAATGTCCCAGGCAACTCTCTAAGACAATAAGTTCAAGAACAGATGCCAACATGCATTGGTAAAGGAAATTTTATCTTTAATGGTTCCCTACAACAATGAAATTAATAGACTTGTCCTTATCTACCTGTTTGTCATCTATTATCCATCTACCTGTATGTATGTATATATGTATATGTGTTTGAATATATATGTAAGTCTATACATATCCACAGCATTGTAAGATTACTTAGTATGAATTATAATTTTTATATGGTTTCATTTTGTGAAAGTGATCATCATGTGTGTGTACTTTATTGACAATAAATTAATTCAGAACATTTGACCTGAATGAAATTAAACTCCACTGAACTATCATTTCCACCTTTAGCTAAATCCTATCTATTACATTCTGGATTTCATGCTGTAGTCCATGCTTCCTTGCTCTTTTATGTCTTTAATTCTATGCTTCTTAATAACGGATGTTACTATAAGGACACATGCAAAAGTTCTGGCTCTTGAAGAGCATCCTTCAGTGGCTGTTAGAGATATTATGCCCATTTTAAATGTATGGAAGTCAAGTGTTCTAAGGATCATTCAAGCCCACAGTGAAACAGAATTGGTTACACTAAAGATCAAAGGAAAGTGCCATCAAAAACAAAACAAATATCAAAGTGAAGAACTGACAGACTATTGTTACAGAGTGGCCAAATTAATTCCCAGAGTGAAGTCTTTCAGTGATCTGGCAGGGAAAGACCCGACCCAACTGCCCTCCTTTGAACTTCTTTATCATGCCTATAGAAATCACCTCATCATTCAAGATCAAATCAGTCTTGGTACTCATACCTCTGGACACCTCTAAATACAGGATGGAGAGGAGGGCTTTCCCCCAAACTTCCATTTAAAAGAGACCTCCAGGTAAGCCACTTCTTTGTATCATACCTGGCTACATGACTTTGGACTTTATCATGCCCATGTATCAGATGCCTTCTCTTCCCCTCCCACCACCTTTTTCAACCTCCTCTGGTGTATCATCTACCCCCATAAGATTGTAAGTTTCTTCAAGGCAGGAAATGTCATTCTTTCTCATATGAGTACCTCTTGTACTTAGCACAGTGCCTGACACTTCATAGGTGTTTTATAAATATTTGTTGATTGACTGACTGACTGTGTTTCCTCCACCATGTGGCATGCCTCTTCATTGTTTGGAGATGACCTTAGTTTCTTGGAAGCTATACCAGTGGAATGCAATCTTTGGATGGTTCTGCCAACCTATGTTAAAAAAAAGTTTTAAGGGTGGACTGAAAATGGATTATACAGGTGTTGTCTGATTATTTTAGCTAAGTGCAGAGAGGCTTATTATCAGATCGACTACAACATAATGAAAATTTTAGCCTCAAAAACTCTCAAGGACCATCTACCAAGTCATGCAGTAAAACGAACAACCTCATCCATTTAATCAGGCATTCTTAAAACACTTAAGGAAAGTAGACAAGGCTGGGTTAGATTGAATATCTCCAAAAAGGAGATAAAAGGTATAGAGTATTTGGGGCTTGCCACAGTGTTGGGAAATACAAAAGGACGGAATGAACATTCCAAGAGTGGATTACATCGGGGAATCATGCCTGGCTGCAATAAGAGATATGTGTGGAGAAGTTGTAGGAGATCCACCCTAAATGAGGAAGTAGAGGAGTAAGATAAAAGTGAGGATAAAGTATTACCAAAAACTTTTAAAAATACAACACAGTACAATGGAAAGATGTAATTACTAGACGGCGCAATAGAAAGAATGCTAAACAGGGAGTAAGGAGACAGGTCCAGATTCTGACTTCCACTGTATGTGGCTTCAGTCAAATCATTTTATCTCTCTGAATCTCAGTTTCCCCATCCATTTGAACTCAGTTCTCTTTAAGGTCACATTCAACATTAAAAGATTCTAACTCCAGTTTTTTAAAAAAGTAACATTTGGAATTCAGCAACTCTCATTTTATAATGTAAAGAGAGAAACATAAAGGTTTTCTGTAGGTCTTACCATAAAAATTATAACAATAATTAGTTACAGTTGGCATTTATATTTCTTTTCTATTTGCAAAGTATTTTATATACATTATTTTGGTTGATCCTCACAAGAACCATATATAGTAGGTATCATAGCTATTATGGTCTCCATATAAACATACAGAGATACCACAAATCTGGTAAGAGTTTGAGGCCTCAAACAAATTGTGGTATATATTTGTGATGGAATATTATTTGCTATAAGAAAGGATAAGCTCAATGATCTTAGATAAACATGGAAAGACTTGTATTAAATTACAAAAGAGTGAAATAAGCAGAACCGAAAGAATGTTGTAAATAGTAACAGCAATATTGTTTTAAAGAATGACATTGAGCTACTCAGTTATTTTGACTAATATAAATACCCAAATTAAATATAAAGTGCATATGAAGAAAGATGCTATCTGCATCTAGAAAAAGAACTGATAAACAGAAGTATGTATAGAATAATTTTACATAGATACCTATTTGTGCTTAATGGTAGCCATCTCTGGCGGGGGAGAAAAGTTTACATGGTAATTTTGCTGTATATTTGAAAGCAATAGCAAGTTGAACATAGTATATCTGCAGTCTCATTACATCATCTTTTTCTCTACTGTTATAAAAATGCTTGTTTTGCAACACAAATTAAAAATATTTTTTTTTAAAATTAGGAAATGGAAAAAGCATATTGCCCAAACTAATGTCCCACTTCTATACACAAGGATGTCCCAAAGAGGCAGCATGTGTGATTTCCACCTTAGACTTAAAGGGAAGAGGGGGAACCTTTTTCCACCCACTTCTTGCTTGGCCCCATAGTATAATGAATTTTTTGAAGGATGCCAAATAATCCAGCAAGAAATTTCAATGCCACCTTGGAAGACTTCATGAAGTGCTTTGCAGAACAGTCAAAAAATGTGGATAACAGAAAAGGAAAAGAAGGAATGCCAGACAGGACAAATAATATGAGAAAAGACTGAGTTAAGAATAAAAATTGGTGTGTATGGAGAATAGCAAAGACACTGACCCAAATGGTGACAGAACCACATATGTCAATAGGTAGCCTTACATGATATGAATTCAGAGTTTAAAAGAAGTCCTTTTTGGTACCAGAAACCAGTGGTACAAATGCCTGAAATTTCCACAATTAAAGCTTCATTCCTTTGTCCTAAGATTAAGTCTTCTATGTAAATGCAAATTCAATTGGACAAGATAACACTTTCAGTCTTAGGAGTCAAGAGTATATTACTGAAGCTTTAACATTTTTAAAAATGTATCAAGAATTCCTTTTATTCGTTCCAGATAAAAAGTTCTCCATATACTCTTTGTCAGCACCATGGACAGAGGTAGTAGTAAAACTGGAAGAAGAAAGTTAGCCAGCAACATGGCAAAAGGACTGGCTGCTTTAGACTTAGCTCGGTGGTCCCAAAGTGGATAAAGCCCTGGGCCTGGAATCAAGAAGACCTAGATTCAAATCCTGCCTCACACACTTACCAGTTGTAGGATCTTCTGCAGGTCACTTACCCTCTGCCTCAGTTTCCTCAACTAAAATGCAGACAATAATAGCACGTACCTCCCTAGTTTGTCATGAGGATCAAATGAGAATACACACAAAGCACTGAGTATAGTTTGTGGCCCAGCCTAGGTGCTTAATAAATTTTTGCTCCTTTCCTTCCTGTCAGCTAAGACTTATTGCTGCGCATCCTTCGATTTTGAAGAGGAACAATGACATCACAGGGAAATGTCTTAACTCGACTGGGAATCAGATGTGAGGTGGAGTTGCACAAAGTCAAAAGCCTCACTCTCTCTTCCAGAGTCATCAAAGTTCAGTGGCAAGACAAGAGTCAGGCCAACTAACAACGGATGGGATGTAACGGATGACCTTGGCATCCTCAATACGTCTAATCAAGCTTTAAGCGCTCCACAGCCCCTGATTCATCTGCCTTCATGGTCATTGGAACAAGTTATTCCCATCTGCCCATTATGCCAGGGAAAGTCTTCACATGCTTGGGGTAGACACCTCCCTAATTCACAAACCACTGGTGACACTTGATATAGTTTAACTCATCTGCTGACACGGTTCTACTGCGGTATGGCCACTGTGCAGGCTACAGCTTCTTAGAGCCACAGGTGAGAGTTGGACACTAAAAGTAGATGAGCAGTCCTGAAAAGGGCTTGGTAAGTCCTCACACCAGAGAGGCTAGCATTCCCTGAACACACTGTACATCCCAATACACACACACAGCATAAGGTAATTGGAAACCAGGAACTAACAGGGAAATTTGGAAGCCAGGAGGAACTAATAGGGAGATTAAGAAAGCCTGCATGGAGATGGTGCTTCAGCAGAGCTTTGAAAGAAGCTAGGGATCCTAAGAGCCAGGAATAAAGAAGGTATGGATTCTGGACACTTTAGGGTGACCAACGCAAAGACACAGAGATGGACAATGGAGTATTGGATGTGAGGAACAGCAAGATGGCCAGTTTGGCTGAGCCAAAGGGATCAGTCAGATCGTGAGGTGTTTCAAACACCAAAAGGAAGAATAAAAATGAGGTGCTGTTCTAAATGGCCCCTTGAGTCCCTTTCAGTTCAGAGTCTACAGCCCTATATTCTTGCAGCAGGCTGAGTAGTATTGGTATCCACATTTCGTGTTGGAAGACAGAAGTGTTCAGTTTGGGTTTGGGGTATGGATTGGGGTGGGGGGAGCGGGAGGATAAGTCCCTCATCTCCCGTTCAGATCCTAAAACTGATTCCCAAACATAAGTTAAAATAACCTGACCTTCCTCACTGGGATTCCAACAAAACTGAAGGCTGTCTCAGTGAACATGAGAGCTAAACACCAGGCAAATTTGTCACATTCTTTCCCCGAGCTGTACACTTGCAGAGTTTCATTTTAAAAAAAAAATCCACATAATTAGTTTAGCTTTGCCAAGGGAAAAAAATTTTTTTTGAATGACAAGGTCAGGCTCCTGACCTTTCAGTAAATTAGAGAAGATTGCCATAAATTGCACAATATAATGAAACACCAATTTGCATATTTGCTGCTATATTAAAAGGGATCAGTTTTAGCTCGCAAAGAAGAACAAACAAAAACATGCATTTTAATAACTCAAATTACTCTCAGGAAGTGACCCTCACCAGAAAGCCTGATTATCACTACTTAATTAGAAGCCTTGGAAATCTAAATCTTCCTTAAATCCTATTCTGGGTACAGTGAAAGATGAAGCCATGAGTTTTGTCTAAGATTCAATATTTACTCTTCACTAATATGTTTGCGGGGGAGACTTTCCAAGCATTCGGAAGACATACAAGGGGGAAAAATTTTAATATTCAAAGAAAGAGTGCCCAAAAACCTGTGTCTGCTTGCAGGTGCTGAGCAATTAACAGGCTGGCATTTAGAGTGCTTTCAATTAATTAATTAAAAATGCAAAGCTGACTTTCATTTCTTTAAATGTTTGAACATTTTATCCATCGGTAATAAACCAGGAGATGCTGCTGGGCTACAACATCTGGCAAATGAAAAAGTTGGTTGGGGCTGTTTAGAGTGAAGGATTTGGCATTTTTTTTATAGGCCCTTTCCCTGTATCCTCCATGCCTTACCTCCTATCCAAATCCCATTGACAAATTTAAAATTGGAGTTGAGTAAAAGGGGGACATGATGCCTGGCCCATGTGGGGTGATAAATTAAAGGTGACAATTGTTTACAGATCATGTACCATCTATTGCAAGAAGCTTTTCATCTCTCCAGTATCTAGTGCTCTCCAGCCCAAAACCATGATGTAAATGCGTATTTTTAGAGAGGATGGTAAACTCCTTTAAGGCAAAGTCTAATTTTTTTTGTCTTTGCATCCCCAGTACATTACACAGTGCTGGCACTTCTCTTTGATTTTTTTGGTCAAGACTTATAATTCCATTGAGATAGGGAACTCCCTGTAAGGAAACTCCCTCTATCAATAGAAATCAGCACTTAACTCTGAAACGTATAGTCTTAGAGTTGTCTGAGGCACTGAGAAGTTCTACAATCACTCAACAAGCATTTATTAAGCACTACTACAGGCCAGGCTCTGTCCTAGGCAAAAGTGAAGCAGTCTCTATCCTCAAGGATCTTGCAATCTAATCTAGGAAGACAACATATAAACATTCACACATGCACATATATACACATGTGTAACATATATTACACATATGATTTATAAATATATATATATAATATACATGCTTATAGATGTACATATTTTCCTAGATTTTATATGCATATATTATATATGCTTACATGTATGTTTACAAACTAGCTATCAGGAAATTTGGAAAAGGAGGCAGCAACCATAGGGGAGAACAAAGAAGGACTTTGTGTGGAAGGTGGTACTTAAGCTGAACTTTGAAGGAAAAGAGAGATTCTTAGAGGTGAAGGTGAAGAGGGAGGACACTCCAGGCACGTGGGGACAACCTATAGAAGGACAGAGAGTCAAGAGAATATGTCTGCTGTTTGAAGGAGAGAGAGAGAGAGAGAGAGAGAGAGAGAGAGAGAGAGAGAGAGAGAAATGAAGGAAAGAAAGAAATAAAGAAAGAAGGAAGGAAGGAAAGGAAAGAAAGAAAGGAAGGAAGGAAGGAAGGAAGGAAGGAAGGAAGAAAGAAAGAAAGAAAGAAGGAAAGAAAGAAGGAAAGGAATAAAGAAAGGAAGAAAGGAAGAAGGAAAGAAAGGAAGGAAGGAAGGAAGGAAGGATGGAAGGAAGAAAGATAGAAAGATAGAAAGAGTGAGTGAGCTAATTTGGCTTGACCATATATAAGTCAAGACAAGTAATGGAAAGGTACATTTGGCCCAGACTGTGAAGTCTTCAACCATGTGGCAGAGAGATTTATGTTTTTGTCCAGAGTCATGAAGTCAATATGTGTCAGAGGCAGCCCTTAAACCCAGGTGTTCCTGACTCTGAGGTCTGCTTTCTATCCACTATAACTAAATGCTGTTGTTGTTGAGTTGTTTCAGTCATGTCTGGCTCTTCCTAACCCCATTTAGAGTTTTCTTGGCAAAGATACTGGAACTACTTCTCATTTCCTTCTCCAGGTGATTAAAGCAAAAAGATGTTAAGTGACTTCTCCAGGGTCTCACAGGTAGTAAATGTCTGAGGCTGACTTTGAACTCTGTGTCTCTGATTAGTTCCTAGAAGCACAGAACTAGACATTGGAAGGGACCCTGAAGGTCACCTAGTTCAACCCCCTCATTTGACCAATGGGCCAGCTAAGGAAGAGAGAAGGGAAGCAACTGGCCAAGGTTACAGAACTAGTTTGTGGTAAAGCTGACACTAGAACCCCGGCTTCCTGGCTTCCAGCCAGTTCTCTTGCTAATAATAGCTCCTATTTATGGAATGTTGTAAGTGCTTATACTTTAACCCACAGAAAGCAAGCAGCGAGAGCAAGGATTCCAACTTAGATCCTGGTGCACTTTCCACTCAGCCACCCTGGCATTGGATGACACATTAGCTATGAGCAGAAATTAAAAGAATTAGGCTCATTACTGTAGTACTTACTAGTAAGAATGCACCATTCTGGTTCCATGGGGAGCCTTTTGTTTAAAATCAGGCCTAGGTACCTGCATTCTATTTATAAAGGTTAGAAAGATAATTAACGGAGGGAATTGAAATTATTTGCCCGGGAAGTGGGTGATGGTGTCTCACCCAACGCTGCCATGACGGATTTTACAGCTGGACGCTGCTTGAGCAACGACAACTTGAGTGTTCCCTGTGAAAGCATTCCAGGTCAGTCCCCGTTTAAAAACCACCTCGTTAATGTACTTTAATTAAAACATAAATACTGCATTGCTACCTCAGTAGGCATTCACTCAGCTGGAACTAACTGTATTTGCTTAATCTACAATTTTGGATGTATTAGCAAAAATAAATGTTGGTGGATGGAAGTGCCTGATTACATATCTTGGGTAAATTGGTGATAATGAGTCAAGAGACTTTGTGTTCATTCACATATATTAGAATAAGAATCATTATGAAATTAAAGCTAAGATTAATCCTGCTAATGACACCACGGAGCATCTGGGAATACGATAACCCAGATGTCAGATTCACTGCGCTACTGTGCTGCTATTTGATAGAGTAACCCCTTGAAGTGTTCTTCTAAGGCGGCTGCCTGGTACCCCACAGTCCCAGCACTTGAAATGCAAATGAGTGACAAGACAGATTAATAATGAGAGCAGATTCTAGCAGTAAGGAAAATGAATAAATTAAAAAAAAAAAACCCTGAACCACTGATAAGAACAAGCAGCGGGCACCCTGATGTCCTCAATTAGGGCGGATGACATGTGCGCAGCGTTTCTCTCTAATAAAGCCCTCACTCGGTATTCCAAAGCGCACGATTCTAACACTGTTAACATTTTAATGTCCTGGGCGTGCGTCGTAACATTAATTACGAGATGATTTGGATGACTTCTGCATCTCTTTTATGTCTTCCGCTGAGGAAAAAGCAGAGTTGCTGCTTTGATATCATAAATAAAGTGGGAGGCTTGCCAAGTTTGAAAGCCATGCCAAGTCAATTCGGCTCAGCAAAGTTTCCCCAGAAACGTCTGCAGCACAGCAAAGAGCAGCTGCCGGCATTTAGGAAGGGTCGGGGTCTACACAAGGTGGAGAGGATATTTGGTGGTGACCCTAGCGAATTTTTAATTTTTTTCCTTTTTCTTCCCTTGCTAATTCTTCTTCGGGTTGATCATACTAATGAGCTTAAAGTTCAACCAATATTTTCCTGAGCTTGGTTTGCTTTCTTAATAGCTGTTTTCAGGAGTGGTGACTCGGATGTGACCAGGGCTTGTTTGGATGGGTTTTGCTGTATTTTCAATTAAACAATAAATATTTATTAAACACCTATTATGGGCCAGAAACCGTATTAAGCTTTGGAGGTATAACAAGAGGTAGAAGACAGTCCCCTGCCCTCAAGTAGCTCATAATCGAATGAAAGAGACAAACAAATATATACAAACAAGCTATAAACAGCATAAGTAGGAAATTATTGACAGAGGGAAGTCACTAGCTTTAAGAGGATTTGGGAAAGGCTTCCTTCCTAAAGAAGGTAAGATTTTAGTTGGGATTTAAAGGGCAAGAAGACTCATCTTTCTGAATTCAAATCCAGCCTCAGACACTTCCTAGCTATGTGATTCTGGGCGAGTCACTTTACCCTGTTTACCTCAGTTTCTTCATTCATAAAATGAGCTGGAGAAGAAAATGGCAATCCACTCCAATATCTTTGCCAAGAAAATCCCAAGAGGGGTCACCAAGAGTTGGACTTGACTGAAACAAGTGAACAACAAGCTACAATGGGCAGAAGAGATATAGGATGATATTTGGTGGGACTGGAAGGATCAAGTGAGGGTTGTTTTTTTTTCACAGTGGGGGAGATGTGGGCATGTTCTTAGACTACAGTAGGAATTGAGCCAGTTGGAAGGGAGGGATTGAAAATGTGAAAGAGTGAGGATGACAGAGGGGGAAATCTGTTAGAAGAGTTGGGGTGGAATGGATCTCTCGAGCAAGAAGAAGGGTTGACCTTGGCATGGAGTAAGGCCATATCATCCTGCAGAGGCAGTGGAGGAGAAAATAGCAAAAGGTATCTGAATGATGTTAGATGAAGAAGAGAGGAGAAGAGGAAGCTCACAGTAAATGACCTCCATTTTTTCTGTAAACTGTGAGGCAAGGATCTCATCTGATATGATCAAGGGAGGGGGAACTATAGATTTAATTAGGCCTGAAAAGTTTTGGAAGAGCCACTGTGGAGAGTTGGATACTGAGTTGACAAGGGAATATGTGTCTGTGCTTCATTCAGTTATCTTCTTGCCACCCACTTTGCCAAAGTCCGAACACCTCCCCTGCCCTTTCTACTTCTTGTGTGGGGGTAAAAGGAATTACTTCCAATGCCAGCATTGCTCTGGAAAGAATAATCAGGTCATATCATCAGTCCTATTTTATATTACAAGGGAGCATGAGTCAACTGCTCCCTTCTTCCTCCTATCTCCCTGGGACTTCCAGACCAAACCACCTTCGCTGGTCACCATTTTCCAGCTCTTGTTGATTTCCCTAGTAGAAAGTTAGCTTCTTGAGGGCAGGACCTGTTTTACTTTCACAGTTGTATACCCAACACTTAGCAAGGTGCCTGACGTATAGTAAGCACTTCATGATTTTTTTTTCATTCATTCATCTTCAATATGAGTTCTAATTCTTTTTCAGGACTCTGACAACCTAGAATTATTCTTAGGACGAGTCACTTAACCTTATTTGGTCTTAGGGTTTTTTAATTAATTAAGCAGCATGGTTGTATTAAGTCAGATGTTTTCAAAATGTGGTTTGGGGACTCAGAGATCCCCAACACACTTTCAAAGGACCCATGAGGTCAAAGCAATTTTCATATTAATGCAAAGATGTTTTCATTTTAAAATATGGAAAACATCAATAGATCATATCCACATAAACAAAGGCTCTTTGGAGGAGTTTTCAATTATAAAAGGGTCCTGAGACCAAAAAGTTTGAGAACCAATAGATTAGATGATATCTGACGTCTTTCAGCTCTAAATTCATGATCCTGGGGAAAACAAAGACAAATTAGGCAAGAGAAGAGAGAATGAAAGGAAAATACATGTATCAAGTGCCTACTATGTGCCAGGCAGTATGCTCAGTGTTTTACAAATGTTAACTCATTTGATCCTCACAGCAACCCTGCAAGGTTCAGAGAGAATGTTAAATACCTCTCATCCAATGGAAATATGAACCAAAAGTCTCCAAGGTTAGAAAAAGAGGAGAGCAGAAGATGCAAGATGGCAATCAGAGGCAAGAGAACAAATGTCAATATTTTCCATGTTCCTATGTTGAGGAAGATGCCGCCTAGAGTTAAACACGTTCTTTCAATTACTTTGTAGATAGATAGACAGAGAGAGAATTGATTAGGCATTTGCAATGTGCCAAGCACTGAATAAAACAATGAACATACAAAAACATGAGAGAAAAACAAAGACAATCCTGCCCTGAAGGAACTTAACAGTCAGTGGAATGGGGAAGACAAAACCTAAAGGAAAGATAGAATTTTGGGGAAGAGGAACAGGAATGGATGGAAGGGAAAGGAAGCTGGTAGGGAGGTAGAGCAGACCAGAGAGTGAGCCAGAAGTGAAAAGGTAATATCCATTTGCCAAGGTCAATGTAACTAGAGATCAATGAAATACAGCAAATTCAAGAGTCAGATTTAACTAGTAGCAAGAGAGCTGAAGCTGATTCTGACTGGATCAATCAACCAGTAATCAATAGCTTACACCACCAACAACTCCTTATTCAACAAGTTGATGTGAATAGGGAGCAGCTAGGTGGTGCAATGGATAGAGCACCAGTGCAGGAGTCAGGAGGACCTGAGTTCAAATCTCACTTCAGACGCTTGACATTCACTAGCTGTGTGACCTTGGGCAAGTCACTTAACCCCAATTGCCTCATCCTGGGTCATCTCCAGTCATCCTGATGAACATCTGGTCACTGGATTCAGATGACTCTGGAGGAGAAGTGAGGCTGGTAAGCCTGCACAGCCCTTCCTCCTCAAAACAAAGTCAAGTGCAAGTCATGTCATTATTTCTCTGATGGCATGATCTTCTTCTGCAATGAAGGATGAGCACACACACACAGACACACACATGAATTGGTGAGGCTTACCAGAGAGGTGAAAGTAAGGGATAGAAGGTTGTCTACTCTTTAAAAATTGTAAGGAGCTTGACACTTTCCCAGAAAGCAAAGTCGACTATCTTTTACCTAAATTCTTACCTAGTCTTTAACTACTGAATGGGTGTTGCCTCAGACAGAAGGAAACCTGGGAAAGACTTTAGCTTAAAAAAGGCTAAGGTTTTCCACTACATCCTGGGTCATTGCCAATCATCCTGACCTCTATATCTTCCTAATTTCCATCAGCCAATTCACAGGCTAATAGCACGTGACCTATAGAAATGTTCTCCTCTATCATCATGTTCAAGTTTGATCAATCCATGGGACATTGGAGACAATTTTCATCTTCATGATTATTATTTCATTCTTCCTGTCTTGTCTGATCAAGCTCAGATAGAAGGAACCGTGGGAAACGCTTTCCTCCTGCTAGTGTTCTTTTATACTGAAGATTCTGAGGACTATTGCACAGGTAGATGAAATAAATGCTTTTTGTAATAGAATAAAAATGTGAAGATATAAATTTATCTTCTGTAGCATCACGAAAAGCATTTTTGGAAAAACTCCAGTAGCAGAAAGGATGATCAGTACTTTATCCTGTTCCCCTACAATTTTGATTTCTTCTTCTAGGTTTCTGTATTTTGAAAGTGTCCTATTCCACATAATTTTGAATTTCTGAATATTTGGAAGGTCAATGACTATTAAAATATTGTTCCTTATGCCCCAAGGGTGATACAATGGAGCATACCCTTTGATCCAGCAATACTGCTACTGGATCTGTATCCCAATGAGATCATTAAAAAGGGAAAAGGACTCACATGTACCAAAATTTTTATAGCAGTGTTTTGTGATGAGAAAGAATTGAAAACTGAGGGGTTCCCCTCCCTTGGGGAATGGCTCAACAAGCTATGATATATGAATATAGTAGAATACTAGTGCGCTTTAAGAAATGATAAGTAGAAGGATTTCAGAAAAACCAGGAGAAACTTACATGAACTGATACTGAGTGAAGTGAGCAGAACCAGAGGAACGTTGTATATAGTAATAGCAATATTGTGCAATGTTCAACTATGATAGACAGCTCTTTTCAGCAATACAACGTGTGTGTGGGTGTGTGTGTTTTGTCCTTTGTTCTTGAAAAGGACCATGACATCAGAGAGATGATAATATGACTTGTGAATGAATTGAATTTGAGGGAAGGAGGGCTATGCAAAGTCATAACCTCACTTTCTCCTCCAGAGTCATCTGGGTCCAGTGGCCAGAAAAGATCAGGGTGACTAGAGATGGCCCAGGATGAAGTGGGAGACCTTGGCCTTTTTAAGCTAAGGTCTCTTCAGTTCTCACTTAGAGTGAGGCAACACCCATTCAAAGATCCTAGATAATTCTAAAAGATTCATGAGAAAAAATGCTATCCCCATCCATAAAAAGAACCATGGAGTCTAAATGCAAATTGAAGCATACCATTTTCTGGGGTTTTTTTATTTTTTCTTTCCCAGAGTTTTTCTCTTCTATTCTGATTCTTATTTTGCATGACTAATGTGGAAATATGTTTGTATGATTGTACATGTACAACCTATTATCAGATAATTTGTTCTCTTAGGGAGGGGGAGGAGAGAGAGGAAGAAAAGTTTAGAACTCAAAATCCAATAAAAATGAAATGTAGCTGAAAAATATCTTTACATGAAATTGGAAAAATAGAATACTATTTAGTGGGGCCAAATAAAAAATGAAGACATTGTTATTAAATGTTTAGGGATCAATGTTATGTCTATGTATTTGGAGACAATAGTTCTGGTTGTAATAATGGTTTAGATATAATAAAGTTTATTTGTGGAATTATCAAGGATAATTTGGAGTTCATTTTTTGAAATATGGGGATTTCTCATATGTTAGTTTGCAAAAGATAACAAACTCCTGGTGCATAATTGTATAGTCTTGAAATTGTATGTTAAGCCTGACTTGACAGAGGAGTTAATTGCTTTAAATGTACTTCCCATTAAGCTTTGATTTCAGAATGCCAGTAACTTTTTTAATATATCCAGCCAAATGCTTTCTTCTCAATAGTTTTGTATTCAAGGTATAAAGAACCAAGGTATTTTTAGGCATTGCCTTTATTCCTTGTTTCATTTTGAGCCCTCTACTCAAGTCTGAAGCCATATAGATTGAAGTCTGTATCTTTCCTTTGCCTATGTTAAGAATTGGATACTTAATTGAGCTCAGATTATATTACGACATGCTTAAATATTCCACAATGCAGAAGCTTTTAATCACTATTTTGGTAGAGTCATGTAATTTGATGTCATCTAAATATAACAAATGATTAATATCATGTTTGGTATGACTCCCTCTTTAACTTAGAAGTCATGCTCTGTTCTATTAGGCAAGTTAATATTGGATCTAAGACGACGAAATCATCCATGCCTTGCTCTTGAAAAAAGATCTTGTTTACTATCAATTGTTCCTTAGATGATTGTGTTGGTAATATGCTAAAAATAAAGAAGAGTGTTTCCATAAAATATATTATTACCATTATACTTAGTTCTATTTTATATTTTTGCAATACATGAAAAATTCATGAATGAAGAACTTGATCAAATGCTTTGTAATAATCAATAAAAATAGGTGTATAAGAAACACCATCTTTACCAAATAAGCTAAGCTAGTTTTTATCTTCCCTAAAATGGTAATTAAACTGTACTTAAGACTTAATTGGTGAAAGAAACTTTGGCTCAGATGGTAGTAGCTTCCCAGTTACTTGAGACGTATAAAGCCTCAAGGAGGCCCAAAAGAGGTTGGGACCCCTCAGCCTTGACAGACTTCTGATTGTTTTGTCATGACCTCATACCATCCTGCTCAGAGCTGCCTACCTCTAGAGAGTAGAAAAGCTGCATCCCCTTGAATTAATGCCACCTCTGTGCTGAATATCCTTTCCATGCCATTATTAAATAGACTCCTTTTGTTAAGTGGTCTATTAGTGTCTTTTTTTTCCTAATCCTAAACCTGAACCATCAGACTGACTTGAGTTAGTTCTGACCAAGAACACTGGTATAAATATTAAAGTGTTTCCTATCAGCTTGATCAATAATTACTGAATCAGTAATAAGTTGCCCTTTATACCCTGGAATTTTTTTGGCATAATTTTTTTGTTACTTGGACAATATATTGTTTTATTAAGAGTGTTTATAACAGGTTTTTAGTGATACATGCTGTGAATATTTTGTATAAATTTTTTTAAATTGTCCTATATTTGGAACAGATAAAAGTGTCCTCCTCTTTTAGTACTAAATATGTCACTTCTGTTAGGAAAGGCAGGATCAGGCTTGTGTGTGAGAAGTAAAGTGGTTTGCTTATAATTCACACACTATTGTAAAGTGTTTGGGCTAATAATTGTGAATGTTATTCAGTTCTGCCACTTTCCAATTTTGTAGAAAAGTTAGAGTCAGTCCCCTCTTTTAACATAAATATCTTATCACTTATTATATTAATGGTGCAGACAATCCCTGTTTCGTGTTAGACTCAACTTGCATTTTTATTGTGTTGGACTTCTTGCAACCAGAGAGATAACATGAAATTTTTTGCATCATTTTTCAGGGGTTCTCTCACTCTCTCTTTTCTTGTCCTTTTTTCCTCAAGGTCTACATATTTCTATTGAGGTATTTTTTCTTTGTGCTTTTTTGAACATTTTGTATCCCTTTAAACTTTTACAGATAATATTCTGCTTGTTTCTTTCTTATTGACTTTACTTGGGTAATGTAGTGTTCAAGTTTTCTATTGCATATACATATATATATATATATTAGATACAGTTAATATTTATTTCATCTTCCAGTGGTTTGGGAGTATTTGTTAGCCTTCTTAGATGACATCTGCCTTTGTAGGGTTTGATGTCTATTCTAAAAAGTATTTCTTAATAGTTCTATCTTTCCTTCTATGGTTCCTACTTTAATAACCAATGTTATATATATATATATATATACATATATATATATATATATATATATATATATACACACTATTGTGTGCAGAGGCTGACATTTTTTATACTTTCTCTCAAGTGGATGCGAGAACATGTTCATTCATGATGTCTCAGCAAATTCCAGATTTTAATTTTTCTGTTTTGATACAGTTGCTGTGCTATTTGGATATTTAACCATCAAGAGGGGCTTTTAAAAATTCCAATCTAAGGATGCCCTTCACCTCTGCAAAATCTTTTAAGATATTAGAATTGTCTTTGCCATCTGTTTTGTTATTTTATAGGACAGTTTGCCCTAAGTGAAAATTTCTTTGACTTTTCCTTCTAAAATTATAGTTGCTCCTCAGTTTCAATTCTTATTTTGTCTCTTTCAGGTTTAAGAATGAAGTTATTTCTTACAATTGTGCTGCCCAGGTTGGCAATATGTTTACCATAACTCAGGTGTGATGATACCATTGACGAGGTAGCATGAATCCCTTACCGAAAACTGGCAAGACCTAGCTCCCACATTGCTATGATATAGTATTGGCACAAAATGAAAATCTTCAGTTCACTTCAAGGATACTCAAAATCTGCCCAACATAATAATCAGTGCCATCCATAGTGAAGCATTTCCAGAATATTATTTCCTTTATTTGATACAATTTTTCTTTCCCTCTTATGATGTCAGAACAAGAAAGAGTGATACCTGCTCTACTATCCTCTGTGACAAGTGGATCATCACAATGGTTTTGGGTATGGACAGCCTATAATCATGCTGCCCTACTCATTCCAGGACTCACTCCTCACTCTCCTAACCTCTTTCTCCACCATGATCCAACAGCCTTCTCACCCTAGAAGATCACTGTACTTCCATAATCCATTCCTCTGATTGGCGATTTCTTCTTGGAATTTCTATTTTAAAGAAAGTGATGAGGGCAGCCATGTTCATGTCTTCATTCCTCTGAGCTCTACCTCACTAGATCCAGATGGCTTAGGAAGGAAAAGTGAGGCTGGTGACCTTTCACAGCCCTCTCTCACTCAAAACAAAGTCAAATGCAGGTCATATCATTTCTCTAATGTCATGATCCTCTTCAAAACGAAGGATGAACACAACAACAACCTCCCACTTTTCAACTTCTGTTTGTGTGTTGTCTTCATCATCATGTTGGCTTCTTGAGGGCAGAAACCCACTCACATGTTCAGTTTGTATTTGTATTCTCAACATTTGGCACAATACCTGGCACATACTGGTGGCGGTTGTTGTCCTTCATCTTTAAAGAGGATCAAAATGAAATCACCACTGTAAAGTGAAATTTCAGTGTGTCCGACTGTGACTGATCAAACCAATACAAGCTCAGAATGCTCTACCACAGGTTGGGCACAGATAGACCATGTGAATATTTGGGTTGAATATCCCAAATTTGAATATCCTGAATTTACTTTGTGCTGTCTCACTTCTGCTTTGCTCAAAGAGCACAGCACCATTTCTTATGTGGGCACACCATGCTGAGCAGTCCTATGCCAGGGTCTCCCATGTTGCACAGTCAAATTCAAAGTTCTTAAGAGAGACCTCGAGAGTGTCCTTGTATTGTTTCTTCTGGCCATCATGTGATAGCCTGCCCCATTCAAGTTCTCCACATAGTTTTTTTGGAAAGCATACATTTGGCATTTGAACAACATAGCCAGCCCACATACTAAGCACTTAATAAGCCATTGTGAACTTGACTTTGAATCTTACATGAAGTTGCATCATACTGACCACCTTATTAACTCAGTCATTGGTGATGCCAGAGGTCAGTTCGCCAGCATTGCAGGGTTCCCTCCAGGCACTCAAAGCTATTATGATGATCGCTCTTCTTGGTACTTTCTCATTTGGCTACTGCCCTCATCGTCTCATGACATAGTTGATAGGGTAGGTTTTTGAGATGGTGGTCCTTACTATGAGTATCATTTCATTCTTCTCATCTTTTTCAATGGACTTGAGATAGAAATAATTCCCAGGAAAAGTTGTCATGCTGTTTTCATGAATGTGCTGCTCCTCAAAAGGAAGAGAATAAACACTTATTAAGCACCTATTATGTGCTTGGCACTCTGCTGAGCACTTTACAAACAGTATCTCATTTGGTCCTCACAACAACCATAGGAGGTCAGTGCTATTATCCCCATTTCACAGATAAAGAAATTAAAGCAAGCAGAGGTTAGGTGACTTTCTCAGGACCACGTAGCTAATAAATGTCAAAGACTGGATTTGAACAAAGGTCTTTCTGACTCAAGGACCAAGGCACTCTCCTCTACACTTAACTGCTAGTAGGAGTACTCCTGGATATGGAGCAGTCTCTGTGTAAAAAAAGTCTATCAAACGCACTATTCTTAACATCAACTGCCACTGATGGGCAAGAAAACCCAAGAGCTCTGGGAATAAAAGTGCAACCTTGACTGATCTCCCACACCCAAGTTTACTACAAGCCCCTACAAGCAACCTTAGGAAGATACAACTTGCAACTGCTTCTGTAGGTCCTCAAGTCCTCCATCCCCTTACCCCTATAAGTCATGGCTAATGAAAACCTGGCAAAGAAAGTTCTCATCACCAAAATCCTTGGCACTGTCACATCATTTAATATCAGAGACAGGTAGTTTTATGCATGGTTTTCTTGGTTGGTTGTTATCCTTCATTCTCAAAGAGGACCAAAATGACATCACCATGATAAACTCATGTTTCAGTTGTCCGGCTGTGGCTGATCAGATCAATACAAGCTCAGAATGCTCTAGCATAGATTGGGCACAAATAGTCCATGTGAAATGCATGGGAATTAGACTAAAGAAGATGCATTACTATCTATTTTGCTGTTATACCCTAAGGACCACTAGGACTT
This sequence comes from Potorous gilbertii, assembly GCA_028658325.1. Classification (NCBI taxonomy): domain Eukaryota; kingdom Metazoa; phylum Chordata; class Mammalia; order Diprotodontia; family Potoroidae; genus Potorous; species Potorous gilbertii. The sequence goes on from CM053770.1 coordinate 662,323,646, forward strand.
TCCATCTGATCTGCTACTTAAACCTTTTCTGTTGTTTCCTTCATTAGAATGTGAGTTCCTAGAGATCATGTCTCTGCTTTTCTATTTATATCTTTCATACTCAGCACAGTGCTTTCCATATAGTCATAACTTAATAAATGCTTTTTTAATTCATTCATTGTTGTCTCTTCATCTTTTTTTAACTAGTCTCTAGCTTGCTCTTTCCTTTCTATATTTATTACTATACAAGTGAATAAAATGACTGTTGTGTAATTGAATGAGAGGATTGGGATGTATGGATATATAATCATTTATTATTTATAACTACTATTATAACAATTGGCATTTCCATGGTGTTTTAAATTTTACCAAGAACTTTGTATACATTATTTCATTTGGGCTTCATAATAATCCTGTAAGGTAAGTGCTACAAATATTCTTATCTCAGTTTTACAAATAAGGAAACCAAGGCACTGAAAGTGAACTAGTAAGCTCACTTTATTAAGGGCCTTCCAATTACCACCTCTCAACAGCCTTTTCACTGGCTATCCTCCATACCAGGAAAGCTCTCACTATTCATCTTCTCCTCCTTATTTTTCTATTATCTTTCAAGGCTCAGCTAAAATTTTATTTTCTGCAAGAATTTTTTCCTAGTTTCTGCCAAAGTTTTGCGTGCATGCACACACACACACACACACACACACACACACACACACACACACACACACTGCTAATGCCTTCCCTCTGAGATTGCTTCAATTTTCATTATATATGTATATATACATATATATGTAATGTATACTATTTATATACGTTTATATACAGATAGACATATGTTTGTATTGCCTGTATTATAGACATACAGGTGTATATGGTCTACCTCATTAGAATATGAGCTCCCTGATAGCAGGAACCATGTATTTGCCTTTGTTTGTACCATGTACCTGGCATGTAGTAAGTGTTTAATAAATATGTATTGATGACAATGATTATGAAGCCTGCAAGTGATGGCTAAATTTGCTTTGCAGTGACATAGACATATAGTGGAAGGAAGAAACTGAGTTTAGTTAAGAATGGTCCTACTAAAGTAATACATCAGATGAGTATAAGATACAGAGCTTGATCCATAGCTGAGCTAGATGGTGTTTTGGAGAAGTCTCTATGATCCACCAGTGATAACCTAACCCCCTACCCAGAAGGCATATTACTCACTTTATGCATCATCAGGCCACAGATGACTAATTTAAAAGAAAGCTGGGACAGTGATACAAGTGATTACCCAGCACAAATTCTGCAGACCCTGGGAAGTCTGGTCATGGGATCAACACTATCATCTTTTAAGACAAATAATCTTCTAGATTTTTTTTACTGGGATTTGGGGGCATCAATTCAACTGTTTCCACTGATAAGTTCCATGCTTTCCTTCTCTCTTTCTCTCTTAGGGTTTCTGCAAGTTTTTTATATTTTCCCATGTTCTTTTCAAGCTTCCTAACAAGGGGTTCCTAAATCAGTCTCATCCAATTAGCATTATTTTGTACCTGGCTGTGACAAGGTAACTGAAAAATCAATGAAAACAATGGCAGAATGGCCTGAGTCCTCATGATTGAGTAGACTCCTAGGTGTCTTTTAAGTAGAATAATTTATGGAAACATTCTCTAAACACAGACATTTCCATTTGTGTCACCTTCACTCTTGAGGGGCACAGAAACCTCAAGAAATTTCGTAGTCTGTCTTCAAACTGATGTTTCTTAACCTCTTCCTCTCAGGATTAGGAATTCCTGGTTCTATACCTTAGAAGTCCCTAAAGGGTGGGCAGTCAAGGGGCACCCCTTCACTATGAATCTAAATAAAATATGGTCATTGAATTTTCTGCCACTCCAAAAGAGGGAACAAATATTGAAGAAAAATACATATACTCTGCTTTTCCAGAAAGATCAGCTAAGGAATAAAATGGAGAGAAATTTTTTTTCTCCCATGATTGAGCTTAAGCACCATCTTCTGCTTGAAGCCTTTCATAATTCACCTCCTGTCAATTGCCAACACCCTTTCACCCAAACCATTTTGTATATATTATACATCTGTGTTTGTTCACTTTACATTTGTGTTGTATATATTTCCATGTGTATATATTGGTTGTCCTGTTAGAATTCAAGCTCCTTGCAAGTAGGCATTGTGTCTTTCTTTATACTTCTATTACCAGCAATAAGCACAGTGCCTGACACATGAGGTGTTTAATAAATGCTTGTTAGTTAATTGATGCTTCAAGATTCTTGCTAACTTTGAGCTTCCCATTTCATGAACTTGAATATATTATAGGTACTACATCTATAGCAAGGGAACCCTTCCTAAATGTCTGTGTTCAATTTCTTTTCAGCATGTATATATTGAATAAATGAACTGATAAATTTAAAAGTACCTATTAAGTACTTATAATGTGTTAAGCACAGTACAAAGTGCTAGGAACATGTATGAAAGTAAAGACAGTCTCTGTCATCATGGAGTTTACATTCTAAGCCATCTACAATAGATGTCTCTTCTTAACCCCATATAACCTGGCTTCTGACCCTATAAATCCGATGGCCTTTGCTTAATCCTCATTTTACCCAACCTTTCTTCAGCCTTTGACACTGTTGATCACTCTCTCCTCTTTGGTACTCTCTTCTCAAGGATTTTGGGACATAATTCTCTCCTGGTTCTCCTCCTACCTGTCTGACAACTCCTTCTCTGTCTCCTTTGCTGGATCTTCCTTCAAATCATATCCTCTAACTGTAGATGTTCCTTTGGGTTCTGTCTTCTCGTCTCCTTCTATACTATTTCACTTGGTGATCTTATCAGCTTCCCTGAATTTAATTGCCACCTCTATGCTGATGATTCTCCAGTCTACCTTTGCTACCCCAATCTCTCTGCTGATCTCCAATCTTTCATCTCCAACTGCCTTTCAGACATCTCAAACTAGATATCCAGTAGATACCTTAAATTCCTATGTCCAAAACAGTACTCGTTATCTGGCACTCAATATATAGAGTTATAACACATGCCTATGCTTAGGAAACTCATTATCTAGTTAAGGAGATTATGTATGTGCATCAAAATGTAAGTCATTTGCAAAATTGGTGCATGCCAAATTAACAGTATAGAAATTCAAAGGAGGATTGCCAGGGGATGGAAATATTGGGAAAACATTTTATAGAGATGGGATTTAAGAGGAACCTAATTTTTGCCTTCAAGAAGCTTATAGAAACTGACAGCCTAGTCAGGGAGGTGAGACAGGTGCTCATGAAATAACTAGAGAAGAGCCCAAGACAATAAAATTAAGTTTTAAGATAAGTGAAACAGACAAATGTTGTGGGAGTTGAGGAAGGAGAGAGATTTGTAGAGTAGTATATCTATCTTCAGTTTGCCTCATGGATATCACTTTGGAGCTTAGATTCTAATATAAACTTCAGTAGAAATCAACTCAGAAGTTTAACAACCCTTGAGAAGAAGACAGTCAAAAGACAGTCCTGAAGAAGAGGGAAGGAAAAGTCTCTCCTTCAGGGAAGGGAGGGAAAGGACTATTCTGGCAAAAGGTTAGGTAGAAAGATAGATAGATTTCCAGATATGGTTGTAATATAGAGCATTCTTGATTAATTGTATTTCTTTTTATAAGGCAAAGTTAAATCTGGAGATGGAAGAAGGAATTGGTGGGGGGGAGGTTTGGAGGTTCTTTAGAAATAACTGTGATTTTTTAAAATTGCACTAATAAAACTTTTGTTCAGTTTTTTTCAATAACGTCCAACTCCTCACGACTGAATTTGAGGTTTTCTTGGTAAAGATATTGGATTGATTTTCCATTTTCTTCTCCTGTTCACTTTACAGATGAGGAAACTGAGGCAAACAGGGTTAAGAGATTTGCCCAGGGTTACACAACTGGTAAGTTGTGAAGCCAGATGTGAACTCAGAAAAATAAGTATTTCTGACTCCAGTTTCATTACTCTATCCCCTGCAGCCCCTACTTGCCCTACTTAAATTTGAAAATACAAAACAAAAAAGAAGAGAAGGGTCAGGACCATTTATGTTCTCTACAACCCAGAATTCTGCCTCTGAGAGTGGTAGTAAGAGATAAAGGGAATGAGAACAAAAACACACACTTGGTCTCCCAAATGTCAATCTGATAAAGTCAGGTATGCATTCCCAAGGACCAAAGCTGTCATTATTATCCCACTATGAATCTCTCATCCTTCTTAAAAAATAGCTCAGGAGGCCCAGCCCAGTGTGCAGCACATGGAACAGACTTCAGGATGCCACAGGAAGCAGTTCCCAGATTGCTCAACTCACAAATGCCACAGGCAGCTTCAAAGGTCAGTGGGAGGGCCCCTTCAACCAGGAGAGGGGAGCCTGGTCTGGACCTCCAGCATTAGGCACTACAGCAGCAACTGCCATTTTTGGAGTTTTCCACCTAGAGCCCCTAAGGGAACTGAATATCTGATAAGAATCTCATCCCTGAGTGGCAGCCCTGGAAAACCTCCGCCTAAAGCCCTTGGGGGAACTGAGACACTGATCTGATTCTCATCCCTGAGCTCCACCCAGAGGTGAGGAGGTGCACTGTCTGTGGAGCTAGAGGCAGTTGTGGTGAGGGAATTCCAATTGCAGATTCTGGGCAGAAAAGTTTTTGGTTGCTCCCAGACCAGTGTGCAGGCAAGGAGAGGAGTAAACTCCTCTCTCTTGATTATGCCATCCTGGAGGAATTGAAAACTTACAGGTCTCAAAAGTCAAGTAACTGGCTGGGAAAATGCCCAAAAAAGGGAGAAAAAATAAGACTATAGAAGGTTACTTTCTTGGTGACCAGATATTTTCTCAGATGAGGAAGAACAAAGTATAACATCAAAGGAAGTCAAGGCTTTCATGCCTAAAACTTCCAAAATAAATATGCAATGGTCTCAAGCCATGGAAGAGCTCAAAAAGGACTTTGAAAATCAAGTAAGAGAGGTGGAGGAAAAATTGGGAAGAGAAATGAGAGCAATGCAATAAAATTATGTAAAGCGAGTTAAAAGCTTGCTAAAGGGGACCGAAAAAAATGCTGAAGAAAATAACACCTTTAAAAATAGGCTAATACAATTGGCAAAAGAGGTCCAAAAAGTCAATTAGAAGAATACTTTAAAAATCAGAATTAGCCAAGTGAAAAAGGAGGTTCAAAAGCTCACCGAAGAAAATAATTCTTTAAAAATGAGAATGGAGCGGACAGAAGCTAATTACTTTATGAGAAACCAAGAAATTACAAAACAAAACCAAAAGAATGAAAAAATAGAAAATAATGTGAAATATCTTATTGGAAAAACAACTGACCTGGAAAATAAATCCAGGTGAAACTATTTAAAAATTATGGCACTACCTGAAGGCCATGATCAAAAAGAGCCTAGACATCATTTTTCATGAAATTATCAAAGGAAACCGCCCTGATATTCTAGAACCAGAGGGCAAAATAAATATTGAAAGAATCTTCAGATCCCTTCCTGAAAGAGATCCAAAAAGAGAAATTCCTAAGAATATTGTAGCCAGATTCCAGAGTTCCCAGGTCAAGGAGAAAATACTGCAAGCAGCTAGAAAGAAACAATTCGAGAATTGTGGAAATACAATCAGGGTAACACAGGATCTGATAGCTTCTATATTAAGGGATCAAAGGGCTTGGAATATGATATTCCAGAAGTCAAAGGAACTAGGATTAAAACCAAGAATCACCTACCCAGCAAAACTGAGTATAATACTTCAAGGAAGAAAATGGTTATTCAATGATATAGAGGACTTTCAAGCATTCTTGATGAAAAGACCTGAACTGAATAGAAAATTTGACTTTCAAACACAAGAATCAAGAGAAGCTTGAAAAGGTAAACAGGAAAGAGAAATCATAAAGAACTTTCTAAAGTTGAACTGTTTACATTCCCACATGGAAAGATAATACATGTAACTTTTGAGACCTTTCTCAATATTTGGGTGGTTGGAGGGATTATATACAGAGAGAGAGAGAGAGAGAGAGAGAGAGAGAGAGAGAGAGAGAGAGCACAGGGTGAGTTGAATGAGAAAGGATGATACCTAAAAAATTAAATTAAATTAAGGGATGGGAGAGGAATATATTGGCAGGAAAAAGGGAGAAATGGAGTAGGGCAAATTATCACTCATAAAGGAGGCAAGAAAAACCTTTTTCTGTGGAGAAGAAAAGGGAGGAGGTGAGAGAGAAAAAGGGAATCTTACTCTCTTCACATTCAGCTTAAGAAGGGAATAACATACTCACCCACTTTGCTCTGAAAGTATATCTTGCACTACAGAAGGGTAGGGGAGAAAGGGAGAAGTGGGGTGAAGGAGAAGGGAGGGCAAATGGGAGAAGGCAGTAATCAGAAGTAAACACTTTTGGAGACAGACAAGGTCAAAAGAGAGAATAGAATAAATGGGGAGCAGGATAGGATAGAAGGAAATATAGTTAGTCTTACACAACATGACTATTATGGAATTCTTTTGCAAGATTACACATATACAGCCTATATTGAATTGTTTGCCTTCTCAGTGGGGATGGGTGGGGAGGGAGGAAGAGAGAGATGGGAATCCAAAGTATTAGGAATGAATGTTGAGAATTGTTTTTGCATACAACTGGGAAATAAGAAATACGGGTAATGACGTATAATGGCCCTATAAGAAAAGAGAAAAGAAGGGGATGAGGGAAGGGAGGGGTGTCATAGAAGGGAGGGTATATTGAGGGAAGGGGTAATCAGAATGCAAGATATTATGGGATGGGAGGAGGGGAGAGATGGGGAGAAAATTTGGAACTCAAAATTTTGTGGAAATGGATGTTGAAAACTAAAATTAAATAAATAAATGAAAAATTGAAAAAAAACTTGGGATAAAAATAACAACTGTAACAATAACAACTGGTATTTACACAGAACTCTGAGGTTTAGAATGCTCTTTACAGACATTATCTCACTTGATCCTCACAATAGTTAGGAGATAGAAGTAGTGAAGGACTGAAGGTGTCATTGCCCCTTTATATATATAAGAAAACTGAGGCAGAAAGGTTAAAAAGATGTTGGACATCATATTTCAAGAAATCACACTCTAAAGTCACACAGCTTAGACCAGAAGCTGGCTTGAAATCCAGGCTTTTTCTGACTTAAGTCCAATACTGTCAATTCAATTTTTGTTCATTTCACTTTATTCAATTAAACAAAATCTTTCTTCTCTTCCTCCTACCTTCCTCCATTAAAAAGAAAGAAAAACCAAACCCTTATAACAAAACATACATAGTTAAGGGAAACAAATTCTTAAATTGGCTACATCTAAATATCTGTTTGCCCCTCTGAGTTCATTGCCTCTCTGTCAGGAAATGGATAACCTGTTTCCACATAAATCCTTTGAAATATTATTTTTTCATTGTTTTGATCAGAGTTCTTAAGTCTGTGCAGATTCTTTGTAATCCATTCTGCTATCCTATTCAGTTTTATGGGTAAATTCAAACCATTCACATTCACATGCCTTTGCCCTCCCCACACAACCCTACCCAATGTATTCCTTTCTTCTTTTAAAATCATTAAAACCTAATAAAATCACCCCCAAGTCCTCTCTCTTATTAGATTCCCTCTGTGATCCTTGATGATCATGGGGCTTAAGGGGACATACACATATTAACCCTTCCCTTAACATAACTATTTTATCTTTGTTTAGTCTCATGATTGCACACTCATTTTTAACTTTTTATGTTTCTGTTAACTTCTGTCTTTGTATTTCAATGTTTCTACTCACTCTGGTCTTTCTGTCAGGAGTGCTTGGAAGTCCTCTGTTTTAATAAAGATCCAATGTTTTTCTCCTGTACCATAGTACTCAATTTTGGTGGAGATGTTATTCTCAGATGTAAACCTATATCTTTTGCCTTCTGCAATATCATACTCCAAGCTTTCCATTTCTTTCATGTGGTGGTTGCTAAGTTATGCATGATTCTGAATATGGCTGATTTCTTTCTTTCTGGCTACTTGAAGTATTTTTCTTGAACTTGAAAACTCTAGATTTTGACTCTAACTTTCCTAGGAATTTCCATTTGGAGGTTTCTTTCAGGAGGTGGCTAATGAATTCTTTTTATTTCTACCTTACCCTCAATTCTAAAAGATCTGGGCAAGCCCTGGACCTCCAACCCAGGCAAAGATCCTCTCCTCAATCCACACTGCATCTGGGGAATAAACTACAGCTGATAGCTTGTACTTGTTACTTCTCCTTCACAGTGGCAGACCCTTCTGCTGGATCTGAGATCTTTGCTAGCCCTACTGCATAGCACTAGGCTTTATCCAGTATGCAAAATGGAATGCTCTGCAAGTCATACTCCTAACAACCCCATTCATTTGATTTCTTGAAATATAATGTCCAACATCTTTTCTGATCAGAGATTTCAGGTATCCCAGTGATTCTTAATTCTCCTTAACATGTTTTTTGATAGGAGATACCTAATATTCTCTTCTTTGTTTTTCAGTCTTTTGACTTTGTTTGATATTTCTTGTCTCATGGAGTCATTAACTTCTACTCAGTTCCTTTTAATTCTCTAGAAATCTGTTGCTTGGGTTAGATTTTTCCACCTCTTACATCAAGCTGTTAATTATTTCTCTAATTTCCTTCTATATTTCTCATTTGTTGATGAGATAAGTAGGTGGCACAGTGGATAGAGTTCTGGGGCTGGAATCAGGAAGATGTGAGTGCATAAAACAGTGTTAAATACTTACCAGCTGTGAGACCTGGGCAAGTCACTTAACCTCTGTCTGCGTGTTTCTTCATTGAGAAAATGGGGATACCATTTCCCAGGGTTATTGTGAGGATAAAATGAGATAATGTTTTTAAAATACTTTGCACTTTTTGCAAATGTACTTTTTAAATGCTAGCCATTATCATTATTTTTCTATGGTTTCCTCTAGCACCCTCAGTTCATTTATAAAATCATTTTAAAACTTTTTAAAACCCTTGCTTCCTTTGCTTCATTTCCTCAAGAATTCTAGTTGAACTTGTGTCTAAGCTATGTTTTTCTTTGAGGCTTAGCAAATATATTTTTGTGAGTCATTCTCTTCTGGGTTTGTGGCTTAGGTGTTCCTGTGACCAGAGTAGCTCTTATGATAGAATTATCTTTTTATTTGTTTGTTTGTTTGCTCATTCTTCCAATTTGACTTTCCAAATTTAGACTTTGCATTAGCGTCAGTCTCTATGAACTTCTGGGCCCTGCTTGTTCCTGTTTTTTGTCCTCTTGGAACCTGTTGCTGTTCCTCCAAGGACTGAATATTGTGTTATTCAAAGATCTCAGATAACACTCAGACTGGGAACCTGCAAGCTTTCAGTGTACTCAAAGCAGTCTGATCCAGATTGAAGTCTAAATTCTATCCTGGTTTTAGTTCTGCAAGCTGTTGATCTGGTTTGGATCTCAGTGGCATAACTGTGGGATTGCCCCACTGGACATCCAGTAGACTTTTGCTAAATTCAGCCACCATCAGTGGCCTCCAGAAATCTCTGGAGGGTCAGAGTGACAAAACTGTGGATTTCACTCTGCTCTCATCTCTTTCTCCCCCATCCTACCCCCCTAGTCATTGTGCTATAGTCTTCAAACTGGGATGAGAAGCTAGATAAGGGAAACCCCCCCACTCTTCTGCCAGTTTCTGTTCCTGTTCTTGGCACAGTAAAGATCCTCAAGTCTACAATCACTCCACCCCCAGGCAGAGGTTCTCTCTTCACTCCACACTGAATCTGGGGAATAAACTCTAACTGCTAGCTTACACTTCCTCCCAGTGGCAGACCCCTTTTCTGGATCATTTCTGGTCCTGGTGCACAACAGGAGACCTTGTCCAATATGCAAGTTGGAATGCTCTGTGAGTCACACTCCTAGATCAACCCTGTACAAAATGTGAACAGACCTTTCTGTCTCCCTATGATAACCTGGACTGGAAAAATAATTCACTGCATTATTTTTTCTTTTAGTTCCCAAATTAATAGAGTCTGGCATGTTTCCCCAGTCTTTGTGGAGGAATTGTAAGGGCTAACCGGATTATATTGCTTGCTCTTATTCCACCACCTTGACTGGTCTCCTTATGAGTTCCATATTTGCTACCTGCTGTGTAAAGTATGAGAGACAGCATTACCTAGTGAGTAGAGAACAGGTCTCGGAGTCAAAAAGATTTGGGTTCAAATCCTGCCTCTAACTCATAGTAGGCATAACATTTAAACTCTCAGCGTGCAAGGCAACTATTTCAGATGCAAAATATTTGCTGATCTGCATTAGAAAAATCAGTTTTATTGCCAGAACATTCCTACATCACTGAAAACACAGGTCTAGACAGCAAAAATTATAATTCCGCTTCATTTGTCCAAACTTTACCTTATAGTCCAGTGTGATCTCATTGATATGAGTGAAAATGGGCATCGTAATTACAAATTCTTATTCATTTAAAGGTCCCAGCTCTAACTCAAAGTCTTTTCTCAGTACTCCTAGTGTTATTTATTCTTGGCAAGAGGGTCAAGTGGGAACCATTTTTCTTGGAATTGTTCTATCTCCCATGCCTAGCCCAGTGTTTGCTTGATATGGCAAGTGCTTAATAGATGCTTGTTGAATTAAATGGAATCAGACTGTAGTGGTGGCCTTATCGTTTCTCTCTCTTTCCTTTTCTGGTTCAAAAGAGATCCTTAATAAAAACTGCTTGTCTCAGGGGAAACTTCAATCTCACTGTCTCCTTCCAGGTGCCACACTTAATGTTCTATGTTTAACAACCCCTTGGGGATTACATTTAAATCCTGGAAAAATCTTCAAGCAGCGATATACTGGTGACAGGAAACTGCCCTCCCCAAGGGAACTCAGGTACGTTAGGAAGAGCTCCATCAGGCTGCTGGAAGAGAGGGTGAAAGTATAGTGGAGAAGGGCTCTTCAGTAGCTATTTACAAAAGGAGATGCTCTCAAATCACTTCATCTCCATGGGACTTAAGGTGATGTGTTGTTGTTGTACCTGAGGTTAGAGATTTCTTGAATTACAAAGTCTGGGAATAGCCTAGGGTTAGAGAAAGATTTCTAGGTCAAGCTACTCCATTCCCCTCCCTACAGAGGGGAATACATTTTTGTCTAGCATCCAAGGGACTCCACAAGTTGATGCCACTAAGACTTGCCGGTCCTATCTCATATTACTTTGTTCTACCCATTCAACATAGCATTAAAGCTGAATACTCCTGATACTTTCTCAGATCCATGCCTTTGTTGACATGCATCGCCATGTCTAGAATGCCTTCCTCACTCCCACCTTTTGAATTCTTCTTTCTCCTTAAATTGTGTTGAATTTGTAATCTTAGCAATGTGGATACTACTTCAATACATGGAAACCACTATTCTTCCATGCTTTTTCATCCAACTCATCCATTTCCTTCCACAAGCCCACTCAAAGGGCTGGAATAAGTACTCTGAAGAGTTGTGGGGGCTGCCAAGGTCATCTGAAGCCATTGCCTTATACATGATGGGTAGTCAATATCACCGAACCCAGATCTCTGAGTATTTCATGCATAACAAAGGAGCATATATTGATTCATTCCTTTCTCTCCCTACATGACTTGTCCACTTCCTATTCCAGTCATATAACTTTCTAATGATGTCCAACATGGACACTAGGCAGTCTTCATTTACTCAGCTTTTCTTTGTGAATTATTAGCCTATGCTCTTTTGCATAATTATAGATTCAAATCAGGAGGCTCTATGAGGTTCTGAGAATTGATATAATCAACAAACAGAGTTATCAACACACTGAAGCAATTGAAGGATTTGACCTTCTATGGGGAATTTCTTTTGGACAAGCATTCTCTGCGGGACATCGTGCATGACAGAGGCAAACATCATTGGTAAGCATTCATCTCCCTTATTTATACCCCACTTGATGTTAATAATCAGAGGGTCATCAGAAACATTATTTCTATTGTTAAATCTTTGAAGAAATTTGCATGACTTTGATACACATACATGGGAAAGACTAAAGAAGCTATTAAAGCCTTGTTTTGCTCCATTGAGTACAAATTTTTTTACCTAAAAAAAAAAACCAGCACAATGTAGTTCCATGTTCTCTGTATCTTTCAGTCAATCATGTAAAGATCATTTGTAGAGTCTTTTCCATTATCATTAAATATCTTCATCAAAGATCCCCTTAATATGTGTTCAGTTGTTCTCAAAAACATTTTGCAGACACAGAAACTTAGGTAGAACAGTAAATTAAGCACTGGACTAGAATTCAGGAATAACTGAGTTCAAATCCTGCCTCAGACAATTATTTTTGTGACTCTGGACAAGTCACAACTTTTCTTTGCCTTGGTTTCCATGCCTGTAGAATGGGAATAATAGCCCCTGACCCATAGAGTTGTGAGAGTCAAAAAAGTTGACATGTGTAAAGCACTTTGGAAACCTTAAAGTGTTATATAAGTGCTAGTGATAGTCATTAGAATGTGAGCTCCTCAAGGTTAAGGATCATGGTCCTGCCTTTCTTTGTATTCACAGCATTTAAAATAATGCCTGGTACATTTTGTTATTTTGTTGAGTTGTTTTCAGTCATGTTTGACTCTTCATAACCCGATTTGGGGTTTTCTTGACAAAGATACCACAGTGGTTTGCTATTTCCTTCTCCAGCTCATTTAACAGATAAAGAAACTGAGGCAAACACAGTTAAGTGACTTTCCCATGGTTACTCTGCTAGTAAGTATCTGAGGTTGGATTTGAACTCAGGAAAATGAATCTTCCTGACTTTCAGGCCCAGAACTCATTTACTGCACCACCTAGTTTCCCCATAGCAAATGTCTAATAAATTTTTGTAGATTGACACGAAAAAATAGTCTAATAATAAAACTCATTGCAGAAGTCAAGAAGGTGGAACAACCTTCTTTTTTCTGAATAGCTGGCAAATTATCAATTTCTTAATGGACTTGCCCAAGCTTAGAGATGAGGTCTGGAGGACCTGGGTCTATCAAATAAAGCTGAATGATAGCAGAGGATACTTCTACATTGGAGAAGCCAAGTACCAACAAAAGGAGTAGCCTAAGACCCGACCTGGCTGACTAGAAGACCTGAACACTGAGGTGACAGTACAGAGCCAAGGTGAAATGTAACAATGCCACAAACTGTTTTCTGTTGGTTGTTGTTCTTTGAGCTCAAAGAGGACCAAAATGACATCATTATGTCAGGATCAAGGTACAGTGTGTCTGCTGTGACTGATCAGATCAATATGAGCTCAGAAGTCTCCACCACAGGTCAGGTACAAATAGCCCATAGGAACATCTGGAGTGAAGATGTCTTTAAATTTGTTTTCTATTCATGATGTTTAAGTATCAACTTCCCAGAGAGAATAAGACAGTAGTATTAAATTAATGAATCTTGTCAGTGCACACTTAGAAGTGTTTTATGTCTAGCATTTCCTTTGTGTGCAGGAAATAAAAAACTGTGTTAATACTTTTATTGCCTTCCTCCATTCCACCAGACTGTAAGCTCCATGAGGAAAGGAACTATGTATGCTTTATGTAAATTCTGCATCAGTCCATTACCTTTGACAGGATCTTGCCCACAGAAAGTGCTTAATAAATGTTTGCTGAATAAATCTTTGAACGTATGCCTGCGATAATTTCTGCTTCTCTCTTTGAACATAGCTCCTCATCTTAGGCTTAAATGTTCCATCTAAAGGGATCTTAAACCAGAATTGTAATCATGTGGTTTCTCCTCTGAGTCCCATAAAATCTCAGCCTTCACTTACAAGTATTATATCTTGTAAATACGCAGCTTATTTATGGGTTCAGTGAAATTAAGCACCCATTGTGTCTAAGGCATTGGCTTCGGATGAGTTTGGCACCCCCATTCCCTTCCCTCGTCTTGCTGTCCACATCACAATGCTGTCATGTGAAATTTCTAGCTTTCTTGAAAATCCAAAACAGGGGACACCTCTGACTCTAGGCATTTACTGATCATCCAGATTTATTGGTGTTCTCTAGCCACTGTCCTCACCCTTACCTATACATGCATACATACAAACACACCCACACCGGTCAAAATGGCTTTGAATCTACTTTAAATTTTGCATTTATTTATCTGTGTATTTATTGTTTCCATGCAAGTAGACTGTAACCACTTCATGCACAGTAACTTATTTTTATCTTTGTATCTTTAGCACACAGTAGAATGGCTAGCACATTACAAATGCTAAGTAAAGGCTTTTGGAATGAATGAATGGAAGGAAGAACAGAGATGAATACGACATAGCCCTGCCTTCAAGGACCTTTCAATCTAATATGAGCCATGATGTATGTTCCATCCTGGCAACAGATTGATTCAAGCAAAGGCTGGATGACCACTCATTGATTGTGTTACAGTTATTTTTTAGGTGCAGGTTTGATCAAATGGCATCAGATGACATCTGAGATGATATGATTTTGATAAGTGAGGCTTTGATCAGAAGACTGGGTTGGTGAGAGAATTCAGTATCATGCCATATGAGGATCTACTGGAGACACTGGGGGTGTTTAACTTGGAAAAGAAAAGACTTGAGGGGAGGGAGGATGTTCAGTGGTTTTTCAGTTGAATCAGAAAAATCTCGGAGTCAAAAAGAATCTTTGAAGTCATCCTGGCCAACTGCCTGCTTCAAGTTTGCCTTTATAGCATCCCTAAGAAATGTTCACTCGACCTTTCTGCTTGAAGACTTCCAGCGATGAGGAACTCTTCCTTTATTTTAGCTCTAATTGTTAAGAAATATTTCCTATAAATGTGAAATATTGAATGTAGAACCCCTACTCCATGTGGGGTCTTCAGAAAAGCTACCTCCTAAAACGTGAACCCCTGTGAGTCCCTCTTTGGTCCTAGTTCTTCCCTTTGGCACCAAGCAATTGAATTTAGTATTCATACAACACCCATAACATCATGAATATTAAATATCAGATCTGCGTCTTCACCTAAAATAAGGGAACCTTGTTGTCTTCTTGACCAAGTCTTTGAAGAAAAGTTGAAACAGGTGAGTAATTCTTGGGACGTTGTTACTTCTCTCTAGGAAGTAATCCCTAAATCAGTCTGCTACTGGTCAAAGCCCTAAATATTCCCCAGGCTCGTAGTTATGTATAAAGAAGCAATAAATACCACTGTGTGTGTATGTGTGTATGTGTGTATATACACACATATACATATATGTATACATGCATATATACACAGATAGAAAGTAATGACCAGGGACAAATGTCAATGCCTCCAGAAAATGAGGTCCATATGACCACAGTCCAACTTTGTTTGAAATCAAACAACGTTAATGTATCACACCAGAGGGCTAGTCCTCCCAGAGCACCCCATACATCCAAGGTATGGCTTAAAAGCTATTACCCTGACCTTATCAATAAGAGGATTCCAATCATTGCACTATACCCTAGTAAACGAGCTGAGACGGCAAACAAGTGACTCTGCAGAAATAAAGTCCAGAGTCCAGTAGCAGGAGCATCATCCAGCAAATCCCACAGGAATCACAAAATACTTCATCTGGCAGAAGTAAGGAAAAAGCAAGAGGAGGGGAGAAGAAAGGCATGCTGTGATGCCTGGGGTACAGTCAACAAAAAGCAGCAGCCAACTGAGCAGACAGGCTGTCCTAGAGAGAACAGCATGATGATGGTACCAGAAGATATTGTTGTACCCCAGCAAAACCTGAGGACAGAGGCACCCACTTGTGTATACCCCACGAAGGCTCCTAGGTGACACCATAGTGCACAGAGCGCTGGGCCTAAGATCAGGAAGGCTTATATTCCCAAGTTCAAATCTGGCCTCAGACTCTTACTAGCTGGGTGACCCTGGTCAAATCACTTCACCCCATTTGCCTCAGTTACCTCATCTGTAAAGTGAACTGGAGAAGAAAATGGCAAACCACTCCAGTATCTTTGCCAAGAAAACCCCAAATGGGATCACAATGTGTCAGACATGACTAAAAATATGACTGAACTGTATACACCCCCAACAACTTGTATTCACTTCATGTAGAATTATTCCTTCCACATCATGATTTTTCCTATCCCAGTTTTGATATGTCATGGGTCAGCATAAGAAATTGGAATTTTGGGGAGTTTTGTGAGATCCACAGACAATATGTGAAGGATGGCAGATGACCCAGAAAAAGTTTAGAAACTCAGAAATGCATAAAATATATGCATAGGATCATATAATATCAACATATTTTATCTTTTAATACCATAACGACTCAGAATTCTTGTGTTATGAAGGGCCAGAAGATTTGATGTGTATTTTTCAGATTGTGGGGGCACAGAGCCCCTAACTCCTACAAGATGGAAGAGCTAATGGTATATATCACCCACACGGGCAAGCTGCTAATATGTTTCATATATGTGAGACCCAATACACAATTGTGTGTACAATCTTCTCACCAAAACTATGTATGTACATGGGAGAGTGTGTCCCAGGTTTATTTTTTTTATGATGAATACCTTTTCTTTGAATGAATTGTGTCCTTTGTCTGGCTAGTAGAAATTCAGGCTCATGAGCCTTTGGGTATATCCAGATTCACAGAGTAGGATTAGCTTTCTAGGTGCTCCCCAGGTTCTCCTACTTTAGATGAATAATGAAGGTTAAGGTTTGCGAAAAGCTTTCTTTAAAATGGGCCTATGAATGAGGTAGTATTATCTCCATTTGATAAATGAAGAAAATAAAGTTCAAAGAAGATAACGGCCTGCCCTGGATCACAGCACCGAGTGCTGGGGCCAAAATTCCAATCCAGGTCTTTTCGAATTCTCTTCAGATCTCATTGTGATTCCCTTTTACAAGTAGGCAAAGTAAAGACGTGGAGAAATTCAATGGAACACCCTAAATCAGTGAGTAAATGAGCTTTCGGACTGATGTCCTAACCTAGAAATCAATGGAAAACAGAAATACTATTTTTAAAACAGGCAAACTTTGCACAGAAAATTTTGCACCAATGGCATGTCAAGGGCCAATTGTCTGTCACCAATAAGTGAGCCCAGCATTATATCTATACACTCTTATGGCATGGAATTGGCAATAATGCTTATAGTTGTAATTCATAGAATGCTTTAAAATATGCAAGGCGTTTTATATAGATTATCCATTGGAGCTTCAAAGTAGCCATCTAGGTGAGTCACCACAAGCAGGAGTGGAACCACTTTAAAGATAAGGAAACTGAGGTTCAGAGAAATGAGATTTGGGCCATAGTCACATAGTAAGTACAAGAGAGAGGATTTAAACCCAGATTTTCCTGACTTCAAAACTAGCATTCTACCTATCTGCTCTGGCCAGCTGTCTCTGACAATAAGCTAGAAGAATGTATTGGGGCATAAAGAAAGGCAGGTTTTCTTAACTGCAGAGATAGGTGAGTAGATTTCAAAGATCAGGACACCAAAAAGACTTTCTGTGTGAACTTTCAACTTCCATCATCCACAGAGATGTCATTGACTCTTCCCCTTAGGATGGAATCCTATTGAAAAGGAAAAAAAATGAACCACTCTAGCAAAAGAAAAGTCTCCTTTAAAGTAGGATACTTGTGACCATCTTTGTTGTTAATAGCTCCCCTTATCTGAAATACAGTGACATCATTCTAATTCAATTCCACTCAATAAATATTCATAAGATCATGGATTTGGAACTAGAAGGAACCTTAGAGTCACTGAGTCTAAATCCTTCATCTTAGAGATGGGGAAAACAGCACATGGAGACATTAAGTAACTTGACCAAGGTCACACTGGTAGTAGGTAGCAGAGATAGAATTTGTACCCATGTTTTCTGACTCCAAATCCATTTTTCCATCCCTTTTCTCATATTGCCTCTCCTTTTTTATAAATTGAATTCAATCCTGATTATTTACATTTTATCCATCTTTCACGCTGGCTTGCAAGCTCAAGCTATAGTAATGGAAGAGAAATGGGGACTTTGGAGCATGCCCAGTTATCTAACATGGAAGCACCTTGCTCCTGGGAGAAGATATCCTGAGTTCCCCCACTAAGCAGCCACCTTAGATTGCCTACATATCTGGAACATGCTACATCTTACAAATTACCAGATTGAAGCAGCCTCTATCTCTTTCCCAAAGCTTCCAGAAAGGGTGAATGAAAGTTAGCATCTACCCATAGTATGTATGCCATGAGCTGAAACAGAGAAGAGGGTAAAGCTACCTTCTTCTACTCTCCCCTTTTGCCCCACAGTCCCAAGAAATGACCTTGGGTTTGGGATTCTTCATTTTGATCTATTTTTATGTGTCCTTTTCAGTTTTAAGCACAGGCCTCATGCCCCACCACTGGACCCAGGAGTTTGAGTCATAGTGACCTCAGAGACAGGATCCCAGGCTGGATGTTGCAGCTAGCCACGCTAACGGAAAATCTGTGAGAAACCAGGATGCCTGGGACTCGAGCCCAAGGGGGATTTTGGACTTGAAATTTGGAACTGTTTCTTGTAGTAATTGAGCAAAGCTGTGAATATTCTAGTCTATAAAACCTTCTGTTCTATACAGGAACTAAGCTAAGCTGTGAAGCCTTTCCTCCCCAGAGCATGAGATAGGGCTAGCTATGGCTTTTGTATTATGGAGTATGTTTGTATATTTACTGGATATTTATGAAGTAAATATTCCTTTGTAAAAGGTAATCTGCTTACTAAGTGGCTAAATGGAACTAGGGTGCAAAGGACCTACCCCCAACACTTGGGGAAACAAAACCAATGGAGGTTAGGGAATTAACAGAGAGACTGATCACTCCAATTTCCACCTAAATGTACTAGAGAATACTGGGAGAGGGGTGAAATCTAATCCAACTGAGGGGTCCAGGGTAGTCACTGCTAGAGAATCATATATCATCCTTCGACACTTGTCCTGTAGGTGCCCCATCTGGATTCTAGGACTTAGAGTTGAAGAGGACCTTAGATGCCATCTAGTTTCATTGTACAGATGAAGAGACCAAGGCACTGAGAGGTTAAGGAACTTACTCAGGGTCACACAGCTATGGAAGCTGGATTCAAATCTAGGTCTTCCTGGCCCCAAGTCCAGTGACCTATCCACTAGACCACAGTGCCTCTCTAATATCTGTATTATCTAGAATTTCATGTCCAATTCTGGGCACGCCATACTAGGAAGGAGGCTGAAAAGCTGGTGTGCAATCAGAGGAGGAGGCTAGGATGCTCTCTCCCCACTCTACCACATACTCAGCAAGCGGCCAGCCAGCCTTTGTCTAAAGACCTCCATGGAGAGGGAACCGTGGTCTCTCAAGGCAGGCCATTCCCCTTTCCTAATTGCTGGGCAGTTTTCCCCTTGCATTAAGCTGAAATTTACTTCTTTTCAACTTCTGCCCACTTCTCCTGGTTATACCGTATGTGCCAAGGAGAATCAATCGAATCCATCATCCACATGATAGGCCTTCAAATACTTGAAGACAGCTCTTACTACCCCTTTGTCTTCTTTTCTCTAGACTAAAAATTCTCATTCCTTTAATTGACCATCACAAGACATAGACAGGAGACCTCTCCTCTCTCCCCACTAATCTTATTTTCTTTCTCTAGATGCTTTCCAGCTTATCGAGAGCCTCTTAAAATGCGGTGTCCAGAATGCAGTCTTCTCGATAGGATCTGATCAGCTTTGCCTGTTTGGGACCATCAGGTGAATGTGCCTGGATCAGGATGAAGACCTCTATCTAGGCTCTTCCCCAGAAGAAACTGCTGGAGTTCCATATTTGCAGATAGAAATGTTGCCTCTATTGCTCTCACTGATGAAGCTTAATGGTTCCCTGGCATGTTGAATCTCCTGGCCATCTGTTGGCATGGCAGTGTGCCCAATCCAAAGGTGACATGCCAACATCAAAACAGGACATGGAGAGGAACCAAAGATAGGTTTAGAAAGAAAGCCCAGTGAATCCAGCAAAGAACATCTCATTTGCAGGAAGGTCCTCCTGGTATTCAGTAGTGCCAAATGAGGAACACATGCTCCATTAAAAGAGATTGCATCTGTTGACAATTACTGGCATTATACCATCCAGGCTTTTATGTTGTGTTTTTATCTGGAGTGTCTCAGTGCTAGGAATTATGGACTTGGCTGTGGTAAAGATCGCTTAGTAGGCCTTACCAGAAGTGGCCAATCATACATTGCATTATAATTTTAACCAAAGTTGGGGAGGAGAGGAGGAAGAGTGTTCTTGCCCCCCATGAAACTCTCTCAATTGAGAACATGCTCTGCCAGAAGACTGCATCCTTGCTTCATGATCCTCTTAGAGAAAGGCATCTTAATTGGTGAACATTTTTAAAAATATTTTGATAATTTTATTTTGCTATAATTGTTTTATTTGTGCACCTATATATTTTATTTTATTTTATGTTATCTAAAAACCTAATTCTGATAAAGGGTTCATGGGCTTCAACAGATTGACAAAGGAATCCATGAATAAAAAAAAGGTTAAGAATTCCCATCTTAGAGAAAGTCTTTAAAAAATATATCAAAGTACAGGATAGGGGATAGAAAACCAGCCTTCAAGTCCAGATGACCCAAAGTTAAGTCCCATTCTGCCAATATGTCCTGGGGAGAATCACTTAATATCTCAGGGCTCTAGGCCAGAGGAGTCAAACTCATAGTGGCCCATAAGCATTCCCAAACACTTGCCAGAACCAGATTAAAATGTAATTGGGAAATATTTAAGCAAAAAAGCACAAGACATTGATACTCTAATTTGTGGTTTCCTGAGTAAATATGTGACCCCTTGGAATACTAACATACCTTTAGTGGGAGATTTCTATTTGAGTTTGATACCACTGCTCTAGGCAACTTTTTTCCCATCATTTTTTTAATTTATGGGATAAAACAAGTATTTCCATAACAGAGTATAGTTAAAAAAAATGATTGCACTTGCAACTGTAAATCTACAGTGTACAACTTGCTATGCCTTTCAAATATAGAAAAAAATTTTTCCTCCCTTTTCCCCTACCCCCTAACCTCAACCCTGGAAATGGCAACCATTAGACACAAATGGAAGTGTGCATGTGTGTATATTTACATATATATATATATATATATATATATATATATGTGTGTGTGTGTGTGTGTGTGTGTGTGTGTGTGTGTAAAATTATTTGATATATACCATACTTCCATTTATCAGTACTTTCTAGGAAACCTTTAAAGCGTCCTCAAAAAGAAACTTCTCGTGTCAATAAAATCACAGACCCACATCAAAAAATAAATAGCAAATAGGCAAAATTTGGTAGGTTTGCCACAAGTCTTGAAGAGCTTCAGCTATAGCATAGCATCGGTTACAGCTAGAAAGGTTTTAGATGTCATTTAATCTACATCCCCCAACCTCATTTTATAGATGAGGCCAAGGGAGACATCCATAGATCATACAGCTAATTAGCTATAGATTAGGGACTAAAACCCAGTCCTCTGATTCCAAAATCGGTCATGCGTTCATTTTATTGCATTGTTCCATGATTTACCTCCTCCTTCAGTTCCTGAAGCAAGACGCTACCAAAAATCCTGACCAAAATGTCCTCCATGCCTGTGCTTGAAATCCCTGTAGCCCTTAAAGGACTTTTGGTCTGGAAGAAGTTTCTTTTAAAAGGAAAAAAAAGTAATACCTTAAATTAACCCCTTGTAGAGATTCAGCCCAGAATCCTTTGGGAAGTTAGGTAGAACTATTTAGGGTAGAAGGCAAAAGTAAGGTAGATCCAGGGATACAGTATTAGAGTTTCCCTCTTTTACTTCCATCTGTAGTTGAGTAGAAAAGTCAAGTCGAAATAACTCACCTATGTCCATCTCACAGATGACAATATAATTTATCCATACAACTGATCATTGAGCATTTATTAAGCACCCACTAAGCACCAGCAGTGTGCTAGGTGCTGGTGCCATAGAGACAAAAGTGAAGCAAACTTTGTCCATTGGGTTTGGAGTCAGGAAGACTCACCTTCCTGAGTTCAAATCTAGGCAGACAATTCCCAGCTGTGTGACCCTGGGCAAGTTACTTAATCCTGTTTACCTCTGTTTCCTTATCCATAAAAGGAGCTGGAACAAGAAATGACAAACAACTTCTATATCTCTGACAAGAAAATCTCAAATAGAGTCACAGAGTCTGCAATGACTCAACAGCAACAAAAGAAGACAAAAATATCTAGAACATTACCTGCCTCCAAGACAAAGGTGGGAAGGCACAAAAACTCTGCCTCTATACTCAACAGTTAATCCTAAAACTTTACGTTCCAGTTTTTCCCCCATCCCTCCCTCCCCACCCATTCCCTTTGGAAAGGCAGGCAATTCAATGGAGGCCATATCTGTGTAGTTTTGCAAATGACTTCCATAATA
>CM053770.1:662346449-662361643 GCA_028658325.1 Potorous gilbertii
TTCTCTTCCCAGTTTTTCCTCCACCTGTCTAACTTGATTTTCAAAATCCTTTTTGAGCTCTTCCATGGCCTGAGCCCATTGGATATCTATTTCAGATATTTGGGTTACAGAGGACTTGACTTCTATGTCTTTCCCTGATGGTAAGCATTGTTCTTCCTCATCAGAAAGGAAGGACGGAATCATCTCCTCACCAAGAAAGTGACCTTCTATGGTCTTAGTTTTTTTCCCTTTTCTGGGCATTTTCCCAGCCAGTTACTTGACTTCTGAGATTCCTTTCCACCCCTGCCCAGATCCTCCCAGCTAGTGCTTGGGGTCTGAGATTCAAATGCTGCTCCCCAGCCTCAGAACTTTCAGTGGCAGGCCCAGCTGCTATTCAATGTGAACTTAAGTTCTGATGCTCGTTTGGGGGCAAGGCCACCTCCCAGGCTCAGTTCCCTCAGGGGATTTATGTGGAGACCTTCAGTAATGGACCTGAGGTCCTGCCTGCTCTGGGAGTCTCTGGCTACCCGCTGCCTCTGCTGCTGCCTCCCAAGGAGGCCTGAGTTATGGAGACACCCCTCTCTTCCCTCTCGGCCAGTCCAGAAGTCTCTCTCACTGACCTGTGTGTCTGTCAGTGGAAGGACCTTTGTGGCCACTGAAGATTCCATCCCTGAAGCCTGCTCGGATCTGCTTCTCTTGGTGCCACGCGGCCAAGGGTGGGCTAGGCTCTGCTCCTGTCCCATGCAAGATGGACCCTTGGGGTCAGTTTTTTAGGGCTCTCTGGAATGGAAATCTCCTTCACTCTGTTGCTGTCTGACTTCAACTGCTCCAGAATTTGTTGGCAGTTCTTTTTACAGGAAATCCATTGGTTGTGGGTTTGGAGCTAGCATATGTGAATCTTTCTACTCTGCCATCTTGGTGCCTCCCCCAAACTCAAGTTTTTTAAAAAATAAGTTAAAAAAAATTTTTTTTACATGTAATTGAAAAGGTACCTCCAAAGAAACAGGTCTCACTGACCTTGGGAAACAATATAATCATTGCCCAGTCCAAATAATGTGTGCTGAGCTTCACAGCCTCTAGCAATTGGCAGCATAGACAAACATAGAGCACACAATGGATATCTCTGGATATGCCTGGATGTTCCCTCTGGGGAAGGGTCAGTGGTGATGGTTACATCCTCTCCCTGGTCCAACCCTTCTAGACATCTGTGATTGACACTTCACTGAATAAGACTTCCCAGTTATAAATAGAAGCAAGGGGAACTCAACAAATGGATTTCAGGATGACGCATTTGACAAGATATCTGTATCCTCCCAGGAGGAACTCACTTATGCCAGAGGACCATCTGAAATGAAACAAATAAAAATATACCTAAAAAAGAAGCATTAATTATCTCATTTGATCCTTGGAAAAATCCTAAAATGTAGGTGATATTGTTATCTTCATTTTATACATGGGGAAACTGAGACAGATGAGGGTTTTTTTAAAGTGACTTGTCCAGGATCACACATCTAGTAATTGTCTGAGACTCAATTTTAACTCAGGTCTTACTGGCTATAGGCCTAGTGTTCTATCCACTATGCCACCTAGAATTATAATAAACATAGAACTATTTAGTAGTATAATTTTTAGAACTACTATTATGTCTCAAGCCCCTTTTAGACAGCCAACTTCAGTGTCATCCTCAAAGTTATCATGATTCATTGTAAATAGATATGAGAGAGTACAAGGGTGGGCCAGGTACTGGCCTATCTGAGTTGATTCATTCAACCGACAACTCACCACCCTTAATGTTAGCCTTGCATCCTTCATGATGGGCAAAAAGCAGGGTTTCAGGAGTGTTGATATTGCATGGAAAGGGTTAAATAACCTAAATGGAGTCTTTGTAATATGATATGGTAATAGGAATAAGTGGTTGACTAGAAATGACAAGGTCCTAAATCAACTCTTCAAGAAAAGAAGGATTCATTGGGTGTGTGATAATATTCCTACTAGGCATTCCCTTTTTATGTGTGTGTGTGTGTGTGTGTGTGTGTGTGTGTGTGTGTGTGTGTGTGTGTGTGTGCTTGCCCTTCATTGCTGAAGAAGACCATGCCATCAGAGAAATGATGACATGACTTGCACTTGACTTTATTTTGAGTGAGGGAGGGCTGTGCAGGTCACCAGCCTCACTTTTCCTCCAGAACCATCTGAATCTAGTGACCAGATATTCATCAGGATGACTGGAGATGACCCAGGATGAGGCGATTGGGTTTAAATGACTTGCACAAGGTCACACAGCTAGTGAGGGTCAAGTGTCTGAGGTGAGATTTGAACTCAGGTCCTCCTGGCTCCTGCATTGGTGTTCTATCCACTGCACCACCTAGCTGCCCTGAATGAGGAAATAACACCCAAATATTTATGAAGCATGTACACTGTGTATCATGTTGGGCATGACAGAAGATGCAAGAGAACATTGAGTCCAAAGACAGAACCAAGTGGAGCACACTGACTTAATATAAGTTCTCAGTAGCACCAGAGACAGCTCCTAGTACTTCTGCTAAAGGCCAGAAGCAAATGATGTGAACTCTTTACCTCTGGTTACACAGGCAAGTCTTTCTTCTTTGGTCAGTATATTCTTTAAAGCATAGATTTTCTAGGTTTATTAAAAATCAAATAATTTTTAACTTGAAGAACCCTTAGAGATAATCCAATTCAACTCCTTCCTTTTAAAGGTAACAGTCTAAAAGAGGTTAAATGACCTACCCAAGATCACACAGCTAACTGGTAGAGGCATGCTCTTAAACAAGGCAATTTAAGTTCAAACTGTGTCCTCCAAATGAGTCTAAGGGCTTATGAGCCAAGAAATGCATGTGCAACATCTGCACATGATAATGCAGGGCTACATCCTCTAGGTGGATTCAAGACTCAAATGTGGGGTTTGGGCCCTCAGAAACAAGGTGGAAACTGATTGCTCAGGATTTCCTTTAACATTTTTAAAGCCCTTCAAAATGTGGCCCCTTCATACCTTTCCAATCTTCTTATGGTTTATTCCCTTTCTATAGTCAAAGAAGGGCTGAAATGGAAAGAAGAGAATTGGGTACTTGTTTGCTATGTGACCCTGGGGAAATAACATAAACTGACTCTCAGTTTCCTTATTTGTAAAATGAAGAGAATAATACTTATCATATCTATTAATAGATATTAGGTTGTTATGAGGAATAAAGCATTATGCCAAACTTAAAGCACTATATAATTGTCAGTTATTTGTGCTGTTCCTATCTCATTCTTCTCATCTTCAATCAATCAACATTTATTAAATATCTGCTTTGTACCAGGCATTACACTAAGCACATTCAAATATTGTACTATCATAGGGTTCAGACAGAAATACTTTTTGGAACATTGGTATCCTGTCATTATTCTTTGATATTTCATGTTTGGTGTGTTATTGTGCAGACAAATAAAGTGACTGTGTTTTGCATGGGAATGAAAACCATGAGAGGGAAGCTTATTTTCTATTGGCTCACTGAAAGCATCTTTGATCCAACTCTAGTAGCAACCAAGATGAACAGGATGATATATAATACATAATCCTCTTCTCATGTGGGTTTGATTTCTTGTTTTAGGTCTCTACATTTTGAAAGCATTGCATATTATGCAGTTTGGAGATTATGAATATTTGGTAATGTGACATCTATTTTGAAATGATATTCTCCAGTGTTTATTGAACAATGTTACATCTATGCAGTTGTATGTATCACTTCTATCTCTAATGATGGTTTCGTTCCAGTGCAATTTATCTGAATTCTCGAGGATATTTTGGAGTTTATATTTGTAGTACAGAGATTTGTCATCTCTTAGTTTGTGCAGATTGTAACTATCTGATCTTTTTTCTGAGTATCTAGGACATATTTAGTTTTTGCAATGTGTAGTGATATGTTGTAGTTTCCACCATTTAACTGCACAATAACTGGTTAATTTAATGTGTAGAGACAGATAATATCATCCTTGAACATTAGATGATTTATGTGATATTTTGATCGCATTCCCCCTTTTATTTGGAAGCCATACTCAGATTTATTCAGGAGTGATGATAATAAGCTTAAGGCTACCCCAAAACATAATGAGCTTAAACTCTTTCCCTGGATATTACATTTTACATCAATTATTCTTAACATTATCATGTTCATGATAGTTTAAGCAGAGAACATTTTTTTCTCATGCGGACATTAAGCAGTCTAGCAATCTCACTATGGTTAGACTTCTTTTATTTATTTAGACTTATTTTATTTATTTTATTTTATTTATACAGTTCCGCCATGAGTGTGAAACTGAGTCAAAGGCTTTTCATAATCAATAAAGTTAATGTAAGTGTCATGGCATTTTCAAGTGGCTTCTTCAGTACTTACTGAATTGATAATGCATCTCTATTTATGGCCCTGGAACCTTTTGGCACACCCATTTTGTTCCTTATTGAATGCATTGCTTGCTCCTAAGTGTTTCTAAATCTTTTTAGCAATATAAATTGTGAATATTTTGTGTAAAGTACATAAAAACACAATTGACCTGCATTTGAATGGGTCATTGGCATTCTTGTCTTTTGGCAATAAATATGTTTGACACCTTCTGTTAAGAAAGATGGGAGTAGGTTTTCCATTAGAGAGGAAGCTGGTGAAATGTTTGCTAGTAATTCATGTACCACTGTGAAACATTTGAGTTATTAATTATGGATCTTATCTGGACTTCTCCTTTCATTTTTTCAGAAGGGTTGTAGTTTATGATATCACTTTTGTGTTAATCATTCTGTCATTCATTATGTTGGTAGTACAAAAGTTTTCATTAGAATGTAATTTTCTTGAGAACAACAAATGTCTTCTGCCTTTCTTTTATTTCCAATGCATGGTACATAGGAGGAACTTTACAAATACTTTTGACTTACTTCCAAATGTAATCAAAATTACATTTTTGTCATGTGGAACTTCATTTGATCATATGGTCAGCCAGTCATTTTGCACACTTTCTGTTTCAAGGGATCTTCTTTGTCTCTAATTTCTTCTTCTAAAGCTCAGTAGTATTTTGTGGTTTTTATTGTTTACTTGTGTCCAACTCTTTATGACCTCATGGATGATAAGGCTCTTCTATCTACCATGATGTCTCAAGTCTGTCTAAACTCATGTTCCTTGCTTCGATGACACTATCTATCCATCTTGTCCTCTTCCTTTCCCTTCTGTTTTTGCCTTAAATCTTTCTCAACATCAGGATCTTTTCCAATGGATCTTGTCTTCTCATTATGTGGCCAAAGTATTTAAACTTCACCTCCAGGGTTTGTATTTCCAAAGAATAGACTGAATAATTTATTTAAACATTGACCAATTTGATCCTCTTGCTGTCCAAGAGACTCTCAAAAGTCTTCTCCATCACCAAGATTAGAAAGGGTCCCTTCTGTGGCACTCAGTTTCCTTATAGTCTGACTCTCACAGGCATATATCACTACTAGAAAAACCACAGTACACTTTTCTGTAATGTTGAACTGCTTGTTTTGTTCTTTGTGTTGCTTTAACTCTTTGAATTACCTTGATCATTTGACTTTTGCTTTCATTTGATGATTAAAAGTGTCAAAGATTTCTGGCATATACATACATATATATATATATTATTTTTTTTTTTAAATCAGATTCTGTTCTCCATCCAGGATATCCCAAAAGCCTTACTATAGTTTGGAACTATTGAAGCTTGAGTTTTTCGTCTCTTGTTGATTCCACCATCTTGACTGGAAATCTATCATGGATATTTTTAAGTAATTAAGTTCAACAATTAGGAGGCAGAGAGGATAGAGCATTAGATCTGGAGTAGAAAGAACTCAGTTGAAATGCAGAAAACTGCAGGACATCAAAATGATTGAATAAAGTTCAACATAATGAATGCAAGTTTGATCAAATGAGAAAGTCAGTCAGTATAGATATTGTTAAAAATTTTAAGCTTTGAAGCTTAAATCTGCATTAATACTTTCAAGTTTGGCAAAGCACTTTAAAACTATTATCTCGTTTAGTCCTCACATCAACCCTGGTAGGCAGACACTATTATCTTTCCCATTTTACAGATAAAGAATCTGAAGTAGACAGAGATTAAGTAACTTGCCTATGGTCAAAAATCTAAGGCTGAATTTAAATTCAAGTCTTCCTGACTCCTGATGTAGCATGCCACCTTGTGTGCCTCTGTCCCACCTAGAGGCTGAAGCTAACTCCTTGGTAATGTTTCTGAGGGACTTACTGTCAAGATGAACTATTAAGAAGAGGGGAAGGGCTCAATTTCCATACACATTCCAAAGGAGCACTAGTCTGAGACAAAGAAATCACGACAGTACTTCTGTTAAAGCTTGGTTGGCAAAAGGGGACACCCAGAAGCTTGTGTCCAGAAAGAAAAGTTTGGTGAGGTGGATGCTGTCATTGGAAGTCTTCCTGCTCCCAGAGTTTCTGAGGACTCCAGCCAGGAAGTCCCATGGCAGCCAAGTCTCTTGGCCAGAAAACTGGAAGAAACCAAGAACCTTCTAGCTAAGAATGCTCAATGTTCTAGCAGACCTTTTGTCCTGAGAGTTTCAGCCAGTAAATCACCAGATGGTCAAGTTTGCTCTGGGAGGGAATCAGCAAAGCTTTTACAGAGATGGCAGTGATCAGTGTGTACATTCTAGGAATCACCTCTGACAACACTGAGAAGCTCAGCACTAAATATGCAGAGGATACTGGTGAACCAAGGAATTGTAAGCACTTTGTGCAAAGCAGACATGAGTGTAGGTAAGAGCCAATGATGGGATCTCAGGGAAAACAATTAGAGACCAAAGAAGTCCTCATCCTCCCATCCAACTGTGCAGGAGAAGCTGAAGCTTGAGCCTGCCCCAAAGTCCAACTTCAGGAAGGAATGCTTAAAATATCAATAAACAGAAGAAGACACTCATGATAGGAAATCTTAAAACAAGATTAGAAGACTGAAAAAATAAAAGAAGATATGTAGGTATATCCTATCAAAGACCTGGAAAATAGGTCAAAGAGAGATAATTTAAAAGTTCACAAGACCACCAGGAAACCATGACCAAAAAGTTAAAAGGCCTGGACATCATATTCCAAGAAATCATAAATGAAAACTGACCAGATCTCGTTGAACCAGATGGCAAGAAGAAACTAGAGAGACTCCCTAAGTCATCTCCTGAAAGAACCCTCGAATGAAAACTCTCATAAATATCTTAGACAAAACCTAGCTGGACCTTTGGTTGGTCTTTAATTATATTGACTGAGGTCCTTTTGATGGCTTCTCCTCAGCTGGTGGTTCCAGATTAAAGAAAAAATTGTGATCCCCTAATAAGAAAGAATTGAAGTGACAAGGAAGCAAAGGCAGGATTATATGAGATTTGGAAGCTATAGCTACAAAGAATATAACATTCCAAATTACTTATGCTATAAACGCTGGCAAGCCATAGGTCCCTTCTTATAAGTTTACATACACTGTTTATATAGTTTACATATATATATATGTACATATATAGTTTACATAGACATAGTTTGCTATGAACTTACAATAAATTTGTTCATGTGATGTGAAAAAAAAAGGTTCTTCCTCTTTTCAAGAATTTGTGCCCTGATATTGTGGGTAAGGTTCACTTCAAAGCACTTCTGCACACATGATAGTTAGTGGACCATTTTCCCACAAACTCTCTTACTATTTTGCTTCTGTTAGAATTATAGGTACAGAAAGGGTATTAAGAAATTGGCCTCATTGGTGTTACAGTAAGTTTGAAAGTTCTCTTCAGTGCCTTTGGGATAAACTGAGTTTTAACATTCATTAGCTTGATAACCATCAATGTCCCACAATCTCTGAGTTCATTCATCCCATGACCTTGCATGGCCATGCAAAATTATATCCAACAGAATAGGGAAGAGCTGAAAAGGTACCTCTAAGGAAACAGCTCTTGCTCACCTTGGGAAACAATGTAAGCATTGTCCAGCCCAGATGGTGTGTGCTGAGCTTTAAAGTCTCTAGCAGCTGACAGCATAGGCAGACATGGAGCACACAATGAACAGCTCTAGATAGGTCTAGGTGCTCCTTCTGAGGAAGGACCGATGGTAATGCTTACGTCCTCTCCAGCTGTTATGGTTGAAGCTTTCTAGACATCTGTGGTGAGCAGTATAGTTGACTGAACAAGAATTCCAGTTATAAATAGAAGGAAGGGGAACACAACAGCTGGATTTTTGAGTGATGCATTTGACAAAATATCTACATCATCTATGCCAGAGGACTATCTCAAAATAAGTGTCCAGACCCAAAGAGGAGTCCTAATGATTTGGTGTAGACTTAGATGATGGTCTCTACTGCAGTGTCCTTAGGGGAACTCTGCTGTTGGGCTTTTTTCCCCAATGGGATAAAGGCATAGATGGTATCCATAGCACATGGTTAGATGGTACAAAACCTGGAGGACTAGCCATCACAAAATGACAATCAGAATCTTAAGAGATCCACTTAGGGCTGAATCTAATGACATAAAACTCACTAGGGCTAAGTATACACACACACACACACACACACACACACACACCCCACACACACATATGTATATATATATGTCAAGGGTTTCAGAGATCAATTTCACAATAATAGCTATCATTCATATGACATGTTAATGTCTTCAAAACCCTTTAGTTGCATTATTTCATTGAACTCTCATGATAATCCTGGGCTGTAGGTATTAACATCATCATTAGTACTACTCCCTATTTTAGGGATGGGGAAACTGAGGCTGAGAGAGGTTAAGTAACTTGGCCAACCTCACATGGTTAATAGGTAAGGCAGGATTCCAAATCCGGTCTTCCTGACTCCCTGGACAACACTACATCCTTTATGTCAAACTTTGCTGTAGAAGAGGTATGGCTAAGCAGTAGTTCCTCTGAAAAAAAAGATGGGGGAATTTTGATGGTCTATAAGCTCATGAATCGATAGCATAATATGATGGCCAAAAAATCTCATGCAATCTTTGAATGTTTTGGGAGAATGACAGTATCTGTGATGGAAGGAGATAATGTTCCCAGACATACTGTGCCTTGGTCAGACCACTGTGAGCATATTGTATTCAGCTCTGGGGACTACCTTTTAGGAAAGACATTGATACACTGGAACATATATATTCAAAGCAAAGCATCCTTGATGATACTATATCTGTACCAGTTAAGGGAGAGGGAGATGTTAATTTAGAGAAGAGAGGACCTGGTTGGGACATAATAACTCTAGTTTTCTTCAGGTATTAGAAGGACTGTCTTATGGAATAGGGATTAGTTCTCCTGGACCCTAAAGGGCAAAATTATAAATAGTGGGTGTTGATAGCAAAGAAGTTAACACCCAAGGCAACTCAGTTCAAATCAACAAATATTTTTCAAGTGCCTTCTATATGCAGAGCATCATTGTATTTAGCCACTGGAAGATAGCAATTTTATTTAATATTGTGCCTAGCCAGCTACTTCTTGTCATGGAGCTGAGCCATCATTTTATAAAAGACATCAAAGGTTCAAGTTCTTTCTCTGTGGAACTTAATGTAAAGAAATACTTTCCTATGATTAGAACTATCAAAAAATGGGATGAACTGCCTCGAAAAACCCTGAGGGCTTCTCATTGGAAGTGTTCAAGAGGACACTGGTAGTCAAGTGCCTGGTGGAGCGGTTTCTTTATCCAATATGGATTGGACTATATGGTCTCTGAGCTCCATTCCAATTATGTGAGTCAGTGATTTATTGTTGGGTGCTTCGTCATCAGAGGGATTTTCTGACCAGCCAACCTCTTCTGGGGCCAGAGACTGCTTCCAGAGAGTCAAATATTTCTTGTACTTTAATTTGTTCTGCAAGATCTCTGGACAAAATCTCATTTAAAGGTTCCACTCCTATAATCATTTCCTTGGTGACAAGAGCAACCTGAAACAGTCACACCATTCCTTATTATTTTCAAACAAATGAGGTCCCAGACCACTTGCTTAAACTATGATGACAAGGAGAAACACAGATCAGTCTGGGGACAGCTGATTTCCGAGACCTATCACTTCTTATATGCTAGTCTACAGTCAAATCAGATACCCTACTCTATCCTCTTACTGTTATTTTCAGTTATTATAATGGAAAGATCGCTGGATTATACTGGGAGACAGGAAACACTGTGTTAGCCTCAGCTTTGCCTGTGGGACTGAAGCAAGCTAATTAATAGACGTTAACTGGGACTCAGTTGTGCCACCTGTAATATGAGGGTCCTGAGCTAGATCATCTCCAAGGTCATATTCAACCCTATAATTATGTGATTTTACTACCTTTCTACATATATCCCCCACTGGATAGGTAGGTGGGTCAGTGAATGGGTTTGGAATCAGAGCAAACCTGAGCTGAAGCCCAGCCTCGGACGCTTACATGAGCTGTGGGATACCATCACTCAGTGATCATCTGCCTCGGCTTCTTTATCTGTAAAATGAGGGTGCTAATAATAGCTTCCCTCCTAGAGTTGTTATGAAGATCAAGAGTTAATATTTGTATAGCACTTAGCAAACCTTGAAGCACTGTATAACTGTATATTATTATTGAAAATAAGATACATTCACAAATGACTATCATATACAATAATATGTGAATGCCTCAGAGGGCTAAAACAAAACATTATCTGAGATCTGAGGGGCAAGAACGTGGTTGACAAGGCTATCAGGGAAGACTTTCTGGTATTTGAGTTGGGCTTTGAAAATGGGTAGGAGAGACAGCTAGGTGGTCCAGTGGATAAAGTCAAGAGTCAGGAGTACCCGAGTTCAAATCCAAACTCAGACACTTGACACTTACTAGCTGTGTAATCCTTGGCGAGTCGTTTACCCCCAATTGCCTTAGGAGCAAATGTGTAGAAATTTTAAAAACGAAGAGGATGATGGAGTACAGTAGAGGGATAGGGATTAGTGTGAGTGAAGCATTGTTCTCTCTGTCTGTCTAATCTATTAATCTCTATGTCTCTGTCTCTTTGTCTCAATATACATCATTCAGTCAATGAGAAGTATATACCATCTACCAGGCACTGTGCTAAGGGCTGGGGATACAAGTAAAAAAAAAGATTTTGTCCTCAAGGAGCTTATATTGTATCAGGGGTTAGAGATAAATTATTTGCAAAATAAATACAAGGTAACTTTCTCATGGGGTGGGGAAAGCCCTAGCAGCAGCGGCACAGGGTTTAGGAAAAATCTCATGTGAGAGGAAGCTTTGATGGGATGATTAAGGGATGCTAAGAGGTTGAGGTAAGGAGGGAAGTCCCCATGACATATTGCCTTATATTATGGACATTTGATATATGTCTTATTTCTACAATCAGATGGTGAGTTCTTCCAGGCAGGACAGAGTGTTTTATCACTCCTTGCCTATAGCACCTAGCACCTTATCTCCCCCATAGTAAATGTTCAATACATGTGCTGCTGGGTTCTCATCAGAGGGAGACCTTTTATTTCTTGTTTCTTCACTGTCTTTTCCACTCTAAAAGTCCTTTCCTGGGAGATGTGTGTGTGTGTGTGTGTGTGCGCTTGCGTTTGTATAACTGACTGACTGGAAGTTGCCCACGGTTGGGGAAAAGTGGGAGCTCTTAGGAAAGGTGGAAAAGGATGGATGTTGCTGCCCAATTCTATATGACTAGAAGAGTGGACTCTGGGAACTCTGGCCCAGGTACCTTTTATCCTCTCCATCTTCCTCACCCCAATTTAAAAACCAAAACCAATCAATCAACATGCATTTAGTAAGGTTCTACTATTTTGTGTTTTCACTCTTCCCCTAATACTGAGAATTCATAGACAAAGGAAAATTCATACCTGTCCTCAAGGAGTTTATGTTCTACCATAGGAAATATGTGTATATAAACATGTATACAATACAAAAGAAATACCGTAATGATAGCTAGCATTTGCATGGCACTTTAAAGTTTGCTAAGTGTTTGCAAATTTATCTCATCGACTTCCTTGTGAAATAGGTCCTATCAATGTACCGATTTTACAGATGGGGAAACAACTCAGATTCACACAATTCCTAACTGTCTGAGGAAGGATCAGAATTTAGGTCTCTCTGTCTCTGTTTGACTGGCATGCAATGGAGGGGGAAGGAGGTACTAAGACTTAGGGGAATTAGGAACACCATGAGACCTTTCTTACAACAACAGTGGGACATTTGAATTAAGCTTTGGAGTAAATACGATTCTCAAGAGCAGGAGTAAGGAGGGAGCGCATTCTAGTTTGGAGGGAAGTAGAAACATCCAAAGCCCTTATGAATTCTGGTCTTTGCTCTATAGGACTATAATTTATCTGCCAAATTCTTGCATAGGGTCAGAGATTTAGAATCCAGAGTTCATCTAGTCTAATTCATTTTATCCTGAGACTTAGAAGGTAAGTGACTTACTCAAGGTCATGCAGGTAACAGTAGAAGTATGAGGATTCAGACCTAAGGCAGCTCTGACTTTAAATGTTTTACACCAGGTCCCTCATTCTTCTCTGTGTGGAGTTCTGTCTACAGGGTCAGATGGCCAGCTGCATAGTAACTTAGAAGGTCAAAGACTAAACTCCACCCAGGGATCGGGCTTGCCCAGCACTCCTCAAACCGGCCTGTCAATTTCTCACTCTTGTGGTTGTGTTTGCTATTGTTTAAAAAGGAGACAAAACGCACCCCAAAGGTACAGTCAGGTGTCGGCTGCCTGTGTATTAGCCTTCGCCCCCCCGCCCCCCGCCAGTTAGCTCAGTCCATTACAATGCTCGCTTCCTAGCTTCTCTCAGGCTCTACCAGAAAACCATTTACATCGCTCCCCGATTTCTAGACAGGTAGTGATTAGATGTATCGTCAGCCCCCCTAGTTGGCGAGGTGCGGGCGCTTGGATTTTTTTTTTTTATCACATTGCTCACCTGCCACCTTGTTCTTGTTAATTCAGCTCCTCCGCCCCCAAGCCGGGGGAAGAGGAGGTGGTTGAGACTGGATGAGGAAGAAGGCACAGGGAGGAGGAGGGAGAGGAGAGGAAAAGGAGGAGGAAGGGGAGGAAAGGAGGAAGAAGAGGAGGAAAGGAGAAGGAACGGGAAGAGGAAGAGCTCGCAGCGGCGGCTGCAGGAAAGACGAGAATGACTGATAGTTTCCAATCCAAAGCAAAGGCTGCTGGGGCCAATAATTACATTAAAAAGGCCCTCTGCGGGTAGGTGCAAATAGGCTAGTCTAAACAAGTGCCACTTTTCTAATGTGGGCCGCGCCGGAGCTGTCATTCCCAGACAAGACTGCCACCTTTCACCTCCAGCCACCGGGGATGTGCCAGGTCCACTAACGGAGAGGGCCAGGAGGACCAGGAGGAGGAGGAGGGGAAGGAGGAAGGAAGGAAGGAAAGGGAGGGGAGGGGAGGGGGAGGAAGGAGAAGAGGAAAGCAGAGCCCCACAAGTGATGGAGGGAAGGAGGGAGGCGGGGCGAGGAGCGGGGAGCCTGTTTGCAGGGATTTGTTTGTCTCACGCTCAGAGGAGGCAGCTGAGAGACTTGCCAAATGACAGGAAGGCGCTTACACTCGCAAGGTGAGATCGCCTAAGTGTTTGGGCTCTGGCTAATTAGTTTGCCCGGCCTGGCTTGGAGCTCCCGCAGCCCCAAGCAGATTGCTTTCGCAGGCTGGAAGCGGAGAACTTTGATTGGTGTTGTTGTCATTTGTTGATTTAAGCTGAGCATTGCCAGGCCAGCCCCCAGCCTCCTTCGACCCGCACCGAAGTGCAGCCTCCACGCCTTTGTCCCCACTTGCCTACTCTTTATCCAAAAGTCATTCATTTGGTCTCTTAGACTGAATTCCTTCAGGGTGTGCATCAGCAAGCAGAGGTCGGCGGGGAGTGGGGTGGATGGGGAGGGGGGTGGGAGGGGGCGCGGGGTGGGGGTTGTATCTAGAACCACAAACCTTGGGTTCAAATCTTAACCCTAACCCTGCCCCTTTGTTATCTGTGCGATCTTTGACAAGGAAATCTGCAATCCTTCGGTTTTCCTTCCAACAAGCATCAATTCAATAAATATTTCTTAAATACCCACTCTGTGCCAACACTGCGCTAGGCACTGGAGACCCAAAGACAAAAAGGGTCCTTGCTCCCAAGAGGTTGGCATTGTCTTGGTTGGATGTAGATGTGTGGATGTGTGGATGTGTGTGTGTGTGTGTGTGTGTGAATGTGTGTGTATCTATGTGTGTAAACAACACATAGACAGATAAATAAATAGAAGATATACACAAACCGAAAACACAAAGCAATGTCTACAGGAGGTAGGTAGAGGCTGCCTCTAACTGTTGAGGGGCAGGGGAAGAATTTGAAAAGTCCTATGGAGAGAGGTTGGACTCTTAACCTTGAAGAAATCTTGGGCTTCCAAGAGACAATGGTGAGTGGGGAGTGTCCAGGAAAGTAGTCCCAGCACCAACTAAAAACAATAAATCACTTTCCTGATGTACTTTCTGGGTAAAAAGGTTTGGGAGCTTGAGACCTGGTTGTCAGGGAGATTTATTGTTAAGAGGAGATGAGGAGAACCGTTGTTAGTCTGCAGCCCAATATTGAGGAAGTCTCAGAGTATGAAAATTAAAGAGAAAAAATGACAAACTCCTCCTGTTGTCCTTCTACCTCCCTGCACCCCAGAATTCAATGTTTAAATTTCAGTTTTTATTTGTCCTTCTAACTATTTTTTTGCGGTCCTCAACAACAGTCATGTGGTATCTAGGACTGAACTGAACCTCAGAGGTCTGGATTTGAAGGGCCTCTGATTTCTGAGGCAGGGCTCTTTCCACTTGGATTCAGTAGGTAGGCTACTAGGGGGTAAATGAGCAACTAGTTGAGGCAATGGATAGAACCCTTTCCCTGGAGTCAGGAAGATTCTTCTTCCTGAGTTCAGACCAGGTCTCATACAATTGCTAGTTGTGTGACCCTGGGCAAGTCACTTAACCCTGTTTGCTTCAGTTTCCTTATCTGTAAAATGAACCAAAAAAGGAAATGGCAGAATGTTCCATTTTCTTTTATTTATTTATTTAACTTTTTACATTCATCTTCACAAAATTTTGGGTTCCACATTTTTCTCCCCATTTGTCCCCTCCCCCCACCCAAATACACCAAGCATTCTAATTTCCCCTATTACCAATCTGCCCTCTCTTCCATCATCCCTCCCTTCTCTTGTCCCCATCTTCTCTTTTGTCCTGTAGGGCCAGATAACTTTCTA
>CM053770.1:662362143-662381430 GCA_028658325.1 Potorous gilbertii
TGCCTTGCCTACAGCATCATTGTAGGTAAATGGTAGAGCCAGGACCTGACCACTTCACCATTTCTACAGGATTCTTCCCTACCTCTGTTGCTGTGTGGTACCCCTAGTCATTCATTTAAAATACACAGATAAGTTTATGCAAACTTTATTTGAGATACATCTATCAGCTTATGGTCTTATAATAATTTATGGCACATACCATAAAAATGTACTATTTTTAAAAACTAGAGAGAAACTCTTTTAGAAATTTGAAAATGTTGATTACTCTCCACACCTTAATTAGTTCGTTTGATTTTTTACACTCATAGAATTTCAATATATGAAAGACTTTTAGAGATCATCAAACAATTTAATTCAGTGAGTATTTATTGACAGCCTACTATGTTCAAGTTACTAAAATAGATTCTAGGGATATAAAAGCAAAACAGAAGGCCAATCCTTTCCTCAAGAAGCTTACATTTTGCTATCATCTAGTCCAATTTCTTCAGTTTTTAGATGAGAAAACAGACCCAGGAAGGTAAAATACATTGCCCAATGTCACATTATACTTATGAGTATAAGAATCTGTACACAGATTATCTGATTCCAGATGTGCATTCCACTCCGTCATGATGTTTCTCGCACATGTTTTTATCTATTTATCTAACTAATTTTAAGAAAAACTCTAAGTTTGTTGAGCTTCTTAGGAAGTTTCTCTTTAGGCCATTGTCTTGGGAAGTTGTGTGCTGCCAAGAATAAACAAAGCAAAACTCCAAAAAATTCAGATTTTATTCAAAGTCTCAGAATCATAAATTTGTTATGGTCACATAGCTTGAAAAAAGTTTTGTTCATATTTGTACCAAATTATATTTGAAAAAACAAGAATCTCAACCCAGAATTCATCCGAACAGCCATTCAAATGGACATCTTTTTAGTTTTGGGGGGGGAGGGGAAGGGAGTGGTTCTAAATAGCCTTCAGGAAAATTCTCTTTTTCAAAGCAAAATTAATTATATTTTCATTTCCCCTGTAGAATAGGTATTTTCTTTAATAAAAATCCTTCTCACTGCATTTTAAATAAGATTCAGAAATCTGGATTTTATGTCATGCTTTGTTTCCATTTTATCCATATTATTTTTACTTCCCAAGTTTAATCATTTTTGTTGTTACTTCGAATTATTCTACTTTGTGACTATTTTGTTTGTTTCTCTCAATGGCTCCTCCCCCAGTTTCCCTTTTAATTGCTTTTAAAAAGAATCCATGGATCTCATTCCCAGTAGCATCCATTATATCCTGTTTCCGGTGCTTTTAAATTTATTAGAAGTCTTGTTGAGCATTTCTCTCTTTTAACTTATTATCCATTGCTGTCTCTCATCCAAGACTGGTTCAGCCAAGATCTTGTAGTCCTCTTCCATATCCATGCTTGGCTTTTGCAACTGTGTGTCATACTTCAGTCCAAAAGCATTTATTTTGTTTCCTTGTTAATAATTTTCAGCAGTTTCAGAACAGAGGTCCAGATTCAGAAACATTTGACCATCTGAAAACTCTTTCAGTTTAAGAAAAAAAGAAAAGGAATATCATAGATGATTCTTTTCCTGTATCCCTACCTAACTGCATTTATATTGTCATACTCAGACTTCTTAACATGGCTGCCTGCAGGTCAGCAGGAACCAAGGGGGCATTCAGTTATCTTAATTCCTAGCTCATAAACCCTATTTCCAGTGAATCTCCCCCTACTAAATCAGAATGAAACATAAATGATGCATAAAATATAAAAAAACCTTTTACTTAAATCAGAAAACAAAGTAAATAAAAAAACATGAAATCATTTCACAAACTACCAGCTTCCAAAGCTCTAAGAATTAGAGACTGTGACTTTGCTCATTTCCACTCCTGACATCATTCAGTATCATGGTGCTGCCAGCATGGGAATGGTAAGGGGTGTTAGAAATTGGTGCATTGGATGAAAACTGAAATATCAAGGCCTGTCCTCCTCTAGTTATCTAGTTCTAAGAGCACTGAAAATCCCTTCTCTAATTGGGGGCAGGAGTTGGTGGTGGTATGGACCATCTGCTGCCACTTCTAGTAGAAGTACTTATATAAGTGTATATATACACACAAACACACACACTATATATATATATATATATATATACATATATATATATGTATATATATATATATACATATATATATATGTATATATATACATATATATATATATAGTCTATATCTGTCTAAGAAAAATGCCATTTTGCGCAAGTTCTGTCATAAAAGAAATGCACCTTTCATTTTCTTCTCCTTTCTCTTATTCTGTTATTTGATTGTATATCCTTTTTTATATATTCTACTAAGAGATTTCTGTCCTAATTTTTTAACCGAGGCATGCAAAGAGGGTTCCTACACAAAAGAACAACTAGATAACCATTTGGTTAATATGTAGTCTTTTGGGAGATGCAATTCAGAGATTCCTGGATTCTTTTGTAACCACTTTCAATTCCTGATTCTGGCTTTTATCACTGGACATCTTAATTGATCTTAGGTTTCATCATCTTCTAGAAGGATGGAAATGAGAGCGAATAGATGACTTTATTGAGCCAAACCATGTCATTTTCACAATGCCAGCTCATGACATTTATAGAAGCATAGTGATGAGGTGGGTGTATTATAGAAGTTAAAACTCTTATAAATGATATTTTAAAAAAAGCAAGTCATTCTGGGAAGAATTAAAGAGAAAATTAAATTTCGATTCCTTAGTAAAGTCTTTGATTTTTTTATGTAAAGTTCAAGCTTTAATGTGATTTCAAAAAACTGGCAAAAGTGTTACTAATTGTAATTGAAGAAACATTACAACCAAGGGATAACTTCTTAGAGTGGAGTCTACTTGTTCTTCAGAGGAGAAACAGGTATTCTTCTGAATCTTCTTCTTTTGAAAAAAAAATCTCTGCTCAGAGATCTTTTCTTTCTTATTTCTGTCATAGGGTGTTGTGGGCATAGGGAGTCAATTAAGTGACTATATTTATAGAATATGTTATTTATATATTCTATATCTAAATCTATGTTTATGCTTATGTAGGCATAAAAAGAAGTCATATGTCTTTTCCCCCCAACTAATTACTTATTTCTTAGTTCAAAGATCTCTGGTTTTTATTAATGTGGTTTCTCCCTCCATTGATATCTCTAAATCTTTTTGTACTGGTCTTTCAGAGTTATCATGATTGAAACAGGTATCATACAACCTTCTGTTTATGTCTCTTTAAATGTAGCCAGGTTGACCTGGTGCTGATGGTGACATTCAGTCTGTCATTGGGTCTACACATAGAGCCTTTCCAATCTTGGAATATCGGAACTTAAGTTCTGCTGCCATGGTTTTGAAGAACCCATATATGCATACTATGGTGAGGCACCAGGAGAGGACTTTAGAGGAGACTACTAGTTATATATGTGCAACCAGTCTGAATCCTAAAATTATGGTGTGGTTGCAGTCTCAGTAACTGAGCAACTATTTGTTTTCTGAAAGTACAGTGATGTTCTTCAGCTGGCTACATGGTAAGATAAATTATTTTTCTATTATATTAATAACCAATTATTAAGTTAGGATACAACTTTTTCTCCAGTTTTTTTTTTCCATTGAGGACCAGCTTCTATGGAAGGTCAGCCTCTGAAAGACTTTGCTGATTGAGATTACTCCTAATCCTTGAGGAACATGCTCTTTGAAATTGCACTGGACCCTACCCAACTAGGAGGTAGGATGTAAACAGAATCTAGTCTAGGTAAATTCTTACTTGGAGGAAATAGGTCGCTCTCCTTATACCCCTTAGAGTTTAGGGTGGCCCAGTTCATGAAGGAGAAAACCAACCAGAATGATCTGAAG
The DNA here is from genome assembly GCA_028658325.1 of Potorous gilbertii. Lineage (NCBI taxonomy): Eukaryota > Metazoa > Chordata > Mammalia > Diprotodontia > Potoroidae > Potorous > Potorous gilbertii. Next base: position 662,365,995 of record CM053770.1, read on the forward strand.
AGAGCTAGATTCCCTTGTCCAGACTGCTGGAGGTGGCTGAGTCTCATGCTCAAGCCATGTTTTCAGCAAGAGGAGCTAAAGACTTCTAACCCAAATATTCACCAATTAGGGTCTATTTTTCAGCTGTGAAGGGAATTCCCTTTCAAGGCTTATTTAAAGTTTTCATCCTCTCCATGTCTTTTGTCTTGGTTGCTGAGACTGACCAACAATTTGTTGATTGACAAATAGCCTAATTTATTTGCACAAAAACTCTGCCTCTCAAGTTTTTCATTGGTCACAATGGTGATGGCTTTTTCTTTTAGGCCAGACTTCCCTATTTCTGTTGAAGGCCCCATCATCTTTCCAATGAACCCAATTCATAATCTTAGTGTCATGGTTTACTCCTTAATAGCATAACATATCTAATCAGTAGTCACATCCTATCATTTCTAGATCTACATCTCTTGTGCCTGTCATCCCCTCTCCACCTACATAGCCACCACTCTGGTTCATGCTCTCATTAGTTCTTGCCTGGGCTATTGCAACAGCCTCATCATTAACTTTCCACTCTCTAGTCTTTCTCAAGGCCAATCCGTTCTCCACTCTGATGTTGAAGTAATTTTCCTAAAGTGAAGGTGGGATGGTATGAAAGAAATTCAGACTTCTCAGTGAACTCCAGTGGCTCCCTCTTACCTCTACAATCAAATACAAACTCCTTTCATTGGAATGTAAAGCTCTTCACAACCTGGTCCTGACCTACTGGCCTTCTTACTTTTCCTTATATGTGGCTCTCCATTTTTCTTCTCTTTGCCTTTGTAATAGCTATCTCCCATGCCTGGAACATACTATTACTCACCTTTACCTTGTAGAGTAAGACTTACCTCAAGTACTACCTTCCACATAAGTCTTTTCTTGAACTTGCTAATTGCTGATGCCTGTCCTTTCAAAATCCTTTGGTATCTATTCTATATATAGCATATATCTTGTACAATTCTATATATGTACATCTTTTAGTGTGCATCTTGTGTCCACCATTTGAAATTATTTCTTGAATCTGTTTTTGCATCTTTAATAGCCCCCACAGTGCATGGTACACAGTAGGAGTTTAATGACTGTTGACTAATTGACAACACAGAAAATATAGAAAAATATCTCATATTTTATATATCAAATAGTTCATAATACCATGTGGCTCCTTTTACAGCAGTAATGATAGAGGCAGAAGGACAGAAAGGAGATCATCGTGCTGAGAAACACAGTTTTAATACTATCTGGCAAAAAAAAAGGTCAGGACAGTAATTGCCAGTTGTGTGTTAATGATTGTTAAAGAGGATGAATAGATTGAGAAATTCCTAGTCCTAGGACTAATTTAATAAGAACCTCCAAATTAAATCGGCACCATCCTTCCTACAGAGTGCTGGACTTGGGAGTCAGGAAGACGTGATTTCAAATTCTGCTTCACTCACTTTCTAGCTGTGTCACCCAGAGTGAGTCACTTTAGCTCTGTCCTTCTCAGTTGCCTTATCTACAAAATGGGGTTAATGATAGGACCTATCTCCTTGCATTATTGTGAGGGTAAAATGAGATAGTATTTGTAAAGTACTTTGAAAATTTTAAAACATTATATAAATTATTATTTTTGTGATGTTACTAGTACTACTACTAGAATGTGAGTGCAAAGGTGGGAATGGGTATGGATAGTGAGAAAGGAATAAGGGGAGAGTCCCTAGTCTTGTAGATTACAAAGAAACATTACAATCTATTCATCAGGAAATTGTTATCCAGGAAGAAAATTGGGAGTTGCTAGACATGGTGAAAACAACACAACAGTGTTATTGAACCTGAAAATAGGGAACAGATAGAGGAAAGGCAAATTATAACAATTCCCCAATGAAGTTTAACTGATGTAATTCAATCTTTGCAATAAGAGGACCTGAGACCACCTTGCTAAAAAACAGCAGGTCTCTTTGCCAAGCAGAGAGATGTGGCAGCCAAGGGCAACACCAGTTTAAAAAATAAGATCATTTGTGAAATCTTGTAGAGAATGATGGTAGAAGACTGTAAGAAGGAAGAATTGCCTCATAAAACAGTGAGAAGCTGTGGAGGGAGAATAAAAAGTTTGGCAAGAGATTCAAACAAGCAAAGTAATCCCAAAGACATTAACAGATGAAACTGAAAGAATAACAGATGAAGGGTGGGAAAAATCTATAAAGTTATTTCTTTCCTTTTAAATAAGAAATTCTTTGCACCACCAAGGAAAATAGAACCACCACATTTGGGCTATAATGTCAAAATCCTGCTTGTACTTTTAGAGAATGTGGAAGAGACATTGAAATGGGAAAAAGGGGTAGGAAAAGCAGCCAGAATAGAACAAGATACACGAAGGAGACAATGCCATTTTGAGGATATGGAGGGATCAATTCTTGAATTTTCCAAAGGAGAAAAATACCAAAATGATGGGAAAAACTGAGGCCTTATTTTTTTTAAAGTTTTAATGAGGGTAAGTTAGCAGGACCAGATGAGCTACATCCTCTGATGCTGAAAGAACTGGAAGATGTGTCCATGACCTCTGAAAGATTGTGGAGAATTGAATAGGTATTATGGGATCGGAGAAGGGCAAATGTCCCCTTTTTCAATGTCACCTAATGGAAACTATCTCCAAAGTTTTTTGAGAGTTGATCAGACAGTTCAAATCCTCTTCTAGAACCAAGATAATGTAGTCTCCCTATCCCATGTGGTTTGGTGGCAAGCTTCAGACTAGAGTCTAAGGATCTGAGCTTTTCTGAGAAGGGAAGGTGCTCAGTCAGTTCTTGGACTAGATGAAATGGACAAGGTTTAGAACAAGGTAAGTTTCTTTTCTGGGAAGAAGTAAGTGAGGGTGGAATTGGCATGTATTTGTCTTCTTACCAAAAGACAAAACTTGCAATCCATGTTCTTAACAAATTCTTGCCCTATTAAAAAAAAAAAGATGGACAAGTTCTTACAGAGAATGTAACATGTCCTCATGTAGACAAGTTCATCTTTTGTTATCTCTCCTTTTAAATGCTCACCTTACAACCTCTTATTATTTATTATTCAATTCCATGACCAATAAACAACCAGCCCCCAATTACTTTTAACCTCTTTTTACTAGATCAATGTACATTTTGTTACTTAACATTTGATTTGAATTTGTGGCATAAAAATTCTTTGTTATGACCTTTAGAAGGCTGACAGTTTCTGTTGCCTGCAGGGTACTATGGCATAGTAGAAGACTAGACTCAAAGTCAGGAAAGTAGGTACAGGTTCTGTCACACTGGCTATGTGAACCCAGAAAGTTATTTAACTTCTTAGTGGCTCAGATAACTCTGTAAGACTAGAAGGTACAGAATTTCTGGTCTGGATCCCTGTAAACAGTTTCTCTACGAGTTCTTCCTACTAATGAAATCATATGATCAAAGAATCATAGATGGAGATCTACAAGTAATCTTTACTCAAACCCCTTTTTACATAAGGAAACTGAAGATCAAGGAGGTTAAGTTATATTCCTAAGGTCATACTGACTCCTGACTATTAGTTAAGACTTTCAAATCTAGTACTTTTCACTGCACAAAGATTGCTTGTATTTCATTTTACTCTCAAGGACTTCAATGAAAACAAGTCATGTTCTCAATTTGGTATGGGTGTTTGGTTATTTCAGAGAGATTAAGCCATAGAATGGGGTCTTTGTCATTTATTGTTGAACATTAATACTATAATTAGAAGACTTTATAATTAAGCTGGGAATGTAGTCGGTAAAAATTTGGTAAGACTTCAGAAATTTAACTGTGAACATTACTTCTTTCACTCCTTTCAACTTCCTCCAAAATGGTGATGGGTGGGAGAGTGATGGAGGGCTCACCTTAGAAAATCTAGGTTCATATATTGCCTCAGAAAGTCATTCGTTCTGGCATCTCAGGAAAGTCACTGTTTCTCAGTATCTCTTACAAAAATTATGATTTAGAGAATTATGGATCTGAACCTGTAGAGGGGGGATTGCATTCTGGAAGTCCTCTATTCTGATAAAATCACATCTAAATTAGAAAAAAAGAGGAATTTACCAAAAGAAGGCATTAGCATTTCCTGAAATTAGTGAGAAATTGAGAAATATTTCACCAGGCACAATGTCATGGCTTCAATGTAGCTGACTCATCTGCCCCTTTACAACTGTCTTCTTTATTTATATGACAGTATAAAACTATTCCTGAATTTGTTTCTTGTGTTTTGTCATAGACTTTTGGTTGTGAAACTCAGTATTCATGACATTGGAAGTAGGATTTATTTTTCAGGAGTCTTTAATCCTTGTGAGGATTCATGATAAGCTCTACATGCAGTGGAAGTAGCAATTGGAGATTACTGAAAAAACTAGCCAGTCATTATATAGCACTTTTATGTAGTATTTCCTTTGATATGAGGTAGATACTAAAGACTTTGCTTATCCCATGTTACAGATGAGGAAATTGCATCTCTGAAAGAGATGTTAACATGCCCATGATCATACAGCCGAGACAGAATTTGAACCCAGCACTTTTCTGACTTTACTTCTAACATTCTTTCCTTTATACTATAATGTTCTCTGAAAGAGGATGCTGTTAATTTTCCCAAATGTCACCCAGTCTGATCTCCTACCACTAAATTTTGACCTCCAACTTGTTGCCAATTATTTGTACTAATCCATAACATATTTCTATTTCTGCATTTAGGTATAGTTATAAAGATATATATATATATATATATTTTAATATTATATAGCTATATGTCCATAGCTAGACAAAGGCAGTTCAGTGGATAGAGTCAGGAAGACTCATCTTCTCCTGAGCTCAGTTCTGACTTCAAAATCTTACTAACTGTATGACCCTGGATAAGGCACTTACTTAACCCTTTTTATCTCAGTTTCCTCATCTGGGAAATGAGTTGGGAAATGACATAGTAAACCATTCCAATATCTTTGCCAAGAAAATCTCCAAACAGGTCATGAAGAATTGACTATGACTGAGTCAGCTGAACAAGAACAAGCTAGATATAGATACAAGTGCATGCTTGTTTACATTGATATATGCTAGCTGATTTAGTCATTCTGGTGCTCCATTAAGCGGAACTTTATAGTCTGAGTAATGCATTTTACTTTTTACTTTTTTTCCATTTTGGATAATTAGACTAATTTTATTTGCATTGATATAATTTCATTCAGAATTCTTAATGTAAAGAACACAATGTTATATACAAATAGGAACATTCAGAAGATCTTTCCAGCAAGCAAAATTTTTTCTTATCCTTTTTTGGACCTCTGTATAAGACAAATTTTAGAACACTAGGGAAAATTCTTAGGTGAGCTCTTGTACCTCTCTTTTTAATTTCACTTGATGTCATTACCAAAGAATTGTTGAACAATGCTATTAGTGTTTCTGTGGAAGAAAGACCTCAAGATTTATTTTGTTCTCCCAACCAATGGCTTACAAGAATTAGTAAAAAGTAATATAGTAGGGTTCAAATTTTCTGGATTTCAGTCAATTACATGTCCTTCGAGAGATGGTCTGGTGTAGAAAATTGTCAGCAAAAATCTTCCTGTTTCCTTTTCATACATTAATTAAGGATAGCCTAAATATCTAGGCATGACAGTCTTTACTACTGATGGATCACCTGAGCTTGGGAGACTTGAACTGCAGTTGGAGTAAATCTAATTAGGTGCTGGATACAAGTCTTGCACCATATGGTGAACCTCCAAGAATAGTGAGACCATCAGACTACCAAAAGGTAGATGAACCTGCCCAGGTCAGAAATAGAGCATAACCAAGCTCCATTGTTGACTAGCGATTGAGTCTGTGAGTGGTAGCCATACTTCCAGTCTGAGTGAGATACAGAGACTTGGTATAAAGCAAAACAAAAAACTTGTTCTACATGCATTTGTATAATAACAACCACAATTTAAATATCCTTTCACAGATTGTTTACTGTTACTATACTTTTAAAAGAGGGAATAAAATCTTGGAGAGTAAATGTCAGCCATCTTCTTTAGGAATTCATGAAGACTGAGAGGGAGTATACAAAGAGAAAATTCTTTTCAGAGGACATTGTGGGAGAATGAGTTTGGAAAAGGTCACAGAATTAATTGACATCTTTTGGAGAAACTGAGGGTGATTTAACAGAAACGACTTTAACTCTTTTTCATGGGAGAGACAACTTGAGCCGAATTCTAGAGAGACAAAAAAATAGAATCTTCAGAAAACCAGATTGTTGGCCTATGATTTCTTTATTGAGGAAGAGAAAGCAGTTTTTTAGAGGTGACTCTTTTTCATAGTAAATACATGGTTGAAAAATGAATCAATCTTTTCATCATTTGTAATTATTGAGAAATTATTTTGCCAGTCATAACTGATATTTATCAAAGTCTGTGATAATAGAGTTTGATACCAAAAGTTTATAGGAAAAGTGATTTCTCAAATATTTATAAAGTGATCTAATAAATAAAACAATTGAGAAACCACATTTCCCACAAACCCCTCTTCCCTTAGTAACATAAGAAAATAACAAAACATAGTGTTCAATAGATTTTTAACCAAAGATGAGAGAATTAACAAGGAAGCGAATCAAGTAGTAGGTTGAGGGATGGGGTTGTATTGTATTTGTTTCTATCAGTACCTAAGATGCTTTTCTCTCACATTTCAACGCAAACTCATGTCCCTTTTCTTGGAATTACAATGTGTACATTAACAAAGAGCCTGGTGTATATGCATTGGTCATTTTCATGAAACCAGGTACTTACGACAATATTTGCTGATGTCTTCTTGGTTACTATTTGGGTGGAGGGTTTGATGGGTTTAACAAGACTTATCTGTGATCTTTCCCATTCCTTTATAATCTTTCCAGCTTTGACATACATTGAAAATGAATTCCAAAGTTCCTTTAAATTCTTGTTGTTTCCACCTCAGATTTCTTCTGTATATATTCACTCAAATTCAACTATTTCTCCTAGCTCTACCTGCTTAAGTACTATTGCAATTTTCTCAATTACATAATAAATCTATTCAATAAATATTTCAAAATTCTGCTTTCAAAGTGCCCTGCTAGACATTGAAGACACAAAAATTGGATAGTTTCAGATCTCAAGGACTCTCTATTCAGTCTTCCTAATAAATTAATTATCATATAAGACAAGAACCATCTTGTCATAGACTTGGAGTTAAGAAGACCTGGGTTCAAATCCTGTCTCTGGGACATGATATTGTGACCATAGATAAGTCATTTACCTTTGTGAGCTTCAGACAACTTTTTTAGACAAATACTAGGAGATTGGACTAGATGGTCTCTGAGATCTTTCCCAAGTTAAAATCTGTTAATCTGCTAAACTATAGTTAGGTCTCAGTCTGTGTTGTAGAATGGTTTTCCATACTGACAAAAACCACAGATGCCTGAGGTGTGCCATTTCCATAGCTTGAATTGTACCATTTCTATAACTCAGTATATTCTAACATGATTGTTTTTGTTCAATCATTTGGTTATATTTGCCTCTTCATAGTTCCATTTGGGGTTTTCTTGGCAAAAATAGTGGAGTGGTTTGCCGTTTCCTTCTCCAGCACACTTTACGGATGAGAAACTAAGGCAAACAAAGTTGAGTGACTTACCCAGGGTCACACAGTGAGCGAGTATTTGAGGCCAGTTTTCAACTCATGAAGATGAGTCTTCCTGACTTTGGGTCCAGTAATTCTATCCCCTGTGCCACTAGTTTCCATTCTGCTTAAAATGTGGTGACCCAACTCTATATACAGGCATGTGGTTCCTTAGTATTGTACAAGTTTTTGTCCTTCATTCTTTGACTTCAACTTTTGCTTCCCCATATAATGTTTTTTGTCATTCTCCCCTGCCATGACTTCTGAAATTCAGTTACTGAACCTTAAGGTATACGTTGTCTTAATTTGTAGGACTGTGTCACTCATTTTTTCAATTTATTATCCTTCGCTAAAGACGATGCTACCTAATCAGCAATTATCTTTGTGCTGATATGTTCTTTTATTCTAATCATAATCTCTGTGAGCCAAGATAATCAAGTTACCAATAATGTGACAATTTAAACTGCCTTTGAGTGCACATTGAAATGAGAATCTTTATTGCCTCTCTCAAAAAGAACTAGGAGCTACCATTGACTGAAATACATCTCCCTTATGGCTTCTGGTTGCATTTATAATAGAAAAAAGTCAACATGAAATTGGTATCTTTAATATAACATCAATTTGTTAGTAAATGTCCTGAAATGTATCAATAATTTAGTGAATATTTGTAGGTTAAGAACTGTATGATTCTTACTGCACTCTATCATTCTGCCATCTTCACTGCAGTCTTAAAGGAATAGCAAAGCAATGAGAACCAGCGTGTATTTTTTAATGTTTGGTGGGTAGTATTGGTAAAGCTTTCTTTATATCATTTTTATTTTTCTGATAAGTGAATCCCTTGGTATTTTGCTAAATTGCTCACTAGAGATGCAGGAGATATTGTGCTGTAGAAAGATGTTTACTTTCAGAGTCGGAGGACCTGGATTAGACTCCTGGCTTGGACATTTACTACCATTGTGATCTTGAGAAAATTACCCTCCAACTCTTTGAGCTTTAGTTGTCTCATCTTTATAATGAAGGATTTTAGTTAGATATCCCCAAGATACCTTCCAGCTTTATCTTATAACTCCATGAATCTAAAGCAGATATTTAATCTGTTGCAAGCACTGAACTCTATTACTGTCACAGCTGGTAGGATCCTCTAGTTATTGCACACTGTGGGTATTATTTTCTCTTCAAAATCTTGGTCACTTTCCATGCCATGAAAAGACAAGACCCTCCTGGGAGCATTTGGGTAGCCTGATTATGATAAAAAAACCCCAAATCTCAGATATAGTATCACTAATCAAATAAATTAAAGAGCTTAAACCAGGACTATTACACTCCTGTGATTAGCTTTTGCCTCCAACACATCTGAGTCATTCTTTATGATTTGGTTTGGTTGCTGTCCTTTGTGTCCTTTGCTTGAAGGGGACTAAAATGACATCACTACGTTGGGATCATTGTACAGTATGCCTGACTGTGGCAGATTAGGCCAATATCTACTCAGAAGGCTCTGTCACAGGTTGGAAACAAATAGTTGATGTGAGCATGTGGAGAGGAGATGTCCTTGAATTTGTACATTTTATGTTTCTTTTGATCTACTACAGTTTTGCTTTGCTCATAGAGCACAGTGCCTTCTTTGATGTGGGGAGACCATGCTGAGTAGTCCCCCAATGTCTCCCATGTCTCACAATGGATTCAAAAATTCTTCAGAGAAACCTTGAGAGTGTCTTTGTATCACTTTTCTGATCTTTGTGCAAGTGCTTGCCTTGTGTGAGTTTTCTGTAAAGTAGGCTTTTAGGCAAATATACATTTGGCATTTAAGCAACATGTTCAGCCTGCTGGAGTTGTGCTCTTTGTAGCAGGGTTTGAATGCTTGGTAGATTAGCTCAAGGAAGGACCTCGATGTCCAGTACCATAACTTGTCAGGTGATTGTCAGAATCTTCCTAAGAAAATTCAAATAGAAGCAATTCAGTTTCTTGTCACAGCACTGGTATACAGTCCAGGTTTCACAGGCATGCAATGATACGGTCAGTATAATGGCTCTGTAGACCTTAAGTCTGGTAGGCAGCCCCAATACCTCTTCTCTCCCACATTCTTTCTGAGTCTCCCAAACACTGAGCTAACTCTAGAAACGTCTAAAGGTATCAGAACTTCTTTAGTTGGAAGTTTGGCAAGAGAGGGATTGATTTCAACCTGAGGTATACAGTCAATGCCTTCAGCATTGGTTGATGACAGTATGTTGAAAACACTATAGAAGCGTTCAACCTACCTCTCCAGGACAATCTTCTCATCATTTATTAATGTGACTCCATCAATACTGAGTAGTTGAAATGTACCACACATCTCTGGCTGATAAATAACTATTAGGACATCATAAAAACACTTTGAATTTACTATCAGAGTAAAACCAAATTTCATCTGCCTTCTTGCTGACCCAAGAATCTTGCGTCTCTCTAAGATTTGCTTGCACTTTACTTTTGTGGGAATTAACACCACCTTCTTAGAGATGGGTGAATCATTCTGCTGGTTAACCTTGTGGAGTTCTTGTTTTTTGTGTAGCAGCTTCTGAATTTCCTCAACATTTTCACCCAAATCATGTCGATGTTTGCAAATGTTCTACCCCAGATGAATAAATGACTCAAATCTATTGACTGCTGGTGGATCTGCTTCTTTCAAGTCTCTCCCAACTCCAGTCCATCCTCCATTCAGCCTCCAAAGTCATGTTCCTTAAATGAAAGTCTGGTCATGCCATCTCACTACTTATTAAACTCCAGTGGCTCCCTATTGCCTCAAGAATCAAATATAAAATCTTCTCTTTCATTACCTAGCCTAACACCTTTTTACCTTTCCAGTTTTATTCCTTACTCCTCATCATGCATTTACTCTTAGATCCAGTACTACTGGCTTCCTTGCTGTATCATGAAAATTTTCTTTGACTGTCTTCTGTGCCTGGAATGCTCTCCCTGTCCTTATTTCTGCCTTTTAGCTTCCTTCAAGTACCAAATAAAATCCCATTTTCTAGAGGAAGCCTTTCCCAACCCTTCTTAAATTCAAGTGCCTTCCCCCAGTAAATTATTTTGTATGGATCATGTATATAATTTGTACATATTCATTTGCTTATTATTTCTCCCATTAGATTGTGAACTCCTTAAGGGCAGAGGCTGTCTTTTGCCTCTTTTTGCATGCCCAATACTTAGCACAGTGCCTGACAACACTTGTTGTTCATATTTAGTTCTTAAGTTGTGTTTGACTCTTCATGATCCCATGAACCATAGCATGGCAGGCTCTTCTATCCTCCACTATCTCTCAAAGTCTGTACAAGCTCATGTTCACTGCTTCCACAATGCTGTCTATCCCTCTCATCTTTTTCTGTCTTCTTTTCCTTTTGCCTTCAATCTTTCCCAACATCAGGCTCTTTTCCAATGAGTCCTGTCTTCTCATTATGTGACCAAAGTATCTGAGCTTCAGCTTCAGGATTTGACCTTCCAGTGAGTAGCTTGAATGAATTTTTAAAAGTACTGACTTGATCTCTTTGATATTCATGGGATAAATGGTGATAAAAAGAAATGAATAATACTTCAAAATACTTAATAATTTTATTAAAGGCACAAAAACTAATGATATTTTATTGAGAGCAATGTTATTGAATATATTTCATTATTTCTGAATTCTTTGATTTAATGTTGATACAATGAATTGAAGATTTGATTCTGAATTTATTTTAATTCAGTACTTGATTTTGATGGCTGTGATAGCTGAAAAATTTACCTTACAAAGATATGAAGATCTAAATGGAAGAAGTATATCATTGTCCATTATCACTAAATCATTCATCAGTGCTTTCCACCAATTATAAAAACAACATTTGTTGAAATTAAGCTAATAGCTTTCTTTTTCAGTCTTGTTTTTGTTAATGTTTAGTTGTGACTTCATTTGAGTTTTTCTTGCCAAAGATACTGGAATAGTTTGCTATTTCCTTCTTTACCTCATTTTTACAGATGAGGAAATTGAGACAAACAGAGTTAAATGACTTTCCCTGGGTCACACAGCTATTTAAGTGTCTGAGGTCAGATTTGAACTCAGGAAGATGAGTTTACCTTATTCCAGGCCCAGCACTCTATTCACTGCGCCATTTAGCTACTCCAGAAATTAGGCTAGTGACTTTTTTATATTTCTTGATATCAATCAGTTCTTTTCCAAAATAGTTGGAAGATGGTACATTTTTATATTTTTCACAAACAGTTTCAAAACACTGTGAATCTTTGAAACAATTTGAAACAGGTTAGAAAATTATGTGTTCAACTTTTAAAAATGTGCAAATAACTAAGTTTATAGGTGACCTACGCATTTTTTTTGCAATCAAATCTTAATTCTTAAACATCTTGCTAATTGTGATGTCTTTATACTATCATTTTCTAATGTTTTATAGTACAATACATACTTAAGTATGATGAAATTTATCATTAATAATAGTCAAGAAAAATCCATATTTCAAAACTTTCTTGATAATTATGTATGTTTTGAATATTAACTCATAAGATATTCTTGATCATTTCAAATTGTCAGAGCTGATTAGGTCATTGTTTTTTTTCTTAAGTTCATTATAAGATTGACAAAGAGTTCCTTCTGAGAGTTAAAGTATTAGTCCAGTCATTTCTCCCCTCCTTTTTTATGCTTGCATTATCCAAGCTATTCAATTTGGGTTAAAATTATATTCTTTTCAGTCCAAGAAATATTTTTAAGGCACTTGTCCATTTTGTGAGGGACAGTTTAATTTGACGTTTATTACATAAAGCATAAATCCACTGAACTAATCGCACACAAACTTCTTATGCCACAATAGGTGAACACTCTGACCATCCTTCTTATTTGCAGAGCTCTTTCTCTTTCCTCAGGGTTCCATACATAACAGGTAACTGTCTGACTTTCAGACGGGGTAAGGACATTACTGTACATTGCTATATTCCATCATAATGGAGGCTTGTTGACAGTAGAGATTATATCATTCTAGTATTTTTTTTTTACCATATTGTAGCTTTTTTTATTTTCAGTGTTCTACAATCACTACCATATAACTTAGATTTTTTTCTCCTTCCTTCCCCTCCTTCCCCTGCTCCCTCCTCCTCCCTCCCCGAGATGGCATACAATTTTATATAGGCTCTACACATACATTCCTATTAAATACATTTTCACTAAAGTCATGTTGCACAGAAGAATTAAAATGAATGAGAGAAATCATATAAAAAACCAAAATGTAATACAAAAGAAAATGATCTGCTACATTCTGCAACTGAATTCCATAGTTCTTTCTCTGGATGCCTTAAAAGACCATTGGGAATTTTTTAGGTCCCTACATTGCAATGAAGTTCTAAGTCTACCAGAATAAAACCTCACACACTATGGTTGTTGCTATGTACAAAGTTCTCCTGGTTCTGCTTCTTTCACTCAGCATCAGATCATATAAGTCTTTCCAAGTCTCTTTGAAGCCTTCCTGTTCATCATTTCTTATAGCACAATAGTATTCTATTACATTCATATACCACAACTTATTCAGCCTTCCTCAATTGATGAGCATCCCCTTAATTTCCAGTTCTTGACCACCACAAAGAGAGCTACTATAAATATTTTTGTACATGTGGGACCCTTCCCCATTTTTAAGATCTCTTGGGGATACAGTCCTAGAAGAGGTATTGCTGGGTCAAAGGGTATGCACATTTTTGTAGCCCTTTGGGCATAGTTTCAAATTGCTCTTCAGAATGGTTAGATCAGCTCACAGCTCCACCAACAATGAATTAGTGTTCCAACTCTCCCACATCTTCTCCAACATTTATCATCATCCTGTTCTGCCATGTTAACCAATCTGATAGGAGTGATGTGGTACCTCAGACTTGTTTTGATTTGTATCTCTCTAATCAACTGTGATTTAGAGCATTTTTTCATATGACTATAGATATCTTTAATTTCTTCTGAAAACTGCCTATTCATATCGTTTGACCATTTATCAATTGGGGAATGACCATTCTTCATATTTCTAACCATACTATCCAGGTCACTGTCTCATGCAGAATAGACTTTTAATAAACGTTTGTTGATGGATTTCAAATATTAGTTTTAAAAATCATAATCAAAATTCAATTACTTTCTGCGGTTCAACGGACCAATTTGTGCACAATGCTTTGGAGACCACTGGGCTAGATCTTGTAGTTTGTGGAGGAGAGTCACTTAAAATGATTCCATAAACACATGGTGACCCCAGAATACATAGAACTGTAATGCTGGGAGAAGGAGTTTGAACTTTATACAGTAGTCCTTATGGTACCAATGAAGATTTTTGCACATGAATGACATGATCTTTACATAAGTATAATTATTTTGATAGGTATCAATTATTTTGATAAATTATTTTGATGATTAGATTGTAGGGGGAAGGACAGAGAATAAGAAGTAAAAACTTATTAAAGTGAAGCCCACAATACACCCAAGTGCTGCCTGCAACAGATTAAAATATAATTGGGAAATATTTTTAAAAATACAATAAAGCATGGAAAATGTTAATATATTGTTTTAGTTCATGTATGTCACACAGGGATCTTTATGTTTGGGTTAGCGATTCCCTTCTGGCTTTTTTGTTTGATATTACTGTGTTAGAGAGTTCTTAAAATGGAGGAGGATAGTAGCAGCACCCTGTAATAGGCTAGGGACAGTACAAATGAAGAGGAAAAGAAGGAGCAAGAGTTATCTTAAAGGGGGCAGGGTAGATAAGGTGTCATAACTGAAAGTGTGTGACAGATGGTAGAGAGAGAAGAGTCCAAGATAACCCAAACTTTCAAATATGGAACACAGAATGAATGATTCATCGAAAGAAATGGTCAACTTATAAGAAGACGATTTGGGTGGGATGGGGATAATTAGTTCAATTTTGGATATGTTGAATTTGATACGCCATTAAACATCCAGATGGAGATGTCCTATTGTTAGATCCACCAGGCAAAATTTCAAAAGAAAAAGTGAAGTGGGAGGTAGAGATTTGGAATTCATCTTCACAGAGTTGATAGTTGATGTCAGGAGAGAGAGGGAAGAAAAGCAGATTGAAGAAAGAATCTTGAGGAACACCCAAAGGACGAAGTCATGACAAAGGGCAGCCAAAGTAAGACACAGAAAAAGAATAGTTAGAAAAGTAGGATACAAATCAGTAGAATGCCGTATCTCTGAAGCCAAGATAGGAGAGTAGTGTTGAGGGATATTCAAGAGGCTCAGAAGCCAAAGAGATGTCAAGGAGGTTAAGGACCAAAATAAGGTTACTGGATTTAGCAAGTATAACAGGCAGTCATCAATAATCATAGAGAGAAAACAGATTCAGTAATGTAGCATTGTTGTAGTGGATACTACATAGCAATCCATTGAGGAAGGTTTCAGTAGTGAGAAAGGAGAGACATCAAGAAATAAAATTAGCAATGTGGGTGAAAGGTAAGTATTTATATTATAACATCAGGTTAAGAGCTTAAAGACTTTTTTTTGTTTAGGGAAATAATTGTGACTCATAATTCTAGTGTTTCTCTTCAGAGTTGGAAACAGATTAAAACTAGAAGAAATTCTCAAAATGATGGCTAAGCTTAGCAGAGAGCCAAGGGGAGGTGGGAAAAAAGTCACAAGTAAGAAGGAATCTGGGAAAGAGGCAACTGGTTGGAAGTTGTGGAGGAACTAAGTGCTGATTTTTTCTTCTGCTTCCTTCAGTCCCATCCTTAGCCAGCCAATGGAGGGTGCTGCAATTAATTTCACCCTTTGTTATCCCAACAGAGGCTGGCAAAACGTTTTGAAACTGGATCCCTAAGGAAATAATTGAATG
>CM053770.1:662381530-662429711 GCA_028658325.1 Potorous gilbertii
GGTGTTATTTTCTTCAGCATTTTTTTGAGTCTCCTTTAGCAAGGTGTTGACCCGTTTTTCATGCTTTTCCTGCATCTCTCTCATTTCTCTTCCCAGTTTTTCCTCCACCTGTCTGACTTGATTTTCAAAATCCTTTTTGAGCTCTTCCATGGCCTGAGCCCATTGGCTATCTATTTCAGATGTTTGGGATACAGAGGACTTGACTTCTATGTCTTTCCCTGATGGTAAGTATTGTTCTTCCTCATCAGAAAGGAAGGGGGGAAACATCTGGTCATCAAGAAAGTAACCTTCTATGGTCTTATATTTTTTCCCTTTTCTGGGCATTTTCCCAGCCAGTTACTTGACTTCTGAGATTCCTCTCCACTCCTGCCCTGATCTTCCCAGCTAGTGCTTGGGGTCTGAGATTCAAATGCCGCTCCCCAGCCTCAGGACTTTCAGTGGCAGGCCCAGCTGCTATTCAATGTGAGCTTAAGTTCTGGTGCTCAGGTGGGGGCAGGGCCACCTCCCAGGCTCAGTTCCCTCAGGGGGTTTATGTGGAGACCTTCAGTAATGGACCTGAGGTCCTGCTTGCTCTGGGAGCCTCTGGCCACCCGCTGCCTCTGCTGCTGCCTCCCAAGGGGGCCTGAGTTATGGAGACACCCTTCTCCCCTGTCAGCCAGCTCAGAAGGCTCTCTCACTGACCTGTAGCACCTGTGGATGGATGGATGGACCTTCGTGGCCGCTGGATATTCTGTCCCTGAAGCCTGCTCTGATCTGCTCCTCTTAGTGCCACATGGTCAGGACAGGGCTGGGCTCTACTCCGTGTCCAGAGCACGACGAACCTTTGGTGCTGGTTTTTCAGGGCTCTCTGGAACAGAAATCTCCTCCATTCCATTGTTGTGCAGCTTCCACAACTGTGGAACTGTGTTCCCAACTGTGTTGGGAGTTCCTTTTTACAGGTAATTTATGGGCTGTGGGTTCAGAGCTAGCATATGTGAGTCTTTCTACTCTGCCATCTTGGCTCCTCCCTCCATTTTCTTTGCCAAGAAAAGCCCA
Organism: Potorous gilbertii; assembly: GCA_028658325.1. Lineage (NCBI taxonomy): Eukaryota > Metazoa > Chordata > Mammalia > Diprotodontia > Potoroidae > Potorous > Potorous gilbertii. The sequence continues at coordinate 662,382,566 of CM053770.1, forward strand.
GATGGGGTCCCAAAGAATCAAAAACAACTGAACAGCAATACCGAGACTAGGGAATGAACTGGTTGTAAGAATAGAGGAGAACCAAGGATGGGAGGCAGGCACCATAGTAGGCTCAAATAACTGTTCTTCTTCAGGCATGGATTGAATTAGGTGACTCCCGAGGTCCTTCCCTCTCAACTCTGAAATTCCATAAAGTATAATGGCTATTTTGGGTCTATTTCTAAATTTAGTTTCTCATTACATTAAAAAGATGAAGGCAATGATTTTATCTTGCGTTTAAAAATTTCTCTGTCTTCCTCTTTTGTAGGAAACTTTGGGCTCAGGCATCCAAAGGAAGATGTAGTTATGAGTGTCCTAGTTATGGTGATGGTTATGGGTGACCTATAATGCAGAAGCCTGAGACAAGGGCAGGGAGCACTGGAGAAAGAGGGAGGGAGGGGAATCAGAGAACTCAAGGAAGTGGGGTCTAATGAAGAAAGTAAATGAGTGAAAAGAGGAAAACATAGGAGGTTGGGGTTGGCGGGAGGGTTGGCTTTTTTCTAGTAGTAATCATGGCTTCCATACATCAGTACTTGAAGGATCTGTGATTTTGTTGGGATGGGACTAAGTCTAGTAACTTTAGACCAGCCAAACTGGCCCACAGCGAATCAGGGGGAGGACCACAGGGATGGAGTTGCTTTCAAGCTATGAAAATGGTACAGGTGTGGAGAGGCCTTTCAGAGCAAAGAGATTTCTATGACTTGATAGACAAAATCCTGTGGAGATGAGTCTGAAGAGGAGAGCAATCAGGATGTTGGAGGGTCTTAAGTTCAAGTCATTTTAGGAGGAGCTGAAGGAACTGGGCATGTTTCACTTGGAGAAGAAAAGACTTGGGTAGTCGGGGAGTCATGCTAACTGGGTTCAAGTATTGGAAAATTGAATTTGTTCTGTTTGACCCTAGAGTGTGGAACCAGGAGCAATAGTTAACAGCTGAATTTTGACTTGATTTCTGGACAAAACTTGGTAAGAATCAGAGCTGACCAAAAGTAGAATGGATTGCCTTGAGAGCTGCTGTATTTTCTTTCCTTGGAGGTCTTCAAGAAGATGACTGCTCATCAGATATGAAGATCAGATGAGGTCCTTTCTAACTCTCAAATTCTGTGATTTTGTGCTCCAGGGTCACCTCCACGCTGTGATGAGACATCACAGGATGACTTTGGTGGAGACGAAAAATGAATTACATTTTCATATTTTTATCCCCCCCCGCAAAGGTATGATCTTTGCAGAAGGGCAAACACCATTTGAGTGAAAAATAATATTAACATGACTTTGTGCCTCTACAATGCCATTCCTCCAAGGGACTCAAATTGTTATTTTATTTTTAAACCCAGTCTTTATTTACTCACCAATAAGAGTCTGTTCAATATTCAAGTAAAGTTGTCAGGAGGCCATAACCCAACTAGGCTACCCTTTATGTTCCCAAAGGAACCAAAGAATCATAAAAACATGTCTCTGTAAGAGCCTTAGGGAAAGCATCCAGGTCTGGCTCCTGCCACAAAACAGGCTGTGCCTCAGCTCGTCATGATGAATGGACATCTATGTGGTTCTTAAATGTCTCTAGGGAAGGGAAATTAAAGGGTCTAATTGTCGTTGGTGGTGGGAACATAGGCTATCATTGGGAGTTTGGAAGAAAAAGGATTGGATATAGAACTTATGAGGAACAGAGGCTGAGAAGTAATCCCCCTTTTCTGCCCCATAGGATTGCAAAGGCTTCCCGGAGGCTTGGCTTTCAGCTGGTATCCCCAGTGAGTGAGCATGAGCAGGAAGATGGAAAATGAAGAGAGAAGTGAAAGGAAAAGAGATGAGGAGTACATTTTAAAGGAGGAGAGATTTTAAAGGATAGAAGTAGGGAGGAAGGAGAAGGAAGGGGTCTCACACCTTTCTTCTTTCACTCCATTCACCAGTGATGTCAAGAAAACCTGGGTTCAAATAAACTTTGTGGCCCTAGGCAATAAAATGTTTCTTTTGTAATTCTATGCATTTTATTTTATGCCTTTAAAAACATTCTTCTTAGAAGGGATCTATAGGCTTCACCAAATGGCCAAAGGGGTCTAGGATACATAAAAAAGGTTAAGAACCTGGGGTCTATAGAAATAGGACTCTGAATATAAATGACTTGTCCACAAAGTCAATTAAAAAGACTAATTACATGTTCATTCCATACTGTCCAAAAACTCCCACCCCCTTATTTTATAGCAAGGTACCTCTCAGATGTCTTAATATGTCACAGAGATGATCCTGTGCTTTCAATGGCTTTGCCAAAAGAATGAAAATTCTGTCCAATCTTACCAAGCTGGAAAAGCCTTGAGTGATGCCCTGGAAGTAGACTGTGGCTTCCTCCCAGGACAAAGTTGGCTTTGTTTAGAGAGGCTCCTCCCCGGAACTTTGGTCACCAAATGATCAATTTTTGCAGGTTATGAGGAGGCCACAACCACTCCTGATACTTTCTCCTGAGGTGTGTAGGAGTTGTATTCTTGAAATCATGACCTTTTAAAGCTAGTCCAACTAGGACATCCTCCTCATTTTATATCTTAGCAAACTGAGGTTCAGAGAAGTGAAATAACTTTCAAAATCTTGTACATTGTAGAGGATGGGGCAATGGCAAGGGGACTGCTTCTCAAGTAGGAGAACCTGAATTAATCTCCTGTCTTTGCCTGTACCATTTGTGTGATGTCAGGCAAGCCTCTTAATTCCTTTAGTCTCTGTTTACCCATCTGTAAAGTGATGGGCATGGACTAGATAAATGAGAGTCCTTCCAGATCTAAATTTCCCATTCAAGGAGCAGAGGCAGGATTAGAACCTGGGTCACTGGATCCAAGTCTAGTATTCTTTTCACGTCATTATATGGCTTCTCCCACTAAGAGGAAATCAGAGCTCTTAGGAGATAGCAAAAGAGGTCAATGTGACTGCAGCGTTAGCTGTAGCTGGCTATGCCCTTAATTCAAAATAGCTGCTTTCTTAAACATGATGATCCCAGACAAAGCACATACTGTGTTTAAATTTTTGAAAGGGAAAAATATTTCTGCTACAGACTCTGTTAACTTGTTCATATTTATGGAGAAACTGTTTACAACCTAGAAACTATATCAAAGTGCTATACAAAGAATCTGGAAGGAAAGAAGAACCCTAATAATGAGACATTTTGTTACTGAGTCTGGAAAGAACATTGGATAAGGAATTAAGGAAGAGCTGGTGTCAAATTCCAGACCTGCCAGTCTTGCTTTAGGCAAGTGATTTGACCTTTGAACCTCAGTCCCTCAATTGTAAAATGGGGGAAATAATACCTGTAGTACCTACTTCATAGGTGAGGATCACATGTGAAAGCAGCAGGTAGTGTTGGGATGGGCTCAGCTGTCAGTCTTCCACTAAGCAAATAGACCTATGGGTCTGCTTGTATAATTCATACCTTTCCCCACTCTCCCCACACTTTCAAGAGGGTAGAACTTCCCCAACACTCACTCTTACAGAAGTATAGTTTTCACAATCCAAGCTCATTCCCTCTACTACTGGGGGCTTTACTTATTTTTCAGTTTGACTTAGTCAATGATTTCTGCCAGTAAAAAGAGAAAGTGAAAAATGCCCTGCACAGTCTGGTGGTCTAAGAAGCATGGAATTTTATCTCTATGAATTACAAATCCATATATGGTATCATAGTGTGTTACAAGGGTCTCTTGTATGCACACGATGCCTAGTATGTCAGGGCCCCATATGGAGGAGTTGAAGGAAGAGTTGGAATAACATATAGTGTAAATGCCTTGGAGAGACTGTGGAGCACATGTAGATCTTCTGTAAATGATTCTAGTTAGCTAAACATGTGGTGAGTGGGTGGCTCTTGGACTAGCTGTGGCTGCATTCAAATGGCCATAGTCATTGCCTGCTATGTTTCTTGCCTCAATTCTTTTGGCTTTGCTGTTTGTATTTGGACTCCTGTGTTCAAGGCATCCAAGAAGAGACAATGCTAGAGAGGCCTTTTCCCTGTTGAGGACATATAGGTCCAAGAAAAGAGCCTTAGTCTTTTAGTACAACATTTGTTCTTTCCTATTCTAGGGAAAGGGAATGGAAACCTCCAATATTTTAAGTTTCAAAGCAGCAAGAAGGTGCCCTGCCCTCCAAGTATTCCAGCATCCTAGTTGGGTGGTCTTTGTAGCATCTGTGCCCAGAGGAGTGAGGAGTCACCTTCAGAGTGACCTTTGGGATCCAGTCAAGTTATAGCTGAGACAAGGACTCATCGGTCAGTCACATTATATCTAAACATGAATTTTTACAAATTTATTTATTTTTAGTTTTCAATATTCACTTTTCTAAGATTTTGAGTTCCAAATTTTCCCCTTCCCTCTCTCCCCTCCCCAAGACAGCATACAATCTTATATAGGTTATACATGTACAATCACACTAAATATGTTTCTATATTAGTCATGTTGTCAAAGAAGAATCAGAACAAAGGGAAAAAAACCACAAAAAAGAAAAAAAGAAAATTGTGCTTTGATCTGCATCTGCATTCAAATGAGTCTGCATCCATTGTCTCTGGATGTGGATGCATTTTCCTTCATGAGTCTTTTGGAATTGTCTTAGATTATCGTATTGCTGAGAAGAGCTAAGTTTCTCAGCGTTAGTCATCAAACAGTACTGCTGTTACCATGTACAATGTTCTCCTGGTTTTGCTCACTTCTTCAGTATGAGTTCATGTAAGTCTTTCTGAACATGACTTTGGTGAGACTGGTGTTATGGAGTAATTGGGCTAAGGGTATGCCTCCAAGGTTTTGAGGGGAAATGTTTGTATATTTCCTTATTGCTTTGTAAAAATGGATCAATATCATATTGCTTTGGTGGGGGAAGGGTAGAAAAAATTACATGAAAATTTTGTTGTGTATTTGAAAGGAATAACAAGTTGCACACAGAGGTACAGTTTCATATGCAATCATCTTTTTAAATTTATTCTACTATGTAATGGAAATACTTGTTTTATTCCACAAATTAAAAATAAAATAAAAAAGTGGATTAATATCAAATGATTAAATTGAACCGGAGTGTTAGTCACTGGCATCTAATAGTGGGTGGGGCACATAAATGGTGAGAATAGAAGCTGAGAGCATCAGAGAGGAGGTGCCCCAGCCCCTCCAGGTACCTTAGAATCCTGGGGTATGTATAGGGGGAAGATGCAGCCTCCCTGGCTCTGCAAGAGAGACACTACTCATCTCCTTTGTGCCCAACCATTCTAAATTAGCTCTAAGACTTTGCGATCGGTCTGAACCAAATATTTCTTCTCTTTCAACCAGAAAAAGGTTCTTAACCTTTTCTGTGTCGTAGCTATCTATGGACCTCTTTGTAGAATAATTTTTTAAAAAAAATTATAACTTAAAGATTAGTGAAAATAATGATATAACTTTTCCCCATGTAAGTTCATGGCATATTAGAACCATTGCTCTAAAGTGACAAATGGCTTATTTCCTATTTGTAAGCTTTAAATAAGGCACAAAGCCAGTTGATCAGTTCTGTCAATCAATGCCTTCATCACATTTATCAACTTAAGAAATAAAGACAATATTTGAATAAAAGTTAGTGCTAAATAAATGTTTGAAGTGGATAAATGTTAAAGTAAATAAATGACCCACAATTCATTTGACCCTCTCAGGAGAAAAAAGCAGGAGGGGAGAAGGAAGACCACAAGTCTCTATACCCAGTCTCAGCTGTACCATTGGTGTAGGATTCACTGAGGACATAGTTCATGTTTGAAACTTACTCACTACCTTAGCTCAGGGCTCCTTGTCATGAATTCTGATATCTGCTTTCCATGGCTCTGAACTTATGTCTCATCATGGTGTCTGGACAGCTTCCTTTTCTCTCCTGCTTGCCTTTTCGTTTACTCAACTTCAACATACCCTATTCACAAGCCTCCTCATCCCTACCAAAGTCAGCTTAGAAACTCCCTGGGTAGTTTGTTCTTATATTAAATCTTAAATACCATGGAAATTTGTGGAACTCCAGGAAGGCCAAAGCTTACAGTCAGATCCACCCATCTCTTCTTGTTCCATGGCCAAGCTGAGCTGAAAATGATGGGTTACATCCTTCCCAGGGCTAGACATTTTCAGTTCCTTTGAAAATAATTCAGAATATACTTGACATCTGCCAAGTAGCACAAGTCAAAAAATACATATCAATACTTAAAGAAAACAATGCTCATTATAGTTAGATTCCAGTCACATTCTTTGGTTCATTATGTACTTCCCCAAGCATTCCTGGGAAAATCTCTTAAAGTTTAGATTTGACTGACTTCTAAGGTCTCCCCAATGGCCATCAACTGGATTCTTTCTAGAAAGATAACCAAGGGACAAAAGAGATCATGTACAGGACAACCATTTATTTCCTTTACCAAAAAAGAAAGGCTTAAAACACAAAAGCCTCGTAAGTCTGCATTGACATGTACTGGCAAAACAATGGTCATCTATCATACTGGTGAAATTCTCCTGAAAAGTTGACATTTAAAATATTAAAATGTGAAACACTGTGTGGGACTTCTAGAAAGACATTTCACATTCCCCTCAGTTCTACACTAACTTGGAGCAACTAATTCAAGACCTGCATCTTCTACCAAGTCAGTATTTATTATGGGCTCGTATTCATGGCATTTTTGTAGGGGAGACAATTGGGGGGGGGTAAGTTGAGGGTCATTCAGTTAGTGAGTGTCTGAGACTGGATTTGAACTCAGGTCCTCCTGACTCCAGGGCCAGTGCTCTATCCATTGTGCTACCTAGTTGCCCCACATTCCTGCCATTTTTTCTTCTCTGAGAGTTGTTTCAGAGCTTGTGGTACAGCCAGCACCCAAGCCCTAGGGCTCCTGTAGTCTCAAGATTTCAAAGTTGGCATCACAGTTAGAAATCTTTATCTTGGTATAATCTGTTTGGGTCACCTGTGCTGAGGGAAAGAAACACAGAGCAGTAAAGACCACAAGGGCCTTGAGTTCCAATCTCAAGTTTACCTAGATAGTATGGGCTCCACTGTTGAATGTGAAGAGTTGGCATACCTGCTGGTTGGGGAGAAGAGAGAAGCCCCTTCCCTCATGTACTGGGAGTCTGTAGGAAAACTGTCATGTGTTCAGGAAAGAGGAAGGATAGAGCAAGACCAAAATTGTCTGTTTCTTTAAAGACCATTGAGTAGAAGGTTTGGCCAAGCCTCTTTGACTGGGGGATTTACAATTGTTACATGCAGCCAATTACACATGTAGATCAACCAGAAGCCTTTGGTTTTGGAAGTCCCTTATCAAAGGGCCCATTAGAAAGGGGCAAAGGTACAGGCTTATTCCCATAGATGCCTTATGGCATGGCTATTATTTCACATATAAAGTGTTGTGTCGTGTATAGCCATTAGTACCAATATAGCATAATGAGTCAAGTGTTGGCTTTGGAGTGATGAAGGCATGAGATCAAAGCTTACCTTTGACATTTACTGTCTGCTATCTTAGGGTAGTTACCTTATCTTTATGCATCTTAGATAATTCCCTGGAGTATTTACTAAGTCAGTTGGGAGAAAAGAGATCCCCAGTTGGAAATTCTCCATTCTGACAAAAATTGGAGGTGCTTCACTTATTATCAATTGCCACCAGCACCACCACCACCGCTGCTGCTGCTACTAGTACTACCACTTCTACTACTCCTACTCCTACTGCTACTACTACTACCACTACTACTACTACCACTACTACCGCTCCTACTGGTACTACTACTACTACTACTACTACTGTCACTATTACTACCACTGCTGCTGCTGCTGCTGTTTTTCTTTTCCAGATCTAAAGCCCTACTGTGATGTTTAACGGGGGCAACTGGGTATTCTAAAAAGGGTAATTTTGTATAAAACTGAGAATTCCTGCTAAACACTAGACTCAGAGATAGTCTGAGAGTCTGCTGTTTAGAGACCAATCTAGCTTACTTTGGTGAGGCTGACTTCAGGATAATGAGTTTTCCCACTGGTCCTTGAAAACAGTCTGCCAAGTCAGAGGATCTGTATTTTATGTTGGCATCTGATGAAATCATGACTTAAGATCTTGACTTATCATTGTTTTATATTGTAATGAGTATGGCCCAGTCGTGTTAGAGAGTCTGCCTCAAAGCCAGGAAGATTTGGGTTCAAGTCTTGCTTTGACACAAACCGGATACGTGATTCTGGGCAAACCACTCACCTACTAGTGTTCTAGGAATCTCTCAAAGACGATAAGTTTCAGGGAAGGGGCTGACCTGCCTCGGTGAAGGAATTATTTCATCTTGGAGTTTTCTACACCAATGAAATCATAGGTCTTCATTTGATAATGATAAATAATATTTATCTTGTAATATGTTATAATAGATATTTATATAGCACTAGTTTCCAAAATGTTTTACAGATATTATCTTATTGGACTCTCATGATAACCCTGTGAGTTAGGTACAGCAGATATTATTGCCCTATTTCAAATTTTTATTTTTTCAATTAATAAGCATTTTTTCCTTTCCTTCCTAACTTACCTTACCCCCATACACATACACACACTGAAAAATCCATAGAAAACCTTAATAATAAATATGCACAGTCAAGTGCAAGAGATCCTCACATTGACTGTATCCACAAATCCCTTATTCTGCAGCTTGAGACCACTACCTCTGAGACAGGAGGGGGGAAGCCTTCCTCATCAGTCTATTAGAATTACCATCCCATTTTGCAGGTGAGAAAATTATAAAGGGTCCCACTCATGCTATATAGCGAATGAGTGTCAGAGGATGTGAATCCAGTCTTTTCCATCTCATTCCATCCATTACTACAGAGCAATATAAATAATTACAAATAGAAATTCTGTGTAAGAATATGCTGCTGGGCAGCTGTGTATGTCTAGTGTGAACATTTCAAGACCCAATGCTGAGTCACTGTATTGGCTGATTTTTTCTCTCTAACTTCCTTCTCTGTCATGTTCTTTCCTTCCCCCACTTCTCTCCTACCCCCAGCCATCCAAGGCGCTTCTCAGAGGACTTTCTTTCCTCAAGGAATGCCTTCTGCCATCTTTGCTGGAGGGCGCTTCTTCTGCCACTGCCTTTCAGAGTGACCTTCGTCAGTAAGGCTCTTAACCTATCTGTTTCTCAAATTCCTCTCCCGTTGTGGGTGGGTGATAATTCTGACCTGCCTTTCTGGGGGTGTTGTGAAGAGCAGTTAACACATGGCTAGGAAGTCCCTTGTAAACAGAATGGGGTTGTCAAAGAACTCCTAAGAATGCTAAGTCAGGCTGTAGGGCCTGCCCTGTTTCATTTACTTCCAGGTTGAAGAAAAAGGTGCAATAAATAGCAACATTTCCAGGCACATTAGGAGATTAATATATTGCTTAAAGTCTTTGCTTGGGTGGGTTTGGCTGTGGCCTTCCTTATAGTGAGGGCATTGGACCTTTCCTCCTCAAAGGACAGGTAGCTAAGGCTTTTGCTAGGGAAGGTCTGGTAAAAGGACAAAGAAAATTGTAGTCTCTGCTTAATTCAACCCAGGCACATCCTTCAAAAAGGTTCATCTTTCCTCTTCAGGTCAGAGGGGCAGTCTAAAGTAAGCCAAGTAGAATCATTCTAATTGTTTTAATTGGGTCATATTTTGCAAGATAATGAATAATAAAGAAATACCTAAGGGAATTATTCTTTTTGACACTGGACCTTGAGTATAAAGGGATGCTGTGACTCCAGGATGGCAAAAGATATTTGTCTGATTTTCGGTTTGAGTGTAACTTTTCTCCAATATGTGAGCCAGTCAATTGGTCAATCAGTCAGTCATCAATCAATAAACATTTATTAAGTGCTTACTATGTGCCAGGCACTGTGCTAATTGCTGGGGAAACATAGAAAGGCAAAAACAGTCACTGCTCTCAAAGAGCTCACAGTGGGGGAGGATAGGAACAACTCTTGGGGGAGATAGTATGCAAATAACTGGACATAGGTATTTGTACAAGTAATAAATACATAGCTATGCAAATAGTTATTTGAGTGGAGAATGAATTGGAGTGAGGAGATATTTGAACCAGGAAGATCATTTAGATAGCTACTATAATAGTCCTAGTATGAAGTGTGAGGGCTTGCACAAGTGTGTGTTCATCCTTCCTTGCTGAAGAAGACCATGCCATCAGAGAAATGACAACATGATTTGCACTTGACTTTTTTGTTTTGAGTGAAGGAAGGCTGTGCAGGTCACCAGCTTCACTTCTCCTCCAGAGCCATCTGAATCCAGTGACCAGATATTCATCAGGATGTCTGGAGATGACCCAGGATGAGGCAATTGGGGTTAAATGACTTGCCCAAGGTCACACAGTTAGTGAGTGTCAAATATCTGAGGTGAGATTTGAACTCAGGTCCTCCTGACTTCTACACTGGTGCTCTATTGATAGCTGGATGGATGAGGAGAAAGGGACATTTACAAAAGGTTAAAAATGACAAGATTTAGCAATGAATTGGATATGGGATATATGAGGTGAGTGCCAGTGAGGCATCTAGGATGACCCTGAGAAGATGGTGGTGATGTAGGCAGAAAACAGAAAAGTTGGGAAGAAAGGTCTTGGGGAGAAAGAATGAATTCTGGTTTGAGAATGTTGTCTATAATATGGCTAAAAGACATCCAGTTTAAGGTGAGCAAAAAACAGTTGATGAGGTGGAACTGGAGCTTGAGAGAGCTATCAGGGATGGATACGTAGATCTGGAAATCCCATGTATAGGAAAGATCCATTGGAGATGATGAGATAATCCAGGAAAATAGCATAGAGGGAAGAGAGAAGGTCTAGGAAAGAGCCTTGCAGGATACTGATGGTTGGTGGGATTGATCTTGAAGCAGATCCATAAAAGGATATTAAGGAATGGCCAGATGTGGAAGAGGACAGCCAAGAAAGATCCATGTCATAAAAACCTAGAGAGAAGAGCATATCACGTAGGAGACTGATGGTGTTAAATGTTGTAGAGAGGTCAAGAAGGATGAGAACCAAGAAAAGGCCGTAAGATTTGGCAATTAAGAGCTTATTGATAACTTGGAGAGAGAAATTTCAATTGAAGGATAAGGTCAGAAGCTGGTCTGCAGAGAATCAAGGGAGGGAGAGGAGAGAAATCACAGCCACTTACTATAGATTTCTATCTTAAGGAGTTTAGTCAAGCGGAGACATTTAAGATGACAGCTATTTAAGATGATCAAATAAGGTTTTTTTTTAAAGTTTGGGGATCCATGAACATGTTGATAGGAAGCATATACGGTGAGACAAAAGTACAATGGATGGGGAGAACAATCTGTTGGAGAAGATAGGGGTGATATGATGGAGGGGTTTACCTTGCCAAGAAGGGCCATTTCTTCATGCAGTACGAGGTGAAGGAGATAGTTGAGGAAGAAAGTCGAGTAAAGCGACTGAAGAGGAGGAAGCTTGTGAAGAAGAGCCTTATTTTCCCCCCCAGTAAAGTAGCTGAGAATGGGAAGGGGATGCTATGGGAGGCTTAAGGATAGAGGAAAAAGTTTAGAATGGCCCATTGTGAGTGACACAGTGAATCAATTAGGAATGTACAAAAGGGCTTCCATGCTGAAGGAAGCAGCATATTGAGATTATGAAGCACAGATTTATTTTATTTTTAAAATTAAAATGTTTTCAATGAACAAATTCTATTTTCCTCCCTCTCCACTGCCCTTCAATAAAAAAAAAATAAATCTCTTGTAACAAATGTTGTAGCATAAATTTTTAGTGGACTATATCAACATGGTTTTGTGATTTCCTCCAGCTCTGTTCAGCCACCCACTGCAGGAAAATGGAAATGAGGACTTAGGGGAAGATCATTCTGGATATAGCCCTGCATATATAAAACTCTTTTTACTCAGTTTCATTCAATTAGGCAAATCAAATGTATAGTGAAAACCATTGTAAATAAGCTCTAGAAAACTTATGATGGGACCCACTGTCCCATCCTGAGCAGAGAGGGAGTGGATTGAATGTAACTGTAGATTGTTACATTTACTGGAACACTCTGTTGCCATGTTGGTTTTGTTTAATTGTTGTTTTCTTCTTATAAGAGAGGGATCTACGGCAGAGAGGATAAGAGTAATGGACTTGGTCTCCAAAAACCATGGGTTTGAGTCCTGCATCAGACACTTAATCTTACTGGCCTCTATTTCCTCATTTGTAAAATTTGGATTAGATGACATTTGAGGTCTCACCTCTAGATCTATGAAAGGAACTTACTCTGTGACCTTGGACAAGTCACTTACACTCCTTGAATCTCAATTTCCTCATTTATAAAAATGGAGGTCATAAAAGAACCCACCTCATCTGGTTGTTGTGAGCATCAGTGAATGTCATGTTAAAAGTGCTTTGCAAACTTCATAAATGCCAGTTGGAAAATGACAGTAGTGGAAAATATTTTAATGGAGGGAAACTAGCATTTATTAAGTGCCTACTATGTGTCAGGTACTGTGCCAAGTACTTTAGAAATATCTCATTTGATCTTCACAGCAATCTCTCTCTCTGTGTCTCTGTGTCTGTCTCTTCTGGGAGGTAAGTGTTATTATACAGTTGAAGAAACTAGGGCAGAAAAAGGTTAAATGACTTGCTCAGTATCATGGAGCTGTGAAGTGTTTGAGGCCAGATTTGAACACAGGTGTTTTTGATTCCAAGCTTGATTCTAGTACATTACTCAGTTGTCAGTACATGTTACATGTTGATGCTTTAAAAATCCTTGATATCTAACATCTCTGGATTTCTCTACTGGCTTGCACTCCAGTTCATGAGTTAGGTCTTCAGATGATGGCTGTTATCTTGGGTTCTTGAGGTAATTTTGTGCATATATACTCCTAACATAATAACGCCCAACTCCCATTAGTATGTTTCCCATTAACAATCAACTAGTAGGTTTAATTAGCTTTCAGTAAAGATCTTTATTAAGATGATATAGTAAGGACAGTTGATGTAAAAATCTCCCCCCTTTCCAAATCCTGGAACATACCCCATCACAAATATACACAGAGATAGTGGGCAGAGTGGGGTCAACCTAAAAGCAAAAAGGTGATGATACTCACATCTAGGAATATGCTTTGCAAAGGTAATACAACTAGTACTGAAAATCTTTCCCTTTGTACAGTTCTCAAGCAGTTCCCCTTGGGTACAGCTCTTTACTAGGAAAGTTGCTGCTCAGGGCTCTAAGGTTCTGTTCTTTTCTTGAGTCCATAGGTAGCATTTCTCTCAAGGGATCATGACTTCTTGTCTATTCATCTACCCTCAGTATGTCTCTCCATTCCTGGCTGAATATAAATACAAATCATGGCCAGCGGTGGGCAGAGAGAAAGTCCTGTCTGCCTCAACAAGCAATTCTCTCCCAGGGGCTTAGTTCTTCCTCCACTTCTGGGTCCAGCACTCAAAGCAGCACCCTCAATTCCAGAACTATTAAAGGATTCCTGCAGTTTTTGAAAACCCTCAGAGGTTGGCTTCTTTATTTAGCCAATCACAGTTGTCCTTCATGACCCAATCAAAGAGATGTATATAGCATAAAGAGCACGGTGGCATTTTCATATTCAAATCTCATTATGTGTGACTATATTCCATGAGTCCTGAGTCCTCGCTACCTCCCACTACAAATAAAATATTTTTTTAAAAGGAAGAGAGAGAGAGAGAGAGAGAGAGAAAGAGAGAGAGAGAGAGAGAGAGAGAGAGAGAGAGAGAGAGAGAGAGAGAGAGAGAGAGAGAGAGATTATCAACATGAACAGGGGCTTAAGCTTATTCCTGTACTGCAGAATTTGTATCGTCACCCAGAACCCCTCTCAAGTAACAGAGAAAAATGTCTAATGGGATGCAGGGGATGACTCATCTAGGCTAGTCATTATCAGAAGCAAGAAACAGAAGACTATTTGGGGGTGCTGCTCTATGGTCCTCAAACCATGGTGAACTATTCCCTTTAAGATCCAGGGTGGGTGGCCTGTGGCTGTCCTACCTCTCTACCTTCTTTTACCTTTTGACCCCATCCGTACCCCTGCACCAACTCCAAAGCTGGCTACTGCTTGTCAACTTGTCTCCTTTCTTAGGGCCTTTCTAATCTCCTTGGAATCTGGTTTCCTCTCTGGTTTCTCTGCTTCCTCTCATCTGCATTTAGCTACTTCTCTGTCTCTCTATCCCTGAAAACTTTTTCAGCTTCCAGTTCTTTCACTCCCCTTTCATCTAGTTTCTCTAAATGTAGTCATACTGACCAGTGGGCAGGACCAGCTGGCTATTAACCCCCCATGCATCTTCTGCCTAGCAATGGGAATTTGGCAACTATTTAAGTTGGAGTAAATTTTCATATCTACCTTGTTTTATTAATTTAATTGGGGGGGGGGAGGGAAATGGTGTAGAAGGACTGGTTTCCATTCGCTGTATTGAGAATATGAAAATAGTAGCCCTATGTCAACTATGCTAAGCATATCGTTGGTCAGGAAATGGTGATTTATGGTGCTCATTATTTATGGTGGGAGTTTACCAAATTTCAGCCATTTAGGGGAATTTTGAGAAAATTTTGGGAATTAACACAAAAGCAAAGACAGAATTCTTGCTTTGCATTTTGGGGAAGTACCACTTAAAGAGGGCTTCTGGGTAAAACTAGTAATAGAAGTTGTCAGGTCTAAAATTGGTTGAGTGAAATTTATTTTTACTTTTACAATAGTTCTAAATCCAAAGCTATGGTTCTGAAGACTTTCCCAGAAATAGAGAAATTTAAATGTAAATATAAATATAGTTATTTCTAAAAATTCTAAATATGTTTCTATATTTTATATATACATACATATTTACATTTAAGTTTCTTTGGTTGTAGAATTATATTGGCTCTAACTGTAGTTTCAAATGTAAATTTATTCAGTGGAGAAAAAAAAACCCCACTACCTGTAGTGCATTCATTTGCATGTGCAATCTGAGTTCAATTTCTTCCCTGTTTTTCTTCTTTAACTCCTGCCTCCCAAGAACTGAGTAAACTAACGTGAAAAATCTGTAGAGATGAAGACACCATGTTTGACTGTTTAAATAGACTTGGATATAATCCTACAGTCATTTTCAGCTATTTTTAGATGTCAACTATGATTTGTTCAACATTTTAGGATGAAATAGATATGTCTGTATTTTGGTAATTGCGATTTTTGGTAAAAGGGAAAAAAGGAAGATAGATTGTTCATGATCTCCCATTGAACAACAATAAGTATTATAATAAATAACATGTACCTAACACCTTGGTAGTTAAGTGGATAAATGGATAGAGCAGTAGGCTTGGAGTCAGGAACACCTAAGTTCAAATCTGGCCTCAGACATTTTCCAGATGACTGACTGTATGCAAGTTCCTTAACCTCTTTTTGCCTTAATCAACTAGAGAAGGAAATGGCAAACCAATGCAGTGTCTTTGCCAAGGAAACCCTATGGACAGCATTGATGTTCTATGGTCCACTGAGTCATAAAGAGTTGGATGCAGCTCAAAAAAAACCCAAACCTTATCTTCTTGAAGTATACAAAGTGATTTTATATACTTAATCTCTTTTCATCTACTTCCCTCTTCTCTCCTCTCCACCTGACACACAGTAGGTACATACTAAATACATATCTTTAGCACAGTGCCTTAGCACAGTGCATATAGCAGCCACTGAAAGGTTAATTTGCACATGGTTGCCCAGAAAGAATGAGCCTTACTTCTTTTAATTCCTGCCTAGTAGGGTCAGTCATTTACTGAATCCCTATTGTTAGGACTTTTTTCCCTTCACAAAATAATCACATTATCTACTTACCTATTTTCATGTTGTTTTCACTCCAAGAGAATATAAGCCCCTTTGTGGTCAGGAAGTATTGGTAGGTTTTTTTTTATTCGTTTGTTTTTCTATTGCCTCTGATCAATCAACTGATGAGCCAATCAACCAGCAAGTTCCTACTATGTGCCAAGGATTGAGAATACAAAGATATAAATAACATTTCCCCACTATTAAGGACCTTAATTCTATAAAGAGAGATGATATGTGCACATAAACACATAGACAAAATGAGAGTTCACATGTCAACTTTTTGAAGGCAGGGTTTATTTCATTCCTGTTTTTGTATCTTTAATACCTGGTATGGCAATTAGTCCATGGTAAAAAGCTTAACAAATGCTTAGTAGATTGCTCAGAAACATCAGAGGCTCTGAGCAAAATAGTGTCTGTGAGGATATCTTTTCTCTCTATTTTAAGAATATTTTAATAACAATTCTAAAAAAAAGGTTTAGGCCATGATATATAAATTAAAAAAAAAAACAAACATGGTATTTTTGAAGACAAAGGAATCAAAATCCAACGACTTGAAGTTCCCAAGGGAACTGAAAACTACAGTCCTGGGTCCTGGTGCTGGAGAATCCATGCTGTTATAAGCATCTAGATTTGCATCTTTGCTTTCCATTGCAGATAGGATTGAGGATGTGTGATCCATGTCATTGTGTGTGGCTGTCTGTGTGTGTCCATGTCCTTGGCTGAAGTGTCCTTAATTAGATTATAGATATTTGAAGGATGGTTTGTGTTAGCCACCACTTTGCTTGTAGGACTGTTTGTGCCTGCTGTGGAGAGTGGTCATGGTGATGCCTTCCACTTACTCTCAAAGAGCTTACACCTACTAGAGTGAAGCAACTTGCACATACATAACTAAGATACTTGGACAAAGTAGTACAAAGTATTTTTTTTCAAGGGATGGGAGTAAAGCCCAAAGAATAGTAACACGGGAGTAGGGTTGGGGGGTCAGGAAGAGCCTTAGAAAGGAGATGGTACTTAAGCTTAGCCTTGAAGGGGACGAGGGACTTGGGAATGGAGAGATAAAGAAGTAAGGTCCCCACCTTCCTTCTTTGGGGCCATGCTTGGTTTTTTTTTTTTGTACATTTACTTTTGCTCGTTCTTTCAATTACTCTCTTTCGTCGTTGTGTATATTGTTTTCTTGGCTTTGCTTACTTCATTAAATTGTAACACTTTCCCCTGCTTCTCTGTATTCATCATTTCTTACAATATAGTAATTAATGCAGAAGAGCAATCAAATTCATATACCACAATTGGTTTAGCTTTTCCAAAATCAATCATCTACTTTGTTTCTAGTTTTTTTGCTACCATAAACAGTGCTGCTATAAATACTTTGGTGTATATGGGCATTTCCTTGTCAGTGATCTCCTTGGAGTATATGCTAGTAGTGGAATCTCTGGGGAAAAGGAAATGGACATTTTAGTCATTTTATTGGCAAATTGATTTCCAAAATGGCTGTACTGAATCACAGCTCCACCAACAACGCCCTAACGTGCCTATCTTCCCACAAGCCCTCCAATGTTAACTATTCTGATTGACTAATTCTATCAGGGATTTTTCAATTTGTCTTTCTCTTATTATTAATGTTTTGGAACATTCTTTCATATGACTATTAATAGCTCACAATTCTTCTTTTGAGAAATGTTTGTTTATATCCTTTGTGTATCTATTGGAAAATAGCTTTTGGTTATATCTATATATCTGTTAGTTCCATATTGATGTTGGACGTAGTACACTTTTTTTGCTCTAATTTACTCTTGCTGCCTGCATCTCAGAAACCTCAGCCTGCCCAGAAGCAGAGATTATAGGCAAGTACAATAATATCTAACTCACTACTTCTTATCATCTGGGTCTAAGAATACAAGGGTCCAAGAATTCTTGCTTCTAGCACTGTGTCCACTGCTTTTCTCTTCTTGACCTGAGAGCTTTTGCCATTGCCTCTCCATGACTGCTGTCTCTTGGGTTCTATGAAGAGGAGCTTGGTCTCAAAGAGGTATGAGGGCTTCATCCTCTAGGCAACACAAACTGCTCTCAGATATTAGTTCCCTTCCCAGATCTCTGTAGGTCTCTCCAACTGAGATGATCTGGTCTGTATGTTTCTTCTTAAAGGTCCAGTATAATTCCAATTCATAAGAGCCTGAGCCAATTAAAGTACTTCCAATTTGGGAAAACTAGGAAAGACCTCCTGTAGAAAGTGGTATTTGAGCTGAATCTTAGAGGAAGTCTGGGAAATTATGAAGTAGAGATAAGGGAACCAGAGCATTCCAGGCACAAGGAATAATCAGTGAAGATGCCTGGAGAGAAGAGATGGAGAGAAGTGCTTGAGGAGTCGAAAGCGAGTCAATATAGGTGGAACATAGTGTGTGGAGAAGGGAGTAAAGTGTCAGGAACCTGGCAAGGTAGGGAGAGACCAGGTCATGAAGAGTTTGAAATGTCTAGCAGAGGAGTGCTCATGTGAGCTTGGAGGCAATAGGGAGTCACTGGAGCTTATCAGACAGAGGTGGATGGTGGCATGTTTAGAAGAATGGAGGATGGATTGGAGTAGGGATGATGAGCCAGGGAAACCAACTGGGAGGCAATTGCAACAGTCCAGGTGAGAAGTAATGAGGACCTGAATGAGGGTTGTGGCTATGTGAATGGAGAAGGGAATGTATTTAAGAGATGTTATGAATGTAGAAATAACAAGATTTAGAAACATTGGATAGATCTTTTGAGTGAGGGTGAGGAGTTGAGGATGTGACTTTAACTAGTGATTTTGGGTGACTTGAAAGATAGACCTGCCCTTGAAACAGAAATACAGAGGAGGAGAGGATGTCAGGGGAAAGATAGCAAGTTTTGCTTTGGACATGTTGAGTCTGAGATGCCTATGGGTATCCAGCTTGAATTTTACAAGAGACAGTGGGTGATATAGGACCATGACTCAGGAGAAAGTAGAGCTGACTAGATGGATCTGGAAATCATTTGTGTAGAGAAAAATGAACCCATGGGAAAGATGAAATCACCAAATGCGGTAGAGAGTGAAAGTGTATGCTTTGTGCATAGGGCCATAGATTTAGAACTAGAGGGGACTAGGATGTCATCTTCTGCCACTCCCTCCTTTCACAGATGATAAAACTGAGTCCCAGAGAAGTGAAGTGACTCAAGATCCCCTCTGTAAAGACAGTGATGATATTTCAACTCAGGTCATTTAGACTCCAATGCTCTTTTCACTGTATCATGCTGTCACATAGTAATGTTCACTAATATTCCTTGAGTGTGTATGTGTATGTTTGCCCTTTGTTGCCAAAGAAGACCATGCCATCAGAGAAATAATGACATGACTTGCACTTGACTGTGTTTTGAGTGAGAGAAGGCTGTGCAGGTCACCAGCCTCGTTTCTCCTCCAGAGCCATCTGAATCCAGTGACCAGATATTCATCAGGATGACTGGAGATGACCCAGGATGAGGCAATTGGGGTTAAGTGACTTGCCCAAGGTCACGCAGCTTGTGTCAAGTGTCTGATGTAAAATTTGAACTCAGATCCTCCTGAATCCTGCACTGGTGCTCTATCCACTGCACCACCTAGCTGCCCAAATTGACTGAATGACTGAATGAATATAGATTTAAATGGGCTTATGGGACTTTACTAAACCCTAGAAACTGCTTTACTGCCAAGGATATCCTTGATGATCATGCAGCCTGACTGATATCACTGGACTTTTGCATGGCCCAGGTCATAGAGAGAAAGCAGGTAATCCATAAACATTTGCTGATTGGTTGGTTGACTTGCCTACCTTCAGAGTAGGATTGATGAATTGGGCAAATTAAGTTTTGTTAGGGTGAACTCTGCAACATTTCTCCTGGTAGAAGAATACACTGGGGACTCTCTATTGAGGTAAAACTTGTCCTATTTTATTCAGCAGCAGAACTGACAAGGTGCCTGGGCATCAGAAAACGAACACATTACAGCGCTTGTCCTTCAGTGTATCCTCTCTCCTTATTTACATATTTCTCATAAAAGGTACATCTTTAGAGTTCAACTCCTAAAAGTGTACATGCTAATTTTTCTACAGATCTATTATGTATGAACCAGAAGAGTCTATTCTCTTCTCCGTGTGTAGAGGATTTCCGTGTGTAACCCCCATTAGTGCTAATGGCAGATCTATGCATAAATTCCTCAACTCAGAGAATAAAGAGCCCAGGACATCTAACTAAGCCAAATGACTCACAAGTAGAGTGACAGAGAGTAAGAGCAGGAAGCAGGAGAGCTGGATGCTGAGGAAAAAATGAATTTCAAATTTTCATTTGTAAATGGTGAATTTAAAGCAAAAGGCACCTGGAAAAAAGGTAGAAATGGAATTATGTTCCCATGTTTGACTTTTCCATCCCACTTAGTGATCATCATCCATGAAAAGGAGGCAGCTAGGTGGCTCAGTGGATAGAGTTCTGGGACAGGAGTCAGGAAGACCTGAGTTCAAATCCAGTCTCAGACACTTATTAGCTGTGTGATCTGTACAAATCACTTGATCTCTGTTTGCATTATCCACTGAAGAAGGTAATGGCAAACCACTCCAATATCTTTGCCAAGAAAACCCCATAGACAGTATGGTCCACTGGGTCACAAAGAGTTGGACAGGACTGAATGACTGAAATGACTGTACTACAACAACTCCTAGAAATCCACTCTGATACTTCAGAGGAGCTGGGAGAAAATCTATGTCCTAGAAGACTAGGTCAGTGAACACAATGTGGTGGACCCTACCAAACTGAAGAGACTTTGAGCATGAACCCATGACAGACAGAAGCATCCTGGTTAATTCTAGAGATACTCATTGGAATATCTCCAGAGTTGGAGAGAGGGTGAGTTATTTTTTGGTTTTTTTTTGCTTGTGGCAACTCTCAGGGAAGATCTACTCAGTAATGGAGAAACTCGGTCAATAGAGGAAGTTTTTTTAAAATAAAATTTTAAGGGCAGTTAGGAGGTACTATGGACAGAATACCACACTACCTGGAAGTCAGGAAGGACCTGAGTTCAAATCTAGTCTCAGACACTTACTAGCTGTGTGACCCTGGGCAAGTCATTTCACCTCTACTGTCTCAAAATATTTTTTATTGATATCTCTTCTTTTTACATTGTGTCGATTTCCCCCCAGTATCTTTATCTTTCCCCCCTTGCTGAGAGCCAGTGTTATGTTTAATAATGGACTCTGAAAAAAAATGTTGCTATGACATACTTTTAAGTTTCATCTGCACTGTCAACATTTTCTCCATCATTTTCTTAAATCTAGACAATGAACTGAAAAATAAATCAACCCTGATTTATAGCATTTCCTGATTTGGGGTGTAAATACTTACCCTGAAAATTTAACAGTTGGTTTTCTAGAGCCACCTCAAGCTGGCTCCAGCGCATCTCTGCAGAGAGTCTCTCTTTCCTTATATTAGTAGAGGGAGTTACTCACATTAATGGAAAATCAGATTCCTAATATTCTCCCAAAGTAAGTATTTGGGGTTAATAGTGCAATGTAAGGTAAATTTCAATCTTTTTTTCAACAAAGACATAGAGAAGAAGAAGGGAGCATTTATATAGTACCTACTATGTGCCAGATGTGCCAGGCGTGACGCTGAGCATTTTACAAATACTATCTCATTTCATCTTTACAACAACTCCGTTAGGCAGTTGATGTTATTTTCCCTATTTGTGCCCTATGTTCCCTATGTGTCCAGGGTCACATAGCCAGTAAGTGTCTGAAGCTACCTTTGAACTCAGGTCTTCCTGACTCCAGCTCTGGTGCTCTATCCACTCACTGTACCACCAAGTAACATCCTTATACATTGATGCAGGGCATAAAAATAATGACGATTGTCTGACACATATCATGATAGCTCTTTGAAAAGATTATGACTTGTATAGAGACTTAGATTTTTCTGTTCTGTTCCACTGACTTCCTCAAATATCTTCTCCTCTGGACTAAAAGGAAAATAAAGCCCACAATGAGTAATATGCTAAATCCCCTGTGCACAGACTAAAGAGTTCCAGAAATAAGGAATTTTATCATAGGAGCAAACATTTAAAGGTGAGTGGATAGAGTGCTGGGCCTGGAATCAGGAAGACTCATCTTCCTGAGTTCAAATTTGTCTTCAGACATTTCTTAGCTGTATGACCCTGGACAAGTCACTTCACCTTGTTTGTCTCAGTTTCCTCATCTGTCAAATGAGCTGGAGAAGAAATGGCAAACTACTCCACTATTTTTGCCAACTAAACCTCAAATGGGGTCATGAAGAGTCGGACGTGACAGAACATCAACCCTCATTTTACAGATGAGATAACTCAGGTCTAGGCAGCATCAGACCTGTGGCAGCCCAAGGTTGTTCAGGTCATAAGTAGCAAGGCTGAGATGTAAATTCAAGTCCTCTGAATCCAAATATACCAGTCCTTGCATCGTACCATGTCACTTCCCTTCTCTTTTAGATGATGCAGAAACGCTGAAAACTGACATAACATAGCAGAAGAAAAGGCTCACCATTCTCTCATACATCCCATCTCCCCCACTGTCCCCCAAGTCCTGCTTCTACACCTTCTGAGCCCTTCAATCACTGTAAGTATGACAAGGAAAGAAGGGTGGAAATATAGTGTGAGCTGAGACAAAAGAAATGAACAAAACAGGATTTACCTGTAAAATATTGTGCCAAAGTCAGAGGGGATTTCGAGACAACCTATTGACATAATTCTGTCATATAAAATGTTATCAGCTTCTTTAGCATTTAGTGATATTTAATTGCATTTGAACTTAATTGTTAAAGACAAGACTTCTTCCAAGGAACATGTGTGACTTTTGGCACAACAATTTTTGTCCTATAAATCAGTGATTTCCACCGACAGTGCTTGTCCATCAGTGCATATATCTTAGATTGACATGGAAGATGGAGAACGATGCCCTATATAAAGTACTCTCTGGTCCTTCCAGTTGCCAATGCTTCCTCCCCCAAATTACTTTTTATTTATTTTGTTTATATCTTGTAGATACATACTTTTATACTTATACATACATATGTGCACACATACTCCTATGTACGTATACATGCACATGTATATATTTATATGTACTTAACTCTTGCCTCTCCCAATAGATTCCTAGCTCCTTGGAAGCAGGGAATGTTTCATAATTTATATTTATTACTATAATTTTTATTTATCTTTTTCCCTCTGTAATTCCAGGGCTTAGCATAGTATCCATGCTCACGAGGCACATAATAGAGACTTGTTAGTTGACTGAATTCAGGAACTGAGACCAAAACTGAACAGGGAGAAAATAGAAGGTTGGATTGTCCCTGGGAAGCTTCAAAGTTCTTTAAATGACCGCAAACCCATCTTTTAAATACCAGCATTTTTTAGGTGAGAGTCTATTTCCGTGAGTCATGAAACATTAGTCTCCAAAGAATTAGAGATCATATAAAAAGCCATGAAAGGGCACATAGTGGGTCTGAGCAGATTTGTAATCCTTTATAAAGAAAAGATTACACAGAGGTGGGGAATTAACCAATCGGTAAGTATTTATTGAACACCTACTATGGGCCTGGCACTGTGCTAAGCTCTCGGGATACAAAGACACAAAGAAAAGTAGTCCTTGACCTCAAGGAGTTTATATTCCAATGAGGAGAAGACACATAGATGTATAAGTATGTATGTAATAGAAAATAAACATAAGGTGATTATAGGAGGGAGGGTATTCATAATTGGAGGGAGTCAGCAAAGACTTCATAAAGAAGGAAGCCCTGGAGTTGTGCTTAGGAAATTGGGAATCTGAGAAGCAGAGATGAGGAGGGAGAGCACTCCAGGAATGGGAGATAATCAGTACAAAGGCACGGAGACAAGAAGTGGGCAGATGTTTGCGCTAAAAAAATGATACAAGACATGATCATGTAGCAAGAGTAAAGGGTGTTCAGGAGCTTGTATGCTTCCTTCATAATTTAGAAATATTGAGAAAACAAGAGACAAGATACTGGTTGCACTGGCCATGGTAGACTTATGGTTGATGGATGGAGGGACAGAGGAGAATCAGCAAAAATGGGCATTGATTATAGAAGGTGGCAACCTTCATCCTTAGCAGGACTACTCCTATGGAAGAGATCACAGATTTCCTGGAGCATCACATTTGCTGCCTAGTTCTCAGGAAGCAGTAAAAGATCAATGTTGGGCCCTGGGGCTTAAAGGATGTTATTAAAAGACACAATTATGGAAATTCCATTTTCAATAGCCATGTTGGGCACAATATGTGTCTTTCAGTTTATCATTCCCACAGACTTTATAGTACAATTTTATAATAGCAGGAAGTACAAGTACTAAATTTTAATATTTCTGCATGTAACAAAGGTGTTCTCTATATTAGGAGGCCATGTGCACATCTTTTCTCTCCTTTCTGACTTGCATTTCCATCTCTATATTTGAGGCTGGTTCTTCCAGCCACTTGTGAGAATCAATATTATCATTACATAAGTGGACAAGGTCATGTGTGTGTCACACACATATGTATATGTATATATGTGTATGTATATATGTGCATATATACACATACCTACACACGGAACAATAAAAGGCAATGCTAAGGGACAATCAAGGTGCTTGTGAAGTTTTGAGGCAAGAAGGTCATTTGTAGCTATATCTAGAAATAACTCATATGTGGTTTCAGCAATGGTGTAGACTTCTGGTGTGGAAATTCTCCCCACCAATGCAGCCACCTATCTATCACTTTCTTTCTTATTTTCTGCCCCTCTTCCTTTCTCTTTCTTTCATACTACCTTTTTTCTCTCTCATATTCTTCTTTCCTTCCTTTCTTTCTCATTCTTTCATCTTCTCCTCTTCCTTCCTTTCTCTCTCTCTTTCCCTCTCCACTTGTCCTCTCTTTCCCCATCCTTTTCCATCTTGATTTCTCTCCTTTCTATCTCTTTCTTCCTCTCCTCTCCTCTCTTTCTTACCATCATCTATTCTCTCTTACCTTTCTCTCCTCTTTTCTTTCCTCCCTTCTCCTTCCTTTCTTCTCTCCTCCTCTTGACTTTTTACCTCATTCTTTCTTTCCTTCCTTTTTCTCCTTTCTCATTCTTTCTTTCCCTCTCTCTCCTCTCTTCTCCTTTTCTCTCCCTTCTTTTCCCCTCCTCTACTCTCTGTCTCTGTTAGAATGTGTTCTAGCTAAAAAGAATATATTTATATAGTGGTGTACATCTCTCTCTCTCTCTCCTTCTCTCTCTCTCGATATATATATATGTGTGTGTGTGTGTGTGTGTGTGTGTGTGTGTGTGTGTGTGTGTGTGTGTGTGTGCATGTAAGACTGATTGTTGTGTGTAGCTCACATAAGCAACCTCATATATATGTGTGTGTATATACAGTGTGTATATATATATACACACTGATAAAGCTATAGCTGTCATATCCATGGAATTGATGAGCTTCTCAATTTCCCCTCCCTGATGAGTTCTACTGTTGGGGTGCACCTAGATCTTAAACAAAGCTCGGGCAAGTTTCATTCAATTGAATTTCAAAGGAAAGGAGAGGTAGTTTATTTAATTTTACCCCAGTTCTCATAGGTTAAGACCTAATTTATCTCAGGGCATTTTCTAATTTTCTTGGTTTTCATATATCCAGGAGCTTTATAATCATACTTTCTACCACTATGTGAGAGCATCATCTGAGAAATGTTCATGTTACTTGGGACAATAGTAATCAATATCACTGTCTTTATTGCCATTGATTTTTCCAAAGTTTCTTAACAGAATCTTGAGCATTTGAGAGATTAATTGAATCAATAGTAGATTTAACTTATCATGTTCATGAATACATACGTTACACACTTGTGTGTGTGTATATATTATGTGTATTATACATGAACATATCTATATCTATATGTGAAACTAACTATTGATTATTCTCTTTTTCTTGGGCGATAATGCAACAAACATTTCAAAGAGTATTGAATGCTTATTATGTTCTAGGTGTAGGAAATATAAAGACGAATTTAAAATAATCTCTGCCCTCATAGTACTTATGTAATACTGGGGAGAAAAAACTCACCTGGATAGAAATATACAAAATATCTAGAGTAAGTGATGCTAAAGATGAGTTTTCAAGAGCTATAAAATTCTTCCTTGAAACCATAAGGGTGGGACAACTAGGGTCTTGACCTAGGGTACTGAAACTGAATGGGGTACATACCTATTTTCTTCCCACAGAAGTTCTCTGATGCTCTTGCAACATATCCTTCCCACTTTTGCCCCCATGTAAAGACCCTGTTCCATTGCTTGTCCTTAGGACATTTATCAGTTAATTAGTAAATGAACACGTAAGCACTTATTATTTGTCAGACACTGTGCTAAGTGGATAGCTAAATAAAGATTTAGTAGATATAGGAAAAATAACATTTATGTTCTCAAAAAACTTATAACCTAACTGGAGTAGACAATATGTACATAAATAGACATATACAAGTCGTTCAACTAACCTTTATTAAGTACCTACTATGTGACAGTCACTGTGTTAAGCACTGGGCATAAAAAATTAAAGTTTTTTTGGGAGGAAGCTATTAGCAGTGGGGGTGTGAGGAAATGTTTTGTGTAAAAGGAGACATTTGTGCTGAGACTGGAAGAAAACAAAGGATACTTAGTGGTGGCGTTGATGAGGGATTACTTCCTAAGCATGGGGAAAAAGCTAATATAAAGGAATGGAATGGAGTGTGGTGTGAGAGTCACCTCCAAGATGCCTCACTTTGGATCCACCTCCTTCACCACTTCATGCCTGTTGCCTTTTCCCCTTCACCTCTTTCCAGGGATTGAGGTGGTGGTGGTGGTCGAGTGATCTCTGGCTACATCATGAGGCATGGGCTGCAGTCTCTCGAATTCTTTAGGTGACCCCTACTTGATACTCTCCCTGCAACGTGCGTGTGCACGCATCCCCCTCCCTACACTCATACCCACTCATTCACTAAATATGTCTCAGAAACAAAACTTGCTTATTGTTCTGTCTCTTCTTGAGGACAGTGAGAAATTTTCTTTGGTTGGTAAGAGAGGAATGCGTACTGATTTCTGGCGTGTTTCTTTTGTAATTTAGTTGTCCTGCAATCTGATAGCTAGAAACTCACAGGGTGACATTCCTCGTCCTTAGACTTTGTAGGACAAAGTCTAAGAGAATACAGGAAAGAAGCTTTTCTTTGGAAACCCATTTTTTTTCCCTGAGATTTTCCTGGATCATTGTTTCTGCTGGTCTTTTTGCCCTGAGTTTTCCGAAATCACTCTGGGTACACTGGGAAGCAAGAGGGGTCTTTGTGTGCTGGTAGCTCCAGTTTCCCTGGGAGATTTGAGGAAGTTGGCAGCTGGTAAGCTGCTGAATGAGGCCCCCCCTCACAATTAACTATCAGACAGGAGAAGGAGCTGACAGACTTACCTTCTTGGCTGCAAGAATGAATGATTAATGAACAAATCCATTTTATGCAAAGTAATTCAGAGCTGCAAGGTAATCACTTTGATAAAATTATGATCTTATTTGACAGGATGGTGAGAATAGAAGACAAAAAGACAGAAGGACCAAAAAAGATTCTCTATGGAAAAATTGTGGATGGATAAACTGAGCCTCTTGGTTAAGTTATAGATTGGGCAGTAAGGGATTTTGTCTGTATGAATGAAAGAAAACAATTGATTAAGTTTTTCCTTTGTGAAGCACAGAGGGTATTTATATAAATGTCCCTGCCCTCAAGCTCCTTATATTCTAATAGGGACGCAACCACCAATCAGGACAGTAGACCTAGGGCTAGGATTTCTGGTGTGAAAGGGTGAAGCTTTTTTCTTTTTGTATAGGAATTGTGGTTTCATTGGATAAGGAGCTGGCAGAAAGGAGACTCCATCTTCCAGTTTTGCAGTTGAAAATCTTAAAAAGTTGACCCAGGTCACTGTGAGTCTCTGTCCAAGGTGCTTGGATTCAAATCTTTCTAAGATCAGCTCCCTATCATTAGCCCTTGCTGCCTTTTGAACCTCTATGAAATATTCAGAGTGTCCCAAATGTTTCAGTGCCTTTTCTAGCTATGTAAGGTATTAAAATTTAAAATGACACTAAGGCTTTTGAGATGCCTTGTACATGTCAGCTATCATTATGTTATCATTAAACACCACCACAACAAACATTTATTAAATTGTTTTTTGGCATGAGGCATAGGGTTAAGTATCAGGGACACCAACTCCAAAAAAGACAGCAATTCCTGACCTCAAAGATCTTACATTCTCCTTGTAGGGGGAAGGGTGATGGAGGGAATCCAACATAAATACAGAGAATCAAATATAAGGTGCATAAAAAGGAATATAAAGTAATTGAAAGGAGGAGAGAGCAACTACCAACTGGGAGAGATCAACAAAGGGCCTGCCTAGGAGAGGAGTCTGAACTGTGCTTTGAAAGAAACTGAGAGGGGAAGGATGTGAACTCTAGACACTTTTGGGCAGGGCACGAATTTTGTTAGACTACCCACCTGTGGCTTCCAGCCTAACCTTCTGTGAACACATCTGAATGCCAGGTGCTGCTTCTTTTGCTTTAGGCTAACCCAACAGGCATTCACCAACCAAATCACTGAAAACATAAAGAGAAAGGAATCAATTGTGAAGGTTGAGAATGAAGTTGATGAAATGTTAATATGAACCATGAAGGCAGGGAAGTACACTGAGGACTTTTATTGCATAAATTCTGGAGTCCATGAGTAGTCACACTACAAACGTGGCAGGTCTTGAATGTAAGTTACAGCTGCCTCTGTGTATGTCAATATCCATTTGTTTGGTTCCTTTTGAGGACCCAGTGATGTCAGCTGAGTATTATTCCTTAGCTAGGCATGATTGTGTGTTGATTCATGGCTGGTTATGATGTGAAGCATAACCAACGGAGGAGGAAAGAAGGATCAATCAGATGGTAGTCAGTACAGGAGATTTTAAATTGCCCCGTGGAAATATCCAGTTCATTTTTTTGCACTGGGAGTCTATTTTAATGCACACAATGTGGTGTAGTAGATGAAGTGCTGGGCTTGGAGGCAGAAGACCTATGTTCCAATCCTATGTCAATCAGAGCTGGCTATTCAACCTCCATGTACTTCAAGCAGCTCTCTACATAAGGGTTTTTAACCTGGGGTCTGAGAACTTTTTAAACTACCTATTTCATTCTAATGGGTTTCCTTTGTAATCCTATGTATTTTGTCTTATGCATTTGAACACATTATTCTGAGGCTTCACCAAACCACCAAAAGGGTTAGTGACCCCTCCTCTTCCCAAATTTTAAGACCCCCTGACCTAGGATTTGTCTATTAAGACACAGTTTCTGTGTTGGTATGGGACATTTCTATACCTAGAGTCCCTGACAGTGAGAGTCTTTCAACTCCTTTGAGTCTGAAAACAAGGACAACACTGCAGTTATAGGATTTCACAATCATGCTGAGAAAAATGACTGCCTATCAGGGAAATGTAGGATAAGAAGAGAAGATGGGGTCAAAGGCTAGGGATGGCAGGTGGGCAAGACCGAGTTTTCCACTGTTATCCATGTGATTTCAAGAGAAAGGGACGCCTCTGGCACACTGAATTGACTTCCTGTAGTGAACTAATGGAGAATATGCACAAGAGTCATGCAGAATTGCATGTCAAGTATGGCTGGGTTGCCACTAGTTGAATGTATGAGATCTCACAGCCATATGAGCAATGAGCATTTGTGCCTTTGATAAAGGCATGGTTATTATTTGGAATAAATTTGTAGCCAGCACAAAATGGAAAGGGATAGCTACCACCCATGATTCTATCTTTCATTTTTGATGTTTTTTCCATGATAGCAGACTGCCCTTCTAAATTATTTTCATACTCATATGATTCTGTAACTTAAGCAATCATCTGTTTAGTGAGTAGACCTTTTGACTTGGAGTCAATAGGACCTAATGTTGAATCTTTCCTCAGGAACTTATTCTATGTGTGACCCTGTGGGCAAATAACTTAAATTTCCTGAGACTCAGGTTTCTCATCTGTGAAATGGAGATAACAATACCTGTAGTATATCACGAAATTGTTGTGAGGATTAAATGAGATAATAGGTGAAAGTTTTTTGTAAAATTGAATTTGCAAAATTGAATTTGCAAAAGTGAATGCACCATATACATGTCAATTACTATCATTATCTAATTCATCCCTCTCATTTTCAAGAAAGGAAGTCAAGATCTAGAAAAATGAAGTGATTTGTCAAAAATACGCAAGCTGGGTCTTGAGATTCAGATTCAGGGTTTCTGATTCAAATTCATGATTCCCCATCCTCTTTCTATTACTGCCCATCATTAGTGACTTCAGTGACAAAGAGGATCTCTTGAGAGATTTGATCCAGTTAATTAATAGAAGTCTTCATTTATCCTTTGCTTTCTTTGAAGTTAATTTTTAAAATTATCAAGTATTTATGTTTTTTACCCTGCCCCATTGGGGAAAAACCAAAATAAACTCCCTGTAACAACAACAAAAACATGGTAAAAAATGCTCATATTTACCATGCCCAAAATTGTGTTTCTCATTCTGCACATTTGCCCACCCTAGAGAGTTGGTAGCTTTTCTCATCGTATGACCTCTGAAATCACAATGGATATCTAATTTGATGAGTTTTTAAGTCTTTCAAAGTTGTTTGTCTTGACATTGTTGATGTTAGAGAATAAATTGTTTTCGTGGTTCTGCTCACTTTGGTTTGCATCAGTTTTATAAGGTCTTCCCCGGTTCCTTTGATGCCCTTTCCTTAATCATTTCTTACAGCAAGATATTATTCTATTAAATGAATATACCATAATTTGTTCAGTCAGTCCCCTATTGCTAGATACTCCTTTAGTTTCTAGTTCTTTGCTACAACCCAAAAGAGCTACTATAAATATTATATATAAATGTATAATATATTGTATATAGAAATGTATAAATATGTATACCTATATATGTCTTTTTCATCTTTTAAAAATCTCTTTGAGGCATAGGCATAGTGGTCAAAGGCATATATAATGTAATAAAAATTGAAGTATAATGCCAAATTGCTTTCCAGAATGGCTGTACCCATTTACCACTTCAACAATAGTGCATTAGTGTACCTGTTTTAAGTGCATCCAAAATTTATCATTTTCCTTTTTTTTCACCTTTATCAATTTGATAGATGTGAGATGAAATCTCAGAAGTGTTTAAATTTTCATTTCTCTAATTATTACTGATTTGGAGTGGTTTTAATTTTTCATATAGTTATAGATAGTTTGGATTCCTTCTTCTGAGATTTATCCAATGATCATTTACCCAATGATGATTTATCCATTAAGGACTAACTTTTATTCTTTTAAATTTGAATCAGTGACTTATAATAGAACTTGGAAATGAGACTTTGAGCAGAGAAACTTGATGAAAGGGATTTTTCCCAATTAATTGCTTCCTTTGAATTTTCATTTTATTTTTTGGTGCAAAAACCTTTAAATTTTACGTCCATTTTGTGTCCTGTGATTCTTTCTATCTTTGGTTATAAGTTCTTCCATATCCATAAATTCAAACTGTAATTCCTCCTTTATTCCTCTATTTAATTTTTAATGTTACCTTTTATGATTAGGCCATTTATTCACTTGGATTTTTATTTGGATATGATGAAATGTGTTGGTCTAAACCAAATTTTCTGTCAGACTGTTGTCCAGTTTTCCCAGCAGTTTTTGTCAAATAGTGAATATTGACCCCTATAACTGTAACCTTTGGATTTGTGGAACTCTAAATCTATTAGATCCACTTGTTTATGTTCCACTAACTTACCACTCTATTTTTTTTTAAAGCAGAACCAAATTATTTTGGTGACTATTACTTTGTAGTATAATTTGCCATCTGGTACTACTAGTTCCCCCTTCCTGCCCACTTTTTTCTATTATTTCCACTGATATTCTTGACCTTTTATACTCTTCCAAATTAATTTAATCTTTTTTCTACTTCTATAAAGTAATCCTTTGGAAATTGGTATGGCACTGAAGCTAATTAATCTTGGTAGCATTACCATTTTTATTTTACTGGCTCAGTTTACCCAGCAAGAATGAACAGATTTCCAATTATTTAGGTCTGTCTTTATTTCTAGAAATAGCATTTTGTAGCTGCTGGGTGTGTCTTGGTAGATGGACTATCAAGTATTCTGTAGTTACTTTAAAAGTAATTTCTCTTTTTCTTTCTATTGGTTTTGGCCGGTAATTTTTCATTTGTTCTTTCTCACATGAGTTGACCATACCTTAGCCTCCAGGAATATTCATGGAAGAACAGACACATCTATGGCCAACAACAAGGAAATATTTTTTAAGCAACAGCCAGGGAATAACTGCCAAAACATGGGGGTGGTTCTGCTCAGAGGAGATTTTTGTGCCAAAGTGGAATCAATGGTCAGAGATCAAATGCAATGAGTAAATACGAGTTAAGAAGATTAATGAGTCTGGAATAAATTAATTGAGTTCTTTTCAGATAAACAGCCAGGTCAGAATAATGCTACATTTTTGCATTGCCAACGGAATCAAAAGGAAGGGGGAGTTTACATTGGTGAAATTATTATTCAGAAAAGATAGGATGTTGGTGTTGTCAAATACAGAATCTTGTAAAGTTGTTTCTGCTCAGATCTTCAGTAACTGTTCAAAGTTCAGCCTTCACTAGAAATGAATTGTGCAATTTTGTCAACATCACAAGTTCAATCGAGGCAACATCAGAGAGAAGATCTATGTATGGAAGAAATGAGGAAAAGATTTGTTTCAGTACTGGAATATGAAGAGAAGAAACCATATATGAGACATGGAGGAGACAAGTGATATTGCTGAGAAAAATCACCTTTTCATATGTTAATATATATATGAAAAAGTTTTAACTTTCCATTCAACCTAAACTTAGTAAAAATTCCAGATGACAGACATCTATCCAAGGGGCTCTTAATATTTTGCCAAAAAAAATTCCATTCCAAGAGGCAGAGTTGAGATGGCAGAGAAAAGGCAGCGATTTGCTTGAGCTCTCCCACAAATCCCTCTAAACACCTTCAAATAATGTCACAAACAATTCCTGAAGTGGCAGAACCCACAAAAGAACTGGGTGAATTAATTTTCCAACCAACAGTAACTTAGAAGGTCAGCAGAAAAGGTCCATCACACAGGTCCATGAACACAGTCCAGTTGCAGGCTGGGCCCCCATAGCATGGCCTTGCAAACCAGGAACAGGCCTTGGAAGTCACTGAATCAGTAGCGGCAACAACAGTGACTGTGGCTACAGCTGTGACTGTGACTGCTTCTGGGGTTCTCAGCCCACAGATAGTAAGTCAGGAGAAGATTACAAGAGTCTCTTTGCTAGCCCTGAGGTAGGACTCTGTTGTTTTGCTCATACTTAGATGTGTGTCATACTCCTAGGTGTCAGTTCCAGAGTGAAGAGGAAACATATCGCACCAGAGTTTGCAAATGCAGTGGAGCAGGGACCTTCCTCATAGTACCAGGGCAGAAAAGACTGCTTGTGGTCACTCAAACACCAGAGCACAGGCCAGGAGAGTAATAAACACATGTCTCCTTAGAACATACTACCTCAGAAGAACTGAAAACTTACAAGTCCCTGGAAGTATCTCCGAAAACAGCTGCACAAAATTCCTGAAGCTTGAGACAGAGCACTCTCCACCCTAGAAGCAGAGCCCCACTTTAACAGAGAGTTAAAAGTGAAGAAATAGACTTGAAAAATGAGCAAGTAACAGAAAAAAATTCTGACTATAAAAAGTACTATGGTGACAAGGAAGATTAGAACACATACTCAGAATTGTGTTTGACACAAAGTCAAAACTCTAACATCCAAAGCCTCCAAGGAAAATATGAAATAGTCTCAGACCACAGAAAAACTCAAAAAGGATTTTGAAAATCAAGTAAGAGGTAAAAGAGAAATTGAGAAGAGAAATGAGAGTGACACAAGAAAATAATGAAAAAAAGAATCAACAGCTTGGTAAAAGAGACACAAAAAATACTAAAGAAAATAACATTTAAAAAACAGAGTAGGCCAAAGGGTAAAAGAGGTACAAAAAGCCAATAAGGAGAAGAATGCATTAAAAAGCAGAATTGGCTAAATGAAAAAAGAGATATAAAAATTCAATGAAGAAAAAACTCCTTTAAAAGTAGGATTGAACAAATGGAAGCTAATGATTTTATGAGAAAATGAAAAATGATAAAACAAAACCAAAGGAATGTAAAAAAGAATGCTATTTGAATATGTCATTGGAAAAAAACCAACCGACCTAGAAAATAAATCCAGCAGAGATAATTTAAAATTTATTGCACTACTTGAAAGCCATGATAAAAAAAAGATCCTAGACATCATCTGTCAAGAAATTATCAAGTCACCCTATCCTGATATTCTAGAACTAGAGGGTAAAATGGAAATTGAAAGAATCCATAAATCACCTACTGAAAGAGATCCTAAAATGAAAACTACAAAGAATATTATGCCAAATTACAGAGCTCCTTGGTCAAGGAGAGAATACTGTAAGCAGTCAGAAAGAAATAATTCAAGTATTGTGGAGCCACAGTCAGGATAACATAAAATTTAGCAGCTACTACATTAAAGGATCAGAGAGAGGACTTGGAGTATGATATTCCAGAGGGTAAAGTAGCCAAGACTGCAACAAAGAATCACCTACTCAGCAAAACTGAGCATAATCTTTTAGGGGAAAATTGATATTCAGTGAAATAGAGGACTTTTAAGCGTTCTTGATGAAAAGACCACAGCTGAATAGGAAATTTGACTTTTAAGTACAAGACAAGAGAAGCATAAAAAGGTAAAAAGGAAATGCAAATCATTAGGGACTTAATAAAGCCAAACTTTTTGCATTCTTACATGGGAAGATGATACTTGTAACTCAAAAAAATCTTTCTCATTATTAGAGTAGTTAGGAGTATAGGAGCAGAGGGCATAGGTGTGAGTTGAATAAGAAGGGATGATATCTAAAAAAATTAAGGGGTGAGAAAGAAGAATATACTGGGAGAAAGGGAAAGGGGGGGTAGAATGGGTTAAATTATTTCACATAACAGACAAGGAAAAGCTTTTACAATGAAGGGGAAGATGGGGGAAGTGGATGTGAGGAGGAATGAATGAACCTTAGTATCATCAGAATTGACTCAAAAAGAAAATAACATATATACTACCCTACTGGGAAATAGGAAGGGAAGGGGACAAGGGAAAGGGAGGTAATAGAAACAAGGGCATATTGAGGGAGGTGGTAATCAGAAGCAAAACACTTTTGAGGAGAGATGGAGTGAAAAGAGAGAGAAAATATAATGAATGGGGATGGGAAATAGGATGGAGGGAAATACATTTAGTAATCATAATTGTGAAAAAATTTTGAAAAGAAAGTTTCTCTGATAGAGGCCTGATTTCTCAAGTGTATAGTGTCAAATTTATAAAAATAGGAGCCATTCCCCAATTGATAAATGACGAAGAGATATGAACAATTTTCAGATGAAATAATCAAAGCTATCTATAACCATATAAGAAGGTGTTCTAAATTGCTAATGATTGGAAGAATGCAAATTGAAACAATTCTGAGGTACTACCTCATACTTATTAGATTGACTAACAGGACAGAAAAGGAGAATGACAAATGTTGGAGGGGATGTGGAAAAAATGAAACATTAATGCACTGTTGGTGGAATTATGAACTGATTCAAACATTCTTTAGAGTAAGTTGGAACTATGCCCCAAACAAATTTTTAAAAATTCCATTTCACTCAAAAAATATTTATTAAACATTTAGGGCATTTAGTAAACATGTTTAAGGTATTGTGTCAGGTGCTGGAGACAAAAAAGTGTAAAAGAAAATATGATACTGTTCCTACCTTCAAGTATCCTAATTTCTACTAGAAGGTAGGAGAGGCTCCTTCCAAGTTTTTGATTCTATGATTTTGTTATTTATACCCATTATTCAATCTGATCCTCAGAAGAACACTGGGAGGCAGGTAGTACAAATATAATTATCAGTGTTTTGTAGATGAGGAAACTGAGGGTCATTGGATGCCATCTTAATGTTTTTCTAAATCACTCATAGAAACGTTGAATAGCCCAAGGTCAAGCACAGACCCCTAAGGCACTCCATAGGAGATCTACTTCCAAGGTGCTTAACTGTGGTTCCTGAAACACAGTAAGCACTTAATAAATGCTTATTGATGATAGTGATCAAGATTAATATCTCACAATTGATGACTATTCTTTTGATTCTATTCAACCAACTCTGACCCCATCTAATGAAACATTTTCTAGTCTACATCTCCCCATAGTTTCCATTGGAAATGTAAGAGATTTTTTCAAATAACTTGTTTTCCCACACCTCCCCTTCTTCCTCACCCTTTGCTTAGGATATTTCTCTAACTTTATTGAGAAAATTTAAATCATTTGGCACAATATACCTCTTCTTGCATTCTTCTTGACATCATCTTCTACTCTTGCCTCCTTTCCCCACCTTTGACAGTGAAGCACCCATTGTCAAATCCAGACCCTCTGCATTTCTGCTTGACTTTATCTCCTTCCATCTTCTCTAGTAAATTGCAACCTCAGTCATCCCCTCTAGCTCTCGAATCTTTAGTCTCTCCCAATCTACTGGTTCCTTTCCTACTGTCTCCAAACATGCCCAAGTTTCTTTCATATTTAAATGCACTAAAAAAAGTTATCTGCAAAGGTCCCAGAAAAAAAAGTTAGCTACAGTTGTTACTTCCATTTTCTCTCCTCTCACTCACCCCTCAACCCTTTATAATCTGACTTCTATTGTCATTATTCAAGCAGCTTTTTCTAGAGTTATCAATGATCTCTTAATCGCCAAATGTTGAGGTCTTTTTCAGTCCTCATTCTCCTCAACCCACCTTCTGCACTTGACATTTATGACCAATTTTTGTTTTTGGATACTCTTGGATATTCAGTTTGAAATATTTAATAGTCAATTGGACTGACAGGTGAGGGAAGGACAGAGGCTAGGGAAGAGGGAGGGAGAAAAAGAAAGAGAGAGAGAGAGAGAGAGAGAGAGAGAGAGAGAGAGAGAGAGAGAGAGCACCGTGAGACATTTGCATAGAAATAATAATCAAATCCCATTGGAGTCGATGAGTTTATTTAGAAGGTTGAGAGAGGAGAGAAAAGGGCCTAGGACACAACCTTGCCGAACATTTAGGGGTATGATATAGATCATGAACTAGCAAATGACAAGTGCTAGCTTTTGACAAGTAGGAGAACAAAAAGAAAGTAGTGTCATAGAACCCAGAAGTTTCCACAAAGAAGGCTTATTATGGATGAAAAAAATCTGAAGTTTACCACAAAGCATGTTTCTTTTCCTAAGTCAATATTTCTTAAAGCAACATCATGATGACCTTTGTAAACTCATAAACCCACCAATATTTGCTTTTCTAAGAGTTTGTTAGGGGAAGATTCCCCTTTTTCTATATATCGTTATATTTTGTGCATTCCAAGAGAAGCTTGTAAAAGAATGACTGAAATTTTAAAATTCCTGTGCTCATGGTTTTGCATAATCTCCATATGCCCATGCACTCTCCAAGGTCTATAGGTTTGTTTCTGTGATGAGCTAATTAGAAATGGAAATCTGTTTAGACTATGGCACTGAAGTTTACATCTTAAGTTTTGAAATTTCTTGTTGCTGATGTGGGAACAGATTAGCTAGAAGGGACTGTACCAAATCATAAACTTATAGAATTTCAAAAGCTCCCTTCTTTAGCACACCCAACAAGTCTTCCAGCTTTTTCTTAAAGATTTCCAAAGAGGGGGAACCCACCACTTCTGGAGGCAGCTCTTGCTCTAATTATTAGGAATAATTTTTTACATCAATTCTGAAATGTCCCTTTTTGCAATTT
Organism: Potorous gilbertii; assembly: GCA_028658325.1. NCBI lineage: Eukaryota > Metazoa > Chordata > Mammalia > Diprotodontia > Potoroidae > Potorous > Potorous gilbertii. The sequence goes on from CM053770.1 coordinate 662,420,248, forward strand.
CCTCACATTGTTGTTAGTTCTTCCCTCTGGGGCCAAGTAGCATGAGTCTCACCCTCTTCCACATGACATTCCTTTAGAGACTTAAAGAAAGTTATCATATTCTTCTGAGTTTTTCTTCTGTAGGCTAAATAGTTCATATTCCTTCAACTTAACTTCATGTGAAATATTTTTCAGTCACACTGTAAATTAAGTACCTACTATGTGCCAGACACTGTGAGGAGAGATATTAAAAAACCCAAAATATTTCTTGCCTTCATGTGGCTTACAATCTAATGAAGGAAGACAACACACAAAAGAAAATTGAAAAGGGTGAGGAGGTAACAGGAATGTAGACACAATGGAAAAATCCAAAGGAGAAGAAATGAAGAGTTGACTGACCTGGGTACCCTCCTTAAATGGAGACTTTGGGAGGGGCATTTTATTCTATTTTCCAATCAGAAAGTCAGATACTACTGAGGGTACTGAGATGTGAGAACTGATGAGGGTACTGATGAGATGTGAGAACCAAAGCTATGGGTCACTTTATTTTATTCACTTTATTTGTATAATTCCAAAATGATTTCCAAAATAGTTATGCTGATTCACAGCTCCAACAAAAATGCATCAGTGGGCCTATCTTCCCACAAATTCTCCAACACTGACTGTTCCCATCCTTCGTCATGTTTTCTGATTTTCTGTGTGAGAGGTAAAACTTCAGGGTAGGTTTGATTTGTTTTTCCCTTACTGTTAATAATTTGGATTTCCTCTTATTAGTAGTAATTTGGAATATTTCCTCCCCCTATGATTGTTGATACTTTGCAATTCTTTTAAAAATTTTTTGTTTATATCCTTTGACCACTTATCTATTGGGGAATGACTTTTCATCTTATTTATACCTGTCAATTATTTATTCTCTCTCTCTCTCTCTCCAGATAAAGATTTTTTTCCTTTCTTTGCATCTTTAGTTTCATTCTCTTTTCTTATTTCTATTTCTACCATTTCTAAAGTAACACCAATTAATATTAGAGAAAGTGACTCTCCTTCCTTTATTTCTATATTTGTGGCAAAAGTTTCTAGTTATATCATTAGACATGATGATTGCTTTGTAAAAGATCGATACTTTTATATTCAAAAAGATCCATCCACACCTTTCATTTGTAGAGTTATTTTTAAATGAGTGTTGTACTTTGTTAAGGGCTTTTTTTCTGAATCTATTGATATAATCAAGTGATTTTTGTTTTTAATGTGATTAATTATTTAATTTTCCTAATGTTGTGCCATGCTTTTTTGATTCAGGCTCCATTACTTTCCCTTGTTTTTACTGGTTTTATCTTTTCAAAAATCTGATTCGATTAATTATAATCTAGACTTGTACTTGATGCCTTATTGTAGCATAGAAGTTATACCAGTGGAGAACCAGCCCTGACAAATTCTAACATTCTAGAAAAACCTCTAGTATGGTATTAACAAAATAATATTTCTGAGGCCCCCTGTTACCACAACCACAAGATTGGGCACTTGATGATGACTTCTTTGGCCATGTCAACCCATGAAGTAAATTAAAATACAAGATGTCTGGTTCTGCAGTGATGATGGCAGAGTAAAATGAACCAAAAAGGCAGTGGGCACAAAGAATCGCACAATTTTTAGAGTAACTTTAGCTGGTGTTCTAAATGTATCTAGTGACCACAGAATTGATATAACTACTTGATCAATTGCATAATAACTTTCTTGTCATTCTTTCTCTAAGTGGAACTAAAAGATAAAAGGAAAGATAATCCATTGCTACTCCTTGGAGAAGTAAATAAAGGAGCTGGCTCCATTTTGTCTCCCAAAGCAACTAGAAACACTATTTCATGGGACAGTTTATCATCTTGACTTACAGTACTCATGATGAGTATTTGAAAGTAGGCCATTGATAACATGACTGTCCACTATGTGTCAGCATCTTTAAATGGGGATGAGTAGGCAGAGAAATTCTACATAGAACTTGGTCAGACCCACCAAATTAAACCAATCTATACTTCAAATCAAATGTAGGGTTAGGTTAGGACAGCAAAAAAAGTTAGAAAACATAATTCAGAAGAGAACTAGGACTTGTAGTCTATATAAAAATCTCTATCATTAACATTTTCTTAAAGAAAGTTGATAGACACTGAACAGGAAAAAGCTAAATAGCATCATAGAAAAATAAAATTGTTTCTATTTTAACAGATAAATGCAAGATTACTGATGTGGGCATAATTTCTTAATCAGTTACCCATGGATAGTCAAAGTACCAAGCTTTTAGAGCAAAGATCAAAGACAATATCAAATTAGAAAAAATAACAAAAAAAAATATGAATGGCACACCATTGGGGCAACCCCTGTCTAACCTACTTAAACAAGCTGTTTAGCACATGAAATGGGAAATTGATGCAAAAATAGGGACTTACACAGTCACATTTTCCTGAGGAAGTTTAACAAATGTAAACTAAGTACCAATATAAGGAGACCAAACGATGCAAGAATATGTCTTATCCAACAAATATCTAATTTCCTTGCACGTGGAAAGATACAACAGTTGACACCAACATTGTTTTAAAGATATTATATGTACTTCCCTTAAAAAACCATAGAAAGCTCATTGAATTTATTCATTTATTCCTAGGTTTGGTTTCTGGCTCTGACTTTGTGACCAGTTAAGTCATTGTGTGGACCTCAGTTTCCTTATCTGTAAGATGAGGGGATTCAACTTCTGAGATATCTTTCAATTCTAAGTCTACAATGCTATCAGCCGGGCATGGAAGTTTTTAAACACTGCATGGAAATTCTTGGGTAAGTCTGTCTCAGCAAAATGTGAAAGTGAACATCAGAGGAGAAGATTCTAGAAGATTTAGCCTTATTTGGCAGATTTTCACCAATACAGGTGACAGTATATATGCAAAGATTACAGGATCATTGTTTTAGAGCTGGAAGGGACTTTAGAGATCATCTAACCTAACCATTTCATTTTATAGGTAAGGAAAATGAGACCCAGTGAGATTAAATGACTTGTCCAAGGTATCCAAGGGCAAAGAGTACCTACTCTTTAATAGCACAGAAGTTAGCTAATTCACTTTTTGTGATGTCTGTCACTCTTTAAATTTAAAAAAAATTTACTTTCAGTTCTGAATTCTCTTTCTTTCACCATAAGCTCCCCCATACATTGAGAAGGTAATTCATATAATACACATTATACATATGCAGTCATGCAAAACATCTCTACACTTGTCATGTTTCAAAAAAAAAGCAAGAATTTGGAATTGTCATGGACCGTTGTATGGATCAGAATAGCTAAGTCTTTCATAATTGATTGTCATTACAATATTGTTATCACCGTGTACGGTGTTCTGCTCACTTAATTTTGCATCAACTCATATAAGTCTTCCTAGGTTTTTCTGAAACCATCCCCTTTGTCACATATTGTAACATAATAGTATTCCATTACAATCACATAGGGCAGATTGTTTAGCCATTTTCCAATTAATGGACATCCCCTCAATTTCTAATTCTTTGCCACCACCAAAAGAGCTACTATAAATATTATTGTACATATGTGTCTATCCCTTTCCATGTTTTTGATCCCTTTAGAATACAGACCCAGTAATGGCATTGTTGGGTCAAAGGATATGCATAATTTTATAGCCTTTATGCCAATCACTCTTTAATGTTTGTCCTCTCTGGGTAGCATGGTGGATTTAGAATCAGTAAGATCTTGGTTCATATCTTAACTCTGACGCCTATTAGCTGTGTGATATGTCACTTAAATGCTTGGAGAATGTTTTCTCACCTGGGAAATGGGGAAAATAATACCTGAAGTAAAGGGCAAACTCCTTGAAGGCAGTGACTGTTTCATTTTAGGGTTGATATTCAAAGTGTTTAATGCAGTACCTGACAGACATTAAGCACCAAATTCAGGTTTGTTTATTGATCCATAGTTCCTAAATCACAGTGTTGCTGGAATGCTCAAATGAAATAAGATATGTTAAGTGCTTTGCACACTTCTTAGCACTATATCAGTATCTATTATTAGTGGCAGTGTGGAATAATGGAGAATGCACCAGCCTTGGATTTGGGAAAACTTGGGTTTGACACTTACCGTGTCAAACACTGAACAAGTTCCTTTACCTGTGTGAGCCTTGATCTCCTCCTCCATAAAACAGGGATGATATTAGCATCTATGTCATGAGGGTTTTGTAGAATCAAATGAGCTCATCACATATAGAGCATTTTTGCCTCCTTCTTTAAAGCAATATGCAAACATCAGCTCTTATTATTTGTTACTATTTTTGGAATCCATTCCCCTTGGCAGAAACCCCTGCCTCTCTGTTCTGCTCCGTGGCATTCTTAAGGGCTGATTGTTAGCGTGCATTCCGGACAATGCTAACAAGATTTCAGGTATTCTGGACAAGGGAGGAATCTGCTTAAGTCCTTAGGAGAAGCTAAAGAGACTGTTAACAAGCCAAGTCCATAAAAAACATCTGTTCCAGTCATGCTGGTGATTTTTTATTAGTCCTTCAAATCCGTAACAAAGATCTCTAGAGCAAGACAAATGTTCTTGTAGAGGGTAGTTTCCAATTTCTTAGCTAACCTGATTTTGTTGATTCATACATATGCAGGATTCACGGCTGGTCCTGAATCTAAACACAAAAGCTTTGGGGGCTCCAGTCTTCCTTCTTTTCTTCTTCTTATTTATTTTCCTTGAAACGTCCTTGAAATTTCATTTCCTCAGTAAAACCAAACAAATAATTGCATAATAAAAGCAGGAATGAGGGATGGAAAAGCTCGATAATTTGCAACATCGAACACCCCTTTCCCTGGTTAGCACCATCTGTGTGAGGAAGCAGCAAACAGGAGAGGCAGACCTATGGATCTTCAAGGCAGCAACTAATATCAGTGCCAGATGTATGAAGTGAAAATACCTGAGGATCTACACTCCCAGTTCTGCCCTATCATTGCCAAATGCAATATGCAATCTCAATAATAGGAGTCGTGCCTAGCATATTTCTCCTGATCTCTAAGCAAGAATACCTGGGCAATACTAATGCACCATGCCTCTTATCCTAGTTAAAGTAGCATTTGTGGTGGGTACTGGGCCAACTGTATACTTTAAAAAGTTTCTTTTTCTGAAAATAGGCTCAAAAATGCTGAGATTAATTGAGTGCAATGGTCATCCAATATTGTTATTGAAATGAATCCTTGCCACAAACCAAGAAAGTGAAGAAGAATATTTACTACCTCTTATGTGGGAGTCTTCACATTTGTAGTAGCTACCCTGGCTCAGGGCCTCATTGCCTCCAGCCTGGACATTTGTGATAACTTCTCAACTGCTTTCTCAGCCTCTAATCTCTCTTTTTGAATGAGACCTTCATGGCCTGTAAAAGCAAATTTTCTAAGGGGGAGGTCTGCCCCTTAGTGGCAGTATAGAATAGTGGAGAATGCACTGGTCTTGAATTCCAAAACCTTTAGGAGGTCCCCAGTGCCTAATGGCTTGATAGAAAGAAATAGATAAACAATTTAGCTGGTGCTTATCACATGCCTAATACTCTGCTAGGCACTCTCATCTGTGGCATGCTGTAACATGTACAGTGACCACACCCTGGTAAAACCATTTTAGCAGCAGAACCAAGATGGCAGGGTAAAAGTAAGGACTTGTTTGAACTCTTCCCCAAACCCCATCATATGCCTATAAAAATGACTCTAAACAAACTTTGGAGCTGCGGAACCCACAGAATGATGATGTGAAGCAAATCTCCAGTGGAAGACAGCTTGGAAGATTGATAGGAAGTGTCTATCATGCAGAGCTAAGAGTGCAGCACAGTCCAGTGTGGGCCACGTTGGCACAGACAGGGCCTGAGCAGACTCCAGGGAGACTGAATCGCTGGCAGCTTCTAGTACTTTTAAGATCAGTGGAAAAAACTGTGGGACCTGTGTGAGAGAGTAGTGCAGTCTGGTCCCATCCTAGGGTGGCAGAGGGAGTGAACGAGCCTAAGGCAGCAGCAGCAGCAGTGGCAGTGGCAGTGACAGAAGCCCAGGGGCAGCAGCTGTGGATGTTTCTGGAGCTCTAGGCCCATAGATTGTGGGGGGATTGAGCAGCTGACAGTACATCTCCCCCATCCCCACTGGAAGTAGGAACTACCTTGACAAAGAGCTCAAAAGTCAAGTAATTGGCTGGGGAAAGTAACAAAAACCAGGAAAAAAATCATACTATAGGGTCTTACTTTGGGGACAAGGAAGATCAAAACATACAAACAGAAGACAACAAAGTCAAAGCTCCTACATCAAAAACCTCCAAGAAAAATATTAATTGGTGTCAGGCCATGGAAGAGCTCAAAAAGGATTTTAAAAATCAAGTAAGAGAAGAAGAGGAAAAATTGGGAAGGGAAAGAAGAGTGATGCAAGAAAATCATGAAAAATGAGTCAACTGCTTGCTAAAGGGGACCAAAAAGTGTTGAAGAAAATAATTCCTTAAGAAAATAGACCAACCTAAATGGCAAAAGAGATCCAAAAAACCAATGAGAAGAAGAATGCCTTAAAAAGCAGAAGTGGCCAAATGGAAAAGGAGGTTGAAAAGCTCGCTGAAGAAAATAATTCCTTAAAGATTAGAATGGAAGCTAATGATGAAAAATCAAGATATTATAAAACAAAACCAAAAGAATGAAAAATAGAAGACAAGGTGAAATATCTCATTGGAAAAACAACTAACCTAGAAAAGAGATCCAGGAGAGGCGACTAAAAAATTATTGGACTACATGAAAGCCATGATCAAAAAAGAGCCTTTCAAGAAATTATCAAGGAAAACTGCCCTGATATTTTAGAACCAGAGGGTAAAATATATATTGAAAGAATTCACTGATCACCTCTTGAAAGAGATCCCAAAAGGAAATCTAGGACTATTGTATTCAAATTCCAGAGTTCCCAGGTCAAGGAAAAAAATCTTGCAAGCAGCCTGAAAGAAATTTGAGTATTGTGAAAACACAATAAATATAACACAAGATATAGCAGCTTGTACATTAAGGGTTTGGAAGGCTTGGAATATGATATTCCAGAGATCAAAAGAGCTAGGATTAAAAGCAACAATCACCTACCCAGAAAAACTGAATACAATACTTCAGGGGGAAAATTGGTCATTCATTGAAATAGAGGACCTTCAAACATTCTTGATAAAAAGAGTAGAGTCAAATAGAAATTTTGACCTTCAAATGCAAGAATCAAGAGAAGGAAGCATGAAAAGGTAAACAGGAAGGAGATATCATAAGGAACTTACTAAAGTTGAACTGTTAACATTCCTGCATGGAAAGATAATATTTGTAGCCCTTGAGAGTTTTCTCAGTATTAGGGTAGTTTGAGGGATTATTTACATAGAAGGCGCAGGGTGAGTTAAATATAAAGGGATGACATCTAAAAAAATAGAATTAAGGGTTGAAAGAGGAATATATTGGGAGGAGAAAGGGAGAAATAAAATGGGGTAAATTATCTCTCACATAAAAGAGGCAAGAAAAAGCTTTTACCATGGAGGAGAAGGCGGGGCAGGTGAGAGGGAAATAGGGAACCTTACTCTCATCACATTTGGCTTAAGAAGGGAATAACATGCACATTTGCACATTCAATTGGGTATAAAAATCGATCTTACCCTATAGGAAAGTAGCAGGGAAAGGGATAAGTGGGGGAGGGGGAGGAAGAGAATGATAAAAAGGTGGGCAAATGGGAGGAGGGGGTAATTAGAAGCAGGCACTTTTGAGGAGGGACAGGGTCAAAGGAGAATAAAATAAATAGGAGGCAGGATAGAATGGAGGGAAATATAGTTAGCCTTTCACAACATGACTGTTATGGAAGTGTTTTGCATGACTACACAGGTATAACCTATATCAATTTGCTTGCCTTCTCAATGGGGGTGGGTGGGAAGGGAGGAAGGGAGAGAAGTTGGAACTCAAAGTTTTAAAAATGAATGTTAAAGATTGTTTTTACATGCAACTGGGATTTACAATGCAACATTTACAGGTAAGGGGGTATAGAAATCTATCTTGCCCTACAAGAAAACGGAGGGGAAGGGGATAGAAGAAGGGAGGCATGTAAGAGAGGGAAGGGCAAATTTGAGGAAGGGGTAATCAGAATGTATGCTGTCTTGGAGTTAGGGGAGGGGAAAGATGGGAAGAAAATTTGAAACTCAAAATCTTGTGGAAGTGAATGTTGAAAACTAAAAATTAATTAATTAAAAAAACAGAGGAGTTAAAAAAATAAAAATGAAAATTTTAGCTCTTAAAAAAATTTTGGAAGATGGGCTAAAGCAGGTTGAGGGTAACCAACAGGCCTCAAACCTGTCCATGAGTTAGGAAAATGTGTACTCCAAGCATATGAAGACTTCCACTATAGGCAGATGAGAACAATTTGTTACAATAGCCATGAAGGTGGTTGTAGAAGACGTGGAATGCTTGGAAGTGCGCTGGACATCAAAGACACCAAGGTCATCTATTGTATCCCAGGACATTTCCAGTCATCCTGACTTTTGTCTTTTCACTGGACTTTGATGATTCTGGAAGAGAAAATGAGGCTAATGACTTTGTGTAACTCTGACTCACTTAAATCCAATTCACATAGAAATCAAGACTTTACCATGTGATGTCATTGGTCTTCAAAAAGAAAGGGTGAACAACAACAAGCACTGGGAATACAGCTATAATAAAAAAAGAAAGACAGCTCCTGCCCTCAAGGAGGAAGATAGATCTTGACGACCTGCCAGCTCTACATCTATGATACTACATAAACTGTCCTCCTTGCTTAGAGTATACTATTTCCTCATCTTTCTCCATAAAAATATATCTAGATCCAGCTCATGTGGGATTCTTAGAGGCTATGGGGATAATTGTAAAGAAGTCAATTTAGGGGGGGCGGAGCCAAGATGGCGGAGTAGAAAGACTCACCTACGCTAGGTCCGAACCCACAGCCCATAGATTTCCTGTAAAAAGAACTCCTGACAAATTCTGGAGCAGTAGAAGCCGCGCAGCAACACAGTGAAGGAGATTTCCGTTGCTGAGAGCCCTGAAAAACCGACCGCAAAGGTAACCCGGACGGGAGCGGAGTCCTGTCCTGCCAAGCGCTCCCCTCCCCCGCCGCGGCCACGCGGCACTGAGAGGAGCGAGCAGAGCCCAGGAGGCATCAGGGACCTGAATCTCCGGCAGCTGCGAAAGTCCCACCACCCACAGACGCACAGGTCAGTGAGGGAGACGGGCTGAGAGGGGAGCGGGGGAATCTCCGGGACTCGGACCCCCTGGGAAGCGGCCGCTGCAGCAGAGGCTGAGGCAGCTCGGCCAGAGACTCCCAGAGCGGGCTGGAGCTCCACCCCAGCTCCATTACAAAGGATCTCTGTATAAACCCCCTGAGGGAACTGAGCCTGAGAGGCGGCCCTGCCCCCACCTGAGAACCAGCAGATAAGCCTGCCGCCAAAACCCCTGAGGCTGGGGAGC
>CM053770.1:662430211-662515513 GCA_028658325.1 Potorous gilbertii
TCCATGGCCTGAGCCCATGGGATACCTATTTCAGATGTTTGGGATACAGAGGCCTTGACTCCTATGTCTTTACCTGATGGTAAGCAGTTTTCTTCTTCGTCAGAGAGGAAGCTTGGAATCATTTGTTCAAGAAAATAACCTTCTATGGTCTTAGTTTTTTTCCCTTTTCTGGGCATTTTCCCAGCCAGTTACTTGACCTCTGAGAGTCCTATCCATCCCAGGTCTAGGTCTGCTCAGCTAGTGCTTGAGGTCTGAGATTCAAATGCTGCTCCCCAGCCTCAGGGCTTTTGGCAGCTGGCCTGGCTGCTATTCAATGGGAGCTTAATTTCTGGTGCTCAGGTCGGGGCAGGGCCGCCTCCCAGGCTGAGTTCCCTCAGGGGGTTTATGTAGAGACCTTTTGTAATGGAGCTGCTGCAGAGCTCCTGCCTGCTCTGAGAGCCTCTGGCCACATGCTGCCTCTGCTGCTGCCTCTGCTGCTGCCTCCCGACAGGGCCTGAGTCCCGGAGACACCCCGCTCCCCTCTCAGCCCGTCTCTCTCGCTGATCTGTGAGTCTGTGGGTAGAGGGACCTTCGCGGACGCTGGAGATTCCATCCCTGAAGCCTGCTCAGATCTGCTTGCTCCTCTCAGTGCTGCGCAATCAGGGCAGGGGAGGGCTCCGCTCCCGTCAGGTGCGTGATGGACCTTTGCGGTCGGTTTTTCAGGACTCTCTGGTACGAAAATCTCCTTCACTGTGTTGCTGCGTGGTTTCCACTGTTCCAGAATTTGTTGGGAGTTCTTTTTAGAGGAAATCCATGGGCTGTGGGTTCGGAGCTAGCATATGTGAGTCCTTCTACTCTGCCATCTTGGCTCCGCCCCCCCCATGACTTTTTTTGAAAACAAGAAATAGCACAATCATGCAGATGGCAAAATGAAAATATAATCAGAGACAGATAGATGGTATACTTAAATCTGCTGACAAACACTGAAGGACCTTAACCTTCTCATCAACATTTATTAATAGATGTTTATCTAAATGGAGGAAATACCCATATTAATGAACTCAAAGAGACATTTGGGTATTGACGTGTGAATCTAATGCTTACTATGTGCTTAGCATTGTGGTAGTAACCACTTAAATACTGACTGACAGATAATATAGGAAGTGTTGGAAGCTATCATTATACCTGAGGAACTTACAGTCTAATTTAGGAATCAAGGAATTTGCATATAATAATGAATTTTTTCTTTAGGTCTACATTTTTGTAAATGTGGGGAACTCCCATCAGGTACATTTCTTTTGTCCATGAAGGCTAGTAACTTTTATGTATTCCTGGGTCACAGGACCATAGATTTAGAGCTAGGACTGGGTCTTAGATGGAACCTAGTCCAATCTCCTCATTTTACATAATGAAGCAAATGAGGACACAGAGAAAGAGAACGACTTGTTCAAGGTTGTAGCATCACAAAATTAGAGCTGGAATGGACATTAGAGACCACCTAGTATAATCTCCTAATTTTATAAATGAGGAAACTGAGGCCTAGAGAGAGGGGAAGTGAATTGCTCAAGGTCACACAGGGGGCAATATAGCAGAGCCAGAATTCAAACCTAGGTCTTATAAGTCCAAATCTACCACTCTCACAACAGCTCTACATTGCCTCTTAAAGGATAACCTAGGAGACACACACACACACACACATACGCACACACATTTTTCATTCCTTTTGCTTTTTACCTGTCTGAAAGTTTTTTTGATAGATCTTTAGCATGCCACATCCATTAACTGTAGGTCTCCCAAGACTCCATCCTCAAGATTTAGTGCTTGAGTGAGATTAGTTACCATCTATGTTGTTCCTATTATTGTTCATTCATATCTGACTCTTTTTGGGGTTTTCTTGGCAAAGACACTGGAGTGCTTTGCCATTTCCTTCTCTGGCTCATTTTATAGATAAGAAAAGTGAGGTAAGCAGAATTAAGTGACTTGCCCAGAGTCACACAGTTCATAAGTATTTGAGACCAGATTTGAACTCAGGTCTTTCTGACTCTAGGCCTGCACTCTATCTACAACACCATCTGCCTTTAGTTATCATCTATATTCAACTCTACCGTCTCCTGAATTCCAGTGCTACATCACCCACTGCCTTTTGGATATCTCATACTGGATGTCACTGCATCATCATCAACTGTAGCAGAGTCGTTATAGCTAGCATCTATCTACTTATCTGTTTGTCTGTCCTTTAGTTATGTATGTATTCCCTAATTCATTAATCTATCTCCATCTGACTATCTTCTATTTATTTGTCACTTTAAGGTTTGCAAAGTACTTTACAAATATCAATTACTTTCATCCTTGGAGGAACAGAAAAACTATGGGGTTGTGTTCTAGGTAGGCAGAAGGATTTGAGGAGTGGACAGGATTACATAGGACATAGTTGGTGAACAGGGAGAGACTAGGCTGAAGACGGTAGTATCTATAGCAAGGTAAGGGGTTTTCTCAACTGAGTTTCCTCAACTATAAATGGGGATAGTAACAGCATATGCCCCCCAGTGTTGTTGTGATATTATCTCCACACCTCTCAGCACAGTGCCTGGAACATAGTAGGTGCTTAATAAATGCTTGTTTCCTTCCTTCCTTCCTTCCATGTTTTTTCAGTGAAATCACAGGTCCAGCCCCTACCCATTATTTTACAAAGAAGGAAAGTGTGATTACAGGGAAGTAACTTGACCATGGTCACATGATCAATAAATTCCAGAGATAGGATTTGAAATGGCCTCTTATGATTCCAGGCCCAGCACCCTAGCTTCTCTATCATGTTATCTCTGCACATCTTGTAGGAGTGCTGCTCCTGGGAAGACTTTTGAATGGTGAGAGCTTCTGCATGGTGACACCCTCCTTGGTTCCTGGAATGAGTTGCTAAAACATTGGTTTTCCTGATCAGGATCATTCAAATATAGATATCCCCCTTTAAGTGGAGTGGATTCATCTGATCTCTCTCTCTCTCTCTCTCTCTCTCTCTCTCTCTCTCTCTCTCTCTCTCCACACACACACACACACACACACACACACACACACACACATATATACAAACACACACATACATATATAGTATATATATATATACATACTACACACACATATGTGTGTGTGTGTGTTTTTGGTGGTTCGAAAGAAGCAGTCCTCCAAGTTTTACTTTTCTTTCCCAAGAGGCTGGGAAGGGCATGGTAGGTGCTCACTGCCTGGATTGCGTGCTGCATTCCCTGGGAATTCCATCTTGGATTGTTCTTCAATGTTACTGTGAGGGCAGTGAGCCTTCATTTCCTTCAGTTTGGCAGAGGATGTGTGTAGTGGCAGCAGGACGTTGTCCTTACCCTGCCAACCTGATTTCACGGGGTTTTGAAAAAGCAGTCCCCTTGGGGCAGCTGACAGCCATCTTGACATTTTGGAATGAAAATATTTGTTTGGTAACCTTTACATAAAAGAATTCAGAGCCAGACACAGAAAAAAAACCCCCAAACATTCATGGACCTTGTATATCTGGATCTGAGCTCTGCTCTAGGCCCATTTCTTTATCTGTAAAATCAAGATCTCTGAGCTATCTTTTGGCTCTATACTATGAGGATGGTAAGTGAGATAGAGTGGTGAGCTTAGACTTAGGATGACCTGGATTCAAATTCTGCCTCTGATACGTGCTAGCTAGGTGAGTCCAGGCAATCACTTTTTTCTGAGATTTTGTTTCCTTAATTGTAAAATGGGGATCATGATATCTATACCATAGTTTACCTTTCAGGGTTGTTGTCAGACTTAAAGATATAAGACACATAGGATACTTTGTATATCACATACATATTGAGATTTACTCTGTGGATCATATACATATTGGGGTGTATGGGATGTTCAGGGAAGACTAGCACCTCTAGTATGAGGGCTGACCAAGCCCTTCTCAGGGTTGCTCATGTACCTTTGGTGTCTACCTGGCACTAAATTCTCACCTGTGACTCCAAGAAGGTATAGTGTGAGCAATGTCTCATCCTAGTAAACCATCTTGGCAGATAGGTTAAAACAGGTTGAGGGTACACAATGGCCCTTAAGCTTGTCAACGAATTATGGAGGGTGTCTATCCCAAGTGTGAGAAAGCTTCCCTCAGCAGAATGGATAGATGAAAGCCATTTATTCCAAAGGCCACTAAGATGGTCAAAGCATTGGAGCTTGGTCAGACATCAAAGATACCAAGGTGATCCACCTTCCAAGGCCATCGCTCATGATCTTGAGTTTCATCTTGCCACTGGACTTGGATGATTCTGGAAGAGAGAATGAGACTGAGGTCTTTGTCCAACTCTGCCTCACTTAAATCCAATTCTAGCACAAGTCAAGTCATCACCCTGTGATGTTATTGGGCCCCTTTGAAAATGAAGGACAAACAACAAACTACATATTGAGACAGCATGCTATAGTATGGTGGATGGACTGTAGGTTTCAAATACAGGAATGCTAGGGTTCAATTCTGCCTTTGACATATATGGGCTCTATGAGCCCGGATAAGTCACTTAACATCTCAATGCTCTATGCAACTCTGTGAGAGTCTAAGTTGTGGAGATGGTGTTGACTTGAACTATTAGGGGGAGTTTCCTTGTTCCAGGTCCAGTACCAGTAATATCATAGGCCCAGTCCCTATACCTGCCATATACGTATGGAGTGTGTGTTGTCCATGTAAGTTGTCCATATTTACATGGAATATCTGAATGTATAGGCAGGCAACTTAAGGGGAGTCATGAATAGCTATCTCAGGAATCTTTCCCTTTTTAAAGGAGGATGTGATTTTTGCATTGAGGGCAATAGGAGAAGGGACTATAAAACTAATCTCTGCATGGCACTGGATTAGGATTATGTCTGTCATCTTCCCCTCCAATATTGTTGGTTTAGGGGCATGATTTTAGGTTTAAACCACTTCATTGTACATCACATCTTAAAGCAGAAGGGTACCCCAAACTGGCATTCACCAGCTTAATCCAATATTACCAAATATTAATCACAAAAAGGACCATAACCAATAGTGAATAGAAAACATAATTTAAGGAAGTAATACAAATTAGAATATCCCAGAAAACACATGTGAGTATATGAGTCCTTTAGATGGGAGTGAGATAAAACCTAGTTCAAACAGAAAAAGACCTCAATCTCATCCAAGAAGATCTCCCCAACGTCTCTAGAGATAGAAGCTGGAAAGTAGGACATGTTGAAGAGTCAGTTTCCTCTTACATGACTGTGAGATTCTTTCTCTTTCTCCTTCCTGGAGTGAGTCTTAAAGAGAGTCTGGATCTACAAATGTTGTCTCTTAAAGCAGGAATGAAGGATGTACCATGTCTCCAAAGATCTCTCAACTAATCTAATCCTCTCAGGCAAACAGAGTTGAGACAATTGTCTCCATCAGTTAGGAGATCTTTATTTAAAATATTACAGACTTGTCCAGAAGCCTGGGTTACACATGTGTATGTATACACACACGTGTATATATACACACATTTATACACACACATATGTATACCATCTATTATTACTGACTACCTGTGTTATCTTTGGCAAAGCACTTTAGCCTCTTTCTCTAGATCTCAGTTTCTTCCCATGTAAAACAGAGATTGGAATCCCTTCCATCTAAACTAGACTTTTTTTGTTCCTTACAGATAAAATTCCATCCTTTATCTCTTTGTCTTTGTCCTCCATGCCTGAAATACACTCGTCACTAACATTACCTCTTGTGATTCAGGACTAATAGACCACACCTTGAGATGATCAAGAGTCCCCTTTTTGGCTGTTGAGTCAGAGGACCTGATGACTAAATTTATTTTTTAACAAAAGAAGACACTACCTCGGGTCTTTTGTCTGCTATTTTCCAGGTAGTGAGATGTGACGCCAGCGAGACATGGGGAAAGATGTGACTGTCTCTATCTTATTGTCGTGAAGTTAGGATATCATCATTGTCTTTGTCACTTTTGTGTTTCTTCTTTTCCACTCTTAGGCAAATTTGTACCTTGGGTGAACATATTCAATCCTGAAAGCAACCAGAGAGGTTGCTTACAAGGATCGATACAGGTGCTGCTGTTTGTGGAAATGACTGAGCATGGAATTCAAAGGATGTTTGAGATTGAAGTGAAGTAATAGTGCAGTCAAGGTGAAATGTAAAATCCTGACTCCACCTAAAAGAGTTCAAGGTGAAGAGCAGTTGCTTAGTAGATGATAGTTAATTGATGGATAGCAAATAGCAAACTAAAGAACTCTGATTTGACATTCAGTGCTTTCTATTGAGCCATACTTTTTTGAAGTAATAATCTCTCTGGGTCTTCATATGAGCTTCTATTATTATCCCTATCTAGAGTACCTTCTCTCCTCCTCTATAACCACTCAAATCCTAAATGTCTTTTAAAATTCAGCCTCAATCTCAGGTCCTTTACAAAGCTTAATACATCTTGAAATGACCTTTCCATCTTCTGTGACAGTATAATTCTTATTGTCTTTATTTATTGATAGGCAGTCTGGCTTTATGGATAGAGGACAAAATGTAGTCTAGGGGCTGAGTTCAAAGTTTACTTCTGTTCTTTTTCATTGGATACAGTGAATTAAGGGCACATAGGAGCAGTAAAGTACCACTATTGATTTACTTGCACTCGAGTGACATATATTCTAGAGACAGTGTTGGGGTAATTGTACAAAGAGCTGACCTTTGAACTTGGGTTGAATACCCATCTCTGTCATACTAGCTGTGTAGTTCTTACTTAATTTCTCAATGCTCTAGGAAATTTCCTAAGACTATGAGATAGCAAAGATGCTGACCTTCATTGGCAGAGGAAATTCTTCACCAGTAACTCCTTATACCAATGAAGTTGCAGATCTAGTCCCTATACCCTCATCTACTATGGATCAGGCACTGTGATAGGTACTGGTGATATGAATAAAACATGAGGCTATCTTTGTACTCAAGGAGAATATGTTCCACTTGAGAGATATGGCATGGGCAAAGATAATTAAATATAGATTTTTTTTGACCCATGATTTCACCGAAATAGGGAACTTCCAATGAGGAAACTCCCTCTACTTTTGCGGATCAGTGAATGTGCTGCAGCAAACTTAGAGAATGGGGGTACTGAGAGGTTAAATTATTTGCCCAGGGTCACAATGGCCTGTGTGTGTCAGAATTTAAAGTCAAGTATTCCTGGCTCTGACTCTATAATGGATGTATACCAAATAAACTCATGGTGATTTATTGAGGGGAGGAAGCATTTGTAACTGAGGGAATTAAGAAAGTCCTCTTGATGAACATGACACTTGTGCTGAGCCTTAAAAGGATCCAAGAATTACAAGAAACTTCAGAAATAAGGTGAGGCAGGGCAATATTCCAGTTGGAGCCCCATATGTGATGTGCCTCTAGCCAATACTCCCACAGCCTGGCTCACCCCAACCTGGCAGGTCAAGATTCTCAGAGAAGGACTACAATGATGCAGCTACACTCCAACTCTCTCAGACTTCTAGGGATAACCCTGTTATTAAGAAATACACTCCTACTACCCATTGTAGCCCTTGAACCCCAACCAGTGTTCTTCCATTTTCACAAACCTAACGACTCACACTAATGACCCATTAGATCTTAAATATCTTCACTTATTTAGCAATGAGGTCAAAGCAACAGCAATAATACAGGTATGCACAAAAGTCAGCGCAGAAATAACATATACATTATAGTCCAAATTGTTGTCCTACCAATGCATTTAATATATGTCTGGAAGTATGAGCACCTGAAACCTGGTAGAGACATACATGATTAATGAAAATCCTTATGCTTAAGGCAGCTTACAACTATGGAACTGCAAGTTTATGTGTTGTCTTTCTCTCTCAGGAACTGTTTACAAACATTCTATGAAGAATATAGTTTCTGTGTTCACCAGATGCTTCAACTGATAGATACACTGAATGGGTTGATGCTATACTTGAGCATCACATCACAGGGTATCATGTTTCAGTTAAAGTTGTTGATCTGCTGGGCAACTTTTCTGATTCTTTTCTTCTAAGATGTTACTACTCACTTGGAGTTACTTCTAAACTGCAACTGGAGTATCTATCACTTCTAGTTTAAGGCTTACTGATTCCTTCTACTGAAGTAGTGTTGCACTTTATTAAGATAAGGCACTGATCTTTATCCTAGAGTTGATAAATTATCTCCAACTCTGCTTCTTTGCTGGATATATCTCTGCCTCCTCCACTTCTAAGCAACAGGTAACATAAGAGATGTAGCTTCTGTTTTTTCTCTTGTCTTCTCTTCATCAAAACAGAGTGAAGTATATTCTTTCTACGCGTAATTCATGATAGACAGATCAGTGTATGCCGTCTAATTTTCCTTTCACACTAAAAGAGCATCTCATTGGTCAGTAAATCAGTCCAGCAACAAGGTATGAGAAGGACAGAGACAGAGACACAGAGAAACAAAGACACAGAGACAGAAGCAAAGAAACAGAGGGAGAGAGAAACACATAGTCACAAAGAGACAGAAAGAAAAAAAGAGAGAGAAAGAAAGAAAATGATTGTCTGTAATGTAGTTCTAAAATTTGACTTTTACTGTCCTGGGTTCTAACTTTTGGTCTTCTCTGTGAAGAATCATACTTTAAAGTTACAAACCATATTCAAATCTGTATATTTAAATCACTGAAATGATTACGGTATTCTGCATTTGCTGCAATATCACTAAAGCTTGTCACAGTGAGATGAGCTATCACTGTCTCAAAATTCTAACAACTCCAGGAACTGTTTCTCTTAGACTTATGACCCAGAAAAATGAACTTTCAAAAGAGATTTAAAGCAGCAACTGTTTTTCTCAGGAATAGATATATGTCTAAGACAAGTGAATTGTGAAGTTACTCCATTAATAGGTTACACCTTTAAATAGGCATGAAGAACATTACATACGGTCTATAAAGAGAGTCAGGAGCTGGAATGTCATATATGAGGAACAGCAAATGGGCTGATTTGAGTAAAGTATAGAGTGAGCTTGGGTGTATGTGTGAAGGTATGGATAATGTATAATCTGTCTAGAAAAATTAGGCTTGAGTCAGATTGTTGAAGGACTTTAAATGCCAAATGGAGGAGTCTTGTCTTTTATCCTGAAGGCAATGGGGAACCACTAACATTTATTGAACAGAGGAATGACATGGTCAGACCTGTGCTTTAGGAATATCAGTTTTAGCACCACAGTGTCTTTCACCCTCAATAAATATCTATTGGTTAGATTTGATTTTGATATGAAGCAAGTCAGAACATTTCTAATGATGGGCCTTCTTCAGCACACAGACTTAAGGGAATAATTTTTTTTTCAGCCTCTCCTGGATTGAGTTTATAGAAGCATTGATTTCTCAAGTTGGAAGGAGCCCTGAAGGCCATCTAATTCAAACCTCTCATTTTATAGATGAAGAGAATGATGCTCAGGGAGGTTGTCACTTGCCCAAATTCACACAATTATTAAATTGCTGAGCTGGGATTTGAATTCAGGGTCTCTGACTCCAAACCCAGGACTCTTTCTACTAAGCTATGTGGAAGACTGCAAGTGAATAACTAATATGGTCAGCTTCTGTGAATCTTTCTCACCCCAGTCAAGCTCTGGGAACTATTTGAATAAAACCTTGCCCAGATAACCAATCCATGTTCCCACTTTCCTCTAGTTAGTGTAGTTTTGGTTCCTAAAAATAACGCAGGTTCCCAAGAAGCTAATTCATATGTCAATTTGAACTTTAAATCTTGTAGAAAAAAAGGCAAAAAACAAAACACACAACAAACTAGCACACACACAAACCACATGTGAACCTTGGCCTCAGAGCTTTGGAAAATAAATATTTTTGCCACGTGGCAAGAGTTGTGCGGTAAATATCTCCCCCTGCTCTGATCTTACATCCTGTCACATTAATGTTTCAGAGCCCTCAATATAAATATTAAAACTAATAGCTTCACTCTTTGGCGATTACTCCTCCAGTTCCTGAAATCATCATAAAACATTCAAAACCTTTTAGAACATTTACACACTTGAATCTGGCAGTGGGGAAAGGGGACTCACACAACCCAGCCCAAGAGCTTAAATTCAAGCAGAGAGCTGTTTGTGAGATATGCTTAGGTTATTCATCATTTCAAATAAAGTTTCCATTTTGATGGAGGGGAAGAAAATCAAAGTACAGCTGTCAAGGGAGAAGACTACAGTATTGCTTTTCTATACTGAAGACTTGTGCAAAAAAAAAAAAAGGAAGAAAAGACTAAAAGAAAGAACAGTCCATGAGAATCTCAGTCCAAGGTCAATCAATGCTAGGACTGTGGGTACGTAAACAGCTAATGGATTGTAAAGACACATACCAGTGTTATGAATTTTTAAAGACCAACTCTTCAGTCCAGACCTCTATAAATCAATGATGACTTATTGGATGGATCAATTATGCAAACTTTAAAGCATTTAATGACAGGTAATGAACAAGTCTCCAGAGGACACCAGTCAACAGTATTTCTGCAGATGTAGTTACGTCTACTTAAGTGGTAAGTGTCCTGCAAGTCATTCCTCAGAAGAGACTCTGAGCCAAATCTGACAGTGTTAAAAGGCAAGACTGAGATCACCTTATCCTTAATACATAACTCAAGCAGCCAGGAAAAGGGGTTGCATGCTTAATGCATTTATAGGCACATGTGCTTTGTTTAATTATTATTAGGAAGTGTCTTCAACTCAGCCTTGCAGTTTATTTGGCAATGTGAGAGTAAGACAAGGGGAAAACTAGATTTTTGGGAGGGGGGACAAAAAGTACAAATGCTGTGTTATTAACGGGTTCTTGTAATTTCTGAATATGAAAGGAGAGGTAGGTGGCAATGGAAGGAACATGTAGATTGGACATGGAGCCATTGAGACAATGTCCCTGAGTCACATTAGGCTTAGAAGCAAGAATGATTATAGAGCAAAGTCACCTGAAAGTCTTCCATTGTCACCAATAACATGACCGAGCCCTGATTGCTTATTATGATAGTCATTTAATGAATGAGAAGAGATTTCTGTGTGGAGATTTTCAAACTTAACTGTTCTTTAGCTCTTAAACAGTGGTCTTACTTATGAACAACTCCAGCTAAATCTGCAGATTAGGAGAAAGTTAGAAATTAAACACCTGCTCAAGAGGAAGACATGTTCCCTAAGCCTCTGATGGCCATATTTCTGGTTAATTTAGAAAAGTAAGTAATTTCTCAGAGGAATCAAGTTTCTGAGACTGAGTCAGCAAAAGAAGGAAGTCCTGATATATCTTGCTTTAGGACCAGACTTTGCTTTACTTATCCGCCAGGGCCAACACAAAATGAAAAACAAAGGACAAGTGTGGTTTGAAGGGTCAGAGTTTATGTGTCTCTAAACTATGAGAAAGCTTTGAGTTGGATAAAGCAGATCTGGAACAGCTCCCTAAGAACAAGTATTGCTTTGTTCTGAAAACACTGAGGACAGAATGCTAATAGATGTCTGCCAAGATAACTTTCTGGTCATAGCAGATACTTTTTTCAACAACCCAAAAGGCAACTTTACATACGGACATCACCATATGGTCAATATCAGATTGATTATATACTTTGCAGTCAAAGGTGGAGAAGCTCTATACAGTAAGTTAAATGAGACCTTGAACTGAATGTGGCTCAGATCATGAACTTCTTATTACAAAATTCAGACTTTAATTGAAAAAAGGAGGGAAAATAATTAGATCATAGAGTATATCCTAAATAACATCCCTTTATGAATATGAAGTGAAGTTAGGAATACATTTAAGGGATTAAATTTGGTATCTAGAATGCCTGAAGAACTGTGGGCAGAGGTTCAAGATATTGTACAAGATGTAGCAACAAAAACTATCCCAAAGAAAAAGAAGAGTAAGAAAGCAAAACAACTGTCTGATGAGGCTTTACAAATAGCTGAGGAAAGAAAGAAAGTGAAAGTGAAAGGAGACAGGGAAGGATATGCCCATCTGAATAGAAAGAGCAGCAAGGAGAGATAAGAAGGTTTTGTTAAATGAGCAATGCAAAGAAATAGAAGAAAAAGATAGAATGGAAAAGACAAGAAAATTAGCAATATCAAGGGAAGGTTTCATGCAAAAAATGGGCATGAAGAAGATAAAAATGGTAGAGACTTCGGGAAAGGCTTCTTGTAGCAACTGAAATTTTAACTGGGACTTGACATAAGTCAGGAAAGTCATGAAATGGAGATAAGAAAGAAGAGAATTTCACTCATGAGGGACAGACAGTGGAAATGTCCAGAGCTGGGAGGTGGATTGTCTTATGGAAGAAACACCAAGAGGCCAGGCATCATTGGACTGAAGAGTATGCTGGAGAGAGTAAGCTGTAAGAAAGCTGGAAAGGTAGGAAGAGGCTCCCTTACAAAGGACTTCAAAGCCAAACAAGACTTGATATTTGGTTCTGGAGGTGATGGGGAGTTAATGATTAGGGAGTGTGGCATGGTTAGATTCTGCTTTAGGAAGACCAATCTGATAGCTGAGTGGAGGAGAGACTTTAGGCAGGGAGATCAACCAAAGGTTTTTGTAAAAGGTAGTTCAGGTCCTCAACACGCAGTAGACTTCTAACTGGTGTCTCTGCCTCCTTGTGTCTGACTCCTTGTGGGTTTTCTTGGCAAAGATACAGGAGTACTTTGCTCTTTCCTTCTCCAACTTATTTTAGATGAGGCAACTGAGGCAAACAGGGTTAAGTGACTTGCCCAGGGTCATATAGCTGCTAAGTGTTTGAAGCCAGATTTAAAACTCAGGTTTTCCTAACTCCAGACCAAGTGCTCTATCCACTGCACTACCTAGCTGCCCTCCTCAAATCTTTTTCCTCTCTAATTTATCCTCCATCTAAATGTCATTTTCCTGTAGTGAGGCTGCCCTCTACATGGAGCATGGAAATGTCATTGTGTGATGTGAAGGGAGGCAGAATAGACATCTCTAGCCTCTTCTTCCTCTGCCCCTTTCCAAAAGAGTTCTTAAATCTTCCATGAGGGGAAGCAGAAGGTTGGGGCCCCAAAGTTAAGTCACTCTGCTCTCTTTAGAGAGAGGGGTTACCAGTCTAGAACTATATCTATCTACTCCCTTAAATATTATTAATTTAGGGGATGTGGTTTTCAGGCACAGGCTAAATTTCTGATTGTTATTCATTTTGGGGGAAGCAGGACCCTAAGCTTTATATCCAAGGCTTGACTCCTTTCCTGTCAAATTCTAGTTACTTAATGAACATGCATAGAAATGAGCAAAGAAACTCATTTATTTATTCAAGGTGATAGCAAAACAGAAATTATATACAATACAATATGTATACACACATATGCATACATGTATATACATGTATACATATATGTATATATACATAGACATATGTATGTATGTATGAATAGATAGAAAACAGAAGAATACAAATTTAAGGAGCTCTCCATTTGGGAATGAGGTAACTCAGTTCAACCAAGGAGAGTCCCTGATTTCACCCAAGTGGGAAATGCCTCGCAATCTTTCAAGTAGCCTGCTAGGATAGGAACGTAGGGGAAAATGCCAATTCTGCTGATGTCAGCTTTTTTCCTAGAGTCTTACTTTTCCTTCAGCATCCTGAATTGGAGTTGGCATCATCCATCCTCTCTCTGAAAGCTGGAATCCAGAAGTGTCTGAAGCTTGAAGAAACCAAAGGATCCAAAGGACCTGGAGATCTCTCTCCTGCTCTAGACAACTGTACCCTCCCTTTTCAGCAGGTTTAGGGCATTGCTCTTCATCAATGAGGAGAACATGACATACCTGTTGGCTTTGGGTTTGGGGGTTACATTTCTAAAGCATAGGTCTGGCCAGGTCATTCTCCTACTTGAGATGCTCCAATATATAGTTCCTTTCTGACCCTAGGATTAAATACAAACTCCTCTGTTTGGCATTTAAAGCCTTGGTAACCTGGCTCCAGTATTCCTTTCCACATGTTTTATATTATCTGCCCTCTCTCGTACATCCAAACTGGCATTCTTGCTGTTTCTGACATGTGGTATTCATATCCTATTTTCTTGCTTTTAAATATGCTCCATGCTTAGAATACACTTTCTTCTTACCTCCACTTATTAGAATAGACAGCCTCTTTCAAAACTCAGTTTAATGCCACCTACTATATGAGGTCATATCTATCCCTACCTCCCATCCTCACCCCTACCCTCGGCTGCCAGTGCCCACCCTATTCAAATTTCCTTCTACATACTTTGTACCTATTTTCATCTACTTTTATGTGTGTGTGCATATGTATGTGTATGTGTGTGTGTGTTGTTTCTCTGATAGAATGTAAGCATCTTCAGGTCCAGGGCTGTTCCATTTTTTAATTTTATATGCTCAGCTCCTAGTAAAGTGACTGGCACATAGATCCTTAATAAATATTTGTTGATTGGGTGATTGATTTCCTGCTCTCTTTACCTTCTCCCCACCCTACCCCCTTCCAATAAAACTTAGTTACTTCACTAAAGTCTTCCTACAAGTTTTCATTGTTCTATGAAGTGGATCTTAGAATCTCAAAGGCTATGACAACGGATCATCAGCTCCTACCAAGCTGAAAGACTACAGAGTATATCTATTTATCCTATCTAAGTTACTTTTAGCTCTTGAATGATGCTTTTTCCACCAGTAGAAGCTTATGAAGATTGTCCATAGAGTAGTCACAATATGCATGGGCTGATAGCATTGCTGCAGTTAGAATTAAAATATAATTATTTCATTATTTAAATGACAAACTTACTTTCATTGTCCAATTAAAGGCAACAAGAAGCTGTAGTTTCTAGGACAAAATATGGACAACATCAGTCAATTGGTGAATAAGCATTTCTTAAGTACCTACTATGTATTTTCAATATTTTTATCAAATATTTTTTAAATAGATGTTAGAGCGCAGAAAATTTAGATGACCCAAGGTTCCTACTCTCAAAAAACTTACAAACTAGAAGGATGAATCAAAGACACAAATAACCATCATATAAGATAGTGTGTGGATAAGTACATAAAAAGATACAAAGAACTACATAAAACCAGATGAAGGGAAATTTATTACCAAACATGGGAACCAATCAAGGCATCAGAGAGGCCTTTGATTTGGGTGAGATTTCAATAGGTGCTGAAAGGAGAGAAGCTTTATTAGTGTTATATTCTATTATTGTTTTACATATTTTAAAAAATTTAATGTTTGTTAATTGATTGATGATAGACTATGAGGTCCTTGAAGGCAGGGGCTGTCTTTTGCCTCTTTTTGTATTTCCAGCATTCGGCACAATGCCACGTACATAGTAGGTGCTTAATAAATGTTTAGTGACTGATTGATGTTGTCCATGTTTTATCCCTTAGGAGAAAATAAACTCTGAGAGCAGAGACTGTTTTATTTCTTTGTCTTTTGTATCTGCAGCACCTGATGTCATTCCTGGAACTGGGTAAGTGCTTAATAAATGGTGGTTAAATTCCATTGAATGGGAATGAAAGTGAGACTATCAAGGATTTACTTTGTTGAGATGGGTTTTATAGAAGTGGAAAGGGTCAGAACCTTGTTCTGATTGATTTTTCTAATTGAATATTGTCAAGGATGGCAAATGCCAGACAGACATTGCAACATTGTCTTTGAACATTCAGTTTTCCCAAACTGCAAAGGACCTAGAGGGGAAAGGAGAGAGTTTCATGCTTGTCCCAATCAACACAACTTAGAATTTAATATGCTCAGACAAGAGCACCACCTTCTCCTATGGTTCACACAGTAGACAATACCATCCACCCTTCACAAAGAGTGAATTAATGACACAAATACCCAAGATGTATCCGTGCCCTGGGATGTTAAATATTGTCTCTTTTGAAAACAAAACAAAAAATTATATACAGGTAGGATGACTTTTATCAAGTCTTAACTCCATCCATAAATCATTCTCACTCTTCCTGACATAAGCCTCAAACTCAGCATTTAGATTCAACAAATGAAATCAGGTCATTTCTAAGTCACAGGATCAAAGAATTTAAGATTTAGGAGGAACTTCAGCAGCCATCAAATTCAACTCACCCTAGAATGGAGTGTCATCTTTGGCATTACCCATCAAGTGGCCACCCATTCAGCCTCTGCACAAAGATCTTTAAGGAGGCAAAATTCACCACTTCTCATGGCAGACTACTCTATGTCAGTTATTCTTGTTAAAATTAAGGAATAAATCAGCTAATAAATATGTACTGAGTGCTGCTATTTTCCAGGCATTGTGTTAGGTGAAATGAAATGAACTTCTAAGTCTGTACTTTAAGGCCCTCCACACACATACTCTCTCTCTCTCTCTCTCTCTTTTTCTCTCTCACTTTGTTTCATATTGTTCCTTTTCATCAATCTTGTCCTCCCATTAAAGTGGGCGACTCCTAGTTCTCTGAATGCATACAACACTTTCTTGCCTCTCTGTGCCTTCACTCATGTCATCACCTATAACTCGATTGCCCGCTGGCCCTAGCTTTACCTCCTGAAATCCTAAGTTGTCAGCACCCCCATGAAGTCATCTGAGGTTGTACCAGGCAGAACCAATCTCTCCTTTCCCTAAACTTCACATCTCCTTTTTGTTGATTATGCACTGATAACTCTTGAATTGTAGGTCCTGGCAAAACTGTCCCAATTTAATTTATTAGATTGCAGTCTTTAAAATGAGAAACCCTGATTCTTCTCTAGACAGTCTCCAACTTATCAATGGCCTTTATAATATATGGCAGCCAGAATTGAATGCAACACTCCAGATATGTTCTGACTGGGGCAGAGTACAGGAGGACTGTCACCTCCTTATTTCTGGAAGCTGGGGGTGATGTGAGCAAAGAGTCACAGAGTCTAGAGAGCCCTGTATGTGTTCAGAGGATAGAGTTTAAGGGGGCATAAAGCAGATAAAAATTGCTCTCCTTCACTTCTCAGCACGGCACTTTCCACATTGTAGGCATTTGAAAACTATTGGAGGAGTGAATTAATCTTATGTGAGATTGTCCTTGAAAATGAAAAGAAATATTAAGCCTTCCCCTTGTGTATTTGTTGAGGGGCTGGTGGAGGGAACTCCAATCACTTGCACAGTAATGTTAGGGAGCAACATGTATCTTACTCAGAGTAGGGAGCTGCAATTCTTTGTAGATCCTCTTGGGAAGTCCCAAGCTGAGGGAGTGTAGGTGGCAGAAATAACTTGACTCCATGCTGATTCATCCTATAACTTTTATGAATTTATGCTCAAAACTCATCTAGTTAAACCTTCATTTTATAAATGAGGAAATGGAGGCTAGAAAGGTTAAGAGATGTGCCTACAGTCATGCTGATAGTAAATGGCAGAGCCAGACTTTGAATTCAGGTCCTCTGTTGTGTTCAACACCACCGCCACCACCACAAATATTTTCCTTCTTTTCTCCTTTTTGACAATTTGAATATTTTCTTGTTAAAATATCCACAAATTTTTCAACTCATTGTTCTGTGTGCTTGCACAATTGCTTGCTTGTGTGCCTGCATGCACATATATGTGATAAGAAAGTTAGAAGGGAAATCAATGCAACATGCATCATGTTGTAGTGGAAAGAAAGTTGGATTTGAAGGCAAAAGACCTGCCTTTAAATCCTGGCTCCACCATATATTACCCAGGTGACCCAAGGCAAGTCCTTCCTCTTTCTGAGTTTCAGTTTCATCTCTTGTAAAATGCGAAAGTTGGATTAAAGGGTCTTCTGAGATTCCTTCTATTCTAAATTTAAATCTATGACCCCATGAGTCTATGAAAAGCCTCCTAGGCGTTATAATTGTCATGTCTGTCTCTTTATGACCCTATGTAGGGTTTTCTTGGCAAAGATACTGGAGTAGTTTGCCATTCCTTCTCCTCCTCCCAGATAATTTTATAGATAAGGAAACTGAAGTAAACAGGGTTAAGTCACTTGCTCAGGGTTACAAAGCTAGTAAATGTCCAAGGCTGGATTTGAACCCAGAAAGATGAATCTTCCCAACTCCAGGCCCAACACTATGTACTATGGCACCACCTAGTTGGCCACCCCTCCCCTCACCTCCACCCCCACCTCATCATTGGTGCCATATAAAAGTGGAATGGGCTGCTGAGGGGAGTGGATTTGCCCTCACTGGAAGACTTTAGGCAGAAGTGCTCATAGCATGTGTCAGTGACATTGTGTGTGGGGCAGAGGGGGAGGAGGATTCTTCTAGGAATGGGTTAAACCAGCTGATCGTCTAACTGTAAGTTTGAAACTCTGTAGTTAATTCCCTTCTAGTTATAAGCACATCAGTTGTGGAAAAGTCAATGCTGGGATGATGAAATTTAACAACATTTCAAAGGTGTCTTCATTATCTTCTGGTGATAAGGGACGCTGAAGGGAGTTAGAGACTCAGCTTTGTTTAGAAGAGACTCAGACTTGTTTGAAGCTTTAGTCACATTTATCCTACTCTCTGGTCTGGTGATTACATCAGAAGCCTCATAAGTATGGTTCCTCTTCACACACAGCAGGAGAAAGATTTTTTAGTATTTTCTTTTCCCCTTCTAATTGGATCTCAAGACCAAGCCATCAGACTTGGCAGATTCTTGGGTTTTTGAGGGGAGAAAAAAACACCCTACCATACTTGAAAAAAATATGTTCTGGTAAAGTGGGAGGAGAATTCAATTTGGAGTCAGAAGATAGTTCAAATCCTACCTGTGACTCTTAGTGCTTCTCTGGACTTAGTTTCTTTGTCTGTGCAAAGGGGATAGTAACATTTGCACCATCTACCTCATGAGATAGTGAAGAAAGCACTTTGTAAACAATTAGTGCCAGAGAAATGTGAGATATTAAGTACTTATTGCTTACCTCCTCCTCCCAATCTAGTAAAATCTGGAGTGAAAGTCGTCAACTTGTGACTCAAGCAGGAGTCTGAGATTGTCAGGAATACAGGAAAAGTCAGATATGGTAGATTTGTATAAGAGCTCAAGTTGGATGGAGATGAGTGAAAGCAGGTAGGTGAGCTACGGGCAACCCATTTGGGAAGATGATTTCTTTTTTTAATAGATCCCTGACAATGAAGAGTGTATGTGTGTGAGTTAGTGTATGTGTATGTGTGTGTGTGTGTGTGTGTGTGTGTGTGTGTGTAATATTCTGCATTCTTTTAAAAATGGAACCCTGGAACAAAATTACTGCTACTTGTGTAAGGAAGTAAAGGCAATTACCCTACCTGACTTAAAGTAACTGACAAGACATTTTGTCCTTGTACCTTTGTCAGGGGAGAACACCTATCGATCCAGTCAATTAATTACACATGTTGTTATTATTTGTCCTTTGTTGTCCAAGGAGACCAATGGCATCACAAATATGATGTCTTGACTTAATTAGCACTAATTATCCAGCCTCACTCTCTCTTCCAAAGTCATTAGAGTCCAGTGATAAGACAAAGGTGATATATGGGTACTGGTGATGGCTCAGGATACAATGCGTGACCCTGGCCTTTCTAAGTTAAGGTGTTTCCCAGTGCTCAGTTTTTCAGAAGTTATGTCCATTCGATGACTAATGGCTAGGTAAAAATTGAGACAAAAAATGGCCCAATTTACTATCCCAAAGAAATCAGTCTGGAAGGGGAAGATCCTCAGAGTTTTTGGTAAGAAGAGAAAACAATTGCTATTTACTTTCATTCTAAGCCATCAAAAACTAAACAATGAGCCACAGAGGCTTGGCCTGGGCCTATTATTGGACATTCTATCAAAGTCAGAATGATTTGGGTTTAAAGGTGTAGTCAAGTATCTTCATTTAAAACACAATTGGTTTCTTAAAGCCTATTTTTCAGAGCTATATTTCAAGAAATCAAAAGGGAAAACTGTGTGGGACAAAAGTAAATTGTCCCAGCTTTTTGAAAAGAAAATAATGAAGAAAAAGGAGGCAGAGGAGGAAGAGGAGAAGGAGGAGGAGGAGAAGAAGAATATTATAAGATTTTAAGTGTGAACTAGCTATGAGCAAGGCCTGAGCATCAGTCAGTGAAAATGATTTTCACCCAGGTGTGGTGGGAACCCTGTTCACACTGGTTGAGGATATTAGGTTTTCTATGAAATAGCAAACCAATTTGGAATTTAGGGTATTTGAGGAAATGGCAAGTCAGGAAGAAGCTGTCTAGTCAAGCAATTAAAATTAGAAGTTTAAGTAAAATTTCTGGATCCATTAGGGTTTTCTAGCCCAAGGGGACAAGGCTGGGAGAGCCCTCCAAGGTCGAACAATGGTTGCTTAGGCAGTCATAACTTCTACATATTCTTCTTCCTGTTTAAAATCTGTGAGAATAATCCCTCTTTCTAACTTGCCCAACATGGTGTTTTGTATCATCTCTCAAGTGCAACAAATCAGTTTCCAGAAAACTCCCTTGTCCATTCATTAGTTTCACAGATCAAATGAAAATACCCCTTACAGATATTAAAAGTATCAATGTGTTCCCATCCAGCTGGCCCCACAGAGGCCATCTTCACTCCCATTTTCTATGCCTCTACAAATCTTAAGGCATTCTGTGCTTTGCTAATGGGTCATTCCTCTCTCCCTCCCTCCCTCCTTCCTTCCTTCCTTCCTTCCTTTCTTTATTCTTTCCTTCTTTCCTCACTATACATATATAATAGATGTGGATAGAGATGGAACTATAAATAAGACACAGTCTCTACCTTCAAAAAAGATTATAGTAATAGTATTTATCTAGTGCTTTAAGGCTTGAAAAAAGTTTTACAGATATCATCTCATTTTATCTTCACAGTAACTGTAGGAAATATATACTATTATCACCTGCATTTTGCCAATGTAGAAGTTGAGGTAAATACTGTTAAGGTGACAGGTTGAGGGGTTACATAGCTAGTAAATGTCTAAGGTTGGATTTGAACCCAGGTCTCCCTGACTCTAGGTCTGGTAAAGGAGATAGGACCTACCTAAGAATAGTGCTTACAGGGGACTGTTATACAAAATATGTGCATAGGAGAAGTTCCAAGCCCCATGGGAGTTCAGAAAGAAGCATTATTTCTGCATGAAGCCCTTAACTTTTTTTTAAGCCTGACTGAGGAGGAGGACAAGTGAAAGTTGATGAGGATAAAAAGATCTGAAGTTTCTTTCTCTCTAATTTTAATAGCTGGATCTTACTGGTAAATTATTCAATTTTTTTATGGCACATTAACTCCCCCAACCTTTTAGAGTACAAGAAAGGGGGAGGCCTTGGAATGAAGGGCAGGATTGGCTTCCCAGAGGCTTGTAAGAATAAAAACATCCCCCATCAAGTCCAAATTTACTCAGTCATCATACCTGGAATCAGAGCCACTGTTCAGCACTATAATGCTTTTCAAAACTTTGTGGAAAGTTTAGGACATGGAAATATATGCAGTTCCTTCTAAGGTTATGGTACTATTGTGTATATTTAAGGAATCATAATGTAATCATAATAGACATTAGAAAGCATTAGTTTTCAAAGAACTTTACATGTTTCTCCCCCTCCTATGAAATTCTAAGTTCCTTGATGGCACCTGGCAAAAAATAGATGTTTAAACAAGGTTCATTGTATTATTTTATTATACATGTGATATCTCATGTAAGTCTCAGGACAATTGGTGAGGTTGGTACTGCTGGCATTGTTATCATTGCTATTTTACAAATGAGAAAGTTGAAGTTGAGACAGGAAGTGATTTATCCATAGTCACACAGAATGATAGGATTTCAGTCCAACTGATACTCAACAAAATAATCACTCACTGTAGAGCAAACCGAGCATCAGAAGCTGTATTTGAGCATAGGTTTTTTTGGAAGTCGAGCCTAGAACTTTATCTCCTAGTCAATACTATACTATGTCTCTAAGTGATACCCTGAGGCTCACATATCCACTCCATCCTGAAGTATTCAGAGTGCCACAGTTCATAGCATTCCATAACAAGAGCCTAGAATCTATGTAGCTGAACTTCAAGGTCATTGGTGGAAGGTGGGCTAAGTCTAAAGAGGGGTTTGGTAGTTGAATTTGGCCCGGGGTCCAGAAGAACCTATTGAGTTTTGGGATGTGCGGCAGAGTCATGTGAAACAGATGATTCAATCTGCACCATCGACATCCATTCATGCTCTCTGGGAGAAGAGGAACCAGGATGGAGCACTCTACAGCAAGGCACATATAAGATTGTGAGGAGATTGCTGTCACAAATATTTGCAATGGAGTGTGTATGACTTTCATGTTTCAGCATGAGGCAGTGGAAACAGGTCGAAATCAGGAGAAATATGGGCTTACATCCCACCTCAAACACTTAATAAATATGTAATCGCTAGTGAATTTAGAGGGAGGCAGCATGGCACAGCAGAGAAAATTCTAACATTCTTTCCAGCTCTAAATCTATGATTCTATGTCCTTAGAGATTCAGTTTTACAGATGAGAAAACTGGAGCTCAGAAATATTTCTTAGCTTTGTAGGGAGAGTTGGATAGGACCTTAGAAACCATGTAATCCAACCTCCATTTTACAGATGAGGAGACTGAGGCCTCACTTCACTATACCAGTATGGCCAACATCAAACATCCCTCTCTTTTGTCCTAGGCATTTTCATCCAAAGAAACTTAAGGTAGCTGATGGCTTATTCTGTCCATGTTTTTTTGTTACAAGTATGGGATGTGGTTACCTATAGTGATTAACACAAGTGAGAATGCCTGCCTCATTTCATAAAAGCGGAAGGAGCTCCCTGGGGGAAGCAGGATTCAAGGTAAAGGAAAGGGGGATTCTTGGAAATATTGATTGAGAACTAGATGGGTACTCAGAGGCCATTAGATAACCACCTCCTTTTACAGAGGAGAAAACCGAGGCCCTAAAAGGTAACCCATAAGGTGACTCAAAATCACACAGATAAATGTCACAGATAGGATTTGATCTCAGTTTCTCTGCATTCTTCTCAGCATTTTTTCTATTCATCCATGCTGCCTGGAAGCACATGATATTAGCTTTGGAAGAGATTCTTCAGATAATCCAGCCTAGCCATCTAATTTTATTGATAGGGAAACATAATTTCAGAAAAAGTGATTTGCCCATAATCAAATAGATACAATTGCAAATGATGACCCTGGGACTTGAACTCAGATCTCTCATTTCCTTATCTATTATTCTAGGTTGTTTAAATTCATTGAATAGCATTGCTTTGGTTTGGCTTATTTGAATGCAAAGCTTCTTGGTTAGCCAGAAAAATGACAACTCTGAGCGTCAGCACACGCGTCTTTTTTTTTTTTTCTCTAAAAGTAGAGGAGAAAACTAGGAGTCATCTCATTTTCTCTATCTACCTTAAATATTTTGGATAACCATCTTCAAAAGTTGTAAAGCTTATGGAAAAAAACCATTCATTTTCTCTTCCCTCACTCCCTCCCTTCCTTCCTTCTTTCCTTCCTTTTATTCTCTCCTTTATTCCTCTCTTTCTTTCTTCCCCCTTTCCTTTTTTCTTTCTTTCTCTCTTTCTGTCTCTGAATCTCTCTGTCACTGCCTCTCTTCATCACACACATCAGCTGAGCTTCATTTTTTTTCTGTGCTTCAGATTCATTTTGGTACACAATATTGCAGAAGAGTCAGATGCATGTAACTGAAAAAGAGAACTTACTCATTTTTTTCTTCCTAACCGTCTAGGGTGAATTTATTAAACTGTCTACTTCTAGTAAACAAATTGAAATGCCTTTAATAAAATAAGTCTATGGAGTAAAAGCAAATCATAGTTTTTTCAAGGGAGGGGATGGCCAAATTCCTTACAGAAGCTGAGAGTTACAAGGGGTCACTGAGTCCAGCACAAATGTGAAATGAATCCCCACGGCAACATATTCAATAGTGGTCACCCAGCCTCTGCTCTGAGTGACTTATACCCTCCCGAGGCCCTTTTTGCTTAGGGGCAGCTCCTGATTCGTAGCACCTTAAGTCTTTGTGGATCCTCTTATCTCATTTTTCTGTAGAAGACACGGAGATAATAAAACTCATATTTTCTTTTCCAAACATGAGGTCATAGTACAAGTGGGAGTCGGGGAATTTGCCAGTTTGGGATCCCTCCTCTGAAACTGACAGCTTCTCTCCGGCAAATCTCTGTGTGTCTATCTTAACAATATCCTTTGCTGAACCCCTACTATAGAGAGGTATAGTAAAGTCCAGAGAAATTAAAAATTTTGTTCAAGGTTGCACAGCTAACAAGTGGAGAAATTGGGACTTGAACTCAGATCCTCTTATTTCCAAATCGGTGTTTTTCCTATTATACTACATTGCTCCCATTGTCGTGTGTGTGAGTCAAAAATGACAGAATTTTAGCGTTGGAAGGGACTTTAGAGATCATTGTACATCTCCTTCACTTCATAGGTGAGAAAAGGGATGCTCAATGAGGGGAAGGGGTAGCTAATTGGGAGATACTACTACTAATAAATATAAGTAACATTTATATGGTGGTTACCATGTGCCAGGTACCACGCTAAGCACTTACTATGAGGTCGCTAGGTGGACTTGGTGTTAAGAAGTGAGTCCTTATTTGCCCTCAGACATGTACTAGTTGTATGACCCTGGGTGGGTCACTTAAACTCTGTTTGACTTAATCTACTGGAGAAGAAAATGGTTTTACCTAGAAAACCTCATGGATGGTATTGGCATGCCATGGTCTGTGAGGATGTAAAGAGCTGTATATGAATGAATGACTGAACAAGAATGTGTACCAGGCACAGCTATAAGTGCTTTATATAATGAGCATGTCTTTTCCTCTTACTGGAGTGTAACCTCCTTGACAATAAGAATCATACTGTATTTACACTTTTGATCCAACTCAACATCTTACAGTAGATGGTTAATAAACGTTTGTTCAATTGAAGTGAAAAGTTGCGCTGGAACCCAGTGTCCTAACAGTTAGTTCTTTTTCTCCTTCCCCCCACCAATGGAGACATGGCAATGCCAATGCTGAGGAAATAAATACTTTGTGATTAACTGATTCACAGCGGTGATGTCTTGGATTCATTTTCCCCCGGGAAACCAGAGAGAAAATGTCAGTAGCAACTGAACACTCTGAAACCTCTAACATTTACATAATGTCACAGTGAAATTGATTTGAGTTATGCCACAATGGAGCCGGCTTCTTGCTCTAGGTCCTTCAATGGGAGCCCTGGTTGACAGTGAATAAGTATGGCATCCTGGGATCATGGAGTGGGATGGGACCACAGAGGCCAGCCAATCTGTCTCTTACCAAAACATGAAGCCTCTCAAGAGTGTCCCTGACAAGCAGCCATCCAATCTTCTTGAACACCCCCAGAGAGGGGATAGGGCTCGCTACATCAGGAGAGAGGCCAGAAAACACGGAGAAGGACAATGTGCCTGAAAAATGGAGGAAGCTCATCTAAAGGTATTGATTCAGAGCAGCCTTAAATTGCAAAGGCAGGGTCACAGTCTTACCTTTTTTGAAACTTGTGGCATAGAGATACTTTCTTTAGGTTTTCTGAAGGGCTCAGAGAAAATTAGCAAGTTTGTGAGTCATTTGGGAATGGGGCTGCAGGTTCATTTCAATTACTGGAAATATTTCCATGGTGTTGAACCAGGGGAAGAAGAGACCAGAGTGATAGGCATTTCTAGAAAATTTAAGCATGCCACTGTGTATTTTGTGAGGGTACCTAGGTGGCACAAGTGGATAGAGGGCCAGCCCTGGAGTCAGGAATACTTATCTTCCCAAGTTCAAATCTGGCCTCAGACACTTACTGGTTGTGTGACTCCAGGCAAGTCACTTAACCCTGTGACGAATCACTTCAGTTTTTTTTTCTTTTGCCAAGAAAACCCTAAATATGGTTATGAAGAGTCTGAAATGAAATGATAATAAGTGTATTTTATACTACAATTTATACATGCACCCATTTATTTATACTGACCTCCATTCCATTATCTTCCATTTAATTTAGAAAACATTCATTTTTGTGGGTATTAAGTACCTACTATATGTCAAGCCCTTTACTGGGTGTGGAGAATCAGGAGAAATGCTATATAAAGATAATGTAAAGAACCTCCCTGTCTTGAAAGATCTTGCAATCTAGTAAGGGAAATAAGATACCAAAAACTATCAAATAAAGCATAATAAAATAAGTTTATTTAATCAGTCAGTAACTATTTACTAAGTACCTACTATGTGCCAGGCAGTAAGCATTGGTGATGCAAAAGCAAAAAATAAAATATCCCCTGCCCCCAAAGAGCTGACACTCTATCAAGGGAAATAAATGTTTCCAAAAGTAGACAAGACACATAAAAATAAATACAAACAATTTTAAGTTGATTTGACTTGAGTTGTTATCCAGCAGTCTACAACATGATTTATGTCTTGTTTTTGTTGCTAGGTGGTGCAGTGGATAGAGCACCTGGTCTGAAGTCAAAAAGACCTGAGTTCAAATCTGGCCTCTGACATGTTCTAGCATGTGACCCCTGGTAAGTCATTTAGCCCAGTTTGCCTCAGTTTCCTCATCTGTAAAATGAGTTGGAGAAGGAAATGGCAAATCACTCCAGGGTCTTTGCCAATAGGACCTCAAATAGGGTTATGAAGAGTAGGATATGACTGAAACGATTAAACAACAATATATTGCTAGGTTCACCAAATGGGAGCTCAGGTCAACAGTGAATAATTATAGCCTCCTGAGATCTTACTGTTGTAAGGGAAGATGTATACCAACCAGTCTGACTCCTGCCTTAAAGGAATCCTCTCTTCAACATCCTTAATAAGCATTTGCTCACAACTATTTAACAATCAGCTCAGTATACCCAATACACTTTAAAGTTTTATCTGTATTATTAATATCTTCTCAATAACTTTCCCCAGTCTAGACAATCAACAGAATAGTAAACCAAGCTCTGATTTGCA
Source organism: Potorous gilbertii (assembly GCA_028658325.1). Lineage (NCBI taxonomy): Eukaryota > Metazoa > Chordata > Mammalia > Diprotodontia > Potoroidae > Potorous > Potorous gilbertii. Next base: position 662,457,053 of record CM053770.1, read on the forward strand.
GCATTTGCTGATTTTTGAGTTGCAAATGCTCGTGGATTGCTAGTCTTCATCCTTCATTCTCAAAGATAACCAATGCAAATGCTCTCACTGAAAATTTAACAACTACGTTGCAAACCAGGTTCAAGCTGGCTCCAGCACACTTTGTTTTAATTGAATGCTCACTCAGTTGGCTTGAACTCACCCAGATAATGGGAGAAGAGAAAAACCTTAGAGAGCACTTGATACTGGAGTGATTTGCCGTTTCCTTCTACAACTCATTTTACAGATGAGGAATCTGAGGCAAACAAGGATTAAGTGACTTGCCCAGGGTCACACAGCTGGTAAGTGTCTGAGGTGAGATTTGATCTCATGAAGATGAGGCTTCCTGACCCCAGGCATACCACTCTATCTATTGTACCACCTAGTTGCCCTGCATGAAGCTGAGAAAAGTACCACATACTCAGAAAAACAGACTGGAGTCATATTGTGAAGGGCTTTAAAAGCCCAAAGGGACATTATGGGGGCCTATTGACAAGAATCATGCAAAATACTCAGGCATGAATGAGTGCATTCTCCATCATCAGAGGGAACACCCATTTTAAAGGATGCTATGTGGAATCATGGATAGAATGCTAGATGTGGAGTCAGGAGACCTGGGTTCAAATCCCTCCTAGGACACTTAATAACTGTGTGACTGTGGACACATCTGTTAATCTCTTTCTGCCTCTGTTTCCTCTATCCACTGTGCCATCTAGTTGCTTCCTCAGAGGCAGGGGAATAATTTTGTTTGCTGAGTATCACAGACACATTCTACCTAGGCATCACTGAACTCACTCTCAATTGTTAAGGACTTCATAAATTTCACTCATCATTGACCACCTTTCAGACAATAATTGCTAACTGATAAACAGAAGAAATGTCAGGTGTGGAATCCATGGTGAGAGAAAGATATTTTCTCTGTTGCAGTTATGAAAGATCGCTGATGAGACCTCTGATCCCATTAAGTATATAAACTCTTCAGATGGAGCTGATGACAAGCGTGCTAGTCTGGATGAGTCCCCCATCAACTTTTCCGTCCTCCAGCTCATGTTCAGGGAGAGGAGGTTGAAATCAACTCAAGAATTTCATGGCCTCCAAGAAAATTACTGTTGGGAGATGACCCAGTTCTTTGATTGGTGTCACCAGGAGACAGGTCTCTTTGAGAAAAGAACATAATGACATCCAGTGGCTGCTTAAAGTGTCCCCATTATACAAATTTACTTTCAAATAGCTTTATCCTTTTTATATAAATGGTATTGCATGTTTTCACCTAAGAGTTAGGATCATAGCATTAGCCTAGGTAGGAGTCAAGGAGAGGCCTGTGAAAATGGATTCATTCTCTCATACTTCAAAGCTATTGCCTTGCATAGGACATTTCTCTAGTGGTGCAGGAGGATTCCTCATGATATATGGAGTCTTTTCTTCTCCATATACTTTCTGGTTTATCTTGATCATGACCAGTGATAGAAATTGATACTCAAGGTGTTCAAGCTAAAATTGAGCAACAGGTCCTTGTTAGCTCTCCATTCTCTGAGAAACAATCCATGAACCATACAAGATCTTCTGAGGATGCTTGGACAATAGCCATCTCTATGCTTAGTGGGTCCAGTCATTGTAAAGTCATTAAACCTGTTTGATTTTCATCTCTTGTCTTTATAAAAGGATGGGTGAGCTGAGAAATGATACTGGCTATGGAGTCAGAAGACCTGGGTTCAGATTCTGCCTCTGCTGCTGACTTGAGCAAGTGACCCATCCTCCCTGGGCCTCATTTTGTTCAGTTTGTAAAATGATGCAATTACATTTGATGGCTTCTGACATCTCTTCCAGTTATAGATCCATAACCATGCAACCAAAGGAGGTATTAAACCCAGAAAGGACCTTAAGGATACAATTACCTTATTGTATCAATGAGAAAACTGCTTAATGAATTCTTGTCGACTGATTCGACTGAAGCTGGAAGACTGGGGAAAGGAAAGGGGAAGTAATATACACACATGTATATGTATGTATAAAATGTGTATATATACAGACATACATATACATACACACATACATAGACATGTGTATATATGTATATGCAAACATACCTACATGTCAAATGTGTTTAATGACCTTACTGACAGAACCCATTAGACATAGAGGTGGCTTCTGAGCATCCTCAGAATTGTCCAGAGATTCATATGTATAAGTATACATATCTTATGGGTATATGTATATGCATATATGTATACATACATGGAGGGTAATTGATAGACCTCAGCTTCATTGGTGAAATAGGAGACTGTCTATCCCAAGTATGTGAAGACTTCCCCTTGCTGAAAGGGAATGGGCAGGTGAGAGCAATTTGTTCCAAAGACCATGAAACAGGCACCATTGAGTACTTAGAACTTGGTCGGACCTCAAAGATCCCAAGGTCATCCACTGAATCCTGGACCATCACCAATCATCCTGACTTCTGTCTTGTCATTGGACTTGGATGACTCTGGAAGAGAGAATGAGGCTGATGACTTCGCACAACTCTGCCTCTTGGAAATCCAATTCACACTCGTCATCTCCCCATGATGCCACTGATCCTCTTCAAAAATGGACAAATACCAACATATGCATATATACAGGCATACCCCAGAGATATGGTGGGTTTGGTTCCAGACCACCACTATGGAGTGACTATCACAATAAAATGAGTCAGGAATTTTTTTTTTTGTTTTCCAATGCATATAACAGTTATGTTTCTACTATACTATAGTCCATTTAATGTGCAATAGTACTACGCCTTTAAAAAAAGACAATGTGCATACCTTAATTAAAAAATACTTTATTGCTAAAAAGTAATCTCAGCCTTCAGCAAGCCATAATCTTTTTTGCTGGAGGAGGGTCTTGACTCAGTGATGATGGCTGCTGGCTGATCAGGTGGTGGCTGCTGAAGTGTCGGGTGACTGTGGCAATTTCTTAAAACAATGAGGTTTACCCAGTGGGTTGACTCTTCCTTTCACTCGAGCACTTAGAGGCCATGGTAGGGTTATTAATTGGCCTCATTTTGATATTTTATGTCTCAGGGAAAAAGGGAGGCCTGAAGATAAGGAGACAGATGGAGGAACAGGCCACTTGGTAGAGCAGTCAGAACGCATAGCAACATTTATTAAGTTTGCTATCCTATATGAACATGATTAGTGGTACCCCAAAACAACTATAATAGTACCGTCAAAGATGACTGATCACAGATCATCATAACAGATTCAATAACAATGAAAAAGTTTGAAATATGGTGAGAATTACCAACATGTGACACAGAGAACCGATGAGAGCACATGCTGTTAGAAAAATGGCGCTGGAAGACTAGCTCCATCCAAGGTTGATACAAACCTTCAATTTGTAAAAACACAATATCTGTGAAACACAAGAAAGCAAAGCACAATAAAATAAGATGTACGTATATGCAAGTACAAACAAAATAAATGCACGATACTTTGAGAAGGAAGAAAACAAGCATATGTTACATACCTACTGTGTGCTTAACGCTGTGCTAAGAACTTGACAAATATTGTCCCTTTAGATTTTCACAGTGACCATGAGGAAGAACGTCCTATGAGTACCCTCACTGTAGAGTTGAGGAAACACTGGAAAGCAAAGGTTAAGTGGCATGCCCAGGGTCACACACCTAGCAAGTGTCTGAATCTGGATTTGAATTCAGTGTTTCCTGATTCCTGGCCTAGAACTCTTATCCAACATATTACCTAGCTGACAGAGATACAAATGACTGGTAAATTGGAAGAGATCTTAGATAGGAAATGGCATTTATTTCAAGCTTTGAAGGAAAATGGGAATTTTAAGAGGCCAAGGTGAGGTAGGAATTCTTGCCAGGCAGAGAGGATGACTTGTGCAAAGGAACCCAAGTTAGAGACTTTCACCTACACTTTGCTGAGTGTCCATTAGTCAGGTTTCCAGGTCTGTTGAGGCAGAATAGCAGTTGGAACTTGTGTTTTCTTTCCACTACACTGTGCTTCCAGATGAAAGGGATGATGTGGGACTCAGCTTTGGAGTATTCTAGGATTTCTGCAACTATTGGGCAAACTGAGAAGGTTTCAGAGGCATGCTTACATCAATTTATCAACAAGAATTTATTAAGCACCTACTATGTGCTGGATACTTATAGTGTGCCAGATACTGTGCTAGACTTCACTAAGGATCCTGTAGGTCCTCAAGTGCAGCCCTTTGACTGAATCCAAAGAAGCACCTAGAAGGCCACAGTTTCCCCACCCCTGTCTAGGCTCTGGCTGGGTAGGGGCTGGGATGGAGAATGAATAAAATAAATGAAAAAAAATCCCTGTTAGTAAGAAGTTTACAAAACCCCATCTCCAATTAATAGCTTGAGGCTTTTTCAAATTCTTCCAAGCTCCTTTGTCTGGCTAACCTACGCAGGAGTTTCTTGAGGTCTGAAGGGACTTTTTGGGTTATGTGGTCCAAAGTGTCCTTGTTTCTGCTTAGCTAGAGTGTTTGGAATGGTAGCCTTTTCATCTTGGGATTCCAGACCTATTCATTCTCTCTGAGATCCATAAATGAAGCAATTGACTAGTGTTCTAAAACTTCTGCAAGAGTCTAGCTTGAATTGAAGAAATTCGAGTATTTTGGTGGTAAAATTCCTTCATTACTTCCAATGACCCCCATCAGCATGGTCTAGGAGCTGTCATTACTGCTCAGAGACAAGACCCAGGCAGAACTCTGCTGTGTTCATTCATACCTCTTGCGGTAGAATTTTTCACATCTGCCTGTGAAGGACCAGTAATTGATGTAAAACTTTGCATGGTCCTTCTAATACTATCGTCCTTCTTCAAGCTCCCTGACAAATGGAAGAATATTAGGAGAGGGAGAGAGTGCCTTCTATGTCCTCAGGAAGGCAAAGTAAGCCAAGAAGGAACTTGCCATGTTAGATGGAACTTCCCCTTATGGGATTACAAGGCCTGGGGCAAAGCACATTACCAGGTTCTCCTCCAGTCCCTAACCTTTTAATGTAGTTGAAACCAGGTTAAAGCAAACACTGAGAGCCCCGCTTGTGAAGGAGAAAAGAAAAATAACAGAAAATAATAGGCAGCCTAAGGGACGAGTATAAGGACTGAACTCATATGTATATATATGTCTATTTACACAGATCTGCATAAATACATTTAACCATGCTTATGATTTAATTTGTGTTAAGAAACTCCCTCTACAAATGCAGAATGACTCTTACTCTGTCATGTCTGCTCTTGGGTGTTAATGAGGGGCATCAAATAGTTAAGTGACTTGCCCAGGATTCCAATGTCAGTATGTGTCAGAAACAGAGCTTGAACTCAGGGCTTCTGGAGCCTGAGGCCAGATTTGTCCATTCAGCATTATGTCTTTCACATACATGTATGCATACATATATGTAGATAACTATAATGAGTGTGTCTATGTGTGTAATAGGACTTGAGCTCTTTCTTTTTTCACTACTTGACAGAACTACTTTCTTCCCCTCCTCAGTCACTACTTAGATCTTACTGGTTACTAGAATAGGGGTGAGGTGGGACAGAGGAAACAAAGCATGGGTCTTTGGTGCTGCAGATAGAGGTTTCTTTTCTCTGTAAATCCTCACTCCCCTTGCACCCCCTCATGTCACCTATCTCTCTACCCTGGACTACAGAGTATGGCTGAAAGATAGTTTTCTTGCTGCTTGTTTCAGTTAATTAATTTTCTAAGACTCCATAAGTCGCCATGTAGGTACTGTTCTACTTTGGTAGAAGGAGATTCTTCACTAGGAATTACTCTCTACACTCAGCCCTGTCACTTCCCAACCCAAAATGTTCTTCCATAGCCATCACTCCTTCATTTTGGTTTCAACTCCAAGGGATGTTACCCTCCCAGGGGGAGTGGATCACTTCTGATCTCATCATGCTGCTACTAACTCAAGTCTTAGACACCACTCCCAGCTGTCTCCTTTCCTCTGTGATTGGAGGATTGGAGGATGAGATACTAAACCCCTCCCAAAACTCTTCTTTACACAGGGTAGAAATTGGATTTTCAGTTCATTCCACTCTGTTGTTGGATTCAATTCCATGGAACAAGATGCACCCAAGCATGGTACCCTTGAGTGTCCCCCCTCTCCCCACTTTCCAGCTGCCTTTCATGTTTTGTCTTCATTAAATTCTAAGTACCTTGAGGAGAGGGACTGTCTTTATTTTTTTTATTTGTATCCCCAGCATATCACAGTACTTGGCACATAGTAGTCACTTAAAAAATATTTATTAAATTGAATTGTATTCCTTGACAGCAGGGACTACCTTGCTTTTGTAATTATATATGTAATACTCAACACAGTGCCTGGCACACATTTAATAAATGTTCATTCATTCATTTATTTGCTCATAAGGATACAACACCTCTATACCCAAATGAAAGCGAAAACCTTGTTTACTTTTCTGTAGACAAATTGACCGTACTCATTAGCATGGCATCCACAAATTAATTGTAAGAGATCGGCACCCGTCCATTCCTTCAGGGTCAGCAAATGCGGGATTGTCTGTAGTAACTGGTTCATGTTGGCTTGGCTGTGGACCAGGCTGTAACGATTCAAGGCTATGGTAGGTGTTTCAGCATATTAGGTATATGGGTCCAGCACAGATGGTTTTCTTTTCTTTTTTTTTTTTTTTTGGAATTCTCAGAAATCCAAAATCCATTGGGAAGGAAGCTCTGAAGCTCCAAGATAAACTAGTATTTCTTCTTTCTCTCCTTTCCCTAGGCTGGATTCCCTGGAAAGATTCTGTGACCACCTTATCTACTTCATTTGTCTTAAATGTGGTAGAGGGTATTAATTTTTGGGGACTTTTTTGGTCTTTCTTTTTATCCTGAGTGCTTAGCCGGCCCATAATAAATGCTTTAATAAATACTTGTTTTTAACTTGAGGCTTCTGGGTTCTCAAAGCTCATGCTAGTCTGATAAGCTCAGAAATCACAGACTATCTGAATCTGTGGCACATAATAGACACTGTTTAAATACCATCCTTATCTTTTCCCTCATCCTAATTCATGGTGCCAAGCATAATTCCTGGCTCTTATTAGCTTCCTAATAAATGTATGTGATTAACTGATTAATTACTTGAAAGGATGAAGGAGGGAGGAACTGCCTGTTTCACTGGTGGGAGGTATAGCTTGACCTCAGTGAGTAATAGAAAACATTTAGACAACCTCTATGGGCCAGCCACATTGCAGCTTGGCTCTCCATTTGTCCCCATTGATCTCACCGGCAATTTTAAGACTGTAGTGACAGAAGAGGGTCTGAATCAATGGAAGGAATTTCTACATTGGGAATTCCACTAAGGAAATCATAGGTCCTGACCTCCACCATCGCAAAAGAAAAATTCAAAGGAAAATAAATAACCTGTGTATAGTACTTAAAACACTATGTAAATTTTAGCAAGTATCACTATCAACATTATTATTTTACTGTTGTGAACTATGATCCCTGAGGATTCCCTTGCCTTTGCTTACCTCCCTCTGGGATGCTGAGGCATCTTCTCCTGGGAATATGTGGCCAGCCAGCAGACTGGCAGCACGTACAGGAAATAGGAAAGTCTGACCAGTAAGCCTCACATGTGTGCTTCATACATTGGGCAAGAAGTCCATCCTGCCTCCTAAAGTCTGCCCAGTCATCCCAAAAGCAGCTCTCTCCAAAATGTACTGGACTGGACTGAAGGCTTAACTTTGATGGATAGGAGGTTTGGGACTCTATCCAGGTAAGAATCCATGCGGCAAGGAGCCCAGATCAGGGAGATGACCCAGAGGAAGCCAAACTGTTTACCAGCAGATACGTTTTCGAAAATCTTCCCTAACTGGTCATGGCAGCGGAAAATACCCTGCTGTTAAATGATCTGCAATCCACTACTCTCCCAGTCCACCTACAAACATTTTGACCTTTAAAGAAATGATGGAGAAGCTGGTGATTTTTTTTCTCTCGTGGCTATTTTCAACTCAAAGGCAATTGCAGCGCTCTTTGTTTCCCCTGTTCCTCAGCTCTTTGAAGTCTTGCTGTGGCCACTCTGAGCCCACCAGCACTGCTCTCTGGGCAATCGCTGGGGTTCAGATCTGGGATTTGTGTTTTGCAGATAGTGTGTGCATTTTGTGGTTTCTGGTAAAGAGTCCAGTAGGGATAGGAGAGGGGGCAGGTGCCCTACCATGCCCCTCACACAGGCTTAACCATTTTCTGTCTGTACTGATCTATTCCCCAGAAGACAGCAAAGGGACTGGCCAGAGGAAGACCTTGATAAATGCTCGCTGAATTGATGCAATAATAACATTAACATTAACCACACCTATAATTTTTACTTAGATAGTACCTTAAGGTTTGCAAAGGCGCTTTATGCATCTTATCCGATTTGATCCTTACACTGACGTGGTGAAGTAGATGCTATTTTAATCCTATTTTACTGATGAGAAAACTAAGATTGAGAGAGTTTAAGAAAGACATGTCCAAGATCACACAACTAGTGAGACTCTTAGGCAGGATTTGAACTTGGTGTCTTCTTGCCTCCAGGTGCTCACAGCTCCATATAGCTAAAAAGGAACATAGCTCTATATTCCTGAAGCTGTGAATGACCATATTAACCTTTTCAATGGTCAATTAATTAATTAATACCAATTACAAGTAGGTACCACTAGCTGGTTGTTGTCCTTCGTTCTCGAGGAGGACCACAATGACATCATCATGATAAAGTCAAGTTTCAGTGTGTCCGACTGTGACTGATCAGACCAGTAAGAGTTCAGAATGCTCTGCCACAGATTGGGCACAGATGGTTCATGTGAACAGTTGGGTTGGATACTCCAAATTTGTGCGTCCTACGTTTACTTTGTGCTGTCTCAATTCTGCTTTGCTCATAGCTGTGAATGGCCATATTAATCATTTCATGGTCAATTAATTAATTTCTGATGCTTACCAATTACTAGTAGGTACTACTAGTGAGATACAGGATGATGCAATATGGTGGAAAGAGCACACTGGCTCTAGAATCAAGAGGATGTTGCTGTTTTTGTATAGTTGTTTTAGTCATATCTGACTTGTGACCCTATTTGAAGTTTTCTTGGCGAAGATCCTGGAGTGGTATGCCATTTATTTCTCCAGCAGGTCTTGAACTCAGGTCTACCTGACCTCATGGCTAGATCTCTGTTCCCCTGGGCAATACTGTATCTCTAAAGTCAATCATTTTCATTATCAATAATACTACCATTAACAACACAATCATCATTAGTTCCTGGTTCCCTTTTGTAAAACTGTATTTCTAAAATATATCAAATATCATATCTTTGAGGAGAGCCAGTTTGCTGTGTCATTGATTAAAATATTATTCATTTAAAAAGGTGCGAGCTAAGAAAATAACAATGCTGATTTGTTTTCTTAGGAGATAGCAGATGTGTACAAATGCAATGTAATCATAGCCATGGCCTCCTAAGACTGCCATCAAAGTGGTGCCTGAGATTCAGTTTCCAGACACTGAGAATAACCAATCTGGTACATCAAGGACCCATTCTTGTCATTAAAAGCAAATGTATTGAAGCATCTCAATTTTGCCACATACCCTAACATCTACATATGGGCTCGATTCCTAATCCTGTTCTTTGGCAGGGCTGGAGATTAAGGGAATGTATAATAAATGCCTCTGTCATTACCTATAAATAGGATGCTGCTAACTCAAGTGTATCCCTCTGTAATAGGAAAAAAAGGAACCCAACCATCACTGCTCAACTGAAGCACATTTGTCTTTTATGCCATTCCACTCCTGAAGGAACTGATTAAAAAAGGGCAATTGATTATAATTGTCTTCCAATGTTCTGATTAAAAAACACAAATACATATTTATTCAGAAGGCACTGGGTTTATGCCTTATTAGCAAATAGGTTGATATTTGTAGAGATTGCTGGAATTAAAAAAAAAGCTGAATATAAAACATTGTAAGCTTCGCAAGCCCTTTGTGTATATTATCGCCTTTGAGTCTTGCAGTAACTCTGAGAAGCAGGTTCTATTTATTACTTTCATTGTACAAATAAGGAAACTGATACTCAATGAGTTTGTGTGTGTTTGTCCTCTATTGCCAAAGAAGATCATGCCATCAGACACGATTTGCACTTGACTTTGTTTTTTGAGTGAGGGAGGGCTGTGCAGGTCACCAGCCTCACTTCTCCTCCAGAGCCATCTGAATCTAGTCATCAGATATTCATCAGGATGACTGGGGGTGACCCAGGATGAGGCAAGTGGGGTTAAGTGACTTGCCTAAGGTCACACAGCTAGTGAATGTCAAGTGTCTGAGGTGAGATTTGAACTCAGGTCCTCCTGACTCCTGCATTGGTGCTCTTTCCACCATACTACCTAGCTGCCCCTCAATGAGTTTGACTTGCTCTAGTAAGTGTGAGAAGCAGAATTTACTATTAGATATGTCCCATTTCCCAATCTAGCATGCTTTCCACCATAACTTATTATCTCTGATTTTAATTAGTAATAATTACTTTTAATTAGTATGAATTGCAATCAGGCCAATGGAGTTGTGCTACTGAGAAGCAGTATGTTGTAGAGCAGTAGTGAGGAAACGGCTTGGAGCCACAAGACCCTGGCCTGAGTTCTGGCTCTGCCAGTTCCTAGTTATATGATCTTAGGGATGCTCCTTCCATTCTCTGATTTGTTTTTGTTTGGAGGCAATTGGCATTAGATGACTTACCCAGGGTCACACATGTAGTAAGTGTCTGAGGTCAGATTTGAACTCAGTCCTCCTGACTCCAGGGCCAGTGTGTCACCTAGCTACTCCCTCCCTTCTTTGGGTCTCAGTTTTCTCATCTGCATATCAAAGGCTTGGATTATCAAAAGTTCTTAACCTAGGGTCTGTGAGCTTCCTTTTAAAAATATTTTGATGAACTATATTGGCTTACTTTGTAACCCAAAGTTTTTTGAATTTTATGCACTTAAAAACAATTCTGAGAAGGGGTCCATGGTTTCCCAGGACTACCTGAAGGCACAACACAGTGCGTGCGCACATACACACATACACACACACACACACACACACACACACACACACACACACACACACGTGCGCACATGCGCCCCCCTGGATCTTATGTTGTTTTTAAAGCCCTTCAAAGTCAACTTACTGGAATGACCATGCCATGCTGATTTTTTTCCTTTCATTGATATATACCTCCAATTTTCATCAGTACAGGGGAAGAGGGATGTCTCCGTATTGGAAACTCCTAAAGGGGAAAGCAAGATGTTGAAGGACCTCAACTGTGTTGCTATTATGTGTTATTAGTATACCCAAGGTGATACTTAGTCTAGAAAAGAGAAGACTAAAGGTAAGGGGGGGTAGAGTGAAGAAGAATAGGCTCGCTATATAAAAATATTTTGAAGAGTGAACATGTGGAAGAACTATCAAATTTCTTCTACTTGGCCCCGATGACTGGACATGAGGCAGATAGCTGGCTCAGTCTACAGAGTAACCTCCTAATGATCATATCTGTGGCCCTGGGTTAGACAAGATGTAGTGTACTCCCTGTCACTAGAGGTGTTCAAGGAAGGACTACATGATAACTCTAATGAAATGTCATAGAAGGGGTTCATGTTTCACTATTAGACTGAATAATCTGTAAGATCTTTCACAATTTTATGATTCTGTCAATTGGCAATAAAGCTGTGATTAGTAATTTTTTCAGCTGGAGTAAGTGGCAGGGGTCTGAGGGAGGACCATTTGTTGTGCTAGCCCTGGGACACCAAGGAGCTCTGAACCAGCTAAATGAGGAGATATATTTAAATGGGCCTGGTGTCTGAAGACAGAGTTGGTTAGGGAAAGAAGTGGATCATGGGATGGTGCTGTCACTGCCCTCTATATTTCCTGCAGGTGGGAAGGTGGCAAGAAGGAAGGGAAGGAGAGAGGAAGGAAAGAAGAAAGGGAGAAAAGAAAGGAGAAAGTAAAGAAGGAAGGAAGGAAAGGAGAAAAGGAAGGAAGGAAAGAGGAAAGAAGGAAGAAAAGGAGAGGAATGTATGAAGGAAAGGAACAAGGCACTGTGCTAAGTGTTGAGGATACAAAGAAAGACAAATTATAGTCCCTGGCCTCAAGAAACACACAGTCTAATGGGGGAAGACAATACACAAAAGCAAACTAAAAGATCTGTGTGTGTCGGGGGTGTGTGTGTGTGTATGTGAGTGTATGTGGCAGATATGATCACATGATGAAGTTCAGAAGAGCACAACCAGATGTGAAATGATGATGTGGCTGCCCTTGGTTCATCATCAGAAGCTGATGTGATTTTATCAGTGGAAATGACACTAAAGAAGATACAATACTGTCTTCTTTGCGACTGCACCCTGAGGACCAAGGACCATTTCCATCTGCCTTGCAACTGTCACCTCCCATCTAGGTCTTCTCCCCTGTTAGAATGTGAGTTCCCTGAGATCAGGGACCATCCTACTTTCCCTTCTGTATCCCAGCACTTGACACAGTTCTTTGAACATAAGAGCTTAACAAATACATTATCATTCATTCATTCAAATTTTTCTTCACCTGGGAGTAATGAGACCTGGAATAACTAACTGACAGGTTAGTTGTGAGTTTTAAATGAGTTGATGTATGTATAATGGAGGATTGGCCAACGGAAGGCCAGTTCTTAAAACAGAACCAGATGTTCTTTGCCTGGTTTCATTCCTTTGAGCATGCAGAAATATTGTCTTCCTGTAGCAGTAGCCCTGATTTGTAAATTTAAAGTGCTGTAAAATATCTCATGTTATTAATTGTGCTTGTGATTATCCCAACTCTTCCCCCAAACTCTGAGAAACTGTCCATTAAGATTCAATATCATGTACAGAATAGATTGTAACAATATATATATATATATATATATATATATATGTTTCTTTTCTTAAACTAATTTTTAAAGAATTTGTATTTATTTTCTCTCCCTTATACCTCCTCCAAGAAAAAAAAAGGGAAACTCAACCCTTATAACATTCATAGTCAAGCAAAATAGATTCTCATATCAGTCATTTCCAAAAATGTGTGTCTCATTCTTTAGTTTGTCCATCAGATCTCTGTCAGGAGTCATGCCTCATCATCAAGCTTTTGAAATTCTCAGTTTAATAGACAAAGTAGGCGCCATCACCTACCTACCTTAGTTCCTCCCTCTGCTGCCATGCATGATAACACCTTGTTTTTCCTTTTCTTTCACGTTCAAGGTCATAAGTGAGGACTCCGTGTTGTCTTGGATGGGGCTGAGTTAAAAAGTAGGGATTAGGGGAGTTGGAGGAGCAGAAATGCCTTGGGGACAGGAATACCTAGTCCTGACCCTGAACCTCCAGCACTTAGCTAGATGTTGAGCCAGATTCTCCCTCTCCAGAAGCCCAACAAGAATAGAAATTTACTAGTATTTCAAGTCAGTTAACGCAGCATCCAGGGGGTGTCCAAAGTACTTTAGTAAAGTAGATGGGGCATTGGGGAATTAAAGAAGAAAATTCTCTTTCAATGGGTTCTGATGTGTATATCACTTGCTGTAAAAGTCAGAGATCAAGGCGGTCACTCTTGCAAGAATTATTGTAAATGTCCTTCCATAGTTGTCCAATACCCATCTCCTGCCCCAAGAGGCAAAGAAAGAAACATAAAGAAATAAAGTGACTTTCTCTGAGGAGATGGAATTGGAGAGAGACAACATAGACCAAGGGAATTCTTTGCTTTCCTAGTCTGATCTGGGCTGGGCTGGCAGACAGATCAAGGACATGGTTGGTCTCCAGAAAAGGGTCTGCTATTTGTGGATACTGCCTTGCCCACTCCTTTGCAAACCAAATCCCCTCTTTTTGTTGATTTCAGAGAACAAAGATAAGGAAAAGATTTATCCTCATTAATTCCAATGACATCAAAAAAGGCTTTAGGAAAGGGAGGCAGAACTAATGACTACTAACAGTTACCTATTTGATTTCCTTTGGACCTTGAGTCTTGGTAGACATGCTCATTTGCAAATCTGGTTTAATTGATTTGTCCAGATTCCATAAGTCAGATTTCAAGTGCTACTGGCTGAAGCCTCATTTTGAGATGACACCCCATTTCCAAAGATTTAAAAAAATCACAGAAGATGGTACATCTAGAGGCAGATTGGGGGTGCAGTAAATAGGTCATTGCTATGGAATCAGGAAGACCCGAGTTCAAATTCAGCTTCATAACTTGGTGGTTGTGTGACCCTGAATAAGTCATTTCATCTCTGTCTGCCTTAGTCCCTCACTTATAAGATGGTGATAACACCTGCACCTACTCTCCAAGGTTGCTACAAGGATAAGTTGAGAGAATGTTTTTAAAGTGCTCTGCAACCTTAAAGCTCTACGCAAATGTCAGTCTTTGCTCTTTTTACATGTGGTAGTGGTAGGTTGAATGCATGACACTGAATTCACTTAGATCATATATAAAATAAAGATGTAGAGATGGCAACTGGATCGTTAGTTTCCATATAATGACTTGAAATCGTTTTGCAGCTATGACTTGCTGTGGTAGAGTGCTGGACCTGGACTCATTCCTGAGTTCACATCTGGCCTCAGATACTTATCAGCTGTGTGATCCTGGACAAGTCCCTTAACCCTGTTTGCCTCAGTTTCCTCATCTGTAAAATGAACTGGAGAAGGGAATGGTAAACAACTTGAAGATCTTTGCCAAGAAAACCCCAAATATGGTCGCAAAGAGTCAGATATATTGAAAAACTACTGAGCAACAGCTATAAAATTCATTCTTCCTTTGATCCTTTTTAGTCCTTGTCTTTAAGGAGTAATATTCATCCTGAATGGAAAGAAATAACATAATTTGTTACCTAGAACCTTTTAATGAAAAATTAAGGACACACACTTCAGGGAAAATGAGTCAGTTGAGTACCTGATATTCAAGTGTGTATTATGCATGTATCACACATAGAAACCAATGCCACGTATCATCTGGGCTCAAAGTAACTGTTCTCCATTGGTAAATGAATTTATTTCACTTGTGGAAAATCCTAGTGAGCAAGTCCTAAGGAATAGTGACAGGAGAGTAGGTGCTGCCTGTGAAAAAAGTAATACTTTTCTCCTTCACTGGTATGCTCATCAGATTTCTAGGGGAGCTATCCAGCCTTGATTTCCTTCAATACAGAACATATAAACATGAAGACAGTCAGACAAAGGAACCTATCAAGGCGACAGGAAGCTCATATTATAACCACACACTCTGACTTCCTCAATGAGCCACATTTTGAATTAGAAGGTATTCTGAAGGCATCTAAGGTACACTTTCAAGCCCATGGTTTTTTTGCAACTCTTTTCTTATATGTGTTGATAGTGCATATTCAGAGTTTCAGTAATCTTAGGGTAAATGTCTATATGCAGTTATTATGAGAGACAGAGTGTGGATAGAATATGGGACTTGGTCCCAGGGAGAAGAGCTCAAAATAATTGGTCAAAGTTGTAAAGATGCAAATTTTCTCTTGACATCAGAAAAAAAATGTCTTCACGGTTTGCATTATGTAAAAATGGAATGGACAGCTTTGGCAGGTAGAGAGTTCTCCATCATTAGAAGTGTTCTGTGAAGGCTAAATGGCAATTTGTTGGATTGTTTGTAAAAGGAATTCTCATTCTAATAATTCTGGGATGACCTAGATGGCTTCCAACACTGAGAGACTGTGAAATTTGCTGACATTAAGTAGCTGTGTGGCTATAAATAAGTTATTTAACTTTCCTGAGATTTGGGCAATTCTCTCAGACTCATTATTAAATTGTAGATGAGTGGCAATCTGGATTGGTAGAGGGAATTCCCACATTGAAGAAATCACAGATACTTCTGTGCTAATATTATTCCAGGAAGATTTTTCAGGTAGTTAAATGGCAAGTTTCTCAGAGAACTACAATGTTAAACTGAAATTGCTTGCAACTTTATATTATTAGTTTCCCCCCTTTTCTTCCCAAAATCCCTAAGGATTGATGAAGAGATAAAATCTTCCATTATGGGTATCTCTATAGAGCAGGAGTTCTGAACCTTTCTTGAATCCTGTGCAATAGTCTGGTGAAACCTAATGGAACATTTGTGAGACTTATGTTTTTACATAAGTAACAAAATTGCAAAGAAAACCAATGACACTGAAATCGTTATCAAAATATTAAAGGAAGTGAAGTTGATGGGTTTCAAGGTAAAAACTTCTATTGTAGGTAGCTGGAGGAGGAAGCTGCCCACTGGCTCCACTGATAATGGCTCCCCCACATACTAACAGTCCTGGACACTCTGGACTTCTCCACCTTGCCACCCATGTGGGTAAAGCCCTTTGCAAACTTGAAAGCCCTGTCTAAATGTGAGCGTTTATGTATGTGGGTACCTCCCTCTCCCATTCCCTTCCAGCTTTTCAGCTGCCTTTCATGTTTTCTCTCTCTCTTTAGAATGTAAGCTTTTTGAAGTCAGGGACAGTCTTTTTTTTTTCCTGTCATCTGTGTTTTCAGAGCTTAGTACAGTGTCTGCCACATGGTAATGACTTAATAAATACCCTGTCTCTCTCTCTGTCTCTCTCTCTCTATCTCTCTGTGTGTCTCTCTCTTTGTGTCTGTCTCTCTGTCTCTCCCTGTGTGTCTCTCTCTTGTCTGTCTCTCTGTCTCTGAAATACCCTTTACAAAGAACAGAGATAATCCCTTCATAACACGCAATAAGACTTGGGCTTTAAATATTCCTAGGATATAAACATATTGACTTAATTTCACACTAAGGAGTAAATGATTAATAACAAATTATTTAAAATCTATTTTTGATGGGAGGGAGGTGGGGACAGAAGGGATAGAGAACTGGATGTCTGAGAGGATAGTGCAAATACATGGTGAGAATGGTACGAATAGGGGAGTTTGGGGGTTCTGACTTTCCTTTGCCTGGGACTAGCTCCATTTCCCTCCTACACATCCTTTGTCCAAGGCACACCCCTTTCCCAAAGTTTTTGAAAGTGTCAGAAAAATGACTTTCTTTACTGTTTATCTGCCTCAAGAATTGGAAGAAGTTAACTTTCCCACACTCCAGAGACTCAGCTTCTTCTTGCCTCTTCCAATGCTGGTCTATTTAATCTCCTGTAGTGTGGGAAATTGCGTTCCAAATCTCTGTGATCCTCTGTCCATGGTAAGTTATGCATGTAGTGACAAGTACATGCCATAAGGTCTTGAGATTATATCTTCAATGTGTGGCAGCAGGCTGTTGATCAAGATAGGCTGGAAGAAAAACATTATTTTCAGGTGTGAAAAACCGTCACCTTTATCAAATAATTTTTCTTGCATTTTTCCCAAGACGTTGTAGCCTATTTAAACTTGGGAGGTTAAGTTTGTAGCATTCATTACAACTGAAAATTTAGTTCACACAATCATGATGTTCTCTTTATTCAGTGTGACTGTTAAACAACATTAAAATAAACACAACTGACTGGTCTTTTGTGAGCTTGGTGGCATGTTGATTTCTTTGGTTGGGTTATTAATCGCATAGATTTTTATTCCTGAATCTGAAGGTGCAATTGACCCTCCCTGTTTCATGGGTTACCTGCCATGAATTGTGTATGTGTGTGTGTGTGTATTTCTGGTTTGTATTTCTTCAATTTTTTTTAATGGTTGATATGTGTATGCTGGATGTTCAAACATGGAATGGGCATGTGTTTTGAGTGGTTTGGAGCTAAGCTGTGACTTGAATTCTTGTCTGGGGCTTGCCCCAGATCTCTGTGGGAGTGGAAGCTATATGAATGAAGAAAGGTGTTAGGGAGTTTCAATAAGAGAAAATTCAATGCAATCTAGTTCAACAAATATTTATTATTAGAGTGTGCAGGGCAGAGAGGTAGTGTGGGTTAGTGGATAGAAGCCAGCTGGCCTTGGGGGTCAGGAAGAACTTTGTTCGAGCCCTGACTTTGATAAATCTCTTCTGTGGGACAATGGGCAAACGACTTAATCTTTTAGTGTCCTCAGACAATTCTCTAAGATGACAAATTACAAATGACTTGTCAATCCATGCTGATGGAAGGAGTTTATCCAGCAGACATGTTCCACTCTGACAAAATCACAGGTCTGGACGCCCCTTTCCCCTCCCCACAATGTACAGGATATTGTACGTGCTGTTGGGGTTACAAAGCCACAAGCAAGGTAGCCTTTGCCCCTGAGAAGCTTATATTGTGCTGGGGAAAAGAGAAAGAACTAAGTCTATGGAGCAGAGGAGTAGGAGGTTGTTGTCAGAGCTAAAGGATACTCTGCTGATTTGATTTCTTTGTACTGGACCTCTTTAGCTGACTGGGGAAGTCCTGTAGAGCCCTCAGAATTAAGTTTTTAGATGCATAAAATAAAATACAGAGGATTATAAAGGAAACAATTATATTAAAATATAATTATACATTTTAAAAAATTCATGAATAACAGGTTGGGAACCCCTGCTAAGAAAAAGACACTCCAGCTACCTACTTCATGCATATTCCCAGGCTGTCCCCATTCCTGGAATTCTCTCTCTCTTCATCGCTCCCTCATGGCTCCCTTCAAGTTCCAGCTACAGTCCCCAAATCTAGAGGAAGCCTTTAATGCCTTCCTTCTGTTGGCTATTTTCAATTTATCCTGTATATATCTTGCTTGTACGCAGTTGTTTCCCCCATTAGATTGTGATGTCCTCAAGAGAAGGGACTGTTTTTTGCCTTTCTTTGTTTCTTCAGCTTTTAGGACAGTGTCTGGCACATAGTAAGTGCTTAATAAATGTTTATTGAGTGACTGACCGATCTCCAGTGAGAGAAAAACCACTCTATCAAGAGAAAACTCATTTTCCTTTTGGATAGCTTTAGTTGTAGGACAAAGTCCAGGGAAATAACAGCCATCAAATATCTCATTCAAGAGGCTAGACAGAGCATGGTAGAACAAGCCTAACTCTTCTCTAGAAATCTTAAGCATTGTGAGAAGCGGAGCCTGACATGTCTGGGATTCAAACCCAACTTGCTTCTTTTCTTGGGGCTACTGCTCAGTCTCCTGTGGGTTTGCTCTTGGGTTGCACCAGCCCGAACCCAGGGAATCAGATCCCTTGGTAGTGGCTCATTTTGCCTTTAGGATATCACAATGGGGAGCCAGTTTTTATGAGAGTGCCCCTGATGCGTGTTCTGGGTAGACACCGAGCACACAGGTGTGGCTTTAGGCCTCTGGTCTGCAGGCAGGCCCGGTCCTGTCAGTGTCAGAGAGGAACATGGGTAGCGGGAGACCTAACAGTGAATGGAAATTGAATTATCTTTACTTCCAGGACTTGTCTATTGAGAAACAGCAGTGCCGGCAACCATTTACTACCAACAAGAGGCTGTTCCAAGAGAAGAATATAAAACATGTTCAGCTCACCCCCACGAAACACAGAGTGTCTCACGATGGCCAATTTGTTATTTTTACCCTGTCCAGTGACATGGAAGGACGCACCAGGGAGCTGCTAGCCTCTGCACTGAATAACTTAAGTCAGACTTCAGCATGGGGCATAATTCAGCTGACCAGGATTTACAGTAGGAACTGGGTTTGCTGCTTTCTTTTGGGTTCACAAGCCACGGTGCTCCAAAGTATCACAGGAGTCCTGTGATGGAGTTACCGATATGTTTCTCTTCCTTACTTTTATTTTTTTTTTGTATTTTCATATCATTTTATTGCCTAGTGCAGATGTCTTTCTAAGCAGGGTCCAGTCTTCCTCAGGGACCTTGTCTCTTCTGAATTAGAAAATTAGTCAGATACGGATCCCTCTCCTCAAGTACTCTTCGTTTCATGTTTTTTTTACCCCTGTCTTTCCAGTGATTCCCACATGGTTTTTGACTGGCGCTATCTTGGGTTGTATGGAACTTCTGAGGCAGAGATTTATTTCATTCTGTTATTTATGTGCCCATAATGAAGATGAGCTGACCTTGTCAAAAATCAGAGGAGTGGCAATGAACTTTGCCATTCATCCGGGGCCTTCTCATGCCCCAACTCACCTGCGGAATAATAGGTTAGCTGGGAGAAGGGTTTCTGGTTTCAATTCAGTTTGATTCCTACAATTCACTTCAATTGGACTGAATTCAATTCAGCTGGATTCAATTGAATAGACATTTGTTGAGTGCCTATTTTGTACCAGTCATTGTGGTAGGCGTTGGGGAAATAAGACAAGAATGAAGTTGTCCTCTCCTCAGGAGAGTTTCCATTAGAGTGGGGGTGAAGTGGGAGGTGGTAACAATCTATATGTAAAGAAGCATAAACTGACCTTGACCCAGTTCATTTCTTTGCAGAAGTACATTCAAAGTCAAGATTAAGAGAATGAAACCAACCTGAACTTTGAATAGTCTACCTGATTCACCAGCAATAATTCTCTCCTACGTTTCCATAGCTATGTCTCTGGAGGTGGGGCAAGGCTAGGTACCCAAGTAAGGACAAAGTACAGTACATACAGTTAGGTAGTGCAGTGGATAGAGGACCAGACCTAGAGTCAGGAATACCTGGGTTTAAATCCAGCCTCAGACACTTACTTGTTGTGTGACTTAATAGCAGGTTACTTAACCCCATGTTTCCTCATCTGTAAAATGAGCTGGAGAAGGAAATGGCAAGCCACTCTAGTATTTTTTGCCAAGAAAACCCCAAAAGAGTTGGAGGCAACTGGAATGATTTAATAGCTACAACGGTAAGAGTATATGCATAATAATACAAAAGCGTTTCAAGAGAAGGAGTCAGGACCTGCTTCATGGAGCAAGTGGTCCCTGGGGAGTACTTTGGGATGTAGCAGCCTCTGGCAAGGAATTTTCTGTTTAGGAAAGAGAGGGAACTAACAAGATGAGACTTTGGACTGTAGGAGGAGGGTAGAGGTTTTCACATGGGCCACCAAGGGAAAAGGAGGAGAAGAAAAGGGAGAGGAGGCTCTCAACTCTATCCCAGAATGTCAACAAGACTGCCACAACTGCTGGTGTCTGCCATATCTAGAGTCCATGACTTCCAAATGGACAAAGTGGGGAGGGTGTGGTGGTGATTTTATTGCTGGAGTTGGTTCTAGGAGAAGGAGCACTGAGGGAAATAAGTCAGGCAAGGCTATGGGTGCCTCTGCCCTTGATTTCTGCTGGTCTGTTTCATTCTGCTAAGGAATATATTTGCTACTTTCTCATGTTCCTCCCATTAGTTCTAATACTTCTGTACAACATAACTAGTGTGAAAATAGGTTTAATGGGAATGTGCATGTTGAGCTTGTATCAATTTACATGCTATCTTGGGGTGGGACGAGGGGAAAAATGAGGAGAAAATTTGGAACTCAAAGAATTATAGAAGCAAATGCTGAAAACTAAAATTGAATAAATTAGATTTTAAAAAGAAGAATATATTTGCTAAATAATAATATTTCTCCTAAACATCTTTGGTTGACACTAATGTCTCTGTTTGCAGGATGAAGGAACAAAGGGAGCCCCAGGGGAGAGAAGGAACTTTTCTAGAGTCAGGCTGGGAGCTCAAACCCTAGTCAATTTTTAGAATTGTGTTCCTTAGCTGGGAGCATAAGCATGAGCTGTTTCACAACTACACTTGCAAATGCACAATTACTATGAACATGGGCCACATTTTATAAATCTGCCTTACAGACATAAGCCAATGTTACAGAAGGAAGCTGGGAACTGCTGTCTGAATGCAGTGTTCTGGAGGAGTCTGTGGTGAACATCCTTACTCTTAAGGCAATATTCAGATACAATCCCACAACATGAATCACAATTTAAGTCTTGGTGTTTCAGTAGGGTTCAAGGAAGAGTAAATTGTAGTGAACTAAGGCAATAGAGTATTGCCTCCAGGCTCACATACTATAGATTTCATAGATCTTAGAAGTGAAAGGACCCTCAAGATTTGACCTGGTCTGACCCCACTATCTTCAGTCAGGTAAGAATATTTATATTTGCTTTTGAGAAGAGATAATGGCAGGGATTTTTGTTCAGGAATGCACTAGATCAGATGTCTAAGGAAGTTCCTACCACCTCTTAGATTCTGTGATTCAGTTAAGTCCCAGGGAGTTCAAGTGATTTGTTATGTCCCCTTCAAGGAGCTCAGTTAAATTTAGATTACAGAGAATCACAACATCCAGAATTGAAAGTTATAATTGAAAGATACAATTCAGTTCTGAATTCTCTCCCCTCCTCCCCACCTATGGAAAAGGCAGAAAAAACAAAACCCATTAGAAATATGTAAAGTCACGAAAACCAAATTCTCACATTAGCCATGCTGAAAGAAAGAAAGTTGGAAAGAAAAAGAAAAAAATGTTTTAGTCTCTTCTGAGTCCAACAGTTCTCTTTCTGGGTGTGTGTAGCATATAAGACTTTTGAATGTCATGGGTTATTGTATTTATCAGAGTTCTAAAGTCTTTTGAAGTTGATCATCTTTATAATATTTCTTTTACTGTATAGATTGTTCTCCTGGTTCTGGTCACTTTGCTTTGCATTAGTTCATTCAAATCTTCCTTGTTTTCTCTGAAACTGTCAGCTTTGTCATTTCAATTATTCTGTTGTATTCATATGCCATAACTTTCTCAGTCATTCGAGTTCTTTGCCACCACAAAAAGTGCTTCTATAAATATTTTTGTATATATGAATTCTTTCTCTCTTTCTCAGATGTCTTTAGGGTATAGATTTAATAGCAAAATTGCTGGGTCAAAGGGTATGCACATTTTAATAGCTTTTTGGGGGCATAATTACAAACTGCTTTCCAGAATGGTTGGGCTAGTTCATAGCTCCACCAACAGTGCATTAGAGTACCTATTATTCTATATGCTTTCCAGTATTTGTTATTTTTCCTTTCATTTTTGTCATGTTAGACAATCTGATGGGTTTCAGGTGGTCCTCAGGGTTGTTTGAATGTATATTTCTCTAATTATTAGTGATATATATAGCATTTTTTCCTATAGCTATTGATAACTTGCATTTCTTTTCCTGAACACTACCTATTTATATTCTTTGACCACATATCAATTGAGAAATGACTTATTCTTATAAATGGACTCCACTGCATACATATATATATATATATATATATATATATAGAAATGAAGCTTTTATTATAGAAACTTACTGTAATCATTTTCCAGTTTCCTGATTTTATTCTAATTTTAACTGAATTGATTTGTGCAAAACCTTTTTAATTTCGTGTAATCAAAATTATCCATTTTACCTCCTGTGAAACTATCCTTCATTTGGTCATGAATTCTAACCCTTTTTATAAATCTGATAGATAATATCTCCCAAACCCCACTAATTTGCTTAAAATGTGACTGTGTCTAAATCATATACCCATTTTGAGCTTCTGGTGTTATGTGATGTGAGATGTTTTTTCTCACCTATGTTCTGCCAGATTACTTTCCAGTTTTCCTACTCATTTTTGTTGAATACTAAATCCTTGCCCCAACACTTGAGATTTGGGACTTATCAAACACTACTTTACCAGGCTCATTTGATTCTGTACATGGTATAGCTAATCTTTCCCACTGATCAACCTCTCCATTTTTTACCCAGTACCATTTTTTTTTTGATGATGATAGCATTGTGGTATAGTTTGAGAACTAGTTCTGCTAGGTCCCATTCCTTTCTGCTTTATTTTCATTGGTTCCCTTAATTTTTTTGAACTTTTATTCCTTCAAATGAATTCAAAAAAAATTTTTTTTCTAGCTCTATCAAGTAGTTCTTTGGTAATAAGTAAGTTGATTTTATCATTTTATTATGTTGACTTGGCCTATCCATGAACAATGTTTCTCCAATTTCTCCAATTATTTAGATCTATCTTTATTTGTGTGAAGAGTGATTTGTAATTGTTTTCATTTATTTCCCTATGTGTGTCTTGGCAAGGAGACTCCCAAATATTTTATATTGCCCATGGTTAATTTGAATGGATTCTCCTTCTATCTCTGCCTGCTGGATTTTGTTGGTAACATAAAGAAATGCTAATTATTTGTGGATTCTACAAAAGTTAATTGTTTCAAGTAGTATTTACTTGCCTTTCAGGTTCTTGAGACCTCAGAGTCTACCTAACCCACTGGTACTTGACTGAGAAGCAACTCAGTGACATTTATGATGAGTTTTCAGGAACCTTTGCTTGAAGATCTCAAGGAAGGAAGGAAGGAAGGAAACATGCTTGCTATATGCTGAATACAGGGCTAAATTCAGGGGATACAAATAAAAGCAACCAAAAGGTAATCCCTGCCCTCAAAGAACTTGTATTCTGAGAGAAGACAATACTCAAAAGGGAATTGAAAAGGAGTGTGAAGGTAAAGTCTGAAAGCCAGGTATAGGGCTGTGAAAGAAATGAAGGCCAGATCAGGCCCTTCCACAAAATGGAGGTCCCAGGAGGAACTCACCAGTAGGAGAAGGGGACAAATCTTACAGAGGGATATTCCAGGTTGAAAAAGATGCAAGGTTAGCTGGATATTCCAAGGCAAGAAGGCCTCAGCACTGGAGGACACGGCTGCAGGGACATGCTTTTAAAGCATGTCTCTGAAGTCTGGAAGCCAGGAAGAGTGCTGGGAGGGAGAATGGAGGAGGAACATGCTACTTACCCCAGGCAGTTCAGTCCATTTCTGCAAAGTTCAACTCTTAGAATGTTCTTGTTCTTTTGGTTGACCCTGAGCTTACATTGGGAGGCAGAGGAATGTAGCAGAGAGAATTTTGAAGCTCCAATCAGAGGCTGCTATTGCTGCTCAGTCACGTCCAAGTCTTTGTGACCCCATTTAGGATTTTTCTGGTGCCTTTAGGGATGTATATTGAAGTAGTTTGACATTTTCTTCTCCAGCTCATTTTATAGCTGAGGAAACTGAGGCAAACAGGGTTAAGTGACTTGCCCAGGGTCACATAGATAGTTAGTGTCTGAGGCCAGATTTGAACTCAAGAAGATGAGTCTTCCTGACTCCAGGCTGGGCTCTCTCTCCACTCTTCTGCCTACCTGCCCTTTCTAATCAGAGGATTTGGGTTCAAATTCCAACTGTGCCACTTACAAGCTCTATGACCTTGGATAAATCACTCAACCTCTGGACGTCAATTTCCTCATCTATAAAGTAGAAAGGAGGGGTGCATGATGACCTTGACACTCTGTTTCAGCTATAGCTCTTTGACCCTATGTATGAACTGAAATCTCCCTGTTTGCAATATACTCGGTGACTTGGCATTCAAAAGCTGCTCTTGTGGCCCTGTAGATCTGAATTCCTATCATACACTTTAGAAAAACCTAAACCAAAAACCCAGAAGTGAAAAAGGAGTTTGGAGATGAACCCCCGCCAATTGCCTTTTACAACGGGCTGCCGCATCTGAATTGCTCGAAGCATCTTCAGAGGATACCAGACAGGCTACGTAGCCCAACTGCAGGTTAAATATTTTCATATTCACTGATGGAGGAAAATACCATCAGCAAATCTAATCCAAGATCTTTGAAAGCTGAGGGCATTAGGGGCTTGGTAAAATGTAAATGCATTCTTAATTATCTCAAGTCTCTGCATGCCCAAATGGCTCTTTTAAAAGAAAAACTTGGCTCACTGATAATGAACACAACTGTCAAGAGATTGGGTGAGGTAAATATCTTGAGCCTGCCCCTCCCCCCTGGTTTTTTTTCCCTGAATTGGGATGTGATGTTAATGCCTGGGAAGACCATTCTTAAGTTCACCAGGTCACCTTCAAACATCTGGAGGATAGAATCAAAGGACCCGAATTCTAATCCTGGGTCTGCTAATTTTTAGCTGTGTGGTTTAGAGTAAGTCATTTAACTTCTATGGACCTCAATTTCTTTAAAGTGAAAGGACAGGGTTGGACTCAATGACCACTAGAGTGTTTTCCAGCTCTGAACTTTCAACATTATAGCATGAGAGATGGTTTCTTTTAGGGCTGTGATACTAGATGTATTTATTCATTTGGTTTTCTAAAATTTGTGCTTCATTAGTGTCTTTGATGAGTTATCAGAAGGAAGCCAGAATCAACTAAATGGGATCATTTAGTTGTTACTGTTCAGTTTTTTTTCAATCTGACTCTTCGTGACCCCATTTGGGATTTTCTTGGCAAAGATACTGGAATGGTTTGTCATTTCCTCCTCCAGTTCATTTTACAGATGAGGAAACTGAGGCAAACATGGTTAGATGACTTGCCTAGGGTCACACACACATATACACACTGTATGTGTGACTAGGGCCAGATCTGAACTCAGGAAGAGGAATCTTCCTGACTCCAGGTCTGGTGCTCTATCCATTGTACTGCCTAGTGACTCTGGGATCTTTCAGAATCTCAATTTAAAATTCGAAAATCTCAGAACCAAACTCTGGCTGTTCATCATCCTCAAGCAAACTGATTTTTCAAAGTCTAGTCACCTTGGCGGAATGGAGACTCAAAGCCAGGTCCTGACTATGAGTCTAGTCCTTTGCGCATCAAACCTATTGCTGCTCTCATAGGCAGACTGTCTCTGGGATAATTGCCCCAAATGACAGAGTGTGACTGAGTGACTTTTTCAGGCCTAAGTGACACAAGGTGACCCAGGCAGACCTAAGGGGATGAAATGATAAAAAAGGGAGAATTAGAAAATTATTTTATACAGTAACTTTCCCAAGCTCATGCAGGTAGTAGTAATAGTTAATATTTATATCAAAGGATCATAGATCTATGGATAGAAAGAACTTAGACATCTTCCTCATTTTACAGACATTTACATGACTTGATCATGGTCACGCAGTTATTTAGGTAGAGTTTGACCTGAGGTCTTTCCTGACTTCTGTCTAGTGCTCTGCCTAAGATGCTATACTATCTCTCAAGGAATGATACTGGGAGGATGGGACTGGTTTGATGCTAAGGGCTCAGTTAATTGAATAAATCCAATAAGAGAATATTCTCTTTGGAGGATGTACAGCTGGGTACTCTTGGACCTGGAGAAACTCATCATTATACAAGATGAAATCAACTCTGTATTCACACTTCCTCAAGACCTCCTGTTCCTGGAATTTCTCCCTCCTGTGATTAGAGAGAGCTAAGGGTGGTGCAGCAGATAGAGCACCCGTCAGGAGGACCTGAGTTCAAATCTCACCTCACACACTTGACACTCACTAGCTGTGTGACCTTGGGCAAGTCACTTAACCCCAATTGCCTCATCCTGGGTCATCTCTAGTCATCCTGATGAATATCTGGTCACTGGATTCAGATGGCTCTGGAGGAGAAGTAAGGCTGGTGACCTGCACAGTCGTCCCTCGCTCAAAACAAAGTCAAGTGCAAATCATGTCATTACTCCTCCGATGGCATGTTCTTCTTCAGTGAACACACACAGACACAGAGAGAGTTAAGGACTTTTGGAGAGCTCCTCCAGAAGACTTCACTATCAGTCTGCTTTCCTGGACTTCACCATCTCCAGAAACTTACCGTTCTGCATGATGAAATCAGCTCTGAAATTCTTACTTCATTTCAGGTCATTTCTCACCAGGCGGCACCCCTCTGAATTTCATCATGCCCTTACACTTACCTTACCCCCTTTTCAGATTCCTTTTATATGTTGTCTCCCCAAATAGATTGTGAGCTCCTTGAGACCAGGGACTGTCTTATGACTTCCTTTGTATTCCAGCGCTTAGAGCAGAGCCTAGAACTTAGTAGGTATTTAATAAATGTTTATTGACTCTGACTCTCTGAATAATGAATTTCCTGAACTCTTACCTGACCCTTGAGCAAGTTTTCTAGTTTTTCCCCTTTGGATTACTGAGGCTTCTGAGCAGTCTTATGTTATTTCTGGAACATGGGCATGATTTCCACCTCCAATAACACAGTTCCAACCATGTCCACTCCCTGCCAATTCAGTAAATTCCAGTGACTCCCTATTAACTTCAGGTCAAATAGAAAACCCTCTGACTGGCATTTACAGTCCTTCAAAATCTTTTTTCACCTTTCTAGTCCTTTTGCATCTTCTCTCCTCCATATACTCTGTGATCCAATAACACAGACTTCTTGGATGACCTTAGAACAGGACAGTCCATCTCCACATGGAGCATTTTCAATGGCTGTTGCCCATGCTTGGACCTCCCTCTTCATTTCTTTCTCTCTCCCTCCCTCTTATCTGTCTCTCTCTGTCTCTCCTCCTCCTCCTCTCCTCTTTCTCCACTCTGTCTTTGTCTCTCTCCCTCTCTCTGTCTTTGTGTCTCTGTTTCTGTGTCTCTTCTCATCACCTCCTAATTTCCTTAGTTTCCCTTTAATCTTAGCTCAAGTGCCCCCTTCTTCAAAAAACCCTTTCCATTCCTCCTTAATGTTAGTGCCTTCCTTTTGACACTACCTCTAATTTATCCTGCAAATGTCTTCTTTGTCCACGACGGTTTGCATGTTGTCTTTGCCATTAGGCTGTGAAGTCTCTAAGCAGAGTGAATGTTTTTAAGCTTCCTTTTGAACTCCCAAAACTTAGCAAAGTGCCTGGCATGTTGTAGTAGGCACTTAGTAAATGCTTATTGGCTGACTATTGCTACTTCCCCCATTTTGAATAACCCCTTGGCTTTTTCTGACCACTCACCACTTCCTGTTGGCTTCTTGTTTCCTGCCAACCTTCCTTTGCCAGCCTAGTTCTTTTTATGCCATTGTTGCCTTCTAAGAGAGAGTGGATGGTGGAAGGATTCAGACCAAAACTCCCAGTTAGGCATTCCCTGAAAAAACAGTATCGTCATTATGTTGACTTTTAGGCATTGAATTCAATTCCAGGAGACTCCTGGAGTGAAATCTGGCCAAAGGCTTCCCACTATAGAAAACAGCTCCACCAAAAACTTGAGTTTCTAGAAAGATCTGCTGTGTTGAACTATGAACCAGTTCTACTTAGCATGCCTCTCAAAACTACATGGCTATACTCTGGGGATGAAATAGACACTTGCAAAGAAGGGATTATGGCCTCTTCTTGAAATCTTATCCCTCACATTAATTTTATAATAGGATTATTCTTTTTTTTGCAGTGATTTCTTCTTCCTCTGAATATCGTTATATTGTAGCAAAGCTCATTATGAAGCCAGCCACCCATGCAAGCTCAGAGCCTTTGCCTCCCTCTGTTAAGTCAAAAATAAGGGCACATTTGTGGATTCTGACCCTCTAGCCATACTCTACGGCAGTCCTCTAGTCTGCCATGCAGCATGTATGTCAAGAAAAGGAGACACTCTCAGTTTCCAGTCACACAACAAAGCACATCATTCTCTCCAGGCAAGGCTTTACCCAGGATATCGAGAAATGGGAGTCAAGTTGTTTCTAAGATAACAGGCAGAATACTTAAGTGCGTCCTGACTTGTAAACTAAAAAAAAGTGTTGAAGGAATAGAAAACAAGCAGCTTTAGGACAAGTACCAGACTGTCCTGTACTTCAACATTAGGGGATTTACAACCCTTAATGGATATGGGAACCCTCTCTGACAGATATTAAAAATTAGTAGGATCACAGATTTAGAGCTAGAAGAGACCTCGGGAGTCCATCCCAACTGTGATTGCAGAATCAGACTCTGATGCAGAGTTAGAAGGGACTGATGAGGGCTGGAAGGGTGGGGTGAGACGCCCCCCCCCCCACAAGGACAGGAGTACCAGAGGCAGGTTGCCTGGAAGGAATTTGCACTCAAGTATTGTTGAGGTCAAGGTAAAGATTTATTACCTTTTTCAGCAGGCAAGAATTCCCAAGGAACCTGCAACCTTAGAGAGGTACAGGTTAAGTTTATATAGGATATTCTATAGGAAACATGTGCCAAATATGCTAACTAGGTGTTTTGGGGTGGGATTAGGGAATGGTTAAGGAGTGGTTAGTTCTTAAAGGAGTATGCATTTTTGGTACTGCACAGGTATTTTACCCAAAATTCATTAGGAAATGGCCCACATGGAGGTGTGGTTTTAGGACTGAAATGTCACCAAGTCAATCAATGGTCAGGATTCACTGAGAAATACCCAGGCTGCTCTTATCAATACCTTGTTAGTCAAGATAAATGTAAGGGTACATAAGTCAAAGTCGAGGATACATATGATTTGGTCGGTGAGTAGTAAATGTCATTATGACCCAGTGCACAGCCAGTTCAGCCAGTACATAGTTGGATCAGACCAATAAGTTTTATAGGTGTAGCTGGCTACTATAGCAGGAAGGGACATAAAGGTTGCTGCTGGGGTAAGCTGTGTCCTTGGGCTGGGGAGAAACTGCCTGTGATAGAATTTTGAGGCTAGGAAGAAATGTGACTTTTTAAAGAGAAATGTGATTTTAGAATTGGGGCCCAAGCACATGCACCAAAGCACCCCATCAGAACCACAGAGACCCTCTAGTGCAATCTGTACCTAAAAATGTCTCATTTATATATCTTCTGTGCCCAGGGATTATCAAGCCTTTGTTTGGAGACCTCCAGTGAGGGACAGGGGGCACTACTTCCATAGGCAAACCATTCTACTTTTGGATAGCTCTTATGCTTTGTCAGTTTTTCCTGACATCAAATTTATATCTACATCTCTGAGACTTCCATCCATTTTTGTTGTTCAGTTATCTCAGTCATATCCAACTCTTTGTGATCCCATTTAGGTTTTTCTTGGCAACAATACTGGAGTGGTTTGCCATTTCCTTCTCTAGCTCATTTTATAGATTAGGAAACTGAGGTAAATGGGGTTAAATGACTTACCCAGAGTTGTACAGATAGTAAGTGTCTGAGGCCAGATTTGAATTCAGGAAGAGGAGTCTTCCTGACTTCAGGCCCAATGGTATATTCACCGTGCCACCTGGCACTCTCCAGAAATTATTCCTAACAAATCTACTTCCTTCCAATATTTGAAGACAGTTGCAATATATCATCTCTGCCTAAGTATTCTCTTCTCCAAGTTACCATACTAAATTCCAACAAATGTTCTTTAATATTTTACTCCCCTCTATGTACTCTGTGATCCAGTGACACCAACCTCTTAGATGCCACTAGAACAGGATAGTTCATCTCCACATGGAGAATGATTCCTATTGATTACCCTTCTCTGGATAGCCTTTGCTAAATCTTTAATTGATAAATCTTTAACTTATCAATTCATCAATAGGTTTTTGTGAAGCATCTATCATGTCAACCAGTTAGTCAACAAACATTTAGTAGTGAAAGAATTACCACGTGTCAGGCATCATGCTAAGCCCTGAAGACATAGATTAAAAAAAAAAAAAGCAAAAACTAGCCCCTGACCTCAAGAAGCATACATTCTAACTGTGGCAATAACATGTAAATAACTAGATACCTACAGGCTATATACAGGCACTGTGGTTGGTGATGAAGACTGAAATGTCAAAGTTAGATAGTTCTTGATCTCAAAGGGAGGGTATAGTAGGTTTACAGGTAAGTAGGTGGCGCAGTGGATTGAGTGCCAAGTCTGGATTCAGGAAGATTCATCTTTGTGAGTTCAATTCAGGCCTCAGACAATTACCAGCTGTGTGACCCTGGGCAGGTCACTTAATCTTGTTTGTCTCATCTCATTTCTCATCTATGAAATGAGTTGGAGAAGGAAATGGCAAACCCTTCCAGAATCTTTGTCAAGAAAAGTCCAAATAGGGTCAAAAAGCATTGAATGAGACTGAAACAACTGAATGACAACAACAATATATAGTACAGTGACTGGAATGCAAAAGGTGCTTAATAAGTGTTGATTGATTTATTGATATTGACAAAATAAAATACACAGTCATCTGGCCTGTGGAAAGGATAATGGGGGCAACCAGAGAAGCTCTCTTGAAGAAGGTGGTGCTTGAACCTAGATGTGAAAGGAGTCAACGGTTCCAAGAGGTATAGCTGAAAAGGGAGCGGACTGCAGGTTTGTTAAGAATCTTGTGCAAAGGCACAGAGGTAAGAGACAGAACGTCAAGTGCAGGAAACAATAAAAATTCAGTTTGTCTGGAGTACTGAGTAGGATCAGGCTTGGTCTTGTGCTTTTACCTCATTCTACCTACAAGATGGATAAAGGCACAAATGGCAGACTTATCCAATTACAGATGACACTAAGTCAGAAAAAATTTGGATTACATTGTCCAAGGATTCCAAAAGATCTTGCCAGCTAGCATGCTGGGCTGAACTGAGGGAAATGGAATTTAACAGGCATAAAGAAGAATGCAGATAAAATAAAAATCACTTGTTACATAATAATACCCAGCACTTTTATTTCTTGATAAAGTTTCCATCTATCATTTCATTCCCGTTAGGTAGCTCTAGTCATTACTTTACATATGGGGAAACTGAGACATAAACAACAAGGTGACAGCCTTTGGTTACACAACAAGCTTGCGATGTGAGTCAGGACAAGAGCCTAAGTTTTGTAGCCTCCAGTCTCATATTTCTCTACTAGACCACAAGGATCTCTTTTTGAGTCCATTAATTGGAGTGTGTTGAAAGCTGTATTCTCAAGGCACAGAAGGCGGTTCACCAGAGGTGTTTCTTCACCACTTCTGGCCCTTAAGTATCACCCGATACCAATGACTTCATTAGGGGAAACATGGAACATGGATTTGACTTGTCTGTTGACAACATCCTGCTATGCATCAAAAAACCACCCATGCTGATTCCTTCTCTGATGGATGTCCTGGGGAGCTCTTGGGTGTTGTCAGTATGGTTCAAATGAAAGACAAACCCCCACCATGCAGTGATGCATGACTGTGCCATGAGATATAAGTAATCTACGTTGACATGTTGGAATTGTGCATAGAATTAGGAGGCATACTTGTGATCGATGACTGTGGATCTAGATCAAGTTGGGAAGAAATTCAGTCTTCTGGGGCTAGTGCCATTGCAGTCTATACTGGGCGAGTAACAGTGAAGCAACCAATGCCACCAGTTCTCATCCCAAGTGTCTGAGATTCCTGCTGGAGGGAAAGTTACAATCACCTGCCTGACACTTGACCTTTCTCAGAAGGACCTTCTGTACTACTTGACACAAGCTGTTTAGTTTATTGGGGAGACAGAACAAGGCAGGATTAAATCTAAGCCCACCCCCCAACCTTCTCTCCAGGTTTAAAACTAAAGCTACCTTCTTTCTTTCTTTCCTTCTTTCCTTCCCTTCCTTCTTTCCTTCTTTTCTTCCCTTCTTTCTTCCCTTCCCTCTTTCTCCTTTTTCTTTCTTTCTATTTTTCTCTTTCTTTCTTTCTATTTTTCTCTCTCCTTTCTTTCTGTTTCTCTCCCTTCCTTCCTTCCTTCCTTCCTTTCTTTCTTCCTTCCTTCCTTTCTTTCTTTCTTTCTTTCTTTTTTTCTATGTCTGGTCTGCCCTTTCCATCTGGTGAAAACTAGTTAAGAAACCCTGCAGAAATGACTATCATTTCATAAATCCCTGAGTTGAAGTTTCCCTCTCCCTTCCCCCTTTAAACAGTTTTGCTGTTTGTAGGGCCCTATTACCTCGTATTCTTCCTGGCAGTGTCTAACCTGCATATTCTTGGCCTTTCCCTCTCATCTAGTGCACCTGCCTCCTGAGGCTGCTTCTCTCCCAGAAGGAGCTTCTTAAAATTAGTGGGGCACAAGGATGTAAAGCAAAACACTTTTGAAGACTTAAAAACTCTATTCCCTATAACAGCCAATCATAACTCCAGATGATTGATGTTGCAAGCCAGACTCCTACCTTTTGTCAGAGAGGTGATGGACTGTTAGTGAAGAAGGAGGTGTGCATTTCCAGACATGGCTAATGTGTGAATTTGTTTTACTTCACTGTACTGAGTGCTTTTAGAGTGTGTGTGTGTGTGTGTGTGTGTGTGTGTGTGTGTGTGTGTGTGTGTAGGTTTAGGTTTAGTGGGGGAGGTGTAAGTAATGATAGTGACAGAAAAGATAGAAGATAATAGTCTCAATGAAATATTGAAAATGCACAGAAGGAAGGTCAGACAAATAGAATGGTGTTCTTGCTATTGTGTTAAATTTAAACTCTTAAATTTAAAGCCCAGTTTTATGTAATAGAGATTTAGGATTTCAAAGAAAGGAAAGAAAACAAAATGCGAACAAGGGGAAAAGAGAGAAGGAGAGAGGCAGGATGGAAGGAAGGAAAAAATGAAAAAAGGGAGGAAAAAGTGATAGAGGAAGAAAAGGAAAGAAAGTAAAGAAGGAAAGAAGGAGAAGAGAGTGAGAGGGGAAGAGAAGGAAATAAGAAATGAAGAAAGAAAGAAAAAAGAAAGAAAAGGAGGGAAGGAAGGAAGAGAAAAGAAGGAAAGGAATGAGGAAAGGAAGGAGGAGGAAGAGAAGAAGAGAGAATTTGAGTCCAAGTTGAATAGAGATTGGGTTGCTTTTGAGAATTGCACAGTTTTTAACTGTGCTTCTCAGTGCTAAGACACAGATTTTTAACCTCCGTATTCCCCTGAAAGGTTGTAGATCTTGAGACACCACTTTCATTGAGGGATCAGAACTGTAAGTCATAGAAAAGGCAATGGAGAACACAAGTTGCAGCATATTTCCAGTAATGAATCACATTCCAGGGGCGGTTTGAGGGATGTTATTGAGGAAATGAAGGATCAGAAAATAATGAGGTGATAGTCCTACTGTGCTCTTCCTTGGTCAGAGCACATCTGGAACATTGTGTTAGTTGTGGGTGCTACATTTTAGGTGAGAAACTAATAAACTGGAGAAAGTCCACAGGA
Source organism: Potorous gilbertii (assembly GCA_028658325.1). NCBI lineage: Eukaryota > Metazoa > Chordata > Mammalia > Diprotodontia > Potoroidae > Potorous > Potorous gilbertii. The sequence continues at coordinate 662,491,630 of CM053770.1, forward strand.
GGGCAACTAAGATGGTGAAAAGTCTCAAGTCATGACATAAATGGATCAATTGAAGAAATTTTGGGTTTTTGACCTGAGGAAGAGAAGATTTAGGGGGGAAGTGGTAGCTATTTTCTGGCATTTTTGATGTCATGTGGATGAGAGATTAGATTTCCTCTGTTTGAGCCCAGATGGCAGAACTACGGGCAGTGGGTAGAGGCTGCAGATCAGAGAATGGTATGGGAAATGAAGGAAAAGCATGAACTAAGAATGAAGGAATTTTTAAAAATTTTCTCCACATGTAATTATTTATTTATTGACTCCCCTGTTAAAATGTAAGCTCTTTGAGAGTAGGATCTGTTTTGTATTTTGTACTTGTATCCCCAGTGCCTGGCACAATTATCTGGCACATGGTAAGTGCTTAATAAATGCTTTTTGCTTGATGGTACTCTTAGCTATTTTAAAAATTATTTTATTTTTTAATGATTAAAATCTATTTTCTCTCCTTCTCTCCCTCCCATTGAGGAAAAATTGTGTTCATCCTTCATTGCTAAAGAAGACCATGCCATCAGAGAAATGGTGACATGTCTTGCACTTGACTTTGTTTTGATTGAGGGAGGGCTGTGCAGGTCACCAGCCTCACTTCTCCTCCACAGCCATCTGAATCCAGAGACTTAATATTCATCAGGATGACTGGAGATGACCCAGGATGCACTGGGAGACCTTGGGCCAGGGTCTTTGCAGGCACTCAGGGTGAGGCAACACCCATTCATTGAATAGGTCCATTTAAGAAGTAGCCAGGGCATGGTCCCTTTAATGAGGTCAAGAAAAAGAAAGACATCAGGCTGAGTGAGAAATAGCAACAGTCACTATTGATAATCACTCTCAAGCTAACAGGGTCCAGAGGAGCCCTGAGGCAGCACCCCAATGCAGTCCCAGTTTTAGAGTGCAGTAGGTTTAAGGTTTTGGGAGGGGACATGACAGGGGACAGGAGAGGAGGGGAGGGGAAGAGAGGAGAGGAGAAATAAAGAAATTGAAGAAAGAAAAAGAAAATCCTTAGAACAAATACTCATAGTCAGGCAAAACAAATTTTTGCACTGATTATGTCCAAAAATATGCTTCTCATTCTGCACCTTGAATCCATCAGAGATGGGGAGCATGCCTCTTAAATGATCCTCTCAAAATGTGGCCAGTCAGGGCATTTGATCAGACTTCTTAATCTTTTAAAGTTCTCTTTATAATGTTGTCACTGTTGCATAGGTTGGCTTCCTGGTTCTGTTTCCTTCTCTCTTCATTAGTTCATGAGGTCACATTTTAAAATCTGAATGATTAGGAGAGTTGAGGGTACCCTGGACAGAGACAGAGAAGGTGGTGGGGGAGGGATAAGCAGATTTGAAGAAAATGATGAGCTTAGTTTTGCACATGTTAAACTGACAATAATAAATATTAGTGGACATTCCAATAGATAGTTAAAGATCTGAGACTGGAATTAGGCAAGGGTGATAGGGAGGAAGAATAACTATTCTATACAGCAATCTAGCATTTGAAGATTCTATGACTTGATAAATATACTCCACTGACAGAAATAATCAAGAGAAAACATGGAAAATGAGAAAGTATTTCTAGGGGGAAGTAGAACAAGAATTTATTAAGCATCCACTATGTGTTAGGCACTATGCTGAAAATTTTACAAATTTTATCTCATTTAATTTTCATCTGAGGGCAGCCAAGTGGTGCAGTGAATAGACTGCCAGACCTGGAGTCAGGAAGACTCATCTTCCCGAGTGAAAATCAGTTCTCAGTTCTCAGACACTTACTACCTATATGACCCTGGACAAGTCACTTAACTTTGTTTTCTTTAGTTTCCTTATCTGTAAAATGAACTGGAGAAGAAAATGGTAAACCACTCAAGGATCCTTGCCAAGAAAACTCCAAATGGTGTCACAAGGAGTCAGACATGACTGAAAATGGCCAAACAATAACAAAATCCTTATAACAACCTTGAGCAGTAGGCGCTGTCATTATCCCCACTTTACAACTGAGGGAACTAAAACAGAGGTCTAGTGACTTGCCCAGATTATACAGCTAGTAAATGTCAAGATAGAGTTTAAACTTGAGCTTTCCGGACTCTAGGTCAAGCCTTTGTGGCAGAGTGAGACATCTGAAGAGTCCCAGTTCGCATATTCAAAGACACAATCTGGAGAGTAATTTCTTCCTTCTTCTCCTCCTTTCTATTTTTCTCCTTTTCCTTTTCTTCTTCCTGCTTTAACTTTTCCTTGTTCTGACATTTTCATGAAATCACCAAATGAAAGTAACATATTCAAGGAGCACAAATTAGTTTGAAGTCTCAGGAAAAGACATTACCTAGCTTTCCAAACATCTTATAAATGGAGGTATTTCACTAGATAGTTTCCAGGGCAAGGTTGAAAATGTCCATAATCCTGTTGAGTCTTCTAGGCAAACCAGATGTGCTGATTTTGTTCCATGGCAGATTCTTTGCAGTCTATATGTCACTTACATTCCACTTCACTGATGGTAGAAAAGGTTTTTTTCATGGTTTATTTAGCAGAAAGTAATTTTGATCAGCAAGATGAATAATACTTTACAGCTCTTTGTAATTAATGCTTCACTTCTATCAGAAATCTCAGCTATGGGATTTTCTATTGACGGATGACAATACAGTCAATACAGGTTTGGGAGAACAGGAGAAGAAATTTACTAGATGCATCCATGATGTGATAAATCAAAAGTCAAATGATATATAGTGCTGTATCCTGCTCTTGTCCAATCAAGAGGCATATCCCAGACTTAAGTAATATAGGCTGCCATACTTAGAAGTGCTGGATAACTTTTATGAAACAATATTTCTTTCTCTGAGTTTTTCCATCTTCAAGGAATGTGGAAGGGCAGAACAGCACAATGGAAAGAGCATTGGATTAGGAATTAGAGGATCAGAGTTCAAATCCCAGCTTTGTGACTTACCGTCTGTGTGACCTTAAATAAGTCATAACCTCTCTGAGCCTCAGTGGCTATATTTTTAAAATAGATAGAATTGGACTAGATGCCCTTTCTAGCTCTAAATCTATTATCTTATGATTATAGATTCCCAAGGGGCTATTATTTCATGACTTTTTGACTTTAGTGAAGGATCACTTAAAGTCAGAAATGTCCAAAAGCTAGGTTTTACTAGAAATATATGGAAGGCATCCTTGTCTACTTTCCACAAGTGCAGATGATCAGGTCTGCAGCTATTCTGAGTAGTAGGTGGAATATACTATCCTTGTAAATAAAAGCACAAATTTACCAGACCACTTGACTTTCCTACAAGTTCACATTCACTAAATTCTTTGTAGCAGAATAAAATGATCAAAATGTTTTTTCTCCTTTCCCTACTAAGTAAAAACCTGGAAACCAGATTAAGTGATTTTGAGACCCTGGGAAATTGGTGGCCTTTCACACAAATGAGAATGACTAGAAAGTATATAGAATTTCAATAAGAACAAGAAATGATGAGTCAAAGTTAATGTCACTTAAGTTCTAATCTAAATGCTAATATGACAGAACCTACAAAGGATCATTTTGGGTTTTAGGATCCAGAGAGCACATTATTCCCTGGAATGATCCCAGATGTTCTTAACCTCACCTCTCATTTACTTGGCCCTCTATAAGCTATGGCGCCTCCTGAGTGAGAGAGTAGTGGCTCAGCATCATATTGGGCTTAGCTGCCCATGTCTATAGAAAACTCTAAGCATGAGAAAATATCCCTGCTTTCACATGTGAGGCTGCTCTGGAGAAACTGGAATATAGGGATAGATGCAAGAGAAAACTATGAGTGTTAGGAGGCAATGTGGCATACACTTCATAGAAGGCTGTTTTTAGAGTTAGAAACTCCTGGATTCAAATTCCACATCTGGCACCCAATTTACTTCCTTGCCTGTAAAGCTATGATGATGATGCTTGAAGTACCTACCTCACTGGCTTTGTGTGAAGCTCCAATGAGACAATATGTGTAAAAAACTTTGTAAACTTTAGAGTGCTATATAAATTTATTACTATTACTTTTCCCATGAATAATTTCTGAATAGCTTTTGTTTTTGATATCACTTTCATTTTTACATATGTTCCCTCCCTCCTCTCTCCACCACCACCACCCCCTCTGCCTGCCTACTTAGCAGGACATTCATTCTAACAGAGGACAAAAGAGACAGAGAAAGAAAAACCAGTTCAGCAAAACACGCCAACTCATCTATCATGTCTTGTGGGATATGGAATATTCTGCATTTATAGTCCTTGCCTTTTCAAACAAGAGAGAGAGGTGCCTTTCAGCTATTATTTAAACCCATGAAATTGATCCAGAGTTCGGCAATGTGAATGTTGCAATGTGACCATTATTACCAAAGATGGGAGAATCCAAATGGAGCCTAGAATGCTCCGCACCTCTTCAGGTTTGAGAGGGTATGTTAACCTGACATACTTGACCATGAGTACCCTCCATGATATCCCCAATTAATGGATGTCCAGGTTATATTTAAAGACATCATGTGATGTGAAATCCCTTCAGAATGATGAGACAACTCACTCCACTTTTGAACAGCTTGGTTTATCCTTAGATAAATCTACCTCTTTGTGTCTTCCCCCCATTGTTCCTACCTAGTTTTTGCCTTCTGGGTTTAATCAAAACAAATCTAATGTGATAAACAAAACAAGACCTTATGATAACCCCTGAAATATATGGGCCTCAGTTTCCTCAACTGTAAAATGGATGATGCCAACTAGATGATTGCTAAGGGTTCTTCCAGCTCTAAACTATGCCCTTAAGACTTGATGATAGCTATCATGGAAGGCAGTGTGGTACAGTGGAAAGTGTGCTTGATTTGGAGTTAGAGTCAAATTTGATCTATGTCTTCCCCTTATCCTAGTGTGAAGTATGCCTCTAAGCCATCTCATTTATCATCAATAACAGTTTCAATGGATGCATAGTATTATGCTCAATTTAAATTAAATTTAAATTAGACTCAGTAACTATTTCTGCTACGGAACAACTGGGAGCCATCTAGTAATTATTAGCAAGGAGTGGATGGAAAATGAAGATGAGTCAGTCACAAAGTAAGCACAGGAGACAAATGATCTACAATCCACTTATTCCCTTGGTATCCTTATGGTGTCAAGAAAACTTGAGGCATACCCTTAAGTGTATTAGTTGGCCCCTCTGGGGTAAATTTATTGGACTGTCCACACAAAAGTCAAAAGATAGGCAAACATGAATTGATTGATATGTACATCATTGGAGGGAGTACACAAACATATGAGATTAGGAATCCAGTAGAGTATTTACATATGAAAGAAATCATATCATGCTAACAAAGAGCATCCTAAATTCTGATGTGGGAAACTTTGTGTTTTCCAGTTCTTTTGAACTTTTATGCAGAGAAACACAGAAGACATGGATGAGAAAGAAAATAAAGTAAATATTCCCTTTCCTCAATGGCATGGCAAATATAGAGACACACACATGTATATATGCATATGTGGGTGCAATATATGTACACATATACATGATGTATATGTATATATGTGTATACATGTATATGTTTCTTATCAGGAGTTCACAATAAAAATGAAATCTCAGGAACACATACACATATGTGTATATATGCACACATATAAATATACAGAGTTAGATAGATTAAAAGTCACTGAAAAATTTAAAATCCCTACATAATTTAGAAAAATAAAGTAACCAAAGGGTAAAGCAATCAGAAGGTGGTGGAATGGATAGAGTGCCTGACCTGGAAACAAGAAGATTCATCTTCCTGAGTTCAAATATGCCTTCCCATACTTATTTAGATATGATCCTGGGCAAGTCACTTAACCCCGTTTGCCTCAGTTTCCTCATCTGCAAAATGAGCCGGAGAAGGAAATAATAAATCACCTTCAGTATCTTTTCAGTATCAGTATTTTTAGAGTATATATAATTCTCCAAAGTTTGTAACATGTCATACATTATCTCATTAAAGTTCCATAAGAATACTATGATGAAGGTACTATGGGTATTTTTATTCACACTTTACAGATGAGGAAACATTTTTTATAGTTACACAGCCATTAACAGTAAGACATGGGATTCGAACCTTGGTCTTTCTTGCTCCAGGGTCAGGACTCTACTATATGCGCTGCTTCTCCCAATGTTCAGTTAACCTAAGCACTAATGATTCTTGCTCATTCCAGACATGACCCACAATACAGCCCCCCTCCCCATTCTATAGCTCTATAGAATCTCTAAATATTTCACGACTGAAGACACACACAATAACATAATTCATAATCTTCCAGTGGGGGCAATTTAAAGAGTTGCATACACAGTTATTTGTGCAGGATAACAAGCCAGCAGGAATCTTTGAAAGGACACAGGATTCTGGCTCTCTGGGGACTGGCGCTAGTTTCTCCTCACTGAGGTCAAGACTGCTGCAAAGCCTAAATACAAGGCTGCTTTCCCCTCCCAAGCCTGTAGCACCTCGCAGGGGACTGTTAGTGAGGCTTGTTTCAGCTCAGCTCATTGGGCATGCCCATGCAAGTTTAGGGGGAAAAAACCATAATTCACTTTTGCCAGGGACAGAAATTTTAACACTTACTTGAAATAACTGATAATCTGACACAGGAGAGTTAAAGGATTACTGTATTTCATTTGGCTAATAAGAAAAGCTGTTTAAAAGCAATATTAGAAAAAGGTTTAGTATATAGTGACTGCTACTTGCTCTAATGTATTCTGTGTCATCAACGATTAGAATTCTTTTTCTTTCTTGTTGTGTTAGTTTTGGACTTCTCACATTCATCCTTTTCCCCTATTCTCTTGAAAGGGATAATAGAAAGACACTTAGTCATTCACAAAATTTTCTGCAAGTTATATTTGTTAAAAGAAGATTGGCCTATTTACGGAATAACTGAATGGTGGTGGTAGGGGTAGGAAAGAGAGGAGGAGAAAAGTAGAAGGGTTGGGAGGGGTAACGGTATTTGCATGCTGTTGGAGAACCAGGGGCATACACATACATCTATTTATCTATCTTGTCTGCACTTGGCATATTGTATCTTGTTATTTTCATTATGTTGTAAGCTCCGTATAGGCAGGGACTGTTTTGGCCCATCTTTGTCTTTGACATTTACCACAATGCCTGGCTTGACGTGCTTGATGTCTATTGACTGACTGACTGATGCACTCTTGGTATATCTACGCATTAGCAGTTCTGGAAAGCAGCTGGGAATTATGCTAGGTTACTAAATTGTGCATGCCCTTTGACCCAATGATCCCACTACAAGGCTTCTACCCAAAAAGATTAAAGAATGAAGAAAAGGTCCGGTATGTATGAACATTTTTATGGCAACTTTTTCTGCTTTAGAAAAGACCCAAAAGACTAAAGGAGGAAGGTACCAATTAATTTAGGGATGGTTACACAAATTTTGGCATATAAGTAATAACAGAATACTACTGTACTGTAAGAAATGACATGGTTTCAGGGAAACCTAGGAAGACTTGAATGAACTGATGCAGAGTAAAGTGAACAGAGCCAGGGGAACAATTTGTACCATAAAAACAATATTGTAAACCTGAACAATTTTCAAAGACTTAAGAAATCTGACAAAAATAGTGATTAACTATTATTCCAGACAACGATGGGGAAAATTAACCGTCTCCTGACATAGAAGTGATGGAGTAAATATGTAGACAGGCATATTTTTTGAAAGGGCCAATATGGAAATTTATTTTCCTTGACTATGTATATTTGCTACAAATACTTTGTTCCTTAACCACAACCCAGCACCCTCCATGCCACACTGGAAGGAGAGAAGAGAAGAGGAAAGAAAAAATGCTTGATAATTGGAAAAATTTAATTAAGTTAAAAAAACAAAAGGAAGACAATAAACAAATAAACAAGCAAATGAAAAAGCAAATAACTAAGTAGATAAATCAATGAATAAATAAAAGTGAAAAATATCTTCTTAGAGAAAGGGTGAGGGAGCAGAAGCAGAATGATAAAACCACGGAGTCACAGAATCACAGAGAGAAGGAACCTCAGCAGCCATCAGATCCAAGCCAAACAAAAAAGAAATCTGTATAACATACCTAGCAAGTGATACTCCAACTTCTGCTTCAGGACTTCTGAGAGAGAACTCATCACCTCTGGAGACAGCCTATTCCACTTTTAGACAACTCTACCTGTTATGAAGTTTTTTCTTGACATTGAGGCTAAAGGCATTTTGCCATCTCTACCCATTCTTCCTTTGTGTGTGTTCATCCTTCGTTGCCAAACACCATGCCATCAGAGAAATAATGACATGACTTGCACTTGACTGTGTTTTGAGTGAGGGAGGGCTGTGCAGGTCACCAGCCTCACTTCTCCTTCAGAGCCATCTGAATCCAGTGACCAGATATTCATCAAGATGACTGGAGGTGACCCAGGATGAGGCAATTGGAGTTAAGTGATTTGCCCAAGGTCATACAGCTAGTGAGTGTCAAGTGTCTAAGGTGAGATTTGAACTCAGGTCCTCCTGACTCCTGAACTGGTGCTCTATCCACTACACCACCTAGCTGCCAACACCCATTGCTCCAATTTCTGTGTTCTAGGACCAAAGCAATCTACCCTATCTATTCTCCATAAAGTAGCCTTTCAAATACTTGAAGACAGTCTTTTATATTCCTCCTGAAGTTTCACTTTCCAAAGGTAAACATTTATTTTTATAGCACTTTGAGGTTTGCAAATTAGTTTACACATTATCTTATTTTATCCCCATTTTACGTGTGAAAAAACTGAGGCCAAGAAGGTTAGGTTTCTTGCTTAGCATCACATAGTGTCTTGAGACCAAAATTAGAGTCTAGTACTGTATCTGCTACACAATCTCACTATCTCTAAACATATCCAATTCTACTAGGTGGTCCTCATATGATATGGACCCCAAACTATTATTGTAATTGCTCTCTCCTAGATTTACTCCAATTTATTAATATCCTACTTAAATCATGACATCCCAAATTCAATATACTACTATAAGTATTCAGGAAGGACTAGCATGTCTAGTGTGAGGGCTTGTGGAGCCCTTTTTGGGGCTACTCACCCATCTTTGGTGTTCATTTTCATCCAACTGTAACCAGCAGTTCCCAGAGGATGTAGCATGCAAAGTAGCTAAAACCCAGTAATACTGTCTCAGCAGAAAGGCTAAACTGGGAATTGGAGAGATGTCTACCCTAAGCATGTGAAGATTTCCCTTGGAAGAATGAGTGGATAAGAACAATTTGTTCCAATGGCCATGAATGTGGCTGAAGCGGACTCTGTGGAATGCTTAGAGCTTGGTCAGACATCGATGACGCCAAGGTATCCTGGACCATTGCCAGTCATCCTGCCTTTTTTTTCTTGCTACTGGATTTCAATGACTGGAGGAGAAAGTGAGGCTGATGACTTTGTGCCACTCTACCTCACTTAAATCCAACTTACTCATGAGTCAAGACATCATTTCATGATGTCACTGGTCTTCTTCAAAATGAAAGACAAAAACCAACAACAAAACTAGACATAGGTGGTGCAGCAAATAGAATTATAGACCTGGAATTAGAAACATGCAAGTTAAAATCTGGCCTCAGACTCTTACTAGCTGTGTGACCCTGAACAAGTCACTTAACATCCCCTTGCCTCAATTTCCTCAACTGTAAAATGGACATAATAACATGATCTACATTGTAGGGATATTGTAAAGATCAAATGAAATAATATTTGCAAAATGCTTAGCACATAAATGCTTAATGGCTCCCCTTCCCTACAATACTTGAGAGGAGATCTGATGAAGGCAAAGTTCTGTGGAATTATCATTCCCCTATTCATGATATCCATGCCCCTGCCAATGAAACCCAACATTACATAAGCTTTTTAGATTCCATATCACCATGCTGACTCTTTCAAATGTCACTGACAGTGGCAATCTTTCTGTAAATTTCTTCGGGATTCAAAGATCTAGTTCACTGGACCAGATGATTTGAGTTCAAATCAAGGGGAGGTCAGTGTTTTCTCCCTATCGACTAAGTTATCCTGGGTTTCAACTCTCTACTAGCCATTTTCCCAGTCATTTCCCAGTGTAAAGGCCACTCTGTTTTGCAGAGAACACTGAACCAGAATAAGATGTAAAAAGCTCTACCTTCTCTCTTTTTTAAGTTGCTATTTTTTCCATCCCCTCGAAGCAAGGTTCTTCTTTGATACTCCTTTCTCCCCCCATTTAAAGTTCTTTTTTGTTGTTTTCAGCTCCCCTTGCGAACCTCAGTTCATTTTGACCTTTAACATTCCTCTCTATACATAGTCATAGACACACATGTTTACAGTATCACATCTTGTTCTTATGTTCTAATATTCATCTTCTTTTGCCTGGCTTTGTTTGTATCTTCTGTTCATTGACTTTAAAAATCTAAGTTGGTTGATGAGTTTCCTGAGCATCCACATTTATCTTTTCAAACAAATCCCATTTTTCTTCCTCATTGGACTTACTCTACATCTTCAGAATCTTCAGAATTTCTTGTGTGGCTTGACTTCCTCTAATGCATTTTATCCAGTGAGATCCTATCTCTCCTTCCTCTGAAATATCTGAAATCTATATTCCCAAAATCTAGCTGCATGTTAGGCTAGAACTCTCCTTTATCCAAAACCATAGCACAGTGTTCACTTTCCCCAAGGTTCTCATAATTTATAATCCAATTTATAATCCATTTATAATTCCTTATTAGTGGGAATCAAATCTAGAATATAATTCCCCTTTATTCATTCCTCAAACTCTTGAAAGCTGAAGTAATGCAATCATGATAGATGGAAATTAATGCAAGTCATGAAAATATTAGTTTTCCTGCCATTGACAAAAGCAGAGCTCCTTGACTATACTTCCATTTGAGTTATTGGACCCAGCTGAGAATGGGTCTCAGAAGATACAGTGACTTCAAGTATCCACCACTCTATTATAGATGCAACCACTAAATGTCCATATGTTTATTTCTTTAACATATCAGGAGCCAGAAGTTAATCATATAAGTAATAGACCTTTGTAACTATTACTGAAAAAGCTTGCCTTGCTTACTGCTGCTATCCATGGGCACTGGATTTTTGAGCCATTCAAGGGTCTTTGTCCAGGGTGCTGAAATTTAGAGGCATGTTGACAGTGTTTTGAGACCTTCAGTAGCATAGAAACAACTGAGTTTAGTATCTCACAGGCAATGATAATTAGGTAAAATTGCAAGCTACTAGACAGTATCATGTCACATAGGCACGTGGGCACACACATACAGAGACACAGATACAGAAAGACAAACAGATACAGACAGACACACAGACACACACACATACACATACACACACACGGTGGCATCCCAAGTGTATTTCAAGAAGAGCTTTCATTTTTCTGTGACTTATTTTGGCCCTTAACAGAATAGTATGACAAGCATGTAGTTAAGTTATGCACCAGATACGGTGTTAAGCACCAAGGAAAAGGGTAAAATAGTCCCAGACTTCAAGGAATTTGCACACTTGTGAGGAGAGCCAATATATAAACAATTAGGTATATTCAGATATATATTCAGAGTAGATTGCTGTTATAACACACTGCCAAATGATATCTGTGCTCTACACCATCCTGGGCAAGTGATCATCTGTCTTCTCCTTAAATATATCCAGAGATGGGAAACTCAGTACTTCTGGAGGCATCCCATTCCATTTTTAGGAAAAGTGTAATTTGCCAGTCTGTCTCTGAAATCGTAACTCGAGAGCAGAATATACCTATGTCAGGATTAAATTTACTTTTGCTAATTTCTTGTAGTTATGCCCTTTGGGACCAAGAAGGATTTATCTCATCCTCATTTTATGTGATGGCCTTTCAAGTATTTGGAAAGGACTCTTGTTTTCCCCCAATCCTAGGTGGAACATTGCCATTTCCTTCCACCAATTCTTATATGAAATGGACTAAAGGCCATTTACTTGACTCAGTGTCCTTTCTAGCATATCAATGCTTTTCCTAAATCCTTGAGGACAGTTTACCTTAGGTCAATTATGGTAATAACTTGTGTTTATATAGCAAAAGACTTTCCTCCCAATAACATTGTGTGGTGAGCAGTGCAAATGTTACTATCTCCATTTATAAATGAAGAGATTGAGCATTAGAGGACTTAAGTTGTTCAAGGTCACACAGTTAGGATGTGGAAAAATTAGAACGCCCACCCCAAGATTTTTTGACTTCTATACAGCACTCCACCACACCTTCTACCAGCTGGTAAAATACGCATTTCCTTGGGATATCTATTTTTCCTAGATGTCACAAATTTCAATCCATTCCACAAGGATGAATGCTTATAAATTCCAAGTTACTGGGTTCTGAATTAATGCAACTTTTCTCTATTTGACCATTTTGTACATTACTCTTCTCTGTCCATTATAGGTTTTTCCTTTTGGAGTCACATTGCCAGGTGCAGAAGCAATGGCTTATTTCTTCTCAGTCAGTGGGTTTTTAGATAATTACCCTTCTGGGTATTGAACAGACAGACTGAAAACTTTGACTGGAGTCGGGGGTAGGGTATCTGGCAGGTGGTTCATATTGGATTAGTTATATGCATTTCGTTGTGGGTTACATGTTGTAAAGTAAATTTCAACTCTGATCTGTCTCTCGACAGATTGAGTTCGGTCTATGCTTTTCCCATGGTTACTATAGCATGCTTTGTAAGTAAGACAAAATAGGAGGTTTGATTAAAACTGAACACTTTGCCAATTATTAGTTTTTGCTATGTAAATATTAAATAGTTTGTTTTGTCTTTAAAAAGAAAAAGACACAAACCAGTAGTGAGTGCTTAAAATGTGAAGCTATATTTTTGTCACGAAGTAAACTACTTTGCTAGAAATTGTGTCTTTTGCACTCTTCCCAGCATTAATTATGGAACTTTCCTGGCTGACAGATCAATAATTATTCATGATGGGGACCCATCACCAGATAGTAAGTGCTTTGTGCAATTTTCAGGTCACTTTTGTAGTTCAAGATTCTCCATTCTGTCATACGGTAATCCTTTTCTACTAGAACATAAGTGAACACTTCTCAGCTGTGCACCGCAGGGGAGAGACAATTCCAAGAAGGGCAGAGTGAGATGGGAAAGTGGAGTTTCAACCTTTATGGATGAGACTGGGTATTTATTTAAAAAAATATTTACAAAGAAAAAAAGTGTCTACAGCAGTGCACAAGGGATCAGGGCAGCTAAAGGTGATGCAGTGACCGTGGAGATATGCCATCACTCCCAAGATTTCCATTGCCTTAAGGGGCAAAGGGGGTGGAAAATGCCAGCAAACCCTTTTCACTTCTCTGACATATGCACTCTCAAAAAGTCAAAGCCCTACATTCTAATAAAATTAATGTGACTTTGGGAAATAAGGGGAAAGGACCAAAGAAACCCTTACCATTTCTGTAAGCATGTTATGTTTTCAACAAATAAAAAGCATTTGGAGATCCCTGTCCATTTTTGTCTAATCTGTCTGTATCCACAGACCTTCAGACTCTTATATTCCTCAAGTTCTGAGATGCCAGAAATGATCTAGTTGCCTTAATCAAGTTACAGTCTGAAGTGGATTGCTATGTGCAATTAAGTAGTGAATTCAACATTTCTACTCTAATAATTGGATAGTTTTGTGTTCCCATTGCTGTGAGTACTCTCTCTATAAGTGTAGACACCAAACTATCTATGTGCTGCCATCCTGTAGACCTCATATTCATGTCCTTCCATGAATCCACCACCCGAGTGGAGGTGGGGACTTCCTCTAATTCTCCTGACATGTCAAGGAAATCACCGTGTAACTGAACCATCTTCTTTTCTAGCGACACATTTCTCTGAAAATATACCCTTTATTCTGTTTCTCCTACATATTTCCTCACTGACAAAATGCTGTGGTCTTTTGGCTAAGATAATATGTAATCTGAGAGGCAATGTGGCATAGAATATAGTTATATCTGAATTCAAGAAGATCTAGGTTCGTCTTGTCTCTGACACATATTGGTTGTGTGATCCTGGGCAAGTTACTTAATCTCTCAATTATCTAGGTAAATCTCGAGTAAGTCTAAGTTGTATAGACATTGCTAATAGGGAGTTTCCTCATCAGAGGTTACCAATTAAATCACAAGAATAGTCCCCAAATCCTATCCACATGTAGTAATTCATTCAATTACAGGATTTATCTGTCAAGGGATGTACTAAATGTAGTGCTAATAAATGTTTGTTGACCTCACTAGGTGTCTGAATTAAGGCAAAGGTACCCAGTGCATGGTACATAGTAGGCACTCAATAAATGTTTGTTGCCAGACTACATTTGGGTGAAGGTTGAACTAAATAACCTCTCAGGTCCCCAGTAACTAAATCCTCTGAGTCTAGCACTTCATTTGTTACACTGAGTATGATATGCAAGCTGTCAGGTGACTAAATACGAACTGCTTTCAAATTCAGATGTTCTGATAGCATCAAAACGTAGATCATACTCATGGACAGAGAGAATTTCTCCTAAAACACATGAAATGGTAGGTTACACACATGCGCATGCATCACACATACACATCTATACCTACATTTTACATCTATGAGCTTTAAGGTTGAAATAGGGAGGGCCTTTTAATTTCCATTCGATAGCTACCAATTTTCATCCACAAACAACAATTCTGCCAGTGAAATGAAAAAATTCAATCACCATAGGCAACAGTCTACCTACCATACAGTGCTGACTTCTTTACTATTTCTTTACTATTCCTTTTCTATTCCTCCTAAATCATTTCTGTACCCCATTAGATGGGAAGACAGTACATAAAAGAATGAACAAAATTGCTTTTAAAAACTGAACCAGGAAGAAATTCGTTGGGGAGTGGGAGTGCAGGGGTGTTGCCTATGACTTCCCTTCCCTCTCAGCACTTCTGGGGCTCTCTAATAAGTGACCAATGAAATAATGTGGTCAGTTGAACTTCAATCAATAAATGCCTTTTACGTGCTAGGCACTGTGCTGAGCACTGGGAATACAAAGGAAAGGAAAAACCATAATCTTGGTTCTCAAGGAGCTTCCAGTTCAGTGGGGGAAACAAAATTCAAACAACTAAGTATGACAAGCTATGATCAGGGTCAATAGGAGATAGAGGAAAGGCACTAAGGTTAAGGAGCACTGAGGAAGGCTACTTGCAGAAGATGGGACTTCACCTGAGACTTGAAGGAAACCAGGGAAGCTAGAGAGTAGAAAAGAAATAATTTAGTGAGTTGTTGGCTGACACATGAACTTTCAGGGAAATTGCCAACATTAGTACAAAAGTATAAATGAAATCTGTGGAAATGACTTGGATAGATTCAATGACTTCCCTTCATATTTGGGGAGGGAGCTGCCCCTCTTTATCTCTGCCTCCTGGCTTCCTTCAAATCTCAGCTAAAACTCTGCCTTCTATAGGAAGACTTTGACCCCCAAAGAGTTTCTATTCTAATAGAGGAAAAGAATACAAAGAGGGGAGTGACGGCCAGGGAGTTTTGGACAGGGAAGTCAGAAGGAATGATGGTTGGAGTCATAGGGCAAATGATTGGTCAGACATTTCAAGAATAACACTGTTGGTTCGATTACTATTCTGAGAGTAGATTTAGAAAATGGAAGATGGGGTGGAGAGAAGAAGGATGTGCAAATCGGGGAATGGAGGGGGCATCTGGGCAGCTTCAATGGAATGCTCACCTATCAAAAACCCAGATTCTCAAGGGTGGGAGCTTATGGTCCATACTGGAGACAGAGGCTGGAGTACCGGTGACCTTTGGAAGTGGGCAATCATTTAATCCTGATATAGCCATAAATAATAACAGCATTATTGTCTGCCTTCTAGAGTTATTATGGAGGACGCACTTACTATCATTGTCATGAGAGGTTGAGTTGTGTGTGCACATATAGACACAAAACATGTTCATAAAATATTTATTGCCATTATTATAAATGATAGCAGTTCCTTATACGACCATTGCATGTTATTATATAATAGTTGTTATACTAATTGGTAATATTCATAAAAATAGTGGTAATGAAAATAATAGTCCAATGATATATACTTATAAATAATAATATATACGGTGTAACAGGCCCAGCATACGTAGATCGATGCATACATACATAATATACATATGACAAATTATAAACATATGTAACAACTCAAGTATATATGTTACATATGTGCTATCTAACATATACTATATACTGGAACTGTTATATATTATATTATAGCATTGTGTAATAAAATAAGTATTCATATATATTATATTTATATAATAAGTATTCATAAAGTGATGGAGGAAGAGGAGGGAGAAAAAGAGGAAGATGAAGAAGAAAACAGTAAGAGCTAGCATCCAGATAGTGCCTTAAGGCTGTCAAAGTACTTTATAAATATTATCTCATGATACCCTCAGAACAACCCTGGGGAGAAAGTGTGTTATCCTTTTTTAACGAAGGAAACTGAGACAGCTGATTCCAGGTCCAGTACACCAACCATGGTGCAACCTCGATGCCTAGGAGGAGAAGTATTGCTCTCAGTTGTAGTAAAGTTGGTGGGGGAATGGTACAAATGAGGACAACAAGTGAGTTAAAGACGAGTAGACTCAAATAGGCAGCTAGATGGATCATTGGCTAGAGTGCGAGATCCACCATTGGGAAGACCTGACTTTGAATCATACCTCAATCGCTTTCAAGCTGTGTGACTTTGGACAAGTCACTTAATTTCTATTTGCCTTAATCTACTGGAGAAGGAAATGGCAAACTACTCCAGGATCCTTACCAAGAAAACCCCATGGACAGTGTGGTCCATGGAGCCATAAAGACTTGGACACAACTGGATAAGAGTAAATTAATATAAAGTTTTATGCCTTAGATCTGAGTAAAATATTTACAAGAAACTCCATCAAGACCACATAAACACAAAAAACAGAATGTCAAATCAACTTGCTGAGAAGGTTTGCAGAGGAAAAAAAAAAGCTGTGTTGCATGTCTTATACTGGTCACTCATTCGATCAATTAATTTACTTTTCACAGCCAAAACATGGCCATTAAATAGGTTTACTCAGATGCTTTGCTCTGTCTTTATTGATTCCTTTTCAGTGAAAATATTGATAAGTTTGTATAGATTTGGACCTTCAAGTTACTTAATTATTGATTGGAAGGCAGTTGCTCAGCCTGAGCAGGTGGGGTTTTTTCCTTGCCGTGTTTAACGAGAAGAAGAAACACCCAGGGCTTCTGCAGGGATAGAGCCAGTGTGGAGGACCGGGGATGTTTAGTCTTTCTCTTATGTGCTTTAAGCCTCAGCTTTGCAAAATGCATTTTTCCCGTCCCCTGACGATTCTCTCCATTCTTTGTGTTTACCAGCAATGGAAAATAAATGAGGGAAGTCAGTGCCACCTGAGATAATTAAAAAGGGTACAGTGGGCTTGGTTTGAATAAACACAGATTTGACTCTATTGTTTTGGAATACTCTGGTCTTGGCTTCCCTTCATCACTATATATAATTGAACTAACTCTAATCCCAATACAGCAAATGTTGAAAGAGTGAAAAAGCTTTCTATATCCCTGCCCATCGTCCAATTATTTTGAGAAATATTTGTTATGTAATTCCAGGGCGAGAAATGAATTTGGAGTTTACTGCAATGTGATTTTCCCTGTATTAACTTACATTCTGTGTAGTTAAGTAATAAAGTCTGTCATAGGAGGTATTCAATAAGGGGCTGGATGATTTTAGGGATAGGATAGTTAAAGTAATGAGGAACTTGGTATAAGGAAAACTCGAGGTTTGAATTGTGCCTTCTGCTAGCTCAGTGACCTTGATGTTGTCAATCAAACTCTCTGAACGGCAGTTTCTTCAAACGTAAAATAGTAGTAACTACTTTACCTTCTTGAGTAAGGTAAAGACTGCAAACTACATGATCACCTCAAAGTACCATATGAATGACAGTAATTACTATGCTAAAATAACTGTTGACATTTGTATAATGCTTACTTTTAAAGCATTTATATAGAGCTTACTATATATACAGTGCCATGCACTGTGCTAAATACTAAACAATCATTACCTCCTTTGAGTCTCACAATAATATTGGGAAGTAGGTGTTGTCATTATCTCCCTTTTCCAGATGAGGAAACTGAGGTTAAGTGACTCGTCCAGGGTCACACAGCTAATAAGTGACTGAGACGGGATTTGAACTCAGGTCTTCCTGGTTCCAGATCTGGCATTCTGTCCACTGTATCATCTAGTTGACCCTACCTCTAGAGGGGATTGCTGCACGGGATAGGAGGCTACATTTTAGGAATCAGAAGACCTGGTTTCTAATTCTACCCTGCCACCAACCAAGCATGAGAATTTTGCCAAGTTACTAGCTTTGCTAAATTTCTTTATTTATAAAATGGAATCCTTAGACTTCCAGCTTTAAAAATAGTTTCATTATCCAAACTGTCATTTATTTACATCAAAATTCACACTAAAATGTAGTTTAATTATTACCAGCTAATGAAAACTCCCTCCTCTTGCTACCTTAAATTATGTTTTCATCCTTCTCCAAGTCAGCCATCTTCCTCTTATCGTATTTTTCCTCTAAAAATATGTTCTTGGTCCTGTTTTCTCTTTTGTCTGTACTTTCTCTCCCAATGATCTTGCTTGCTTTTATATTCACCCTTAAGGAGATGCCCTCTCCATTCCTTATGGCCAATGCTAACTTTCCCCCCGAGTTCCACTCCATCACTTCTTGAGCAAATGTGTTCTCCTGGACCTCCTACAGGCACCTCAAGGTCAACTCCAAAGATGTATTCACTCATTGTTTCAAAATCTCTCCCCTCTTCCCAACTCCCTTATTTCTATTAATCTTTCTAATTCACAATCTCAGTCATCTCTGACTCATCTCTTTCTCATCTCTGCATCCAATGACTTGCCAATTCTAATCTTTTTCTACAACGTCCTTCACTTCTATCTCTCCTTCCCACTTCTACCATAGCCCTAATTCAGATTTTCATCACTTCACGTCTGGACATAAGTGCTTCAAACTCCTCACTGATATTCTTTCCTCACATCTACCCTGTCTAATCTACCACTTAGGCTGCTGTGAAAGTAGTCTTCATTGTGGGAACAAATGATGACATCACACACACATACACACACACACACACACACACACACACACACACACACACACACCTTTTGAAAAATCTTTAATAGCTCTCCATTACCAATAGGATGAAATTCAGGCAAGCATTCAGGATCTTTCCTATGCTGACTCTAGCCTGCCCTAGCACCTTGATTTCACAGTGCTCCCCTCGAAGTGAGATTGGGCTGGTAGCTAGTCCTCAACTTTGTCCTTTTCCGTTTAGCATCTGTGCTTTCAAGCAAGACACACTTTAAGCTTGAGATGTATTTCCTCCATCTCTCTGCCTACTGAAGTCCTTATCTCCTTTCATCATCAACCCAAAGGCCACCTTCTCACACACTGAGGCAGAAAGAGTAATGGATTCTGAGTCAGAGAACTGAGGTTCAACCCAAGGCTCTGTTCCTTATAACCTGTGGGACTTTGGAAATCAGTTCATCAATCCACATCTTGGTTTCCTCATTAGGAAATAATAGGGTTGGACTAGTTGACCTCAGGAGCCCATTCCAGCTGTAACTCTGATCTGATATTCCAAGAAGTCTGATTCCTCTCAGCCAGAATTGTCCACTCCTTCCCTTACTCTTCTATTCTTTTATGGAACCTCTTCTAAACATTTATACCTTATAACTTATAGTTGTTCACCAAGTAGATTATCAAGTCCTTGAAGGTAGAGATAAAGTTTTATTTCTTGCCTCATTCTTTTTTGCTTAGCTTTCACAGTGAGTAGCCACTAAATAAATGTTTGTAACTTGATTCACACTAAAAAAAAATAAGACAATTGAAATACCCTGGATATATGTCAGGTATAAATGTCCAAAGAATGGAGGATGTGGGTAAAGTGACATCTAAGAGCATAATGTTTAGACTTTAGGAAGTAGAAACAGTGCTGAGCAAACCCTGTCTGTTGAAGGATGGGGAGATGAACAGGCTTGCAAGAGCATAAACAGAAGTCAGCCTTGATAGACACAGACAAGTATAAAAACAATGCCTCTTTTTATTTTGCATGTTGTGTATTTGTGTATTCAGAGTCACTGGAGACCCTTGAGGGTCAAATAGTTTTCCTTGTGTTCCTTAGGTGGCCCATTTCCTATTCAATATGATGATCAATTTCATATTCCATATGACCCACAGATCAGAGTTTCTGGTAGTTCCTTAAAATAGAGTGGAGTGTCCAAGACTATTTATGGCAACCTCAGTTGAAATGAAGGGGTTCTTTTAAACCTTTGGATAGTATAGTATAAATCTATGGATAGTATATTTTGGATAGACTCCCTTTTTACTAATCATGTGTTTCTCACCCCTCTTCTTTTTGCCTTTGCAAGAGTCATTGAGAACATATCACACACACGCACGCACACACGCGCACACACACACACACACACACACACACACACACACACACTCACACACCTGCTACCACCACTCTCTAGCTCTTAAAGGAGTGGCAGTCTTTGAATTATGCCATAGAGCAATGTCTCTAGGGTGGGCAACCCCTCTCTATGTCAACAGAAATCATGAGAAAAGCTGATTTTATTCAATCAGAGGAATTGACTGGGTAAACTTCATTGAAGGGTGCTGTCCTTTTCATAGCATAGGGATGCTCTCTGCATCCCATTGCCTTTTTCACTGAACTATTTCTCCTAAGCTGATACTTTCCCATCCTTCAGAGAGGGGATTCCCTGGACTAGGAAAGTGACAGAGCTAGATGTTAAGAGAAGGAAGAAACAAGTAAAAGGTGAAAGTACAGATGGGGGAGACAAAGGAGAAGAGGGGAGGAGTACAAAGCAGGATATGAGGGGAGTAAATGAGCAGATCTAGAGACTCGACATCAGTTCAGATATCTCAAGGAGTCTTGAGGAAACATTTTTGTTTGTATGTTGGACTTGCAGTCAAAGAAATAGGGTTAGAATCCTCTTTCAGCCACTTTCTAGCAGTGTGACTATGGACAGTCATTAGCCTCTCTGGGTCTCAGTTTCTGTAAAATGGGAGGAAAGGATTAGGTAAACTTCTAAGGTCCTTCTAAGTCTCTAAGTATTAACTATGAACTTACAATTTTTGTAAAATGATTTGTACAATGAGGGTAATCACAGTTGTCCTGATTTTATTTATTTGTTTTTGAAGGAAAGTATTTTTCAAATCTTGTAGTCCTATTTTAGGGAGTTATTTTTGAGCAAACAATTTGTGATCTTGACTAACATAGATATGATTCAAATGATCAAATGAGATGCTATTTGTAAAGCGTTTAGTGCAGGGTTGGTAAATAGTAGGCATTTAATAAGCACTTATTTCCTTTGCTTGTCTACTCTCCCTCGCTTCACTTTCAAGTGTTTTTTCAAATATAATGGATATAGAACTAATGTAGAATTACAGTGGGAAAGATCAATTTGTATTCATGAATAATTTTAGATGTAGATTATTTTAAATTATATTTTTAAAAGAAATTTAGGATTGGAGATGTGGATGGAACATTAATGCTTCCTTGGTGGAACTGTGAACTGATCCAAACATTTAGGAGAACATTTAGGAATTATTTGCAACAACTATAAAACTATACATAATGCTTTGATCTAATAATACTAGGTCTGTGACCAAAGGAGATTTTTTAAAATAGGGAAAAGTACAAAATATTTATAGCAGCTCTTTTTATGGTGGCAAAGAATTGGAAATTGAGAAAATGCCCATCCATTGGGAAATGGCTGAATAAGTTGTGGTATATGAATGTAATGGAATACTATTGTATTACAAGAAATGATGAGCAAGTAGATTTCAGAAAAATCTGGAAAACTATAGATGAATTGATATTGAGTGATGTAAGCAGAGCCAGGAGAACATTGTACACAGTAACAACAACATTACATAATGTTCAACTATGATAGACTTAGCTCTTCTCAGCACGATGATCCAAGACAATCCCAAAAGACTCCTGAAGGAAAATGGTATCCACATCCAAAGAAAGAACTAACGAGTCCAAATGCAGATCAAAGTATACTCTTTTCCATTGTTTTGTTTTTGTTTTTTCTTTCTTATGGTTTTCTCTTTTTGTTTTGATTCTTCTTTCACAACATGACTAATGTGGAAATGTTTAATATGATTCTACATGTATAGCCTGGATGAGATTGCTTACTGTCTTCAGAAGGTGGAGGGAAAGGAAAAAGAACAAATTTGGAATTCAAAATCATATAAAAGTGAATATTGAAAACTATCTTTACATGTAATTGGAGAAAATAAAATATTATTAAGTGGCAAAAAAGAAATTTAGTTTCATGATTTTTCAGATCATATAATGACACCCACCCAGACATTGGGTGGATCTTCATAGCAATTTTACAAGGCAACATGGGATATGAGAAGACATGAAGGGGCTGTCCCACGGTAGTGCCTAAGGAGGAAGACCTCAGACACGTTTATTGTAGGAGAAGTGGGATATACTAACTTGCTCTGATATAAATATTTCCAGGTGGAGGTCCTTCCTCACCTACTTTATTGCATAGAGATGACTTACTTGTAATTAGCACATTTATAATTTGTAAATAAATGGTTGGTGTTAAAGTCTTTAAATTTGCTTTCTTAATTAGTAAGTCAGCTGCCCCATAATTACCTTGCAGTATTAAATAGCTTAGTAATCCCTTGTTCAAAGGAAACTCAAAGATAAATTTTAGCCCATCTTAATTTAGACTATTTCCAATTTCAGATTAGAAGAAATGAAAATAATGATGTTTTGCTGTGTGCACAGTGGCTTTTTTTTAGGGAAAAATTGTTAGTTTAAAAATGTTAGCACATAGTGAACTATAAACATCTCATTATCATGTCTAACTGTTCTTTCTTCCAACATTTTATTCAGATATATAACAAACAATTCAAAACCTCCAGAAAGTAAGTGGAGTGAAAGATGTTTACATTGGATATTTTTGATGTGTAAGGGGAAGGAGGCAGAATTAACCTAGATAATGACCTCATTACACTTAAGTGACAAGATAGTAGACCCTGATGTAACTTAGGTGAGAATACAAATCCACTTGTTCAGTAGGTGCACAAGAAGTTAATTCAGATTGGCTGGGAGACTTAGTCATACCCTCTAGAGCGTATATAAAACTACTGAGCTAGTTGGAATTAGAGAATAGAATAGATTCCAAAGTTTTATGGCTATTAGGAGGGACAGCTACTTTGGAGAGGAAATAGGTTTGAGAGGGAAGGGAGGAGAGCACCTTGGCTTAGCGTAACTCTCCTCCCCACTCCCCTGGGTTGGAGGAGGCCCTTGCAAGTATGGAGCTTTTCATATTAACACTCTAGCCCAGGGGCAGGGAATCTGTGGCCTTGAGACCACATGTGGCCTTCTAGGTCCTCAAGTGTGTTCATTTGACTGAATTTATTCTGTGAATTTGGATTCAGTCAAAGGGCTGTACTTGAGGACCTAGAGAGCCATATGTGACCTCCAGGTCCTGGCTTGCTGTCACATTGGAGTAGTATGTGCAGAAAACTAACAACAGTGTCTGTATCAGGAGACAAGGACAGACTGGACAAATATTCAACACTATATAAAGATCCCAGCAGAAAAGCAATGCCATATCAAAACAACTCTGAGGTACCACATCACACCTATAAGATTGGCAAACATGTCAGAACAAGAAAATGATAAATGCTGGAGAGGCTGTGGGAGAGTTGGAACACTAATTCATTGTTGGTGGAACTGTGAGATCATCCAACTATTCTGGAGAATGGTTTGGAACTATG
>CM053770.1:662516013-662577673 GCA_028658325.1 Potorous gilbertii
GGAGATCCCACCCCCTGCTCCCCTCTCAGCCCGTCTCTCCCACTGACCTGTGCGTCTGTGGGTGGAGGGACCTTCGCAGCCGCTGGAGATTCAGGTCCCTGACTCCTGCTTGGGTCTGCTGGCTCCTCTCAGTGCCGCATGGCCGGGGCAGGGGAGGGGAGCGCTCGGCTGGGCAGGACTCCTCTCCCGTCCCGGGGTACCTTTGCGGTCGGTTCTTCAGGGCTCTCTGCAACGGAAATCTCCTTCACTGTGTTTCTGCGCGGCTTCCACTGTTCCAGACTTTGTCAGGAGTTCTTTTTACAGGAAATCTATGGGCTGTGGGTTCGGACCTAGCATAGGTGAGTCTTTCTACTCCGCCATCTTGGCTCCGCCCCCCACATTTTCATATTAATCATGTTGCATAGAAGAATTAAAAGGAATGGGAGAAACCATGAGAAAAAATAAAACAAAACAAAACACACGAGAAAATATTCTGCTTCATTCTGTGTCTGATTCCATGATTCAGGAAATATTTCATCTAGATTCCCCAGGAAAACAATAAATAGCAAGGTGCCAAAGATGACTTGTGGGTTCTAGAGCTGAGTTCGATCTCAAATGATCCCCATACTTCTTCTTCTCCTGCTAACTTCCTGTTTCCTTCTATACATCAGGAATATATGGGGTAGACTTGGGCCCCCTTAGGATCTGTTGCTTGTGTGAAGAAGGGATTTGGGAAAAGTTGGAAGAGAATGGGTGGAGTTGTATAGGTTTTATATATATATATATATATATATATATATATATATATATATATATATATATATATATATATGGCTCGGGAATGTTGTTACTAATAAAAACAATACAAAATTCATTTCCTTGTCAACGTCATAAAAGGCAATGAATAAAATACAAATTTCTTATCCCCTCATCCGAGGCCTCCCACAACCTGGTTCCAATTATTACACATGAGTACTATATCATAAGAAAAGGTCAAAACACACATATTTAAGGGAACTTAAAGATCAACTAATCCAACCCTTTTATTTTATAGTTCAGGAAACTGGGGGCCAGAAAAAAGTGATGCTTCCAAGGTCACACAGGTAAATTAGTAGTAGTGGAAAGATTTGAGAGACCAAGTTCATGACTCTAGGACTGTTACCCTTTTCACATCAACTATCTCCCTATAAAAATCAATCCAGTGGAATTGGAGTTTGAGGGTAGGAGGGGAGTTGGGCCAAGACCAGAGATCTTCCTTGTCAACCTCCACTTCTATTTCCTCCAAATCATCCCCACTGCTTCTCTTTGGTGCTGGGCCTTTGATACTCTCTCATATTGAAGGAACTAGGGTTACTGAATGTAACAATACATAATTGGCTAGGTAACGATATATACCTAGCAACCCAGATGACAACTGACTGCTGCCCAAAGGGAAGGAGGAAGAGGACAGTAAACAAAGCCTTCCTTGTCCTCCATGTTGGGATGCCTGCCACCCTTTCAGCTCTCTCCTCAAATTAGAGTGGCATGGCTTTAAGCCATAAGGGCAGTGGGACCAGCTCCAGCAGACTCATGCCACCATGATGACCACTGGTATAATTCAAAGAGAAAGAGGAACAGCTCACCTCTAGGTATAGAAAGGAAAGGAGTTTCATTTTGTAAGATGATCCAACAGTAGGTATTTCTATTTCCTTCCCCTCCCCCACTGAATATGACCCTAATGGCTTCTGCTCTCCAGTGAGCATATCTACATTTTGCTTACATGCCCATGAAAGGAAAGAAAAGAGGGGGCGCTTTTTTTTTTACAAGAAATATTGGCTTGGAGCTTTGCACATGATTATCTTATTTTATTATGTCACGAAAAGGCATGCAGCCGTTTGTCCCACTGTATTTTGCAAGGAGCTGATATTCCAATGATGTTATTAAAAAATGGCACCTTTAGCCACACTGTGAAAAAAAAACATTTTTGGTGGGGGTGAGAGGACTGTAATTTATTTCCCTGGAGGAGCTCGCTTCAGACACCACATTTGCTGTTTCGTGACATCTTGTTTCTCCCCCCTGCACATTTGCCTGCCTGGATGATTTAAGAAGTTGAGGGACTTGTTCAAGGTCATGGAAAGGGACAAGAAAGTCAAGTCACTTACACGAGGGCATAAAGTGCTGGGCCCAGGCCCCTCTGGCTCTTGGCCTTTTCCTCTGACCTCTAGATACCCAACACCTCACCTCCTTTTCATCCCCATGAATGTGTAATGCACAGTAGAAAATCCCTTTGCAATTCAGTGTCTTACATTTGAACGGGTGCTTCTTTGCTAACTACGGTGCTGCTCCTGACTCCTGTTCCCTGCCCATGCATCCCATTTAATGTCTCTGCTTCTTTGTGGACTGTCTTGGACACTAAGCCCAGCTCTGGCTTCACCATGGTTTCTAAGGAGGAAAAAATGGTATATTTGCTTAGCAATAAGGCATGTCAACTGAAATATATGAAAATGTGCACAATAGGTAGGCATTTAGAGACTTTTAGGCCTTTTAGGTAAACTTTTAGAGCTGAAAAATGTCATCTACTCCACCCCCTCATTTTATGGGAAAGGAAATTAAGTCCCAAATGCATTAAGTGACCTGTCCAGTATCACATAGCTAATTAGTAGCAGAAATGGGATTTGAACTCAGTTGCTGGGACTTCAAATCCTTTCCACAGCATCAGGCTGCTATAGGTATCTGGCTTCCTACCTAGGACCACAAAGAGAGTTTTGCTGGTTGTGTTCAGACTGCATCAATTAGCTACTAATGGGGGCACTGAACTGGAAACTGGCTTAGGACAGCTGCAGCCTAGCAAGGGAGTTATTCATATAAAACAGACCTGATTTGCAATCTGGCTCAATTCACCATTTTACCAACTAGCTTCATAGCAGGAGCTCAAATAGACAAATAAAACCTTGAGGGGAATTCTGGATGAAATACTCTGAGTCTTTTGAGAACATTCCCCACAGTCTGGAAATCAACCTTTTAGGTAACCATTCAGTTACCTGCTAAATTGCTTGAGTCTTCACCTAGGCAATTAACCTGGGAAAACCCATTTAAACATAAGAGGAAGGTGTAGAAAAGAGACAATTTGACAGTTCTCTAAAATAAATTATACTTGGGGCTATGTTGTTTGTGGACTTCTATGAGAAAAAGTATTTTCTTAATTTCACCTTAGTAAGTTTGCATGTAGTGGATTTGATCCGTGAAGTCATTGAGAACAAATAGAACAATAATTTTAAGCTCAATTCAGCAAAAATTAATTAAAAGCTTTCTAAGCATAAGCTAGCACTGTACTAAGCCTTAGAAATAATAAGTGAAAATCAAAATAACCTCTACCATAAAGGGTATTACAATCTAATAGGGTTTGGGGGTGGAAGATATGTATGGAAATAAGTAGGATACAAAGTAGGATAAGGGCAAAGAAGACAGAATGCTACAGGGGAGGGAGCATGGAATGCAGTGTGAAGACCTAGGTTCAAATGATCAAATTATTCAAATTATCACTAATAATTCCCATGTGACCTCTCTAAACCTCTCTGGGCCTCAGTTAGAAAACTGTCTCCATAAAATGAAGTCAAATGAAAGAGATTCTCAAGTTCCTCCTAGCTTTAAATCAATGATCTTATAGAGGAGGTTGACAAAAATAATAAACATGTTAAGAGATCTAGGGGATTTTCATTTTCATTCATTTTCAGCTAGGGGATAAGGGAAAATACAGGGGTAGTGGAGCCTGAGATGAGCCTTCAAAGGAAGGGAAAGTGTCTGAAAAACAGAGATGAGAAAGGAATGAATAGCCTGAAGACATAGGAGATGGCCTTCATGGTTCTATGGAGGTCAGAGAGGACAAGCAGAAATCAAGGAAAAGTAACTGGTTTAATTTAGCTAGAATTCAGAATATATGAAAAGGAATATTCTGAAATAACACGAGAAGTAAATTAGTGGCAGACTGTGCAGGTCCTTAAATGATAATTGAGGGAATTTTGACTTTAGGCTATTGCTCCTTATCTCTATCCTTATTGACAATATCGAGCCACTGCATGCTTTAGTGGAGAAGAGTTCAGAAGAGACAGTATTCCCTTCCTCTGGGGAATGTCGAGTAGGTGAGTTTAGATGGAAATTAGACTGTATGGAGGGAAGAGGAAATGAAAACTATATGCAGTTATTTCAAAAGTGTAGGAAAGCTCTGAGGACCTCAGTAATCTGGACTCATTGCAATGTGAGGAGAGAACGAATATGAGGAAGTAGAATTTAGAAGACTCGGTCATAGAAAGTGAAGGAAAGAGAAGGGGACTCCAAGGTTTCTGGACTGAGTGATTAGGAGGCTCTTGGAGTCATCAAAGGAAATGGGAATTCTGGATAGAGGGGGATAGTTTTCAAGGTAATCTGAATTCAGTTTGCAGCATGGGAACATGGGATGAGACTTGAAAGGGATCTTAGAGGTCATCTAGTTCAATTATCTAATTTTATAGATGAGGAAACTGAGGCTTGGAGAAGAGACTTGCCCAGTTTTACTCAGGTTAGGATTTGAACCAAGGTTTTTTCTCGTTCTAAAATCAGTGCTTATTTCACCATACCTTTGTTGTTGCTCAATCTGACTTCATGATTCCATTTTGTGTTTTCTTGGCAAAGATGCTGGAGTGGTTCACCATTTCCTTCTCCTGCTTATTTTGTAGATGAGAAAACTGGGGAAAATGGAAGTTAAACAACTTACCCAGGGTTACACAGTTAGTGAGCATCTGGAGCAAAATTTGAATTCAGATCTTCTTGACTCCAGGTCCAGTGCTCTATCCACTAAGCCACCTAGCTGCCTCTATATCTCACTGCTTCACCAGACCAGAAGTGCTGGAGGAGATAGAGAGATAGAGCAGGTATTTGGAAATCTAGGACAGTGTTATCAAACTCAGATAGAAATGGGGGCCGTTAAACCATGCATAAGGATCTCTTTGAACTGCATATTGACTTAATTTTAAAATGTAATATATTCTATATCTTAGACTTTGAAAAGAAATGTATGTTGTTCATATTTCTCAATCATATTTTAACCTGGTTCAGTCTGCACTCAGAGTGTTATGGGCTGCATCTGCCCTGTGGGTCATGCATTTGATCTCTCTGGTCTGGAATCTGAGTTCAGGGGAATAAATAAGGTTCAGTATAGAGGTCTGGGAATCATCTATATGGAGATGAAATTAGAAGATTAGTCTTAGAGCTAAACTGAACAGTAGGCTTGCAGTCTAACTTCATTTTACAGATGAGGAAATTGAGCCTTAGAGTGATTAATGATCAGCTGAGTTTCACCCAGCTGGTAAGTATCTGAGACAAGTGCGCACCCAGGTCTTCCTGATTGAAATCAGAACATCATTCATTATACCATACATGGAAGTAGATGAGATGCCAAAAGAGAAGCGAAAGGGAGTGAGAAGGGTGGGAAGGGAGAAATGGAAAGGGAAAAAAGGGAAAGAGAGGAGAGGGAAGAAGGACTGAGGACTGAACCCTGGAGGAGTCAGGAGGTAAGCCAACTAGTTAGCTCAGTGGCTAGTGCTGGAATCAGGAAGACTTGAATTAAACCCCCACTTTTAGACATTTATTAAGTGGCACAGTAAATGTCAGGAAGTAGATGTTATAGAAAGTAAAGGAAAGAGAAGGGGACTCCAAGGTTTCTGGACTGAGTGAATAGGAGGCTCTTGGAACCATTCTGGGTAGAGGGTAATAGTCCTGAGTTCAAATCTGGCCTCAGACACTTACTAACTGTAGGAACTTGGCCAAGTCACTTCACCCTGTTTGCCTCAGTTTCCCCATCTATAAAATGAACTGGAGAAGGAAATGGCAAACCATTCCAGTATCTTTGCCAAGAAAACCCCTAATGGGGTCATGAAGGGTCAGACACTTCTGAACATGCTCTTTAAACCTCTGTCAATGTACCTCAGGTTCCTTATCTGTAAAATGAGCCTACTAACAATAGCACCTCCCTCCCAGCATTGTCCTGGGGATAGAATGAGTTGATATATGTGAAGTGCTTTGTAAACCGTGAAGCAAGACATAAGTATTTCTTGTTATTATTATTTCTTATTATAATATTATAATATATGATTATATTGTACTTTAAGGCTTACATAATACTTTATAGATAAAGTAACGCGGTCCTTGTAATTGTTGTAGGAGGTAGGTACTATATGCATTACAATCTTCATTTTACAGCTCAAGGAAGTGAAACTGATGAAGGCTGTGATTTACTGAGAGTCACACAAGCCTGCAAAGATCAGAGGTGAGATTTTATCCCCCTTCCCCTCTCCCTTCCTGACTGTTGAACACCAACATTCTGTCCGTCAACTACACAATCTTGCTTCTGAAATTAAATTTTGTTTTGGGAATTTGGCTAGGGGAATTTCCTCCTGAGATGCTTCCACCTCCCAATCACCAACACTTTCTGAACCTGGAGGCATCTCTGCCCCAGTTCTTATTTAAAACAAAAAAAACAAAACACAGAACAGCTTTAGTTGTTCTGAGCTCAATTACTTCTCCAGGATTTCCCAGGTGTCACAAATCAGCCTAGCTACTTCTCCTGCTGATGAGATTATAGCTGACTTGAGTACCCATCCTTAAGTCCACCCTGCTATGTCCACCCTGAAACATAGGAGCCCTTCTGCACAGAGAGGCAGATGGTGCTTTCCAGAGTGCTCTTGACTGGCCAGTTGATCTGGTAAGTAATATGCCAGCTACCCAGACAATAACACAGAGGAGAAAATTACATTCACACTTCTTTATTGGTGCCATTAACAGTGTTTTGTCATCCAGATGATGAATCGGTGCCATCTCCCTCCAAGATGGACTAGAGACTCTCCCAACCCTTCACCTTTGTGTCCTGGCAACTTCAGCAGCTTTCTGATGGGGAGGAGGTTGCTGGCGGAGAGCAGGGCAAGAGGTGATGGATGAGAGAACATTGTAGTTTAGAGAGAGCCGAAGGGCTCCACCACTTTCCATGAGAATCTCCTTCCTCGTCCAAGTCATTTCCATATTTGTATCATCAGAGCAGTGGAGGGTCCCCTGCTGTTATGGAGGTCACAGGTTCTTCCTTTGAACAGTAGCTGCTGCTAGGCCCATCCAATCACCTCCCCCTTTCATTATGTGTAAACCCAGACTGAGGAGAATGTAACAAGAGCAGCTTCGATTCCCTTCTGTCTTCTTGCACTTATTAAAAAGAATGACTTCATTTTATTTGGGGGCCCTCTTCTTCCCACAATCGTATTTCTCTCTGCCCCAACCTGAATCACATCTCATTATCTTTCTTTCTCTTTCTCTCACTTTCTTTCTTTCCTTCCTTACCTCCTTCCTTCCTTCCTTCCTTCCTTCCTTCCTTCCTTCCCTCCCTTTGTATTTCTGCCTCTTTACCCGTCTCTCTCCCTCTCTCTCATTATAGCCCTTCCAGTTTCATAAAGTATTATTTTCTTTTCAGGTTATATGGAGCAAAAACATTATATTTCATTCCCAAAAGAGACATGCATCTGCAAGTATAGGGATGGGAGGCAGGATACTCCCTGGTTTCACTCTACGTCCTTTGGAGTTTGCTTGTTGGAGAGAGCACGGTACAGTGAAAAGATCACTGACTGCAGTGAGAGCGCTTGTCTTCAAATCCCACTACTAACACATGTAGCCTGTGTGAGTTGGGGCATATCACTGAGTCTCAGCATCCTTATCTGTTAGAAGAAAGTTAGCCTAGATGACTTCTGAGGTCCCTTCCAACTGTAGATCTATAATCCCATCAGACCAGAGAAACTTCAAAACTTAATGTGGTGCCTTTTTCCCTCTTCCTTTTTCTTTATTTAAGAATTAAGCAGCATTTTTTTTCTAAGGAAGCTGTCAAGAGGAAAGTGGACTAGAATAAGGACAGGGAATATTTAATACTTAGAAATAATGATGTTATACCAGGGAACCTGGCTTCAGATACTAGATTTTACCAATGCATTACAATGGTCCGGTCACTTTACTTCCAACACTCTCATGTCAAAGTAAGGGGTTAGGATAGCTCTTTTCTAGCTTTAAACCTATGTATTAAGATCCCATGAGCCTAAAAAGAACAGCATCTTTTGTTTTGCTTTTCCTTGCATGTCCTATAACTCTGAAATATTTCCTGTATAACCTTTATGAGAGAGGTGAGCAACGATGCCAAACAGTCAAACTGAGAAAGTGTATATCAGTTCCTGTGGAGCCACTGGACACCTGGGAGGTCACTCGCTTTAATGGAGAGTAAAAGAAAACGAAATGAAAGGTAAATTGTTTTCTAGAGTAGAAAGACCTGGGCTAAAATCCCATTTATGTACTATGTGACCTTAGGTAAGTCATTTTACTTTCTGCCCCTCAAGCATTTAGTATTGTCATCTGTAAAATGAGAGCCCTTCCACCTCTTGATTTATGACCTTGGGAAAATCATCTAAAGCACTTTCCAGTTTTGCAGAGAACTTGATATAACAATTCTGTGATTCATTAGCATGATGAATAATTATAATTGAGTATACAAACTTTGTTTGTCCTTTGACTCCACTTAGGTTTTCTTTGCAATTGTGTGGGATCCGTTGAGATAATATATGTAAGGAGCGTTACAAAGTGCTATATAAATGCTAGCTATCATTGAAGCTATTTTAATATGTATTTCTTCTTCCGCATACTTCTTTGGTGACCTCTGCTCTTTTGATTTAGAAGATAGAGTCACAAACTCCAGAACTTCCATTTTAAGGAGAATGACCAGGTCAGCCAGGCAGCTGAAATCTTCATTTCACTCCTTTTGGACTTTTCTGTCATACCCCTTTGCTGGGCACTCTTTCCCTCCCCTTTTCACTTTTCAGTTTTTCTTTTCTGTGTTGTCTTTTCCAATTAGACTTTAAGCTCTTTGAGGGTAGGAACTGTCCCTTTTGTATTTGTATTTCCAGTGCTTAGCACATTGCTTAGCAATTAATAAATGTTTACTGACTTACAACGATGACTATTACAGACAGAGCTAGAACATGTTCTTTGGTGGTTCTCTCCTTTATTTCCTTTACTTCCTTTAGTAAAGGTATTTGTTTGTTGGTGAATTATTTATTTTGTTCTTTGTATCACTTTTACTCCTTGAATGGCCTTAATTTTGACTTTTTGCTTTTCATTGTCAAATGGGAGAAATCTCTATACATTTAATACACTTCTATTTTCCAGATTCTGTTCTGCATATTTCTTTTTCACCTGTTTCTTTTTTCTGTTGTTGCTATTTATGGGGCATTCAAGTTTTCTTTTGTGCATACCAGTTAGACATAGTTGTAAACTTCCATTACCGTTCTTAAGAACTTTAGTAACTCTCTCAAGACACTTCTGCCATGAGTATTCCTTGATAGCATTGCCTTACCACTTTTTTTTCTTACTCTGGCAATAGCTACCATCTCTTCTATTGTATGCAGGTTCTGAAAGATTTTTACACATTTTGTCAACTTAAGAGAAAGTTGTAACAAATGACAGCTTTTTGGGATTACTCTGTTCTGTTACAATTGCTCTCCTAGGTGGATTCATGCCATGCTACTTTAAAAAAGGCTTTATTCTTTTTTGAAATTCCTGTCTAAGTATGATCATTTCCTTTCCAAAAATAATTTTTAGATATCAGTATTGTTTAGGGTATGCATTTTGTTATTTGGTAGAGTTCCTGAATTATTTTTTTAAGGACAGCAATATTTTCCTCATCAGATGGTAGCAACTCAATTCCAACTCTTATTTCATCTAACTGAGAACTGGGGATGAAGTAATTTCTTATTATTGCCCTGCATTGGTTGACAATATGTGTGACGAAGCTAAGAGTATAGTTGACAAAAAGTCCTGTGGAGCTTTACCTTTAATTGGTAAAAAAAAATGTTTTGACCTTTTCTTATGATATAGTACTCATGTGTAATAATTGGAACCAGGTTGTGGGAGGCCTCGGATGAGGGGATAAGAAATTTGTATTTTATTCATTGCCTTTTATGACGTTGACAAGGAAATGAATTTTGTATTGTTTTTATTAGTAACAACATTCCCGAGCCATGTTTTCAGTCCATTTTCAGTATATTCCTGGTTTGTCTTCTTTAGGGGTCAATGTCATCTGCACCAAAGCACTTCCAGCAGGTAGGGTGTCTCTGATTTATTCTATTGTATCTTGCCTTATTATGATACTAGAATGAAAGGAGGACCACTCACTTCTCTGTCTTCTATTTCAAGATAATCTTCAATTGTTAGGAGAAGCGCCAGTCTTAAACCTTATGCCAACCAATCCACTTCTTTGACTCTCAGTTGTATCACACTAACTGGGTACAAATCCAGTTCAGTTGTGTAGTCAGAGACTATTCATACAGTGTTTCAAGCTTCCCACTGTCTTTACCACTTCCACAGTTGTCTTATAGAACACAAAACTCCTGCTATATATCACTTTGCCTGGGATTCCCCTACTTGATCATTGCCCTCTCCTTTCCCATGACCTTGACAATGGATTGGACTTTGAATTGTTACTACTATTAATAAAAATTCAATTCAACAAATATTTATTAAGCACCTACTATGGGGAATTAGAGATAGAAATAGAATGGGAAATAGTTCTTTCTTCCAGAGAGCTTATGTCCTAATGGTTCATTACATGGTCCAGTGCTCTTGGAATTTCTTACTTAATGTGTGTGTATGAGGTTCCTGAGAAGTCTACACACCTTAGGCCTCTTTTGTTTTTATCAAACTAGAACCATGTTTCTTACCCTTTTTTGCACCATGTTTCTTGTTATAACATTCTCATTGAAGTCACCATGTATCAGAGCATAGGTTGATTCGTTTCAGAGGATTTGGTTAAGTTTGCCAACCTCTTCATCTCTCTTATTTATAATTCAAAGTATTAGTTGTGAGAAAGATCACAGCTGGAATCACCT
This sequence comes from Potorous gilbertii, assembly GCA_028658325.1. NCBI lineage: Eukaryota > Metazoa > Chordata > Mammalia > Diprotodontia > Potoroidae > Potorous > Potorous gilbertii. The sequence continues at coordinate 662,526,912 of CM053770.1, forward strand.
CTAACCATCTACTGAAACTACTGTCTCTTCCACAGATATAAGAACTATACATAGCCCAAATATTCAGTTCTCTCAATGTGTCAACAAGTCAAGGTGTCTGGAGAATTCTCCTCAGGATGCCTGCTCCACAGAATAATAGATTCTCTCAATTCTCTCTCCAGATAGCTCAGATATAACAGTTAACTCTTAATAGGACAGTTAAACTGCCCCCCTTTCCACTAAGAGAACAAATATTTATTAAGAGCCTACTATGTGCCAGGCACTGTATTTAGTGCTTTACACATATTATCTCATTTGATTCTCACTTCAACCCTGGGAGGGAGACATTATCTCCATTTTACAGTTGAAGAAATGGAGGCAGATAGGGGTTGAGAGATTTACCTAGGGTCACACAAGTACAAAGTATGTGAGTCTGGATTTGTACTCAAGTCTGCCTGACTCCAGCCCCAGAGCTCTATCCGCTGTCCCTCTTATTGTACCCTAAAGGTACAATAGCAATATTTTCAGTCTCTGTGAGAGAAGACTATTCAAACTGGGACTACTATCTCTGCACAAGTTGACTCTTTAAGATAGACTATAAGCTCTCTGAGATCAGGGACTATTTTACTTGTCTTTGAATTCCTAGTTTCCAGCATATTGCTAGGTATTGCATCATTGCCTAATGAATGCTTACTGGGTGATGGAATGATTGATTTATTTGCAAGCCCACCAATGTGTATACTTCTTCCATGAGTACAATCCTCTTAAGTGTTCTCATTTTGTCTATTTTATAAAGCTTCTACAAATTATACACAGAGAAAACATGCAATGTGTTTGAGGCCTTCCTCTGATTCTTTCATGATTTCACCAATGCATTGCAGAGATTGTCTACCACTTATTACATGCAGCACAAGCTTACCTCCTACTCTGATCATATCTTTCCTCAATAACCTCTTTCATGACACTTAAAACACTTCAACTAAACATTTATTCTTTCCTTTCCTCCTCTCTCTGCCTTGCCTTACTAAGAAAAAACCTACAATACTCTATAACAAATATGCATAAACAAGCAGAACAAATCTCTTCATTTGTGATCATGTCCAAAACCTGTATATTTCATTATGCATCTCAATTCTCTCACCTCCCTCTACGCAGGAAGGGTAGTGTGCTTCCCTTGGAATCATAGCTTGTCATTACGTTGATCAGTTCTTAAATCTTTCAGAGTTATTTGTCTTTATAATGTTGTTGTCTTTACATAAATTTTTCTCCCAGTCCTACTCAATTTATTCTGTATTGGATCATTTATGTCTTCCCAAGTTCCTCCAAAACCATCTCTTCCATCATTTTTTTTGTGGCACAATAGTATTTTATAATATTTTTTGCATGCAAATTGTCACTAATATGCTGAATCCTATTTGCATCCACTGTGGATCTTTTCTATTCCTAATATAGATCATTTGGAGATTGTTTTGATGCATGACTCACAATCATGCATTTTCATCTGGTAAATATTAATGTTTTAAAAAAATATGAATAACTGTAGCAAGGAAATATTGAGATCATTCAGCATTCTTTAGAATGTCCCAAATGTAGCCCTGCCTGTTCTCCCTCCTATTCAATTCTTGGCACACCTGATTACTCATCTCCAATGCCACTTAAGATCTATGCGCTGGTGCAGTAGTACTTGCCAGATAGTCCATTTAGCCATGTATCATAAACTGGGCCATCTGTGATTGTCCTGCTCTTTTAGTGTCTTCCTCTTTTTGAATTTTTTTTTTAATTCAATACCTTAGCAGCTTAAAACTTGCATTGGCCTCAAGCATAGATTTCATCTGGTTCTGGCATACTTGGTCAATTTCTTCTCAGTTTTTTCTCCTTAAGTGCCATTTCCACTTCCTTGTGTGGCATATTGTTATTAGGCAGCAAATATGGTCATTGCTCTGACATCCATGGTGAGAATATATCACCTTAGAAACACTGGCAGGTCTATTTCACACCTATATCTCCTGCCTTCCAGTTTTGTCCATGAAAGCATGGGATAATTTGCCTTAGTTAACTATCCAAAAAAAAACTTTCTGTAGATTCCCTTCCCATCCATTTTGTTTTGTTCTGTTTTCCGAGGTAAGTTGCTACTTATAATCTTCCACTATCCTTATCCATGATATTTTACAGATAAGCTTGTACATTCAAGTAGTGTTAGCATTGACTGCAATTCTGTCTATTAGAGGGGGCAAGCAGTCTGGTGTCATTGAAAGGGTGCTCGATCTGGAGTCAAAAATCATGGATTTGAATGCCAGCCTATTACTGACTATGGGTTTGATCTTGGAGAAGACTTTATACCCCCTCCCCTACCCTCAGTGATCTAATTTGTAATATAAAGGTACTGGACTAGATGGTCTTCCCAGCTCTAAAGCTATGGGTCTCCAGTGCCCATGAGAACAAACATCATTGTGGCCTGACACAGTTTCCATTTGTTCAATTATTTCATGAGGAAATTATTATTCCTGATCTTCCATCATCCTCATCCATAACATTTTATGAATAAGTTAAATATATAGCATTATCATGTAGCATTTTGCACACACTAGGGATGAGGGTGAAGTCCCCATGAATGGCTTAGGTTGAAAATGCCATATGGTAAGCTGCACTTTGAAATCATTCACTGGTCTGTATTAAATACAATATAATATAAAACATTGTATACTGTGGTATAATATGTTATGATATATCATGATATGATATAAAATAACATATAGCACTGCATAGCAAAAAAATATAGCAAGGTATAATACAACATAAGAAGACATAGCATAGCATAACATCATATAGTGTCTTTAATGACATGCTATGGCATAATGTAATGTAATATGATATAACATCACATAATATGGTATGATATGATATAATATGTAACATAGCGTGGCATAATAACATAACATATCATGATTCCATATCACATGTAACATAACAGTATAATATATGTTATACAATATAATATGACATGATAGAACATTTATAATTGAACTCGAATTCTCCTGAGACAATTTGTATTTATAATATGCATATATGTACGTATTTCAGGTTTTGATTAGCAATCTCTCTGTTCTTTATTCCTCCTGTTTACAACCCTGAGTCTCTTTTGAATATGGCTTCACCTAGCCTCCCAGGGCTCTCTTCAATGTAGTTTTCAATGTGTCTCTTTAAGGCTTGGTAAGTACAGAGAAAATCATCACCAGCAGGATGTCCACAAAGTGAAGACTTCTCTGACTATAATGACCCAAGACATGACAAAAATTGACCTCAGACCGTTGTGATGCAGTCCCTTCATTTTGTGATTATTTTGTGGTGGCAGAATGAGATTGAGAAGTAAGCTGCTTTCAATTTTTATATAAGTCAAATTTCAAGGAAAGATATAGAACATATTTGCACCAATAAGGTGCTTGGTTCTAGTTAAAGAAAAGAAAAGAAAATATCACTCTCTTAAATAGCATCTTTCCTGTATAGAATATCTTGTCACCAAATGATGAGGAGAAAAACAACTCCCTGTTCCAGAGTCTGAAGACTGTTGACTCTGCATTCAGTGATATTACTTCCAACATTTCAATTGTCTTTACTGTGAAGACATTTGCTGTAAATATTCATCGTGAGCTCATGCCCCTTCAAATCATGGGTCTTTTTGCCTTTGGGTTCACAATAAAACCAACTCCTTCATTTATCTCTCTCAGTAGAACCTGTAAGTCATCCTCTCATATCTTTAGGTTTTCTAGTTTCATCTATAGTGTGAACATATATAATAATATGGTGCACTTGCTTCAGTAGTGTACATACTTCCTCATCAGTGGACATGATCTTGTATTTAATCAGCAGTTAAATTAATGTTTATAGAGGGACAAAAATCTATATGATTTTCAATGTGCACTGACATTAATCCTATAGAAGTCTTCACTCTCAGGCAACAGAAAGTTACTATGAATGTGAATTGGTTTTTTTAATTGTTATCAACTTGGTGGTTGAATGAAGATCTCACTTGAGAGATGCAAAGGCAAAAAATGTTTTCAGATGGCCTAAAAATTCTGTAATATGTAGTGTCTTTATCATTGTTTCTACTATCATATTTTGAGAGGGAAAGTGGCCTATGTTGGGCCCACTGAAGAGGCAAATGTTTTCTTAAATAGTATTTCTCCTATTCAGAGTAGCTTCTGCTAAGTTGATCATGGAATTAAGCAAACAAAAAAAACAAAACCCTTACCATAAGGACTCAAGTTCAGACATTTTTTCTGGTTGGGAGGAGGGGAGTTTTCTTGTCATTCAACTAAACTATACACACACACACACATACACACAATATAAATATATATGTATATATACACATATATGTAAGTGTGTATTTCAGTAAAACATTGCTGTATGTATTTTGAAAATATAAAGAGAAAAACTTAAAAGACATTTCTGCTTTTTTTCTCAGGCAGAAGCTTATCTCCAGTATTTAAATTATCCCTTGTGACTAGAAAAGGATCCTTGGGATTTTATTTTTACATAGATACTTTCAAAGATTGTGAAGAGTATAGTAAACCCGGACTAGAGAAAATGATCTCTTCTAAAAAGTCATGTGAAGAATCATTCACCTTTCATGACCCAACTCAAAAGCAATGTCTGCATCTTAATGGTATCAGGAAATCTCACATGCTGTAGTCTTTTTGTTAGAGGAAAACAGGCTATAGAAAGAACAAGGACCTAATTTCTTCTCTGATGTTGAGAGACAGGGAGAGAGAGACAGAGAGACAGACAGAGACAGAGAAATAGAGAGAGACAGAGGGAGAGAGACAGAGAGAGACAGAGGGAGAGAGATAGACAGACAGACAGAGAAAGAGAGACAGGTAGCTGAAAATGATGAGTAGAAAAAGCATTGCTGACAGGATCAAGACCTTCATAAAAATATCTGGCTCCTTAGAATTATCCAACACAATCTTCTAAAACTCTGTCTTCTGAGCCCTGGGTCCATTATCACCAGCTTTCTGAAGACTCTCATTTATTCAGCTACAGACTATCTAGGGTACAGTAAAAAGCATAGGACTAGGAGACAAGAGGGTTGGTTTGGAGACAAGAGGGTTGGTTTGTAGACATGGTTCAGCCATTAAGCATTTGTTTGACCTTGGACAAGTTCCTTCTCTGGGTCTCAGTTTCCTCATCTACAAAATTAGACATTGGACTAGGTAGTCTTTATGTTTCCTTCAACAACTGAAGCTATGGGAGATCATTTTCTAGAAAACAACTCAGATATTTTAAAAACATTGTCCTTCTCAGTCTGAGCAAAGATATGATCATAGACTTAGAGCTGGAAAGGACCTGAAAGGTCATCTAGTTCAATTCCTTTGTTTTACACATGAGGCCCTGAGAGGTAAAATAACTTACTCAAGGTCCCACAGATAGTTATAGACAGGACAAAAATTCAAACCCAGATCCTCTGATTCAGCATCTCACGTGTTTTCCAGTTTTTATCTTCTATCCCTCCTACTATTTTTTTCTTGCCATCTAGTCCTAAAACATCTACAATAAATTGGACAACTTTTCCTATAAACAAATGTATTCCTGATTAGGATCATTCCTAAATAATTAATTGGTCTTTCAATCAACAAACTTTTGTCAAGCACCTTTGTCTAAGGCATGATAGTAGGTTCTGGGAACACAAAGACAAAATAGAATAGTCCCTTCTTTCAAAGAGTTTACTTTACACTGTGGTAACTGGTAAATATCTATGTATAGGATAAATATAAAATGAATACAATGTATGGAGGGGTGTGGACTAGAAGCTTTGGAGAAGATATCAAGAAAGATTTTAAATACAGGGACACTTGAGCTATTTCCCAGTCTTCAGATTTTCTTCTAATCTTGGCTGCATTGATTTTATTTGTAAAAAACCTTTTTAATTTAATATAATCAAAATTATCCATTTTACATCCTGTAATGCTCTCTATCTCTTGCTTGGTCATAAATTATTCATATATATATATATATATATATATATATATCCAATAGGCAAACTGTTCTATGCTTCCCTATTTGGTTAAAATATCACCCTTTATGTGTCCCCTTTACTAAGCTGTTGACCCCTTTTTCATTATTTTCTTGCATTAGTGTCATTTATTTTCCCAATTTTTCCTCTACCTCTCTTTTATTAAAAAAAATTGAGCTCTTCCAGGAATTCTTTTTTTTTTTTTTGGTCTTATATCAATTCACATTTTTCTTTGAGGCTTTGCCTGTAGTTTTTGACATTCTTGTTTTCTTCAAAGTTTTGTATTTTGATGGCAACTTTCTATGATCAGGTTCATTTGGTTGTTTGCTCATTTTTCAGCCTATTTCTTGACATAACTTTATATTAAAGTTGGGTTTTGCTCCCAGAGTGGAGATGAAACTGTCTCAAGCTTCAGGTTTTTCATGCTGCTGTTCTCAAGCTAATTCTGGGGGTCTATATATTTTCAGTTCTTCTGAGTTAGTACAATCTAAGGAGATATGTGGCCACTACTGTCCCAGCCTATGGTCTGTTCTGTGAGCAATCAGTAGTATTCTTTTCCACCCACAAACTGTGACCAGGTTCTCTGCTCCCTATAGTGCTTCAGATCTCCCTGGTACTGCAACATGGGACCACATACAGACAATACAACAGAATGCTTCTCCCAATGCCAAGAAGGGGTCTAGACATATCCTTCTGACCAGTTTTACCACTTCCTTATCAAGTATGGGCTGAGAGCTCCAGAAGGTGTCCATCACCAGTTGATTCAGTCACCCTCAATGCCTACTGCTGGTTTGCTGGTACACTGGACTGCATTCCACTATACCCCCAATGAATCAGACTTTTCCTGCCAACTTTCTAAGGTGTCCTGGACTGGAAAATTGTTCCACATTCTTTTGTTGGTTCTGCCATTCAGAATTCACTTTAAGGTGTTATTTTAATATTGTTTGGAGGTGAATTTGGAAGAACTCAGGCAAATTTTTGCCTTTAACTCCTCTATCTTAGTTCCACCCTGGATCGTTTGTTCTTAATATTTTTGTGTCATGGGCCCCTTTGGTAGTCTGGTGAAGCCCATGATTGCCTTCTGAAAATAATGTTTTAAGTGCATAAAATAAGAGTATTAAAAAGAAACTGATTATACTGAAGTATAATTATCAAAATTCTCTTTTAAAAAACAAGATTATAGGCCCCAGGTTAAGAATCACTGAACTATTCCCCACTTTCACCTGGGAGACTTTAAGCCTCACAGAATCAAGTGGACAATCTAATCCTGCTTGGAACTGACATGAAGTTGGGGAGATATTGTATCCTTGCAATGTCCCTGTGGCAGTTTCCTATAGTCAAAAAGTTTGTAAGCTTAATACCAGATCTATTAAATTATAGATTATTAGTCAGGGAACATCCGAGGTTAAGTCTAAAATTAAGCTATTAGGCATAGGACTTTAGACCAACAACAGTAAGTTAGAGTCCTTTAATTCTTAGCAATACTGTGGAGACAATTAGGTCAAGAGCTTGTGAAGTTAGCAACGTAAATATTTGTGTCTCAGTTGGTTAATGTTTAAAAAAAAATTCTTTTGTGGTCCATATTGTAAATACTTTAAAAAGAAGTATCACCTGACCAAAAGTTTGAATTGTTTTATCTGTTACAAACTGTGTTAAAAATGAAAAATTAAATTAAAAAAATCACTGAACTAGATGGCTTCTAATAATCCTTTCAAGTCTAGGTCAATTTTTCTATGATACGGCATCTGTGTTCTGGCCCCCAAAAGAAGACAACTGGGAAACATGTTCTGTTAGGACATTTGTACTTGAACATGAACAGTAAGTAATAACTTTAGTTTTTCTTCATTCTTTTATCTAATCTTTATTCTCTTGACTTTTTTGCTCCTCTAGTAGCCTTCTTTTCCTGGAGATACCCTGTATCTTTCAGTCCTCTATTCTGTTTGTTGAGTCCCTGGACTCATAACATATCTAAGCCATGCTCACTTTATTTTCAACTCGATTTCTCAGTCTCTAGGCTCTTTTACCATCTTCCCATTAGAATATAAGTTTATTGGTCAAGATGGCAGAGAAAAGGAAAGGACTCACCTAAGCTCTCTGCCAAACAACTCTGAAAACTGAAGAGAACATCCTCCAAAGAAGAATTGACCAAATGGAAAAAGGGACATGAAAATTCCCTGAAGAAAGACTTCAAGTGTCATGGAGCCAGCATCAGGATAACACAAGACTTAGTAGCTTCGGCATTAAAGGATCAGCAGGCAAAGGAGCCAGGATCGTGGCCAAGAATCACTTACCCAGCCAAACTGAACATAATCTTTCAGAGGAAAGAATGGGCAGTCAAGGAAATAGAGGACTTCCAAACATTCCTGATCTCTCAAATGCATAGGAAAATGAGTCAAATTTATAAAAAAAATCAGAGCCGTTCCCCAATTGATAAATGATCAAGAATATGTCAGTTTTCAGATGAAGTCATCAAAGCTATCAGCAACCATATGCAAAAATGGCTCTAAATCACTGTTGATTGGAGAAATGAAAATTAAAATAATTCTGAGGCACTACCTTACACCTATTAGATTGACTACCATGATAGAAAAGGAAAATGAAAAATGCTGGAGGGGATGTGGGAGAATTGAGAAATTGTGAGTTGTGTTGTGAATTGATTCAATCGTTATGTACAGCACTTTGGAACTATGCCCAAAGGCCTATAAAACCATCATCCCCTTTGACCAAGCAATACTACTACCAGGTCTGTGTCGCAAAAGAGATAAAACAACAAAAAGGAAATATTTACATGGATATTTTCTGGTAGCAAAGAATTGGAAATTGAGGGACTGTCCATCAATTGGGGAATGGCTAAACAAGTTGTGCTATATGGTTGTGATGAAATATTACTGTGCAATAAGAAATGATAAGCTAGAAATCCTAGCTAGACTCCCAGAAAATTCTAGAAATTTAAAATTCTAGAAAAATCTGCGAGATCTAGAAAATCTTTCAGGAGAATCTAGAAAGACTTATATGAACTGATGCAAGCTGAAATGAGTAGAAGCAGGAAAGCATTATACACACTAAAAATACTGGAAGATGATCAAGTCTAATTGACTTAGTTATTCTCAGCAGTACAATGATCCAAGATAACTCTGAAGGACTTACAATGAAAAATGCTACCCATTCCAAGAGAATGAACTGATAGAGTCTGAATACAGACTGAAGCATACTTTTTTAACTTTATTTTTTCTTAGGTGTTTACTTTGGTCTACATTTACAACATGGAATTTACAGCATTTATATATGGAAATATGTTTTGCATGACTACACATTTAACCTATGTCAAACTGCTTTCCTTTCCAATGAGGGGAGAAAAGGGAGGGACAAAGACATTTGGAAATCAATTTTAAAAACAAATTTTGAACATTGGTTTTACATGTTATTGGGTAAAAACAAAATATTAAAAAAAAGAAATAAGTTCATTTTTACTAATATTTGTATCCCTGGAATATAGTAAGCACTTAATAAATGCTTTATCTATGCAAGGCTTTATCTTTTTTAAAATACTGCTAAAATAATCTTAGAAAGTAGAAATGATATTTTTTTTCATATATTAGATAAACGTACTGAAGCCTGGAGTGGGTATTTTTACCCTGTGTTACGTGACTAATCAGGGAGAATTGACACAAGAATGAGATGTCCACATTCCTAGACCAGGAATGTTCTCACTACTCTCTGCTGAATTCCTTGAAACCTTTGGAGATATAGGTTTGAGTATTTTTTTAGGCTTTGGTTATCTTTTAAAACTCATGGTCCTATTTTGCTTTATTGGGTCATAGGGCAGAGATGGACTCTGCCCTTCTGTAATCCATTCTCACCCATGTAAATACTTTTCTGATCAATGTAATTTCTGTTAGCTGGATTCAGAATCAATGGAGATAGATGTTGAGTCTGCATTCAAAGTTATGCTATCTCTTCTCATGCCCTGCTAAGTCTAGTAAAAAAAAAAGGCACCAGGCTTCTGAAGAATTGATATTTTGGCCTGGCTATCACCAGAGATCTTGTGAAAATATTTGTTCTCACAGGAACTGTTCCTATGATATTTCAAGAATTAATCAACCACCCAGGGCACTAGAGAGTGAACAGTGGGGTAAGGGGAGACCTCCAAAGTATAAGGCTTAGACAAATGGAAAAACCAATTCATAGTGAAGGAAAGCTGAGGGGGAGATGATCATAGAACAAAAGGAAGAGGAATAGAAACCACTGCTAAGTACAGTGCCATCTTCAAATAGGTAGATAATGCAAGAGTTGATGTCCCCCCTTTTCTAAAACAAACGATGAAACTGACATGAAGAGCAGTAAAGTGATTAAAACCAGGCCTCCTTGTTTAGAGTGGTTAAGTGTCTTACTGTCACTCAACTACTTTGGTGAAATGAATCAATACCAACCCTGAAAAATTCATTTTCTTCACCACACTCCCCAGCTCAGTTGGTATAATCAAAGAAAGGAAGGGGAGAGCAACAGAGACAAGATATTAATACTTTAAATGAAGCGTGCAGAGAAGGCTTTTCCCTTTTTACCCTGTTATGAGATGTGAAGCTTTCCTTGATAGAATTAGAACATAACCCTAAATAGTCTTTTTAAAAGCTAACTTTTGAGAATTAAAGGGTTGAGGCATGAAACAACTTCTGGCAGCAGAGAAGAGAGTCACCCAGAGGAAGAAGCTGACTATTGAAAAGAGATCAGTCTTTGCCTTACCCTTTGAACTTCTACCAGAGGGCAATACAGTTGGGAAGGGGGAGGCATCTTAGTCGCTATATTTTTTTCAATGGGGTTCAGATAGATGTGGTCCTGAGACAATCTGTCCTTCTGCTATTGTTTTATGTGCAGCTGTCTGTAGACTACAGCACAAGTAGGTTAAGCAACTTCTCTTTGTAATTAAAGGATTGTGATATAAGCTCACATGCTGTAGGTTCACTGAAAATACAATCAGGACAATTCCAGTAATAGATAGAACAAAGATAATCTTTAATGCATTCTATTCCTGAGGAATTTTGATTTTTTTCTGATAGGAAGTGATATTTTGAACTTTGTTATTCCATATAGCTCAGAGATTATTAATACTTGTTCAGTCATTTCAGTCATGTCAAACTTTTTGTGACCCCATTTGGGGTTTTCTTGGCAAAGATACTGCCGTTTCCTTCTCCAGCTCATTTTATAGATAAAAAAAATTGAGGCAAATAGGGTTAGATGACTTGCCCAGGGTCACACAGCTAGTCTAAGAACAGATTTGAGCTTAGAAAGATAAGTCTTCTTGACTCTAGTTCCAGTACTTTATCCACTGTGCCACCTAGTTGCCCTCATTATAAGATCTATTTAAAACCATTCCATAATTTTTATGGATTACTGTTATATTTGGGAGATTTTTAAGCAACAGATTTTTTTGTTTGTCTTTCATAATGGTTCCTATGCAGTTTATTTGTTGAATATTTTAATGTCTATATTTGTTGTGTAAGAATTCTTTATTTATCAATTCATGATATATAATTATACCCACTAGATATTCAATAGGTGCTAATTTTGTTTGCCTGTGATGATGTTACATAGTTTCCACCATTTCCTTGAACAATTTCCTTTAGTCAATAAATATAAATGAGTATAAATGAGAGTATAAGCTTCTTGAGAGCCAGGATCATTTTGATTTTTCTACATATTTGCATCCCCAGATTTTAGCACAGTACATGGCAGCACATAAGAAGCCCTTAATTTTTTTAATTTTCATTCATTCATTCATTCATTCCTTATGTAACCCATTTGATAACTCATGGCAATGATCTTCCAAATTGCTGTCAGAAACTCCACCATTTGTATAAACAAACCGTTATGACAGTCATTTAGTTATGTTTTTTGCCTTAGCCAGTAAATATATGAGATGAGATGTGTGCCTGAGACAAAGATGATAAAATGCTTGCTAGTAATTCATTCATCACAGTGAAATATTTGGATCAATAATTAGAGGTAATTTCTAGCCCTCTTTCCAGTTTTGCAGAAAAGTTAAAATTATAGTGACCTCTCTTAATGAAACTGCTCTGTCCACTTTTTTTTTTGACTGTGCAAAATCTTTCTGGGTCTTGTTTGACACAATTGGTGTTTGGTGTTTTGTGTTGGAAATATTGTGATCATAAAGACTAATGAATTTATACATCCTTCTTTGAGGATTCTGCCTAATTTCCTTCTTAAGCCTCTGTAGAAAAGTTTCAATTGATATCATTTATCTTGTTCTCTGCTACTTTGACTCCTTGTATCACCTTAGCTTTTTGATTTTTTTACTTTCAATTTCCAATTAAAGGATGCTAGAATTTCTCATTTATTTTTGTTTTCCAGATTTCTTTCTAGATGTTTTGTTGTGGTTGTTACCTTTGTTGGATAATACGACATTCATATTTTCTTCCACATGTAGCAGTTGTATAGTAATGTTTTACTGCTTTTCTGTCAATAGCTTTTGCAAGTTACTTTTCTTATGGTAGAGTTTGAAATCAGTCCTTAGGAGTATTGCTTAATAGCCCCTCTTTTAAAAAAAAGACTGATTCTTCCCAATTCACATGGGCTCTAAGTACAGGTATACTACTTGTGGGTTCAATCCCACTCAAAATTGGTGTGGGAGTTTTTTTTAACTGCCCTGTTTCTAATTTGAGTTAGCTCACCTTTCTTTACTCAACTTCATGGCTTTCCTCACTCCCACTACATAGATAGGTTTGCTATATTTGGCTCACTTTATTGATGCCAAACTTAGTGTGTATCCTAAATCACCAATAGATCACTGCAGCTCAGAACTCCCAAACACAAGAGATCCACTAATCTCAGCAACCTCGGTAAGAGGGATTACAGATGTGTACTACCAACCTCTAGAAGTTCTTCCTTTCCACCTTTGCCTCTTACAGTGTCCACAGTCACTTTTTACATTATCACTTTCAGGTCCTGAAATGTTTTATGTTTTTTGTCAAATATTGTAGGATACTGAGGGTCATAGTGAATGTTGGCTTTTTGGTATTTCTCTTTTTTAGTATAATTGGTTGTTAGTTGCATTTTTGGCATTTTCAGTGTAAGTTTACTCATCTTCACTTCAAAATGGTTTGAGACACTGGTGTGGTTTTTTGTCATCCACTTTGTTATTGGACAGAATTTCTGGAGTTTGCATTAATTTTTTAACAACCTCAAGCTATTCAACCTTCCTCACCTTGGTTATCCTCAATTTTTAAAATATTTAATTTACTTATTTTTACCATTCATTTTTCAAAAATTGAATTCCAAGTTATCTCCCTCTCTCAGAACCCTCCCCCACCAATCAAAAAGGTAAGCAATATGAGGCTATCCTCAATTTAAGCTCAGAGAGACTAAGGATGAAACTGTTTTCATGATCACTCTGCAGTGGTCCCTAATTCATGACTATATGGTTTGGAGCTGTGTGTGCCTTTGGCAAAAAACACCACGAAGCCCTTGCCTATACCAGGTAGAATCTGTTTCCAGTTCTATTATGATATTAGTACTGCCATATGATCAAAGCATCACGTCTTTGGTATATTTCATGTACGTTCGTGGTTTTGCCTACTTTAGTGGTCAATGCCATCTGTACTGAAATGAAACACTTCCAGCAGGTGGGTAATTGGCATTTCCAATTTGTTCCTGTATATCTTGTGCTCTTTTGGCACCAAATATTGAAGGAATGCCAGTCCCTCTGCTGTCTTCCTTATCAAACTGTTCATTGTGGTGGTTCTCGCCAGCCTATAATCCTATGCAGACCTATGCATTTCTTTGACTCTTAGGATCAGTTGCATCACACCGACTAAGATGTTAACCCAAACAGAGATATTACAAGAAACCAATTTATTAGTATTTTAGGGTTCCAACCAGGCCTTCACAGCTACTATTGTGGTGTTAAGACATACAAAAACAGAGCTGTACATCACCCTGGCTGGTATTCCATTTATTTTGCTGTCCCCCCTTCTCCAGATGTCATAAATGAATGATTGGGCTTTGATGGGTTAGTATTGCAATAATAATCTTATTCATCATCAGAACCCTTCTCCACTAAGGTCTTATTGTATGGGGGTGACTTAGGTTCTGAAAGACTTGTCAAAGGTTCTGACAGATCTTACCAAGATGGAGGAGCTTTGTGCCCAAGTCTGGTGATGGACTGGATTTCCCTTGTCCAAAGACTAGCCTAGATGACTGAGGAAATCATCTCCAAGTTGGCTGTAGGCTGATAAATTCTGGGACTATACCAATTCTCAAAGACTATCTACTAGATTTTCAAGGGGTTACCATCTGTGCCAAAAGAAGTAGTGCCCATTTAGGACATCATAGATCTTTGAATTATTGAAGCTCAGTGAGAGCTGGACAAGCCATCCTTTGAAATGTTGTTGTCCTTTGCCTAGAGCCATTTTAGCACAAAGGATTTCTTGGTTACATTTTTGTCTCAATAACTCATAAATAAATGGCTCTTCTTCAATTTTTTACCCTCAGAGATGACCTTGGACCTATAATCACACATGAAACATTTCTGCTTCAAAGCAAGAGCCCTAGAATAAAAGAGGGGAGGGCTTAAACTCTCATCTTAATGGAGCATTAGCTCAGTGCTTTGGCAGCTATAATTAGAAGAGTTCATAGGCCCCATCATACCTGCAGAGCTTAACATCTCTCATAACCAAGTTGCTGCTGGCAATCCAAAATCCAGCAGGAGTGAGCCAGGGCCATGCATTTTTCATTTAATATGGCCGAGGAATCAATGGTATGGCAACTGTGACATTTGCTGTCACTTAATAGAGTTAAATGTGCAAGACCTGCCCTCTAGAGGCTAGTTAGCTCCTCCTCGCCATGATGCCTCTATCTTGGGCCGCTGACACTGACTGGATAGTGGCGCCTATTAAAGTAGTCTAAGCCCAATGATTCGTCTCCTTCCCCTGGTGCTTCCAGCTGCTACAATATGAGAAAATTTAGTACTCTGGGTCAGGACTTTCTTTTTCAATAGAAAATATGACTCTTTTTATAAAAAACACAATAGTGGAAATCAGTAAGACATTTACTTTAATAGAAATCTAAACAGAGACAAATCAAGAGCTCATTATTGATTCAGTTCCTTCTGAAGGACATGTAAGGCCATTAGGCCTTATCATCTGATCTGCAATTGCTTCCTAGGATCCTCCAGGTATTACCATCTGCCCTGCACCTATTTGTAGTCCCTCGACACTGTTGTCTGACCCACTTAAGGACCCAGGGACCTTCTCATTTTCACAAGGACTTCTGACCCCATACCTCAGAGATGGTATTTATTAAAAAATATTTTCTCCTCCAAATAGATGATGAAGTACTTGAGAGCAGGGATTGTATTTGTTTTTAGGCTTCTGAGAGTACTGCTCAGCACGGTGCCTGGCACATATCAAGTGCTTTCTATCCATTCATTCAACATGTAAAAAATACATGCTCATCCTCTTTTTCCTTTAACTCACTCTTCTTCTAAATTTTCCTCTCTTTATCAGAGGTATCACCAACCTTCCAGTCAAACAATTCCACAGATCTGAAGTCATCTCAGATGTTTCAGTCTGTTTTATTCCATATACGTCCATCATTGACAGTCTTGTCGATTCCATCTCCATAACATCTCTCAAATTTGGCAGATTGGATATGATGAATGGTGAGAGATGGGAGTCAAGGATGACATTTAGGTTTCACCCTGAATTACTTTGGAAGATGAAATTACTTTCAATGGTAATAGGGAAATTAGTAAGAGGAGAAGCTTTTGGGGAAAAGAATGCATTCCATTTTGGACACTTTGAATTTAAGAATTCTATAGCATGTGCAGTTCAAGATGTCTAAGAGGCAGTTGGAGTTTTAGATGACAGTTAAGGAAAGAAGTTAGGGCTGGACAAATAGATCTGAAAATTTCATATATAGATGATCACTGAATCCATAGTGTATGATGAGATCACCAAGCAAGACAGTATTGAGGGAGAAGAGAGCCCAGGAATTAGTCTTGGGAAGCATATCATCTGTAATTATGGAAAGTCTGCTGGGACTTCTGCAATCCAACAGGGTCTACTTCTAGTGATTTATTCAGGAAGTTATAATAACCTCAGAAAAAAATTTGGAAAGTTACCACTGATATTCTATCTTATTTGATTCTCACAATAACCTGAAAAGGCTACCCATTTTACAGATGAAGAAGCTCCTTAAAGGGAGGTTGATTTCCCAATGTCCATGAAGTGTTAAGAATCAGAAACAGGATTCCAACCTAGGACTCTTCTTATTAGCTTAATAGCTAGCACCTATTTATTATCTTCTATGGACCAGACACTATGCTAAGAGTTCAAACACCTTATTTGATACTCAAAATAATCTTGCAAGGTAGGTGATATTATTATCCACCTTTTACAATGAAGAAATTGAGGCAAACATGAGTTAGGTGGCTTGCCAAGGGTCACACAGCTAGTAAATACCTGAAGCGAGATTTGAGCTCAGGTCTTCTTGACTCCAGGCCCAGCATTTTACTGTGCTACCTAGAAGCCTCTTCAGATTCCACGTGCAGAGCTCTTTTCCCTATACCATATAGATGCTCAAAATTAATTTGTAGTTTGACCCAGATGAATTAGACTGCAGGATATTTGAGTGAACTTAGTCACTGGACCATTGCCAGCAGCCTTTGAGGAACTATGAAGAATGGGAGAGATGCCAGAAGTCTGTCGAGGGACAAATGTCCCAATTTTCAAAAGGGGAAGAAAATAAAATCTACAAATTATATACAAGTAAGCTTAATGTCAGTCCTTGCCAATATTCTAGAATGGACTGTTAAATGGATGGTTTCTGTGCACTTTAAAAAGGAAGCTGTCATCCTTATGATTTATGAGTCAGCTAGACAGTGCAGTGGGACAGATCCCTGGTCCTGAAGTCAGGAAGACCTGAATTCAAATAAGGCCTCAGAATTTACCAGCTGTGTAACCCTGTGCAAGTTACTTGCCCTCTAGTCTCAACTTTCTTATCTGTAAAATGGATACTGTAATAGTACATACTTCTCAGGGATATTGTGAGGGTAAAATGAGATAATATTTATAAAAGTGCTTTGCAAACCTTACACCACAATATAAATGCTAGCTATTATATTATTTATCATGGTTTCACTAAACACAAGTTATTTCAGTCCCATTCCACTTCTCTCCCATTTTTTATTGCCTAAGTTAACATACTGCTAGAAATACAGACTGGCAGTGTATGTAGATTTCATCTAGGCCATCTCTCAATAATAACAGCATTTATCTCATAGACTTGCTGTGATATAGGTGCTATGAAGGATAAAAGGTCTGTCAAGAATTTAGAACAGTACCTGGAATGTAGCAGGTGCTTAATAAATTCTTGTTGTCTTCCCCATTCACAATATCTTTGTGGACAACATGGAGAAACATAAGTGAGTTGATGGATGTCTATTGGGACAATAACTTACACAGACAGTAGTAAATTGATGACTTCATATCAGTCAGGAGAAAGACCTCTAGTAAAGTACACCGGGATCTACCCTTAACCCTGCTTTGTTTAGTTTTTAACAATGACTTCAATGAAAATAGAGAGGGTATTCCTTTCAAGGTTGCAGAGGGCATGAATCTGGGAAGGACGTGGATGCAAAAATCAAGACGCCTAAAGATTCTGACAGGTGGAAATACTGAACCAGATCTATCATGAAGCAATGTACCATAATTCATGAGTGCCATGATCTAGTCAATGTGTATGTTTTCCTTCCAACATTGCAGATCACAAACCAACCATGCCCTTTTGTCCTGTGCAACTCTCTTCCACGTCTTTCCATAAATCTTCCATAAGGGAGAGGGTCTACCCATGTGGGACTGGCATCAACATAAATCCTACGTGTGGGTCCAAAAATCAACAATAATAATAAACTAGCATTGAGGTTTTTTGTTTGCAAAGCACTTTACTAATATTACCTCATTTTATTCTCACAACGATCCCCAGAGGCCTGTGCTGGTATTACCCCCATTTTACTGTTGAAGAAACTGAGGCTCACTGAATTTAAGTGACGCACACAGGACACGCAACCAGTAAGTGTCTGAGGAAGGATTTGGGCTCAGGTCTTTCTGCCTCTAGCACACAGTTCACTGTGCTGCTTCATTGCCTCTAATTGTACAAGTAAAAGATTTGGGGATCTTATGAACATCATATGAAAGGGCCTAAGTGTTTTAGCTGGTTTTGAGTTCAATCTGAATTAGCAGCACAAAATATAATGTTATTGAAGAATGTGTATGGAATATGGTTCTCTCTTCTCTGATGCCTCTTTTCAATCTTAAATACAAATAGGGTCTTAGAGGGGCAGTTAGGTGGTGGTGCAGTGGATAAAGTGCTGGGCCTGGAGTCAGAAGACTCATCTTCCTGGATTCAAACCTGACACTTACTGGCAGTGTGGCACTAAATTAGTCATTTATCCCTGCTTGCTTCACTTTCCTTATCTGTAAAACAAAGAAAATGGCAAATTACTCCAGTATCTGCCAAGAAAACCCCAAATGGGTCATGAAAAATTAGACATGAATACAAAAGAAGTGAACCACAAAGAGCCAAAAGGCCTGAGAATCTAGTTTTTAACAATATGATGTTGATGTTATCAAGACTTTAGTTTCCTTATCTATAAAATGAAAAAATTTGGTCTAAATCAGTGGTTTCCATTCAGTTGTTTTTGAACCTCTTGAGGGTTTGTGACAATGATCCAAGGAGTTTATGCCAAAAATTCCTGAAAGGCATCTGAAATAATAAATAATTTTCCAATACATGTCTGAAGTATTGTACATTTTCAAAATTATAGGAAGAATTAAGTGTTCCATTTTATAATTATAGGTTGTAAATTTTAATTTGGAGCTTTTGGGGACAATTATTATAAGCTCTTAATGAATACATTCAAAGGAAAATTATGAATGGTATATTAAAATTACCCTGGAAGTTCACAGCACATTTCTTATTGGTTTTGAAAGAGGTTTTCTGAACAAAAGATCTGGGGAATTACTGGTTTAGATGATGGGTCCCTTCCAACTTTGGAGCCTATGAAATTATGGCAAAACCATCCTCTCTGGCACTAGCTTATTCAAATTGATCTAAAACTACTGTTCATCATCAGCTGTTGGTCTTGGGCCCAGTAGTGAATCTTTCTTTACGCACAGCTGGGCAGTAACCTCCGCTTAAGGACCTGCGTTTTTCCCAAAGCATCAAAGATGAGACATCTCTCCCTAGAAAAGAATCAAAGACAAGCGATCTTTCCCCAGACCAGTTTCATAAGGTGCTGGCCTGGTAGGATGTGGTCCTATTTGCAACATAGCTGAGGTACATACAGATAGTGGATACAGTGCATGGACAGAATTTCTCAGCAAAAAGACCTAATGAGTTCACTGGCATTCACACTCAGAGGCACTACCTAGTGGTCACTATGCTTTGAAGGAATGAAGTTGGTGACTCCCATCTCAGACAATCTGTGTGAGCAGTGAAGCAGGTTCAACTGGACTCTAGGTAACCCCTATCAGAAGAAAGGGTAAGGGTGAGGAAAGAAGGGAAAGGTGGAGCGGGGTGGGGTGCCCTTGACTGTGGTTGGATTTCCTGGAATATGACATAATATAACCTCTCCAGCAGAAGAGGGAAGACACTGCCTTCCACTTTGTCTTTGTAGCCCAAATACATAGCACGTAGTACTTCATAAATGTTTCAATATAATTCAAAAACCTTTAATAAATACCTACTATGTGCCATGCATTGAATTACATTGGAACTGCGGGGCAAACATTTTAATGCTAAGTAGAATCAATTAATTATAGGTGCAACTCTTTTGTTACACTGTCGATTTTCCAAATACATTTAAAACCAGATGCAAAGCAAGAAACATATCTTACCTTTGTGTAGTGTTTTATAACTTACAAAGTACTTTAACATGTATTATCTCATTGGAGCCTTACAACTTGTTCTATGCAGATATTATTATTCCATTTACACATAAAGACAACATAGAATAGTTGATAGATTGCTGACTTGAAGTGGAGGAGACTTAAGTTCAAATCCCAAGTCTGATACTAAATGGCCCTGGGCAAGTCATCTAACTTCCCTATCCTGGGACTTACCTACTCAGTTATGGATGCTATGATCATTTGGGTAGAGGGAGTTCTCCACTCTGATGAAATCAGATGCTTCACATATTTCTCTTAAATGGACAGGAAAACTAAAGTCCAGAGAGGGTCGGGGATCTGCTTAAAGCCATCCAGCTTCTGGATGGCAGAGTCCTCCTGGCTTCAGGTGGAGTGTTCTTGCCCCAGGCTGGTCACCACATTTGCTCCTATTAATATCAATAGGACAGCCTCAACTTGGAAGTGGAATAATTATCAAATTTAGATCCAGAATCACATCATCCAATTCTTCACTTTACAGAGGAGGAAGCTAAGCTCCTGGAAGGAGAAGGGAACATACATACACTTGTTAATTAACTACTATGTGCCAGGCACTGAGTTAAGCACTTTACAAATATTATCTCATGTGACCCTCATGACAAGCATGGGGGGGTAGACTTTATCATCCCCATTTTGTAGTTGAGAAAACTGGGGCAAACAGAGGTTAAGTAAAATGTCCAAGGTCACACAGCTAGTGAACATCTGAGGCTGCATCGGAATCCAAACCCTCCTGACTCCACACCCAGTACTCTATTGACTCGGCTACCTAGGGTGAGAATTCAGGTTGCTGGATGTCCAGCATTTCTGGAATGTAAACAGAATTTTCCTTTCAAAGGAGTCATAGATATGCAACGATAAGATACCTAATGCTGAGCCCCAGGGGGTTGGGCACTGTACCCACTCCCTCGTTTCAAAGCCCCCATATGCTCTGAACCCACACATTTCTTCTTTATTGATTCAGTCTTAGGGGAGCCTAGTGCCCCCCAAGTGGGAAGCAAGTCTCTCTCAATCTTTGGTTTATTAACCCTCCAGTCCTTAAATTGCTTAAAGTTAAGGTTTTGGCTCATGTGTAAGATTCCCTAAAGTGTGGAAGTAGCAAGGTATTAGATATACAATATGAATGGAATAGGGGACAGGTATTTTATTCCCACGGAGAGAGGAAATGTTAAGAAAAACAGAAGATTCACACCATTTATTAATAGATTTAAAAGAGCAGTCTATTAAATTAATTTATAACTATAGCTATAATCTGTCCCAATCTCATCAGTCAATCAAAAAAACATTTATTAAGCACCTACCATGTACCAGGTGGGCAGCTAAGCCATGCAGTGGATAGAGTGCCAGGTTTGGAGTTAGAAAGACTCATTTTCCTCAGTTCAAATCTAGCCTCAGACATTCACTAGCTGTGTAACCCTGAGCAGGTCCCTTCATTCTGTTTGCCTCAGTTTCCTCATCTGTAAAATGAACTGGAGAAGGAAATGGAAAACTCTTCCAGTATCTTTGCCAAAAAAACCCCAATGGGATCACAAAGAGTTGGACACTACTGAAATAACCAACAAATGAATGCAGCACTAAACAATCACTGAGGGAGACAAAAAAAGACAAACGCTAACCCCGCCCCCCCCAAGGACTTTGGTCTAATGGGAGAGACAGCATGCAGACAACCATGTCGAAATAAGCTATCTACAGGGTAAATGGGAAATAAGAGAAAGGAGGCACCAGAATTAAGAAGGATTCAGAAAGGCTTCCTGTAGAAGGTGAGGTTTTAACTGATACTTGAAGGAAACCAAAGAAGCCAAACGGCAGAGATAAGGGAGAACACGGAGACAGCCAGTGGAAATACCTGAAATCTGGAAACAGTGTCTTGTGGGAGGAACAACTCGGTGGCCAGTGTCACTGTATCATAGAGTACATGGAGGAAGGTAGAAGGTGGAAGAGACTGAAAGGTAGAGGTAAGCTATACTATTAGGGACTTCAAACATCAAACAGGTTTACATTTGATCCTGGAGGTGAGATGGAGACACTGGAATTTATTGAGTCAGTGGGGAGGTGACATGGTTAAATTTGTGCTTTAGGAAAATCACTTTGACAGTTGAGAACATAGACTCAAGTGAGGAGAAACTTGTTTAGACCCTCAATCATGTTGTAGGATAGCAATTAGACATTCCACATTTCATTCAGTGCTCAGAGATGTCACCTTCTGCTGAACAAGGCCAGGGGCTTGGGATCCACCTTTCATTAGTATTTGTCTATAATAATTAATGAAAAAGCTTAATTAACCCTACCAGTCAGTTCCACTTATTGGACCCATGACATTCAGACTTCTTCAGCTAAAGAGATCACCTACAAACCTGGACATATTCATCTTTGAAATGGTGTTCAGTCACCTCCTCAGGAAAGGAAACACCAAGTGATGAAAGGTAACCAGAGGCCTAAATGCAAGCCTTGCATGGGGTGGGGAACTCCATCATCCTTCACCCCTTAAGGAGAGTTTGATAGCAGATGGAACCATGTGCTTATCAGTTGAGTTAATGCAAGAAAACAAGGCAGAAGCTATAGCTCCTTTTTAACTGATGTGGCATCCCCTCAACCCATACCACCCCCACCAATATCAGCATAGCAGGGATGATCAAGGGAGCACCCAGTGTTTGCTAAGTCCCACCAAAATTACAAGTCCATTCCACGTGGCCTGAAACAACCAGGAAATTTTTTATCTCTCACACACTCAATGCCAAGGTCCTCTTGTGTTCTTTCAACCTCTGACAGTTATAGATATCCATTGTAGAACTCCATTTATAGGTATTCTCTCAACACAGATTGGCACTGAATTGTTCCATTTTACAGAGGGATAAATAAAGGCACTGGGCAATTTGAAGGCTTGACAAGGTCAGAAGTAGAGCCCATTTTTAAGCCAGATGCCCTTCATCTTTATTCAAGGTCCCACTGCCTCTTCTAAACATTTAAACCTAGTTCACGGTTGCTTTCAGTTCACATTTCTCTTTGGGACCAAGCATGGCTTGAAGCTCAAATAGTCCTTAAAGCAATTATTGATTGTAATAGCTTTGCTACAGAGGCAGACTATCTACTTTTGTCTAGGAAAGTCTGTCTGAAGGCCCAAATTAACCTCTAAGTAGCCTGACAATGTGTAGAACAGAAAAATGTCATAGGAACTGAATGCAAAGTCTGGCCAGAGCATTTATTCACACAATGAGCTGCTACTTAGGGTTTTCTCTGTTGCCTGGGATAGGGAAAATTAGCTTCTTATCCTAATTTCCTGCTCTGAACCAAAGTGTAATTTTGCAATGTGTTTGCCAAGCGATTCAAACCTTATTTGTCTGTTGTCTGGCTCCCAGCTTCTAGATCTGGTACTTGCATGCAGCAGGCACTCGGTAAATATTTGTTGTTGCCTGGAGGCATTAAAACAGAGGCTGGGGGACCACTTCTTGGAGCTGCTATAGAAGAGATCTGTGCTTCTAGGTGGGGTAGAGTTAAGTGACCTTTGACATCTCTTTCAACTTTGCTTCTCTGATTCTCTGAAAATGTCCCTTTCAGAACCGAGTAGATGGAGGCACCCTGCCCTGGCCAAACCAAATCTGGAATGTTGTGTTCAGATTTGGGAGCGATGTTTTAAAGAAGATTGTTAACAAGCTGGAGAGACTCTCAATGAAGGGACTGAGGACAGAGATCACATCATGAGGACAGGTTGAAAGAAATGGGTGAAAGAAATGAGAATTTTTAGCTTGGAGCATAGAAGACTTCAGAGAAGAGGTGAGGATGGGCATCCTAGTTTATCTGCAAGTATTTGAAGGGCTGCTAAATGGAAGAGGTGGGATGTATTCTGTTGACAGTCTGGCATGTTGGGCTGCAAGTTCAAATCTCATTTCTGATAACTTGTAAGCCTCATGACCCAGGACAAGTCACTTCCTCGACATTTTGTGTCCCTATTGTAAAACAGGGACCACTAATTCTTGAAGCTCCTATGTCAAAAGGTTGTTATAAAGCTCAAATGAGGAAACATATAGAAAATGCTTGGCAGTAGAACTTTGCTTAATGTAAATAAGAATGATGTCTTAACGAGTCAAGCAACTTGGAGTAGAATGGACTTTCTCCAGGAGGTGGTGAGCTCTCTTTCACTGTAAATCTTCAAAAAGGGTGGGGAAGGGCACAGGGTCTCAGCCTGGATGACTGCTTGTTAGGAACTTTGTAGAGGGGATTTTTAATCAGATATGGGTTGACCTGGAGGAGGCTTGGGTGCTTAGGATGTAGAGCACTGGGCCTGGAGTCAGGAAGAGCTGAGTTCAGATCTGACCTCCGACATTTACTAGCTGTGTGAGCCTAGGGAAGTCAGCTAAGTTTGCCTTAATCCACCAGAGAAGGAAATGGCAAATCACTGCAATCTCTTTGCCAAGAAAACTGTATGGACAGTGTTAGTATGCTATGGTCCATAGGGTCACAGAGAGTCAGACGCAATGGAATGGCCAAACAACAGTGGGTTGAGCTAGATGGCCCTCCCTCCCCTGCAGCTCTAAAATTCTACAAACCAGAAGTCATCAGAATGACTTGGAAGCCACATTTTATTTGTGCCAGTTAATTGTAAATGTAATTCCTGTTTGACCAATGAGATATTTGTTGGATGGAACGCTGACACCCTGACCATCTTCATTACCATCATGATCACTGACATATAGTGGCTTAAAATTTTAAAAAATCTTTCTATAAATTATCTCCTAGCTCACAATAATCAATCAGCTAGTCAATCAGCATTTATTAAGTACCTACTATGTGCCAGGCACTGTTCTAAGTGATAGGGACACAAAGGAAAGCAAAAACCAGTCCCTTTTCATAAGGAGCTTACCACCCAATGGGGAAGACAACATGCAAACAACTATATACAAATAATCTCCATCCTGGATAAATTGGGGTAATCTCAGAGGGCAATCACTAGGATTTAGGTGTCCTGGGACAGGTTTCTTGTTGACAGTAGGACTTGAGGGAAATCAGTAGAGAGAGCATTCTGGGAATGATGGACATCCAGTGGAAAGGGTCAGAGTCAGGAGTTGGAGAATCGTGGGTAAGGAACAACAGGGAGATTGATATCATTTGTTCACAGAGTAAATGCATGGCGGTGAAGTGTCAGAAAATGGAGAAGATAGGAAGGGATCAGGTTATGAAGGAATTTGAAACTCAAACTGAGAATTTTATATTTAATACTGAAGATGATGAGGAGCCACTGGGAATTTCTTGAATAGGGGGATAACAGGATCAGCTCTGTCCTTTTGACAGGTGAATTTAAT
Organism: Potorous gilbertii; assembly: GCA_028658325.1. Taxonomy (NCBI): domain Eukaryota; kingdom Metazoa; phylum Chordata; class Mammalia; order Diprotodontia; family Potoroidae; genus Potorous; species Potorous gilbertii. Next base: position 662,552,156 of record CM053770.1, read on the forward strand.
AACTGAATGGAGGATAAACTGAAGCTGGGACAGACGAAGCAGGGAGACCAAGTAGTAGTCTATGGCAATGGTACAGGCATAAGGTGATGATCACCTAGAACAGAGTGGGAGTCAGGTCTTGTGAAGTAAGTTTCAGTTATTATACCCAGTTTACTGATTTAAAAAAAGCCCCAAAGATTAGAGACTTGTCATATGATAACACAGCTAGTAAATGATGCAGGTGAGATGGGGAACCAGGTCTTTCTGAGTTTTCAGAATCCAGGAAGGGAATGCCCACATATATCACCTATTATGTGCCAGACTCTGTACTAAGGACTTCACAAATATTACGTCATTTGATTTTGTGAGTTGGGTGCTGTTATCATCTCCACTTTACAGTTGAAAAAACTGAGGCAAACAGAGCTGAAGTGATTTGCCCAGGGTCACATAGTGAGGCTGGATTTGAATTCAGGTCTTCCTAAGTTCAAGCTCAGCACTCTATCCACTGCACCACCTAGGTGCCTCTAGACACTACACAGGGCTGATGAATTCACTCTATTGCTAGGTCACTAATAAAAGTTAATTATATTAGCATCTAACACAACTTTTGAGAGGCATCATGATGGAGTACAGAGAGAGCTGGCCTCCAAACCAGGAAAAATTAGCTTCCAGATCCACCTCTGGCATATGCTATCTATGTAAGTCTTTGGTATTTGACGTGAAGGTGTCAAACATGGCCCCAGCAGCAACACTCCCAAGTGAGTCCTGAACCAGATTAAAATGGAACTATTTAACAAGAAAAGTAAAAATACAGTAGAACATAGATAATGTTAATATGTGATCTTCTCAGTCAGCGTACAGCTACAGGGATCTTCATGCACAGTTTAGTGGCCTTGTTTCTATTTGAATTTGATGTCACTGATTTAAGCTCTCAGTACTCTAGATGAGTTACAAATTAATTGGTCTCCCTGTCTCAAGTATCTCCCTTAGTCAATCCATCCTCTCCACTGTTTCCAAAGAGATTTTGGTTAAGCATAGATATGTCACTCTGCTATTTAATAAACTCAAGAGACTTTTTATTGTCTCCAAAATCTAATATAAACTGTGCTATTTCATTTTGAGCTTCCCACCCCAATCTAGCTTTCCTGCCTCATCAGACATTACTCTTCCCATATTTTGGGATCCAGTCAGACTGGCCTTCTTTTTGTTACTCACTCATGACACAGAGGAAACTAAGTGGTAGAGTGAATAAAGCAACGAACCCGGAGTCATAAAGCCCTGAGTCCAAATTTTGCATCAGCTACTTCTTAGCTACCTGACTTTGAGCAAGTCACTTGACCTGTCTGTCTACCTTGTTTCTTTAATAGCACCTACCTCCCACAGTTATTGTGAGGATTGAATGAGGTCATGTTTGTAAATCAATGTGCACATCACAAAACCCCAAATAAACTCTGGCTATTACTGTTGCTCCATGATCCTCTGTCTCCCATCTCAATGGCCATCCTTGGTGCCTAAAATGTTCTACTTCCCAACTGCCTCTAACTTGACCTTCAAGACACAGATGCCAACAATGCATCTTTTACATGGAAACTTTCCTGACCCATTCACTAGCTATTGCCCTCATTCTCAAGCTATCTTATATTTGACTGCTTTGTATTTATTCTCTTTAAGGTCTGTGTGTGTCTGTGTGTGTGTACTTATAGGTTGTATGGGGTGTTCAGAGGGGACTAGTACCTGTGGTCCTTGCTAAACTTTAGGGTGCTAAACCCTAAATCCTTTTCATGACTATTCATCCACCTGGCCCATTTCTCACCAAACTCTAACTTGTAGCTCCAAAAATCTGGAGCATGAGGAGCATCTACACCCCAGTAAAACCATCTTGGCAGTCAGGCTAAACCAGGTTGAGGGTAACCAACTGGCCTTCAACCCATCAGTAAGTTAGGGGGAATGTTTACCCCAAACATATGAAGACTTCCCCTTGTGGAATTGACAGATGAGAATAATTTGTTCCAATGGCCAGAAAGGAGGCCGAAGCACGTCAGACATTGAAGGCACCAATGTCATCCACTGCATCCTGAGCAGTCATCTTGATGACCAGTCATCTTGACTTTTGCCTTGCTACTAGACTGATGACTCTGGAAGAGAGAATGAAGTTGATGACTGTGAGACTCTGCTTCACTTAAATGCAATTCACAAGTAAGTCAAAACATTGCTTGTGAGGTCATTGGTCCTTTTCAAAAACCAAAGGATGAACAATAGCAACTATATATATAATTAAAGATATATATTAGAATTAATATTAAAATAAGAATTCTAATTATTAATTCAATTTATTTAATTTTTTACATTTTATTTAATTAATTTTAACAAATTAAAATTTAATTAATAACTTAATTAATCTAATTAATGGTTAGGATTATTATTCTAAACATTTGAAAATAAACTGCTTATGAGTAGGGATTATTTCATTCTGTGTCTTTGTATCCCCAGTCTCTATAACAGATCTTGGCACACTGTGGGTGTTTAATAAGTGCTTGTTGATTGATATAAACTGAAGAGAAGGTTCCAACCTGCCTTCATAGATGGATTTTGCTCAGCAGTAGTTCCCTACATGAGTGAAATCTCAGATTCAGTTCTATTCCCAAATCTAACCTTTACTTCTGGAGGATCACCCAACCCAGATAATGGGGAGGTTAGATCCATTTGATCAATTATTTATTAAGCAGCTCCTCTATGCCAGGTACTAGGAATACCAGTACAAAGTTGACTACTTGCCACGATATTTTGCTGGAATGTAATCATCAAGAACACAGGCATACATAGAGCATGGGTTAAGTAGGTCCACCTGTGCAGTCACTGCCAGTCAATATTCTAGACTCATTGATGATAAGAAAGATTTAGCCAACCATGCAATAATTTCTCTTTGTGCATGAATAAAAATTCTTTTTTACAGTATGTAAAGAAAAAACTGAAACACAGTACAATCCAGTTATCCATTTCCATGGCCATGTGAAAGCATAAAACATGAGGTAGCAGGCACTGCTCTTGGGCTCGCTCATGCTGCCCACTGTCAAGCGGAATAATTGAAGACAGGAAGCATCAGCTCCCAGACTTTTAAGAAAGGGACAGACAGACATCTCTCAAATAACGAAACAAAAGAGCAGAGCAAAGGGGTGCTTTGGACTATCACATTCTTTGCTCCCAAAGTTTCAGCATAAGGAGATGGAGGTGATCTTTGTCCAAAATCAATGCCACAAAAGAAACTCCAACTGTTGTTCGTCATCTTGGATTGCCTTCCATTATTTCTCTTGTCTTGAGCAATCAATTTCAGTATTTGATCAAATAATGGCAGATTCTTGTCTACCCCATCCAGGTATCCCCAGTTTATCTCTAATGATTTTCCTCCTGTCAGCTCATTTCTTAAACCTTTGCTGAATCTGGTTTCAGTGGTCCTATAAACAATCATCATTGCATTGTAAAACTGGAAACTCTCCACTAAAACCGTGTTTTGATCTGGGTTGCCATAGTAATAAGTCTATGCTCCCCTCTTTGGAGGCCTTGTTATATGAAGTATCTGTGATTTGCTCAGAATGGCCCCAGTTCATCTGTCAAAATGGGTTTTTCCTTTTTTTAAATAATGATACAGAAAATCCCACAGTGGCAACAAATATTTTACAACCATAACGAGGGGTATTGGAGGAGTTGAGCTTTGTAAATCTATGTCATTAGAATGTGTATTAGAATAAATCACTTTTTTAAGGTTTATTGCGTCAGACTCTCTAAGTCTAATTTTAGATGCCACATTGAACAAGGGTGCGGTTGCTGTTAACAATAAAGAGAATTATTAACTGTGACTTCAAAAATACATCAGATGTCAATTCATGTAGAGAGACCCCGGAGCGACAAAATGGAAATTCTTTCTCATTCCTATCAAAATACTGCAAATAGCCACTCAGGTTCAGACTTAGTGACAATTATAATGTGGTAAGTCCTGCTATTTTGTAACAACATGGAAATTGTTCATTCTTCCCACGTTTGGGTTCAAGTCATTTATTGGTGAGGGCAAGGGGAGGGAACAATGAAAAGTCTCATAAATTGATCAGCATTACTGTGGGAAAAAATATGATGGTACATTATTTGAAATAAAAAGGCTGTAGTCAGTTACTGTAATTTGATACATGAACTATGGTATTTCCTCCTGCAGGAGCGAGAGTAAACAAGTACTATATCAACAAACCAGACATACAACACACACACACACACACACACACACACACACACACACACACGGAGCAAGAACATTTTTTATCTGAGACAAATGGCAAAGTTGGTTACTTTATGTAAGTCACTACAAGCAACAGGGCTATTGTATGTAATTCACTGCCAGATACTGCCTCATAATACCTGACATGGGAATATTAAAAAGCATCTACGGGAGATGTGCGGAGAGAATCCATCTGTATTCAATGAATTCTAATTAAAAAGTAATTACAGCCCAAGGAGGGAGCTGCCGACTTTATTCCCTCTTCCTGCACCAACCCTTCCTCTGCCCCTCCCTCCCCAAATCTGAAGCATTCATCTTTTGCTATTTGTATCCTGCTAAACAATCAAAAAGGTAGGCAAGCAGGACACATTGCCTTGCATTTTTCAGGTGACTTAGTATTAAGCAACTAGAGAGATCCCCAGAAGATCTGCTGGGGCAGAGGTGATGCACATCTCCTGTTATAATTGACCTGGGCTTTGAGATTTCTCTGTCATGATGTATCCCAGAATGCTGCATGATGGAAAGGCACTTGTTATGCCTCTACCAGTTGTGCCAAATGGACAAGATCAAGTAGGACTGAGACTGTGGGGGAGGGGAAGGAGGAGAAAAGGGAAGAAATATTGACAGATAAGTAACCACTCCAGGAAATGACAGACAGAAGGGAGACATGTCAGTACTCTCAGGGTTCAGATGTAATCCTTTAACCTCCAACTCAGCATTGTAATCTTTCAATGAGGTGGGAGAGGGAAAGGAGGAAAGGAAGTCAACTAATCAGAGTCCTTAGTATGTGACTAGTATTTCTAATTCGGTGAGACCAGCAGACCATCCATGCTCCCTCTATGAGAGACAAAGGTAGAAAACCACTATGGAGTGTACTTGTCCAGTGGCCCTTGGTTACTGAAGATTCTTCTTCTTAGTCGAATATAAGGACATAGCCAAGAATTTTAGCTGGCACATATATCTTTATCTTAAGGGAGTACAAGAGTTCAAATTATTCTTCCAACAACCTGGAAGGCTGCCAAGAGAGAGAAAAATAGAAATGGGAAATAGAAAAGGGAAGAAGGAAGGGAAAAGGAAAAAGGAAATGGAAAAAGAGGGAAAGGAAGACAGAGAAAGGGAAACAGGAAAAGGAAAGGGGAAAGGACAGATTCTTATTCCCTCTATGGTGAAATTCCCTTTCTTTCCACTACAGAAAACAATCCATCTTAAAGAAGGATGGAGCAGATGCTAGTTGAGTCTCTATCTGGAGAAGGAGAATGAAAATTGCAATAAATAGTTTGCCATTGGGGAATTGAAAGACGTAGGGTCCAGTTTTAACATGGAAGGACTAACAGACTAAAATGGCTCGTGTCAGTTCACATTAAAAATGAAAAGTGATAACACGTTGGATTTACATGGTCTCTTCTGAAAAACTCCATGTATTATCCTTTCTTCATTCATCTTCAGAACTCAAGGGAACAAGTTCTTTTATTTCCATTACACAGACAGACAATATGAAACCCCAAGTATTACTGATGAAATGATAGAAGTTTACCAGAGGTGACACCAAGATTATAAACAAAAAGAGGGTGTTTCTAAAGCACCTTAGTATTGCAATGTACTTTCTAACACCCCCAGTGAACCTGTGATGCCTCTAATGGGAGCATATTTCTGCCAATGCCAATGATGAAATCCATGACTCATTTGTATATGCCAATCTTGTGCAATGCTCACCATATTCTCCCATAGACTTTCCACAGAAGTCTCGCTCAATGTGCTGGGGACCTTCTTTGTCTTCTCTTCATATACTTGGATATAAATAAGGGGAGTAAGTTGTTATCCCTTATTCTTTCTTTGTGACTGACCTCCATTATTTCATTCAACTGTCACAAACATTCCATGAAACATGCAGAGTAAACAATTGTATCCTAATTTTACAGAAAAACAAATCTCAAAGAGGGTAATGGATTTGCTCATATTTACAATCAATTCATAGCAGGTTTTTAGGCTCTTTCTGCTACATGATGCTACCCTAATTTTATTATCAACTGTCTTCCAACTGAGCAATGATATGACATAAGTTCATAGGTTTAGAACTCAAAGGAATCCAAGAAGCTGTTGTACACAAAATTTTAGTTTTACATATGGGGATATAAAGCACGCAGAGGTTAAGTGATTTGCCCAAGGTCACATAGCTATTAAATGTTTGAGGTAGGATTTGTATTCAGGTAGTTCTGACTCCTAATCCAGTGGTTTATCCACTGTGCCATTTAACTTTTAGAGTGGAAAGTAAAATCCTGACAAAGTCTGAAGAGAATTGGATTTAAATCTTATTTCTGCCACTGTGTGATCTTAGGCAAGTCATTTGATCCCTCCATCAATTTCCTCATGGCACAAATACCAGGGACACCTACTTCATAAAGTGTTGTAAGGATCAAATGATACAATGGATGTAAAATGTTTGATAAATTTTAAGTGCTATATGTCAGCTAATATGTCATTGTATTTTTTCTTGAAGCAAACTAAAGAAAACAACATATATATATATTACATTGTTATGTTCCCTCCAACAAAGTCTTCTAAGTGAGAAGAGTTTGAAAAGTTTGAAAAAGGGGTACAAAACATTACCTAAGAAATAAATTCCCTGAAAATTAGAATGATTAAATAGAATCTAATGACTCCATGAGACAAAAAAAAATATTAAAACAAAGTCAAGGTATGAGAAAAAAACCCAAAAAACTTAGTTATTTCATAGCACAACTAACTGACCTGGACAATAGTTTGAGAGGAGGTAATTTAAGAACCATTGGAATACATAAAAGTCATGACCAAAAAAGAACCTAGACATCATGCTTCAAGAAATCATAAAAGAAAACAACTCGTATGTCTTAGAATTAGAGGGTAAAGAGGAAAAAAAAGAATCCACTAGTCACCTCCTGAAAGAAACACTAAAACAAAAACTCCCAAGAACATTATCACCAAAACAGTGTTTCCAGGACACAGAAAAAAATTATGCATGTAGCCAGACAGAAAGAATACAAATATTGAGAAACCACAGTCAGGATCACATAAGATTTAGTAGCCATCATTTAATGCGATGAAAAGTTTGGAATATAGTGTATTAGAAGACAAAAGGAGAAACAAACAAGAAGGAAAGCAAATTACACAAAATTTCAAGCTCTGGTTCACCACTCACTCCTCTTACCATTCTGTTCTTCTTTGTAAAAAGAGAAGCAAGAGAAGAAAATGTATTAAAGAATAGACTTGAAGGAAATAAAAATTAACAGTTATAATTATGAATATGAATAGAATGAACTCACCTATGAAATGGAAGAGGTGGGCAGAGTGGATTAGAATCCGAAATCCAACAATATGTTGTTTATAAGAAACATAATTGTAACAGAAAGATGCACACAAAGTTAAAATGTGAGGGTGAAAATAAAGCTATTATGTTTAACTGAAATTTTTTTAAAAAGTCAGGGATAGCAAACATGATCTCAGGTAAAACAATAGCAAAAAGTGGACTTAATTAAAAGAGATGAACAGGAAAATTATATTTTGCTAAGAAGTATAATAAATAACGGGTTAATATCAATGTTAAACACATATACAACAAATGACATATCATTAAAATATTTAAAAGAAAATTTAAATTAATTACAAGGAGAAAAAGTTCAATTAATTACAAGGAGAAATAGTAAAATCATAATACTTTGAGGGCTCAATTTGCCCCTCCCAGATCTAGCTAAAACTAACCAAAAATGAAGTGAAAGACATAAAAAAGAATGCTGGAAAAGTTAGACATGATAGGGATCAAAATTATTGAATGTCTATGGAAAGAGTATCACCTTTAAAAATGACCTTGTATCAGGTCATAAAACCTCATAAACCAATGTAGAAAAATAGAAATATTAATCACATCTTTTTATTGACCACAATGAAATAAAATTATCTTCAATAGAGAATCTCTGTAGAAATGATCAAAAATCAATTGGAGAATAAATCCTTTAATCCTAAAGAATGTGTGGGTCAAAGAATACATCACAGAAACAAGCAGCAATTTCATTAAGATAATGTCTACAATAAGTCAACATGCCAAGATATGGGGGATGAAGCAAGAAAATTCTTAGGAGAAATTTTATATTTCTAGACATTTTAATCAATAAAAAAGAAGGGGAAATGATCAATTAATTGGGCATGTGGCTAAAAAAAAACTAGAAAAGCAACAAATTTAAACGTCACAAATAAACACCAAAATAGAAATTTTGAGAATCAAAAACCTAGACTGAAGCCAGAGTGAAGGCATTCTCTTCACTCCCAGTCAAATAGTTTTTCCTTGAAAGTTTTGCTGGAATGAGCTCTCCTGGATTGCATGCACTTCAAATTCCATTTATTCTCATCTTTGGGACCCAAAGTATCTTGATATTTTATGGATAACTCCTAGGTCATGGCCAACCTTTTTTCAGCCAATCAGAACTTATTTTTTGTAAAAAGTCATCAATTGAGCAAGGACTTTTAAAAAATACTTAGTCTAAAAACTTATTGGTTGACTCAGACTTGTTCTCATCTTTAAAGGGAGTGGGGTGATATGATTAATTTGCTCAACTGAGCATAACACCTACACAACCACTGTTCTAGAAAGGGCATGACAATCAACTGCCCTTTGGTTCCACTCAACGTTCTTGTGATTAGCCAATTAAAACTCCCTTTCCTGACTACCACTATCACATGTATCATCTCCCTCCATTTGAATGCAAGCTGTTTCCCTCTTATATTTGTATCACCAGCACCTTGTACAATGCCTGACACGTGGCAGTGATATTGCCACCTTATGAAGAAAGTCCCACGTGGCTTTTCCTTTCACTTTGCACCATATTCTGTCATAGATCCACCTCTAATTTTTTATGACAAGTTTTCTTGTTACCCTTCATAGGGTTTCTCAGGATACTTTATGTTCTACCCTCTACATGAAGCCATTTCTAATACACCCCAGAGATCAGAGCCCCCTCCACCAAAATAGGCTTGTATCATTTTGCATAAACTGACACATACATGTTGTCTCCCTTCATAGAACACAAATTCCTTGTAGGCAAAGACTGTTTCATTTTTATCTCTGAATTCTTAACAAACTAGCACAATTCTTAACTACAGAAAGTGGTAGAAATCATGACAGTAGTAAGGATAGAGATAGGTATAGCCATTGAATCTGTGATTTCATTGGTACAGCAGATTCCCAGGTAAGGAAATACCCTCTACCAATGAATATCAGCATCTTCTCTGAAGTTTAGTGCCTTAGAGATTAACTCAGAGCATTAAGTGACTTGTTCAGAATGACATAGCCAGGATCAGGAATTGAACCCAGGACCCCTTGGCTTTGAAATTTGTTCTTTAGAAAGTATGCCCCACTGAATATTGAAGGTACATAATAAATGTTTGTCATGAGATTAATCTTGTTTTTCTTTGCCCTTTACACATTATACTGTCAAAATTATACTCATTTTTTTTGCAAATACCTTTTCTTTCATTTTTCAATCAAATTCAACAAACCTTTAATTGCCTTTTGTATGCTGGGATTCAATCAAATTCAACAAGTCTTTAATTGCCTAATGTATGCTGGGAGCTGTCCTAGGTTTAATTATCCTAGGTTCATTATCAAATAACATAATATTTGTAAAACTCTTACTACAGTGCCTTCCACATGGTAGGCGCTATATAAATGCCTATTTCTTTCCCTAATTCCCTGGATGTTGGGAAAATAAAGGCAAAAACAAAAGTCTTTAATTATCTATCAGTGTTAAGAGCAGGAACTATGTTTCAATATCATAAGGGTTGGTCTAAAGCTTAACATCCCAATGTTGGTGGATAGATCCTACTAAAATGTGTTGGTTGCAAAAGTAACTTCTGTGAGTACTGAAATCATGTAGAACTTTCCTGGTACAAAAGACATACCTATCCCTTTGCACACTTAATTCTGGTTTTAAAAGAAATATTGTTTGTGTCTATGCAACACTCTACAACTATACTTTCAGATTAGTTGCTGGTTTGCATATTGGGACTTCTCCACAATCATGAAATCAAATGCTTTCTATACCTCTGCACCCTTAAATCCCAATGCTCCTGCCTCCAAAAACATATCAGCCAGTTCCATGTTTACAAAACAAGTTCTTGAAGTGTTTAATTATGTTTTCTTAATCCCTTTCAAATTTTAGATGAAAATAGTATCACGGAATAATAGATGGAGAACTGTGAAAACAGTAACCTTAGCAAACCTCCTCCACAGAGGCCAAAATTCCCCCAAATTGGAAGCTAAAAGAGGCTTCATCTATAAAGCATTAGCCCATGACCTACCACAAATGCACATGTACACACACGAAGAAAGGAAGGAAAGAAAAAAAGAAGAAAGGAAGGAAAGCAGAGGTAGAAAAAAAGGTAAAAAAGTATAAAGTTGATTGTCTTTCATGGGATTCTATAGGAGTTATAAATAATTGCATTCTTTTACTAAAAATTCACTTGAATTTCTAAATGTATCAAGGAATAGAAAAAACATCCGCTGATAAGCTTGCATGAAGTAGAGAAAACATTCTGCGCAAAATTGTGGAAAAGTCAATATTTCAAAAGGCAGTTTTATGGTTCATTCAAGCACTGATAAAAATCATTATCCTGGGTTTTTTTTCAAATATATTGACCATTTCAGAGAGGAATTTAATGACAAGGGAGCCTTTTTGGCAGTTTATTAGTTTGGGCACGATTAATTGACTTTTCAAGACTCTTTGAGTCAGTAAACACTATATTAACTGGACTGTCTTAATATCAATAAAAAGCAATCTTTGTTTAATGTTTTTCAGGTTTTTGAACTTTATTCTCCCAACCCACCTCCCCCCCTCCAAAAAAAACCCAAATGAATAAGGTTGGAACCCTGCTTAAGTTTAAGATTAACCAAAAGTGTATTGTAACTACTATGGAGGTATTTATTGAAGCATTCAATTCAATTTAACAAAGATTTATTAGGCATGTATAATGTGCCAGTTAACCGTGGGGGATGCTGAGAATACAAAGACAGGAACAAAATAGTCCTGAACTTTACAATGATTTCATTGTTACAGAGAATTCCCAGGTGAGGGAACACCCTCTACCAATACATATCAGCATTTTCTCTGAAATATAGTATCTTATATTTTATTGGGGGATACAATGTCAATGCAAGAAAGAAATACAACATATTCAAAATACTGTCAAGTGGGAGACATCACCAACAATGAAGAGGATCAAGAAAAGCCTGGGAGGTATTCAAGCTTCACTTAGAAAGATGCTAGAGGAACAGCCTGAAAAAAAAGGCATACAATTAGCAGATGGAATGTTTTATAAGGAAAACAGCTAGTAGACCAATTTTCTCTTTATATATCAAGAACTCCAAAAGGAAGTAGCAGCTTTCTCCCAAGATTCCTGTCAATTCTACTTTAGGACCAAGTTCTTCCACACTGTCAGAACCAAGTATAGGATAATCTTTACCCTAGTCACTTAATCCACATTCTGAAGAATGAAATTATTTGCAAAGAAATTATTTGCAAAGCAAATCAATACTCTGCTTTTTGTGAGTGAGGAGAGACAGACAAAAACAGAGACAGAAATGGAAAGATAGAAACACAAAGAAACACAAAGACATAGAAACCGACACAGATAGAGACCAAGAAAGAGAGACAGAGAACAAGATACAGATAGATGAGAGAAAGTGACAGATAAAGTGACAGAGAGAAAGTGAGAAAGTGACAGAGAGAATGACAGAGACAGAGAAAGTGAGAGAGAAAAAAGTGAGAGAAAGTGAGAAAGAAAGAGAAACTGAGAGAGAGAGAGAGAGAGAGAGAGAGAGAGAGAGAGAGAGAGAGAGAGAAAGTGAGAAAAAATGAGAGAAAGCGCGTGAGAGAAATTGAGGGGAGAGAGAGAGAGAGAGAGAGAGAGAGAGAGAATACTAGGAGATTTTCATAGAACTGAAGTTCTTTCTTTGAATTTTATATTGTATTTTTATAGGACTTATCTGTTTTCCTTAATTCATTTTCCATTTTTTTCTTCCATTTCAATTTCATGTGGTATAGTTCTCTCACAATGTTACCTCTGTTTCTTTCTATTGAGCTTCACCCAAAGCTCTCCACTCTCTAGTCTATGAATTCCCTTACATGAACATATGTCTTTGATATTCACTCCATTGCCCACCTTAAACAATCTGTTCCTTTTGAATAGTATTGCTCCACTTTCCTCATTATGGGTTGTTGTTTTTTTAGTCCCATGCAACCAAATCTCCAGAAGCCTATTGGGTCCCACGTGTCTATTTGAATTAATCTCAGAATTGTAAAGGATCTCTGTGGTCATAGTGTCCAACCCATAAATGATCACGAAACTGTGTTACATTTCACTTTGTACTTGATCATTGGCCTTCACTTGAGACCTTCAGAAGACTGCTTGAAACTATCTAATGAGAAATCAACATTTATACACCCCCTGTAAAGTTCACAAGGTGATGAACACGTATTATCTCATTTAAGTCTCACAACCTTCCTGTGAGGTAGGGGCTGCAGGTATAAAGGCTCACTTTTCAGAAGAGGAAAAGAAACTCAGAGAAGTCGAGACTTGCCCATTGTCACACAGCTAACGTGTCTTCCTGACTCCTATTCCAGCACTCCAGCTACTATCTCTAGATACGTTGGCTGCTCTAAATTGATAAACAGTGTGTAAGGTGATTTTTTTAAGCAGACCAGAAGTAACCCTCACTTAAATCAATAATGTGCTTTTTCCTGAAATGCTGCATTATTTTAATAAATCTCATGAAAGAACTTTCATTTGAGGCCTCCTTGGAGAGCTCTCTGGTGCTGGTCTTTGGGGAGCTTAGTTCATCTCACCAAAGTCACTTAATAAAATGCTATTTGTGTAGGCTATGAAAGGGAAATCATTCCCAAGGAGTCCCCTATGGGAGCCCAGGAGGGACCTCCAGTGGCTTTAGTAGGCATAGGAAATGAAGCATTAAGGATGATACCAATGATAATAAAGACATGATTTTTAAATATCAGAATTTATGAAGTGGAAATTCACAATGTAAAATGTTTTCAAAAGTAGGTGGGGGGATGCCTCAAACTGGGTGTTTCTGTTACAGGCAAACTGTCTTAAAAGTGTTACCATTTAAATAGTCACACCTTGGTTTTGAAGTTAACACTCCATTAAGAGGATGAGACAGCTCACACCTTTTGTCTCTGGCACCATTTCTGTCTTAGATAGCATCAGCACATTGATTTACAAGCTAAGGCAATAGAAAAAAAACTGAGAAGGGAGCATTTTTCATATTTTAAAATGAATGTTTAACTTATGGATCCAAGAATTTCTCCTGAATACAATGAGTGCAATGTAATGGAAAAGAGCACTGGGTTTGGTGTCAGAAGGCCAGAGTTCAAATATTGACTCTGACATTTACTATAAAAGGAGACTGTAGCAACTATATGATGACTAAGGTCCCTCGTACCCTCTGAATCTCTGACCTCGTGAAGTTAGACTCTCTTTAGGCAGAGAGTTTTGATTCATTCTACCTTATGTTCAAACACCTTAGATGAATAAAACAAATCAATATTTATGAAGCCAGAACTAAAATAACAGACTCCTAAAGCTAGAAGGAGTCTTAGAGATCATCTAATACAGTCTTCTTATTTTATAGATGAGGAAACTGCGGCCCAAAGGGCTTTAAAAACTTTACATAGTGTAGCAAAGCCAGCATTAGTGAACAGGTCTCCTCGTAACCAGTGAAGTACCCAAATAACGAACACAATTTCAATGTTTTAGATATTCTGGTAATTGATGTCTTGATTAGAATATGAAGAATTTGGACAGTAATAGAACAGGTGGAGGGGAATTCTAGATCTCACAATTCTTTTTCAACTTCTAGTTCTGATGTTGAGCATTCAGTGAAATCAAGTCAAATGACAGCTGTCAATTTCATAACTCTCTTTTCCTCAAGGCAGAGGGTCAAGGACTGGTGGATTTCAAATCACAGCCCCTAGGTTCAGATCCAGCTCTTCTACTCATGATTTTGAAGCCTTTGGACAAGTAGAGCAATTTCCTATCCAGTCCTTAATTTATTTACCTGTGAAAAGAGTGGGGCTAGACAAGATGAAAGCAAAGGCCCCTTTCTGTTCTCAATCTAGTTTCCTGATAAGGAAGATAGAACAAGAATTTTCACTTGGAGTGCAAACGTCTACTATTGATTGATAGTTAAGGTGGCAAAAAGGACTCTATGTTTCCAGGATCAAAAACAGATTATCTGTTATGGACTTTGAGGGTATTGATGGATCCTGCTTTAGAGATTAATGAGTACTGTTCTTATTTCTGAGTATATCCTTGACCACTCCTTATTAAGAGAAGATGAAAGTAGCTATCTAGCTAGCCAAGCGATTATTAGTCCTGTGAGTGGAGCATCACTAGACTGACATATTATCTATAAGGTTTTCTAATTGGTTAAGGGGCAATCTGGGACTGAAAAAAAAGCAGACCAATAAGCTGAGTCCACAGATCTCAATTTGGGCTTGAATGTGGTCTGAAGAAGAAATGTCAAGCTTATTTGAGATCATAAGGAGAGTGGAGGTAGTACTGTATGCCTCAGTTGTGAGGATGTCAGACCAGGCATGGAGTACCTTGGGCACAGCAAAGTTTAGGAGATTTGCACCTCCCTATTCTTAGACTAGATACATTTCTTTCATGAACACTTCTAATTTTCTGAAACATATTATTTTTTAATTTAGATATGCTCTTTTCCCTTCCAAATAAACTAAAAAAATTAACCCTTTGGGTTTAGTGTATATAGACTAAGCCTAGATAACAGTTTTTAACCTGGAGTTTGTGAACTCGTTTCAAAATATTCTGATAAGTGTATTTTGACATAATTGATTTCAAGACTATCCCATGTATTTTGTCCATTTATACTTCTAATCATAGCTAACATTTTTGCAGCATTTTAAAGATAGCAAAGCACTTTGTGTATGTTATCTTAATGAGATAAAACAATTCTGTGAGTTAGATGCTATTATACTCTCCATTTTACAAATGAGAAAAAATGGGATGTTAAACAGATGTTAAACAACTTACTCTATTAACAACCAATAAATGTCTGAGGGAGGCAAAACTGTAGGTCCCCTTTATGGAAGTTGTATCCATAATAACAACTGGGAAAATTATCCTACTGTTCCCTCCAGAAGTTAGATCATATCAATAACAATTTTTGATAGATGTTTCTATGAGAAATACTCATAATCTCTTTTCAAATTATTTATTTGTAATATACTTTAAAAAATATGAGTTCCAAATTCTCCCCCTCCCTCCAGCAACTCCTCCCCTCCTGAGAAAGCAAGCAATATAATGGCAATTATGTTTGTGAAATGAGGCAAAACATGATTCCATATTAGCCACGGCATCAAAAAGAAAAAAAACAAAATGAAAAAATATACTTCAATTTGCACTCAAAATTTATTAGTTTTCTCTCTGAAGGTGGACACCATTTTTTCTCATAAGTTCTTTGCATTTGTCTTGGATTATTGTATTGATTTCTATAGCTAAGTCTTTCACAGTTGATCCTCACAAAAGGTTGCTGTAACTGTGTGTCTCCTGATTCTTCTCATTTCACTTCACATCACTTCATATACGTCTTCCCAAGTTTTTTCTGAAAGCATCATTTCTTATAGCACAAAAGTATTCCATCTTAATCACATACCACAACATTTTTAGTCATTCCTCAATTGATAAGCATTTCTTCAATTTCCAATTCTTTACTAGAACAAAACAACTGCTGCAAGTATTTTTATACTTAAAGATTCTTTTTCTTTAATCTTTTTGGAATACAAACCTAGTAGCCATATTTCTGAATTAAAAGATATGCACAGTTTTATAACCCTTTAGGAATAATTTCAAATAGCCTTCCAGAATGGTTGGACCAGTTCACAACTCCACCAACAGTTACCTGTTAGTGTACCTATTTTTCCTCATGCCCTCCAGCATTTGCCATCTCTGATATGCGTGGGGTGATATCTTGGAGTTATTTTCATTTGCATTTCTCTAATCCCTAATGATTTAGAGCATTTTTTTATATGAATGTAGAAAGCTTTGATTTCTTCTTCTGAAAACTGCCTATTCACATCTTTGAACACTTATCAATTGGAGAATAGTTTTTGTTTTTGTGGATTTGACTCAGTACCCTATATATTTGAGAAATGAGGATTTTGTCAGAGAAATTTGCTATAATGTTTTTTAGAATTACTTCATTATCTGTGGTATCTTTTATCAAGGTGTGATTACCTTGATTATCTCTTTTAATTAGTCTATTTTTGCTTTTGCTTCATTTGAGATAATGCTTGCTCACCTTACCTTTTTCACTTCAGCTAAAGCATAATAAATTCTGCCCCAGACTTATTTTGATATTTTTGTGTGACTTTCTGTTGTGTATTTTTCTGCATCCTCTTTTCTTGTGATTATCCTTCTCTTCCTTTTTACCCTCTCCCTCCTCAGGAATTTATTTTGCTTCCAATCACTACCTTCTGTTATCTGCCCTCCTTTTAATTTTATTCCCCTCCTCCTCCTACTTTTCTGTTAAGTTAAATTTCTATGCACAGCTGAGTGTCTGTGTATGTTTGTGTGTGTGTGTGTGTGTGTGTGTGTGTGTGTGTGTGTGTATTCTTCTCTCTTTGAACCAAATCAGATGAGAGTAAGGTTCATGCATTATCTGCCACCACCCACCCATTTTTCCTTCCACTATTAAAAGCTCTTCCAGTACAACTTTTCAGGTGAGATAATTTCTCCCATTGTTTCTCACCACTCCCCCTTTGCATAATTCATCCCCTTTTCTCACCTCTTCATTTTTTGGGAATAATCCTATCATAGTTGACTCATGACCTTTGTTTATATAGGCTTCTTCTAACTACTCTAATAATTAGAAAGTTCTTGCGAATTACATGTATTATCCTCCCCTATAGGAAAGTAAATAGTTTAACTTTATTGCATCCCTTATGATTTCTCTTTTATGTTCACCTTTCTATGCTTCAATGGAGTCTTGTGTCTAATACCAAATTTTCTACTCAGTCCTGGTCTTTTCATCAGCCATGCTTAAAAGTCCTCTGCTCCATTAAATATCCATCTTCCTCCTGAAGGACTGCATATTCAATTTTGCTGGTTAACTTGTACTTGGTTGCATCTTACTGTCCTCACCTTTCAGAATATCAAATTTCAAAGCCTCTTATCCTTTGATGTAGAAGCAGATAAAACTTCTGTTATCCTGACTGTGGCCTGATAATATTTGAATTGTTTCTTTCTGACTGATGGCAATATTTTCTCCTTAACCTCAGTTTGACTATAATATTCCTGGAGGTTTTCATTTTGGGATATCTTTTAGGAAGTAATTGGGGGATTCTTTTCATTTCTATTTTATCCTCTGGGTCTAAAATATCCCAGCACTTTTCCTTCATGATATCTTGAAATATGAAGTCCAGGCATTTTTATGATGGCTTTCAAACTGTCTAATAATTTTTAAAATATCTCTTTTTTATGAGATTAAGTGACTTGCCCAAGGTCACACAACTAGTTAATGTCAAGGGTCTAAGACCAGATTTGAACTCAGGTTCTGACTCCAGAGGCCAGTGCTTCATTCACTGTATGACCCAACTGCCCCAATTATCTCTTCTTGATTTATTTTCCAGGTCAGCTGTTTCTCCAAATTTTTTCTATTTTTTCATTGTTTTGTTTTTGTTTTAAATATCTATTGGTATCTCATGGAGTCATTAGTTTTCACTTGCCTGATTCTAATTTTCAAATAATTATTTTCTTCAGTGAGTTTTTGTACCTCTTTTCATTTAATCAGTTCTGCTTTTTAAGGAGTTCTTTTCCTTAGTGAATTTTTGTACTTCGCTTTTCATCTGGTCAATTCTGTTTTTTTAAGGTGTTTTTTCTTCAGTATTTTTGGTACTCTTTTACCAATGTATTAATTCTCTTTTCAAAATTTTCCCACATCACTATCATTTTAGATTCCATTTTTTCCTCTACCACTCAAATTATTCTTTAACTCTTCCAGGAATTCTTTTTTTTTAATTAAGTAATTTATTTTTAGTTTGCAACATTCATTTCCACAAGATTTTGGGTTCCAAATTTTCTCCCCATCTCTCCCCTCCCCCACCCCAACACACAATGCATTCTGATTAGCCCTTATTCCAATCTTCCCTCCCTTCTAGCACAACCCTCCCTTCCCTTATCCTCGTCTCCTCTATTGTCTTGTAGGGCAAGATAGATTTCTATACCCCATTACCTGTATTTCTTATTTCCCAGTTGCATGTAAAAACAATTTTTAACATTCGTTTTTAAAATTTGAGTTCCAAATTCTCTCCCTTCCTCCATCACCACTGAGAAGGCAAGCAATTTAATATAGGTTATACATGTGTAGTTATGCAAAAGACTTCCATAAAAGTCATGTTGTGAAAGACTAATTATATTTCCCTCTATCCTATCCTGCCTCACATTCACTCTATTTTCTCTTTTGACCTTGTCCCTCCTTAAAAGAGTTTACTTCTAATTATCCCCTCCTCCCATTTGCCCTCCCTTCTATCATACCCCCACACTCCACTTATTCCCTTCTCCTCTACTTTCTTGTAGTATAAGATAGATGTTCATACCAAGTTGAGTGTGCATGTTATTCCCTCCTTAAGCCAAATCTGATGAGAGCAAGCTTCACCTTTTTCCTCTCACTTCCCCCCTTTCCTCCTTCATTGAAAAAGCTTTATCTTGCCTCTTTTATGAGAAGTAATTTGCCTCATTCCATTTCTCCCTTTCTTCTCCCAATATATTCCTCTCTCACCCTTTAGTTTTATTTTTTAGATGTCATCCCTTCCTATTCAACTCACCCTGTGCCCCCTATCTATATGCATATAATCTTTCCCACTACCCAAATACTGAGAAAAGTCTCAAGAGTTACAAATATTATCTTTCCATGTAGGAATGTAAACAGTTCATCTTTAGTAAGTCCCTTATTATTTCTCTTTGCTGTTTACCTTTTCATGCTTCTCTTGATTCTTGTGTTTGAAAGTCAGATTTTCTTTGCAGCTCTGGTCTTTTCATCAAGAATGCTTGAAAGTCCTCTATATCATTGAATGACCATTTTCCCTTGGTATTATTATACTCAGTTTTGCTGGGTAGGTGATTCTTGGTTTTAATCCTAACTCCTTTCACTTCTGGAATATCATATTCCAAACCCTTCAGTCCCTTAAAGTAGAAGCTGCTAGATCTTGTGTTATCCCGATTGTAGTTCTACAATACTTGAATTGTTTCTTGATTCTTGTGATATTTTCTCCCTGATCTGGGAACTCTGGAATTTGGCTAAAATATTCCTGGGAGATTTTCTTTTTGGATCCCTTCCAGGGGGTGATTGGTGGATTCTTTCAATATTTATTTTACCCTCTGATTCTAGAATATCAGGGCAGTTTTCCTTGATAATTTCTTGGAAGGTGATGTCTAGGCTCTTTTTTTTATCATGGCTTTCAGTTACTCTCATAATTTTTAAATTGTCTCTCCTGGATCTATTTTCCAGGTCAGTTGTTTTTCCAATGAGATATTTCACATTGTCTGCTATTTTTTCATTCCTTTGTGTCATTAGCTTCCATGTGCTCCATTCTAATCTTTAAGGAATCATTTTCTTCAGTGAACTTTGGATCTTCTTTTCCATCCAGCCAATTCTGCTTTTTAAGTCATCCTTCTCCTCATTGGCTTTTTGGACTTCTTTTCCTATTTGGATTAGTCTAATTTTAAAGCTATTACTTTCTTTAGCATTTTGTGGGGCTTTCCTTTAGCAAACTGTTGACTTGTTTTTCATGATTTTCTTGCACCACTGTCATTTCTCTTCCCAATTTTTGTTCTACTTCTCTTGCTTGATTTTCAAAATCCTTTTTGAGCTCTTCCATGGCCTAAGACCAATTCATTTTTTTGTTGGAGGCTTTGGATCAAGGAACTTTGACTTCGTTGTCTTCTGTTTGCATGTTTTGGTCTTCCTTCACCAAAGTAAGATTTTATAATCTGATCCTTCTTTTGGTTTTTGCTCATTTCACCAGTCATTTACTTGACTTTTGAGCTCTTTGTCAAGGTAGATCTCTTCAGTGGGGGTGGGGGGTGTACTGTCAGCTGCCAGATCCCCCCACAATCCGTGGGCCCAGAGCTCCAGAAAAAGTCTCTGTCTCTGCCCCTGCTGCTGCTGTGGCAGTTGTGGATTTCTCTGCACCCTTCCCCCTCTACCACCCTGGTGCCGAGGCCAGACCACTACACTCTCCCATACTGGTCCCACAGGTTTCCACCAAACTTCCAATTTATCCTCCATGTTTTATGGTTGTGAAATATGAAAACTGCCACAGGTGTGAAAGATTCAGTTTCCCTAAGGCCTGCTCAGATCCTGTCTGTGCTGGTGTAGCCTATGCATGGCACAATAGACACTTCCTGGCGACCTTGCAGGCTGTCTTGGGCTGGAGATTTGCTTCCCTCTATCATTCTGTGGATTCTGCTGTTCCAGAACTTGTTTAGAGCCATTTTCCACAAGTATTTGGCTGGGCTTGGCAGGAACACCCTAGAAAGTCCTTGTCGTTACTCCACCATCTTGGTTCTGCCACCCTCTTCCAGAAATTCTTGTTGGACTTGTGTCTAGTTTGCATTTGTTTCTCTGAAACTTTGCTTATAGTTATTTTTATATTGTTTTATTGTTTTCTTCTGAGTCTTTCTTGCCACTAGTGTTAGGGTCAAATTTTGTGTGTATTTGCTCATTTTTCGATTGTGAATTTTATTTTAAAATTAAGTTCTATTCACCTGGGGATAGGAAGACACTGTCCTAAGCTTCAGGCTTTTGGGAGCTGCTGTTTTCAGGGTTAGTTCTGGGAGTCTGCAAGTTTTTGGTTCTTTCAAGTTGGTGTGAACAATCAAAAAGTATGGTCACTGATCTCCTGGCCAACACTCTGGTCTTTACCCAGAAATGACTCCTGTTCCATGAAACTACAAGTGTTAGTGTTTTTATTTGCCCTGGAACTGTTAGCTGCAAGTGCTATTGCTCTCCCTTGCCCTGGAACTCAGACGAGAATCTCTGCTCTCTTGTGAATTAACATAAGCACTCCCCTCCACCCTGGAATTGCCAAACAGTACCAACTCCTATACCTGGTGCCATCAAAGGGTCTCCCTGTAATCTCTTCTTCATTAGTTGTCCAACCCCCTTACTGTTTCTGAGTTAAGTGTTCCTGAAGCTGCTGCTACTGCTATCGTAGTCACCTCCAAACCCCACCACTAACGTTGCCTTGGAGTACCCCATCCTCAGGCCGACTTCCCAAGTTGTCTTAGGCTGGGAAATTGTTTCACCCTTATCCTTTTTTTTTTTTTACTTTTGGATGGCTTTACAACTCCAGAGTTTACTTTGAGGTAATATCTTAAAGTTATTAGAGGTAAATGTTGGGAGAGTTCACTTGGGTAGCCGCCTTTCCTCTGCCAGCTTGACTTCCCTCATGATCTTCAAGCTACATCAAATGAGAAGCTTTCAAAATATGGAATTCTAAAGGAGAAGAAAAAAATCATGTGGGAACAGAATAAGAGAATTATATCCCTTTTGTCTTTCCGACTATTGGAATTGTGCCAAGAATGTATTCAAGTTGTCCACAGATTTTAAGCTCTATGCTAATACTCTAATTAAATCCAATAGGCAATAAGTATTCCACTACTAAAACTAGTTGTTTTATCCAAGGTCTGTAGAACATTAAGTAGAGAAGAATAACAGGACAATATCAACTTATCCCAGGCCATTTTCTATATGAACCTTAACCAAAAAATGAGAATGACAACAATAGAAATAATAATATTCTGTAGAACATAAAAAGGCTATACTCTTTATTCAACAGATTCTCTTTGACTGAACTTCGTTCCATCTAAGATGAGAATGATGATGATGATGGTGATGCTAATTTGTTTGTAGAAATGGAGGAGTTTTTGATGACAATTTTGAATCAAATCATTACCATATATTACAGGATTATTTTAAAATAATTCCTAAGCCTAATTCTAATAATAGGGTAGCAACTTGTCCCAATAATCTTTCTATCTTAATTCCATTGAAAAATATAAGAATATGATGAATAATGGCAACAATATCCCATATGTATATGTACACATACACATATGAATACATATATACATAAGCTCACTTGATGTAGGAGATAACCATTCACACATTTGAAGATAAATATAATCTGGCAAGAAGGTTTGGATTTCTTTTCAATAACTCCAAGGCAAGAGTTCTTAACAATGGTTAGATTTCAAGACGTTATTGAAATTTGATGGAAAAAAATGGATTGCTAGTTTTCATTAGCTTCTAACTAAAATTTAACTTTTCCTTCAATTATTTTAAAACATTATTCCAAAAACGGTTTCATATGTTCCAAAAGTCTTAATGAATACTTACACTAAACACTAAGACTTTGGGAATATACCATAGTCTTTACCAGATGGCCCAAAAGATCCATGATGCAAAAAAGACCAAGAAATCTTGCTTGGAGGAAAGTTATATAAAGGCAAACTTTGGCTCACTTTACGGAAAGACTTTCTAATCAGTCAGATTGTTGGTGGAATGGTCTTGTCTGTAAATTAGCGAATTTACCATCACTCCAAATGTCCAATCAGAGTCTGACTGGCCATCTGTCAGAGCTATTGCAAATATCCTACACTGGATGGGAACTTAGAGTTGAAAAGAACATTAGAAGTCATCTAGTCCAAAATTCTAGGAATCCTTGATCCAAGAATAAAAAGAAAATGGGCCTGGATACTTTTATAGTAACTCCGTGGTCCATCTGACCTGGTAATTCTATGGGAAACAAAAATCAAAATTTTCAATTAAAGTCAAATGGCTCACAAAAGTCAAATGAAACAGCATAGCATAATTACTTAAAGAATTCGCTTTGGCATCAGGAAGACAGGTTGAAGCCTCATCCTGGACACTTATTGGCCAATTGACCCTGGGCAAATAACAATGTCTCAGCATCTCAATCAATTCTCTGAGACTGTAAGTTATAGAATAACTTCTGAGCTGACTCAAAAGAGAAAGTTTGTGCAGTTGGAGTCTCCTATGACAATGAAATCAAAAGTTTGAATAAAAAAAATAAAAGAAAGTCAAGAAAGGACTGTATGTTCAAAAAGTCCTTGCTACAACATGTAGTGCTCCCAAACCACTTGTTTTAGTGGGAATTCAGGCTGTGCAGTGTGCCCTCTTTCTCTGTCTTGTCTTCTTATTAATTGAGAGGTTTGCAGTTAATTTTGTCCCTGTGAGAAGCCTTGGTTTGAAATAATTCTTTGTTACTAATGTCACAATGAGTTGCTCCTGGAGATGGTGCTAATCCTCTGATCAGGAGATTAGAGCTCTCAAGGAAGAGTAAATGACAAGTGCCGATGAAATTCTAATATTAAAAACTAATTAAGAAAAAGAATAAATAGGAGGAAAAGATAAAGTTGTAAGGTTCATTAGTTATGCACACATTTCAAAGCATAGATGAAGGGCAACATAAAGGAAAACAAAGAAAAGTAACCTGAAGAGGCAGAGGAGAATTCTCACCCAGGTCAGAAAGTTTTCTGGGGGAAAATATGAATCATAAAAAGCAGGCGGGCTGACAGGTTAGGTGGAAAGGGAGAGGAGAAAGGAGGGAGAGAGGGAGGTAGGATGGAAGGAAGGAAGGAAGGAAAGAAGGAGAGAGAGAAGGAAGAAAGAAAAGAAGGAAGGAAAGGAGGAAGGAATGAAGGGAGGGAGAAAGAAAAGAGAAAGAAAAGAGGGAGGAAAGAAGACAGAAAGGGAGTAAGGAAGGAATAAAGAATGAATGGAAGGTATAGCCCATAAAATACCTGTAAAAATGACTCTAAACAAATTCTAGAGCAGCAGAAACCACAAATTGACAGAGTGAAAAAGATTTTCAGCCCAAGAAAGCCTGGAAAGTCAGCAGGAAAGGTCTATCACAGCAAGCTAAGAGCAGAGCATGGCCCAGGCTGGGCCACACAGCATGGACAGGACTGGAACAGGTTTCAGGGCATGGGATCACAGATAGCAGCTGAGGTTCCCATCGTTCTCAATCCATAAATGCCAATAAAGTTAAGGGCAGAGCCAAGATGGTGGAGTAGAAAGACTCACATATGCTAGCTCCGAAACCACAGCCCATAATTACCTATAAAAAGAACTCCCAACAAATTCTGGAACAGTGGAGCTGCGCAGCAATGGGGTGAAGGAGATTTCCGTTCCAGAGAGCCCTAAAAAACCGATCCCAAAGGTCCATCGCACACTGGACGGGAGTGGAGCCCAGCCCTGTCCTGGCCGTGCTGCACGGAGAGGAGCGAGCAGATCTAAGCAGACTTCAGGGATGGAATCTCCAGCAGCCACGAAGGTCCCTCCACCCACAGATGCACAGGTCAGTGAGAGAGATGTTTAGATGGGCTGAGAGGGGAACAAGGTGTCTCCATGACTCGGGCCCCCTCAGGAGGCAGCAGCAGAGGCAGCCGGTGGCCAGAGGCTCCTGGAGCAGGCAGGAGTGTTGGCTGGAGCTCCATTACTGAAGGTCTCTGCATAAACCCTCTGAGGGAACTGAGCCTGGGAGTCAACCCTGCCCCTACCTGAGCACTAGAACTTAAACTCCCATTGAATAGCAGCCAGGTCTGCCACCAAAAGTCCTGAGGCTGGGGAGCAGCATTTGAATCTCAGACCCCAAGCACTAGCTGGGCAGACCTAGACCTGGGATGGATAGGACTCTCAGAAGTCAAGTAACTGGCTGGAAAAATGCCCAGAAAAGGGAAAAAAAAATAAGACCATGGAAGGTTATTTTCTTGGGGACCAGATGATTCTGCCCTTCCTCTCTGATGAAGAAGAAAACTGCTTACCATCAGGTAAAGGCATAAGAGTCAAGGCCTCTGTATCCCAAACATCTGAAATAGATATCCAATGGGCTCAGGCCTTGGAAGAGCTCAAAAAGGATTTTGAAAATCAAGTTAGACAGGTGGAGGAAAAACTGGGAAGAGAAATGAGAGAGATGCAAGAAAAGCATGAAAAATGGGTCAATATCTTGATAAAGGAGACCCAAAAGTGCTGAAGAAAATAACACCTTTAAAAATAGGCTAACTCAATTGGCAAAAGAGGTTCAAAAAGCCAATGAGGAGAAGAATGCTTTCAAAAGCAGAATTAACCAAGTGGAAAAAGAGGTTCAAAAGCTCACTGAAGAAAATAGTGCTCTCAATATTAGAAT
>CM053770.1:662578173-662663040 GCA_028658325.1 Potorous gilbertii
CAAAGGGGGAGAAAATTTTGGAACCCAAAATCTTGTGAAAATGAATGTAAAAAGTTAAATAAATTTATTTAAAAATAAAAAAAATGTGGTTAATAAGAACATATGTGTAAAACCCATGTCATCTTGGGGAGGAAGAGGGGAGAGAGGGGGAGAAAAATCTAATACCTATGGAAGTGATTGTAGAAAACTGAAAACAAATAAATTAATTAAAAAATATTTCCTGAATCCTCCATGTTTCTGCCTGCTAAAATTTGTAATAAGTTTAAGACAAATACATTAACTCATCTTGTCATGTCATGAATACATAGTGCTTGAGTAAGTATTTAGTGTTTATTGAATGTTTGGATGGATGAATGAATATTAACTAAAGGAATGAATGCCTGCAAAATAATAGAAGGCAGTAACCATTCTGAGACACAAAATATTTAGCTATCCTGAGAAGACAGGTGTGTCCAAAAATCAAACCAATCATGGTATTTTTAGAGAGTTCCTTAAATATTTTTTTCTCAGAATCGCAGAATGTCAGAGTTGAGAGAGAGGTGATTTAGTCCAACCTAGAAACAGAAAATAATTCTTCCTAGAGCATATCCAATAAGAGATCATCAAGTCTTTGCTTGAAGAACTCTATCTTCCCAAAGTAGCTTGTTCCATTTTTAAGAGCCTTGATTGTTAGGAAATTTTCCTTTATATAAAATTTAAGTTCATCTCTCTGCAACTTCCACTATTTCTTTCCCCTGGGTTCAAGAAGAAAAAAAATCTAATCTCTTTACCACATGACAACCTTTCCAATACTTAAAATTTGCTATCCTGCTCACCCTGTTTTCTCCCAGTTAAATATCCCCAATTTCTCCAGTTGATGCCCATATGCCATGAATTCAAGGCTCCACACCATCCTACTTGTCTTCCTTCAGGTATAATCCAGTTTATTAATGTCACTACTAACACGTGGTGAGCTTTGTATATCGGATGTGGTCCGACCAGGAGAGAGTATTGATGGACTATTACCTCCTGATTCCTGGAAGCTATGTCTCTCTTGATATAATCCAATATCATATTAACTTACGGGCTCCATACTTCAGAAGCAGTGTGGCACAGTAGATAAAGAGTCAGGAAGACCTGAATTCAAGTTCTGCTTTTGACACATCCTAACCATGTGCCCTCAGACAACCCTCCAAGACTATAACTTATATTTAAGCATCATTTTGCTCTGTAGAGGAAACTTACATACTGGAAGTTCCCTGAAGTGACAAATTGATGCAATCAGAGTTCTGAACCCAAAACTAATAATTCACATTAAGCTTAGAATTGATCAAAATTTCCAAATCTATTTTTTCAGAAAGACTGCTGTCCATCAATACTTTCTTCAAGAAAATTTATGTCATGGTTGAATCATCGTAGATATTAGATTTTTATGTCTTTTTGCTATTTTGTTTTCTTTTTGACCCATCCAAGAGAATTGAAATCATGTTTAGATCAATGGTGTGAGGAGAAAGGGTATTGCAGGATCATAGGATCACAGATTTAAAGCTGGAAGCAACCTGAAAGATCTTCTGATCCAAACATCTCATGTAACAGGGGTTTCTCTCCCCTGCATATTTACCTGCCTGGATGAGAAAACCCGGGCCAAAAGAAGTAAAGTCAGTTGCCCAGGATTGCCCAAGTAAGTAAGTAGCAAAGTCTGCATTTGAACCCAGGTCTTCTGTTTCCAAATCCAGTTGTTTTTTTGGGAGTGGGGGTGGAGCGTGATATCTGGAACTGCCAAAGCAAGGTTTAGGTATTATTTTCACTCTTTACCGTGATTATTCAGATTAATTGCTGCAATCAGTCATGAATAAAAGCAAAAACTTCAGAGTGCTGATTGGACAGACATGTCCACTTTAATCTGCTGAGAGACGGAGACAGACAGACAGACACAGACACACAGAGACAGAAAGAGACAGAGAGAGTGAGAGATAGAAACAGAGAGAGACAGGGAGAGAGAGAGAATATTTGGTCCTGAAGTGGGAATATTAATCAAGACAAAGAAAAGTTCCTCTTCCTGATATAAGGGAGTCAAGAGATTTCACCTTTCCAGACAGCTAGGTAGTGTCAACCAAGTATATTGTGCTCAACTTGGAGTCAGGAAGACCTCCCGCACTCATTGGCTGTATAACCCTGGATGAGTCACTTAACATGCAGTTTCTCTCAATTTCCCAAGGTTATTGTGAGGACCAAATGAGATAACACAAAGATAGCTCTGTAAAACCTGAAATGCTCGACAGATGTTAGTTAGTATTACTAGGAGGCATAAATTCATCTGCCTTCTGCTCTGTAGGGAGTTTTGAAGTGATTGAAGCAAAGATACTTTCCAATATTTCCCCCAAAGGGAAATGCCAAGGTGCACTTCTAATTTGCATGACTATTTGTGCACTCAGAGGATGCTCTTTCCTTCCAATCCTAGATTTCCTCACACCCTGGTTTGTCTCAACATGTGCAGTGCCCCTATGATACCCATGACTTGCCATTTAGATTATTTCCTGCAAATAGTTCAGAAGAACATCACACATCCTGGAGTGACTTGACCTCACACAGTGTGGTTGGCACATGGGAAATATAATCAGCAATCACCCCTTTTCTATCAGGTACATGTTTCCATCTCCTTAGGATACACCCCCAATGAGAGAAAGAGGCAGCTGGGATCTAGTGGAAAGGACACAAACATGGTAACAGGAAGCAGCAGTAGAAAGAGCACTGGCCCTGGAGTCAGAGGACTTAGATTCAGCTCCCCCTTCTGATGGTTCCTATTTGTGAAACCTTGGGTAAATCACTTAATTTAGCCCAAGCTTCACTTTCTTCATCTGTAGAAATGAAAAGGTTGGATTGCATAGCCTCCAAGGTATCATCCAGTTCTAGATTTATGTTTCTATAATTTGGAATTCAATCCCTGTGTGTCCTTGGATCATTTTGCTACTCTGGGCTTCAGTATCTTTATCTGCAAAAGGATGGGCTTGAGCTAGATGGCTTCTAAGGTATCTTGTAGTTCTAAAATCCTCTTGAGTACTGTACAGTGCTGGTCCAAATTAATTTTACTCCCTTCAACTACAGTCTTCAAAGACTTTAGATTGAGATGCACCTAAATGGTGGAATAGAATTTACCTGAATGAGATTCATCTAACGGGCACATATAGGTTATGAACAGGCTGAAATACTTTATACATGAGAAAGGACAAAGGATCATTGGGGTGAAGGATGATATCAAAGAAATGCCTAAATGGAAAAGATCAACCAACCAACAAGCTTTTATTAAGTACCTACTAAGTGCATGGCACTGGAGATGCAAATATAAATATTCCTGCCTTTAACAAACTTGCATTGTACTGACTTGTTCATGTGGGGAGAATGAGGGAGAACCACGGACAGCTACCCTGCTCTACTGGTATCCTCATGCTATTGAAGGAAATCAAGAAAGGACTTCAGAACCCTAGCAGGATTCCTGGGAGGACATGGATGAGTGTTGTACAACTTAGGCAGACCTGGCTGGGGTCCAGTCTGCATCACTGGATGAGGTCATAAATACATCTTAGTATTTTAGTACATTGACTCAGAACAAAGACATGTAAGAAAATATTGATTGCTGACCTATGTCTATCAGAGAGAAGGTGCTCCTTTGGCTAGAAAGCCTCAATTAATCTTTACAAGAAAACCCAGTGGGTTTACTCTTCTCAGAAATATCTCCCCAGAATGAGTAAGTGATATTAATTCAAGGGCTCATTAACGAGATGTGCATACATAACGGCTGTGGATGGCACACTGCTAACTACCTTACTTGCTGTGAACTGTCATTGATCCCAATGACAGGTGGTCTTGTTAGAAAAATTAGAAAATCTTGGAAATCTAAATGGCCATGACAGTCAGAATGAAATGTATTGCCTTCTTTGAGGAACAATGGACAGAAAGATAATTTGTCTGTTCCTGAAGAGGTGCAAATATTTCCATCATTGCCAGAGCGCCGTATTCATTAATCATCCTTCCCAAATAGCTCCCAGGTCACACTGGAGAAAGACCTTTTGCACTCTCTCCAATACTAGAGAGGCTCATTGAATAGTATGATGTCATTGTCATGACAGCTAAAGTACCTTACTCCTCTTACATCAATAAATGGATGCCTGCCATGATCCAGATAGCATCTATCTGGCATTAGCATTAAATTTTAACCAGCTGCAGTATATTCCTGTCAGTGTAATGGGTTTGACTTTCTTACTTTCATGCATTCTATGTTCCATTCAAACTGGGTAACTAGCTGTTTTCTGAATTATGTATGTCATCTCATACCTCATGCATTCAGACAGGTCCCTCTGCTTGGGATGCTTACCACATCTCAGAATTCACATTTTTCCTTTGAAAGTCAGCATAGTGGTCATTTCCTCTTTAAAGACTTCCCTGACTCCTCTTGCTAAGTCTTATCTTGCTCCTCTCACTTTTTAAAGCCCTTTGCCTATTTCTTTTGCCTCATTCTTCCTCTACTTTGTAACAAACTTATTTTTTGCATTATCAGATTCAATCAGCATTTAAAATTTTTTCCTTATTATTATGAACTTGACAAACATTTCCATATAAAATTTTTAAAAAAAGAGGATTATGTATAAAATCATGAGTATAATGTACAGATTGGTGTTTTATAAATTATTTAGTTTTAGTTTTCAACAGACACTTTCACAAGATTTTAAATTTCATATTTTCTCCCCATTTCTCCCACCCCAAGACAGCATGAACTCTGATTACCACTTCCTTTAATTTTCCCTCCCTTCTATCATACCCCTCCTTTCTCTTATCCCCATCCCTTCTGTTTTCTTTTAGAGCAAGATAGATTTCTATACCCCATTGCCTATCATGAACATTTTCTTCTAGAAAATAATTGGTAGGTACTGTATGTACATCATGTAAAACTACAGAAAAGGAAATAAAGCTTAGCAAGAGGTCCAACTAAATGGAGTTATCCCAAGAGTATTTAAAGATAAAAATGGAAGGAAAACAAACAGAAGAAAAATGGAAAAGATTTGTAAATATATAACAAACTGTTGTGGTTACTAAAACAAATAACACCACCACACATGGACCCTAAAATCATAATCCTAGAAGTCCTTATAGGGGAAAGAGAAATGGCATTAAGGAGAATAGAGATGAGAAAGGTAAACAGACCTAGGGTATAGAGAAGGGATACCTGCTAAAGGAATTGTAACTGTGAAGATGCTGAAGAAATAACATACAAAATGTCTGAAGGAGGGGAAGACATAAAAGATATGGAAAAATCCTTTAACTTATTAATACTAAAAAGCAACCAAGTAAATGTTAATAATTGATCTATAGACCTACTCTCTTACCCACACATAATCTTTATGCAAATCATCCCTATATGAATTAAGAGAATGTTTGAGGGTGATATTTAGTAGGGAACAAGCCAATTTTCAATGGTAATATTTAACAATGAACCACATCCTTACTCTTTTGCAACTGACTGAAAGATTAAGAAATGTAAAACACTATTGTGCTTATGTTTCATTGATTTCAAAAGTTGATTTGTTAAAGCAAAACACTCCTTAACATCTTTTCACAAAAAGTTTCCAATTCATATAGAGAAACAATTTGAGATTTCTTGAAAAATATGACAGAAATAATCCTGCTTGATAATCATCATAAACATTAGGTGAGGCAAAAGTATAGAAGTTCCACGGTCAAAAAATGTCCATTACTGTGACAGACTCTCCACAATGTGGATAGCCAGGGTGTTCCACTGGTTTCCTCTCAATGTCAGGAGGAAAGAGGGAACTCCAGGGCTGATTTTTTATCAGTGTAGGGGTGGTGTAATTTAGGATACACAGATCAATCAATCATTCCATCAACAAGGATTTATTAATCAATTACTGCCCTATGTCAATGCCTGGTGATGGGAATAGATACAAAGACAAAAAAGAAATAATTCCTGCCTTCAATGATCTTACAATTTATTGGTGAAGGCAGCATATTAGGTGTCAGCACAAAATCAAGATGTCCCCAAAGCCTTGAGCCAATGGAAGCCTGAAACTGCACTAGGACTTTTAAAAACCCTTTGTAGATGATAATTTTGGGTGTGGAAAGCGTTGGTATTAGTAGGAATTAGACTTCATATTACATAAAGACTTCATATTAAAGGTGCCATTTGAGCTGAGCTCTGAAGGATCCCAGGAAGTTGGAGGAGAGGAGTGAGTACATTCCAGGCATGAGGGATGGCCAGTGCAAAAGTCCAAATGTAGGTAGAAGATGGAGTATTCTATATAAGAATCCACAAGATTGACAGTTTGACTGGACCATAGAGTGCACAAAATGAAGTAATGTATAATAAAACTGAAAAGGTAAGTTGGAACCATGCTGCAAAGTGCTTTAAATGCCAAATAGAGGAGTTAACATTTGATCCTAGAGGTAACAGAGAGTCATTTGAGTTTATTAGGTTGAGTGATTGCACAATCAGTTCCACAATTTAGGAAACTTATTTTGGCAGTGTGTCAGTTTGGGGAGTAAAGGGTATTGAAGCACAGAAACCAGTTAGGAGGCTAACTGTAATGGTCCAGGTGAGAAATGATAACGACCTGAATTACAGTGGTGGGTGTAGCAGGGAAGAGATATAGCAGATACTGTAGAGGGAGAAAAATAACCAGACTTGGAAACTGACTTTGGGGTAAGGGAGATATAAGAATCAAGGATGGTTCCAATGTGGCATACCTGGTCACCTAGGAGAAAAATATGGAAGTTCAAAAAAGGAGTAGGTTTGGGACAAGAGATAATGAATTTCATTTTATACACTTTGATTTTAAGATGTCTCTGCCATTAGAAGATGCCAGGTGGCATGGTAGATGGAGAACTGGTACTGAAGTCAAGAAGACCTTTCTCCACTGGAGGGAGAATTCCCTTCACTAAGCACCAGAACTCTTCCTTAAAGGAAACTAGGGTTCCTATAAAGTTGAGATGAAGAAGGAGAACATTCCCAAACTTTTTTTGGGGAAGGAGCAGACTGTGGAAAGGCACATATGTGAGAGTAGGAATGTTGTATGCAGGGAATGGCAATTAGGTCAGTTTGGCTGGAATGTAAAGTGTGAGGGAGTAGTATGCAAACATTCCAAAAACAGGTTGGAACCAGATTGTGTGAAGCAATTCAAGTTGCAGATGGAGGAGTTTGCATTTCATTCTAAAGGCCACAGGGATCCCATGAAGTTTTGTTTCTAGCAAATGGGATAGAAATTTGGGTGGTTTTCAACACATATTTATGAAGCAGCTCTTATATGCAAAGTATTATACAGCACATACAGAGCCCAGATCTTCTCTCTGAAACAAAAAGTTACCTTTTAAACTCTAAATTCTCCTAGCAATGCTACATGCCTATAAATCATAGAACATGGCAATTTCCCAGAAATGAAAATTGGAGTTCACTTAAAGCATAAAGAAAGGACTAGTAGCATCGTATTACCAGTGATGACTTACATACAAGAAATGGCATAAGATATATCATTACAGACATCAAATAAGGAAATCAGGTGAGCTATTCATGTAGCAAAAGTAAAGGATGGCCTGCGATATGCCCTGATATTCAGAGAATATCAAAAGATCCTTCTGCACATTGGTGGGAATCCCTGTGGAACATTTATGAGAAGACCTGAAAAAGGATAGTATAGATTCAGAAAGTATGGCTGAATCTCAAATTCACTATTTGAGGGAGTAGTCACATCCCCAGGATAATAGATTTATAGTGGCATTGAAGGATGTACAAAGCACGTTTCCAGGCACTAAGGATACAGAAATTTTTAAAATGATATGGTCTCTGATTTCAAAGGGCTTACATTCAAAGGGCAGGAGGGACGAGTAGTAAAATAACTCCAGGGCAATGTTCTGAAAGGTAAGCATGAACGTATAACCATCGACCATCATTGTTTTTTCTCAAAATGTAGTACTCAAAGTATCTGTGGTTCACAAAACTTTCATTCATATTTCTTTAATAAAGTAAAATGTTCCTCATATAAAGTTATGAGGTTTCTCTATGGAGTCCTCAAGTTTTTGGCCTCTCTGTTGAGAATTTCACACATGCTTGCATATATGCATTTGCGTATAAAAGTCTTTATATTCATTCAATGAGCATTTATTAACCCCCTGCTATGTCTCAGTCATTGTTAATAGCCAACATTTATATGGCACGTTTAAGCTTGCAAAACCCTTTACAAATATCATCTTATTCTCACAACAGTTCTGAGTTAAAAGCTATTATATCCATTTTACAGATCAAGAAATCAAGGTAGAAAAAGTGAATTGACTGACCCAGCATCACACAGCCAGTAAATGGTTGAGGGAGGATTTGAATTTAGTTCTTTTTGACTCTAGGCCCTGTGCTCTGTGTATTGTGGCACCATTTAGCTGTGCTACATACTGGAGATACATAAACAAAAATGACAATGTTCCTACCCTTGAGGAACTTACGTTATTGGGGGAAGCAACAAGTATCAAGATAAGCAAATCCAAAATATATCAAAGAAATTTCTGGAAGAAGTCTAAACAACCAAGGGTTCCAAGATGGGCCTCCCATGAAAGGTAGCACTTACACCAAACTCTGAAGAAAGCTAGCAGAGGGAAGGCAGGGTTGCTTTCTAGACATGGGGAGACAGGTTAGGCAAAGCTCCAGGGGTAGGAGATGAGATGTCATATGCTGGAAATACTATAACTTGGCTCAGATATAGAATGTATGAAGGGAACAACATGGCATAAACCTGGAAAAGTTGACTGGAGTCAGATTTTGAACATCTTTAAATGCCAAGCACAGAAGTACAAATTCTATCCTATAGGCAATAGGGGACCATTGGAGAAACACTCATACACACACACAAGCACAAATGTGCACATGCATACAAACACACACATGCGTCCTGTGTGTCTGTTTATGTGTGCATGTGGAAGGGATATTTATATACACACATATATCCTTTCATTAAAAGAGCAAGATTTGACCCACTCCCCCCAAAACGTGAATTTACAGCTGCCCAGAGCAAACAGAGCCAACTTTTAAACACCATAAACAAAAAATCCTTATGTCTGTTCAAGGTGGCTTGATTTTCATCTTCCTCACCAGCCTTGCTATCTCTGATCCCATGGAGGGTTGTGGGAAGGGCAGTCACACAAATAACTAGGAGTCTTTGCTTGCACATGGCAAGTGAGTGTCAACTCTCTGGAGCATCTCCGGTATCTGGGGCAGCCCCTTGACAGTGGATGAAATGATATCACAGACAATCAGAAAACAGACTAGCTGTGATGGTGAGATAACACAGAAACCTATGCAGTTGGTTTATAATTTGGAGTAAAAGCACAGGAGCCTCCTCTGCTCTGGAGGAAAGAAGACAGTCAAAATGTGTGAGAAAGGCCCAGGTAGATTATTCACTATTAACCCCTGAACTGTAGTTTTAATTCATGTGTGTGTATATATGTATATGTGTATGTATATATGTATGCATCGATATGTATGTGTATATATGAATGTATATGTATACACACAAATGGGTATATATCTATAACTATATGCATATATACATTCACATGTCTATGTGTATACACATATATACATATAGGTATATATGTACACACTCATACATATGTATATACACATATAAAAATGTATATGTATGTGTCATCACTCATTATGCATATGTGTGTGGTTTTTATTTTTATATGTATATATACGAAAGATATACACATACACATATACAGGGAGAAAGTGTCACAGTTAAAGTTGTATAGGATTTTTTAATAATAAGGAAGGAGATGAACAGGAGAAGTTCCCTCGGCTAATTTCCCAGCAGCAGCTGCTACCGTGTTCCCACCAGGAGAGACCAGAAGAGTGAGACAGTGATATAATAAATAATGGCCAGCTCTGCGGGTCAGGAAGAATTATCACGTGCTTGGAGGATCTCAGTATAGGCTCAGCCAAGAAACATAGGGAGGCAGTGGGAGAAAACAAAATTCTGCCACTCTGAGAAGCCTCTAGAAGGCCATTCAATTAAATTTGAATAAAATGGTCATGGGATGCTAACCCCACAAAACAGAGGGCTAATGGTCTGAAAGCAAGTTAGAAAAGTCACACTTCTACTCAGGAAAGAAAGGAAATAGACAGAGAGAGTCCTAGAACTGCCATTGCGATGAAATTTACAAGTTGGGGGGGGGGAGTGGGGGAGGAGGTAAAATTTGGTTGTCATTGATTTCCTACAGCTCCAATTCAATGTTATTTTCATTGGTTTCTACCCATTAGGGCAAAAGGCTCCAAGTACCTCACTTCATACTTGGACAATGGAATGCTTTCTGTGTACTGGAGTATAAATGGTATTTAAAGCCTGCAGAGGAGACTGAGATATGACACTATTGTACCTGGGGATACCCTATTTTATCCCTGTACTATGGACCATCTGCTTTGCTGCAATGTGACATACGCTTATTCATCAGTAGCAAAGGGTATGATCTATGACCATGTATGTAAAAGGAGAGGAAGGAAGGAAGGGAAGAAGCATTTATATAGTGTCTACTACATGCCAAGCACTATGCTAAGCATTCTACAAATATTATCCCATATGATCCTCACAATAACTCTGAGAGGGAGATACTATTATTTTACAATTAAGGAAACTGAGTTAGGTGACATGACTTGTCTAAGTTCACAAATGTATGAAACCAAATATGAACTCAGGTCTTCCAGACTCTAGGTCCAGCATTCTGTTCATTGCACTACATAGTTAGCTGCTTCTGAAGAGAGTCGGATTTACCTAGAATGTGTTCTGTTGAAACTGAAAAAGATAATTGATTTATTCTTGTCATCTTAACTGTCTTGGTCCTGGACTTCAATGATGCTGGAGGAGAGAGTAAGTCTGATGACTTTGCACAGCTCTGCCTCACTTAACTCCACTGCCATTGAAGGATGAACAACAGTTACAACTAAGGATATCAGGTAGGCATTGAAGTTCCAACCTAAAATGGAAGCCACTCTAAATGTAGAATTTTAAATATTCACAGGGTGATGTGGATTTCCTATCACTCGTTGAGGCGAATTGTATTTGAAATAAAAAGTTTTAATTAAAATGAGTGTTCCCGACTCACCTAAGGATGGCCAGTGTCTATACCACCTCCCAGAAACATCCATGCTTAGCCTAAGGGTGCGAGAGCCCAGGGAAAAGGATGACTCACTTATTTCTAGGTTTACTGTTTGGCATCAGATTTTAAACTCATCTTTCAAAGTAGAAACAATTTGATTTGAATGCCCTGTGGCCAACTTTTGCTTCTGCATGTTAATTGTACCCTTTATCCAATTAGTTGGGCTATTTGATGAGCCATCCAGCTTTTCAAACATTTGCCAGCAATGTCTAACTGGTTCTAATTGTAGCCAAAGTGAAAGGTTAAAGAAAAACTTGGATTAAGATCAAACAGTAGGAAGGAAAGCTTTTTTTCCTTTGCCTTTTCCAAAGCAAGTGTTGAATACTGAACATCCCATCTTCAATGGGCCTATGACATATCCAAGAAGAGAATTGTTAATGGGTAATTTTTTAGCCTTGAATTTTTTTTTAAAAAAATGGATATTAAAGATAAGCGTGTTTCATTATTCACTGACTACTATTTACTACTCCTTCAGGAGATGGAGGAAATATAGAATCATAGGATCACTGAGTTGGAAGAGGTCTCAGAAGTCATTTGCTCAATTAACCAACATTTTCTGTGCCTGTGTGCCAGGCTTCAAGGCTGGTTCTCTATCCATTATATGAGGCTGCTTATTTTGCAACTTTTATTTATGTCCTGCTTCTAACTGACTAGGCTTAAACTTTAACTGTTCAATTCACTAGTAAAGTCTTTAAGACTATATGTTATGAAGAAGTTGCCAATCTGCTTTGGTAAAGGGAATTTCCTCACCCAGGTGTTCCCAAAAACCAATGAAATCAAATTTCCGGCACCTACACCAATCCTATCTTCATATGCCATTGTGCTAGGTTCTGGGGCACAAAGACAACTTGACATCTGCCTCACAAAGACCACATCCTATCTACTTCATTTCATCTCATCTCTAAGAAGTGTTCATTTGTCTTCCACTTGAGGATTTCAAATGATGATAAACTTACTACTCTCTGAGGTAATTAATTTTATTTTTAGATATTTTTTCTGTCATGGAGAAGTTTCCTGATCTAGAGTCTAGAAAACCTGAGTTCAAACATTGCCTCAAATATTTCCTGGTTCTAGGAGTCTCAATCTTGGTTTTCACATCTGTAAAATGGGGGAAACAGGAACTGGAACTCTTCTTACCTTATAGAGCTGTTGTGCCCAACAAAAGAGATAATTAACACAAAGTCTTTAAACTTGTGAAGTAAAATGTAGAAACCAGGCAGCACTACTATTGGTGCTGTTACAGTTACACAAATATGAATTAAAAGTCTTGTATACAAGCCACTGTGTGAGATGGTAGAGATAGAAAGATGAAATCAGCTACAGTTCTTTGCTTTAAGTAGCTTCTCATTTATTAGTCAGTCAATAAACATTTATTAAGTACCTGTTATGTGTCTTGTACTCTGCTAAATGTGAGATACAAAAAAATGTAAAAGACAGCCCCAGCTCTCAAGTCTAATGAATTTTATGGAGTTCTAGCACTCAGATAATGGTAACGCCAATTAGACAAGTGCAAGGGAGAGGTTTATGCCAAAAGTCATGAGAAATTTCAAGAGAGGGATTTGTCTTCTAACTAAGAATGATCAGGAAGATGTCATAGAAGAGGTGGACCTTGTCAGAGAGGGGGATTTCAATGGGCAGATATATCTTTTTCAAACATGGGGGACAAGGCATATAAAAACCTGAAAGTGTATATGGCATTTTGGGAGTTTAGTGAACAACTAGCAATCTAGTTTGGTTGGAACACAGCACACATGGAAGGGAGTAATGTGAAATAAGGCTACCAAAGAAGGTTGAGGCAAGATTCTAGGGGGCCTTGAATGCCAGCCTAAGTAAACTATACCAACAAATGGATTTAATTCTTTATACAATGAATCCAACTTCTGGTGATAAATGATATGTGCAATGTATTTTTCTTACCCACCTTGTTTTTTCAATGACAATAGCTGAATGACTCACATTGCTATGGATTTTCTTGGAGTGGTTTTAGGCTGTTTCAAGCCTCAGTGCAATTAGTGAAATGTCATAAGAGGATAAAAAGATTTGGAGAAATGGGAAATTTTATTTTTTTTTTGTTTGGACTTTACATAGGACCCTTTCCATATTAGCTGAATTCAGTTTTTAAGGCTTTGAAGCTTTATTCCATGAAGATTTTAGCGTTATACTTAGAACTAGGGATTAAATGTTTTATATATTTGTTGGGTAGAACCCAAAACATTTGTGCTTACTCCTATGCTTTTTAGCATTCTACTTTCAGCAAAGTTGTCTTTAGCAAAGATACCTTCAATGAGGATGAACAGGACATCAAGGTCAACTGCCACAATTGATGGTAAGTGCTTTAGTCAAGACTAAAGTGGAGGGAGAGTTGGTGGATGACTGTATTCTTATTCACAGATGATCGTATACCCAATGCAGCCTGTAAAGCTGAGATGCAATAAAGTATGGATCAATTCTCGCTGCTTGTGCTAATTTTGGTGTAACAATTAACATCAAGAGAAAAAAAAGAAAACCCAAGTGCTCCACCAGCCAGCCCAAAACCATCCATATGTGGAACCATTAAAGTTTTGAATATTGTGGATGACTTTGGCAGTATACTTTCCAAGGATGAATATATTGATAATAAGGTTGAAGGGCACATTGCTAGAGCTAGCTCAGTGTTTGGGAAGCTCTGAAGGAAAGTGTGGGAGAGAAGATTTATTAGATTGTCTGCCAAACTGAAGGTTTACAGAGCTGTTGTGCTGACCTCATTGTTGGATATCTGTGAAACCTGCACAGTATACTGGTGCCATGCCAGGAAACTGAATTGCTTCCATTTGCATTGTCTTAGAAAGATTCTGAAGATCACCTGGCAAGATAAGGTACCAGGCACCATAGCGGCCCTTTCTCAAACTAAATTGCCATGCATTCAAACTCAATAGCAGAGAGTACAAATCCAATGAAATGGCCGTATTGCTTGAATGCCAAATATATGCTTGCCTAAAAGACCATTTTATGGAGAACTCATGCAAGAAAGGTGCTCCCATGCTGATCAGAGGAGGCAATATAAGGACACTTTTAAGGTCTCCCTGCAGAATTTTGGAATTGACTGTATGACCTGAGAGATGCGGGCAAAGGACTGCCCAGCATGATGTGCCTGTAGCAAAGAAGAATTGTAGGAGCTCAAAAGAAACATGAGGTACACAAATTTAGAGAAACCACCCCAAATGTTCACATGGACTATTTATGGCAGAGCTTTCTGAGCTAACATTGGGCTGATCAGCCACAGCTGGACACTCTGTACCTTGACTCTATCATAGTGATATCATTTTGAACCTCTTCAAGGACAAAGTACAACATCCAATGAAAGACAACAACCAGTGTTCCAAACGGCTAACATTCATTTAGAAGGGTGGATTTCATAGAGATAAAGGCAAAGATTTATGCCAGAATTCCAAAGCTCAGTTGTTCAAGTACAGGACTGAAAATTAGTTGGCCAATATAAGCCATGTGAAAGGACCCTGGAGGTTTCAGAAGTGACAAACTCATGGGCAGTAGCCTCCAGCCATTTCAAATTTTCAAGTGAAGTCCAAACCAGATTAAAATACAATTGTAAAACAAGTATTCCACACAATAAATAAAAATGAAATGCAACATAAATAATGCTAATTTGAAGTTTTCTAAATCAGTATTCAGATCACAGGGATCTGTATCTACTTGAGTTTGAAACCATTAGTCTTATTGCATGTTCAATATAATTCAAGAGTTTACTTATTGCCCTGAAAACATCCAAGGCAATATTAGGCTGCATTCATGGTAGTGAAATTATCAAAATTGATTCAGTATCATTTTAATTGATAGTATTTCTCCTTAA
Organism: Potorous gilbertii; assembly: GCA_028658325.1. Classification (NCBI taxonomy): domain Eukaryota; kingdom Metazoa; phylum Chordata; class Mammalia; order Diprotodontia; family Potoroidae; genus Potorous; species Potorous gilbertii. Next base: position 662,593,208 of record CM053770.1, read on the forward strand.
TTGGTTTTGTCTGTTACTGCTTAAACCACTGTTCTTTGTCTCTGAACTTAGTTTAGAAATTCAGTTGGCATTTAATGAGTTAAGTTTAGAAATTCAGTTCTCCTGCTAATTAGTTTTTTATTCTTGCCTTAAGGAAATCTGCTATTCTTAAGGGATATAGGTGGAAACCAAAGGGTCTGGTCTAACATTTATATATTACCAAGTTATCCTTCAAGGATACCTGATCCACTATATTTGACTTTGCAGGTGGATTGAAAACAGTGAATATTCCTCAGTCACAAGAGAGTAGGAGGTTGTTGTTGGTCCCTCGTTCCCAATTTCCCACCAAACAGATTGTCCCCCCCATATCTCAGCTCTGAAATCAATCATATTGATCTCATCATTCATGGTGCTGAGCTCTTGTAACCAGTCATAGCTTATTCTCTGCCTGTGAGTTTTGGTTCTTTGTTATGTAATCCCTAAAACCTACAAAATGGAATTCTCATTCAGGATCTTAGATTTGCTGAGGAAGTTGAGGTGCCATTTATTGGCCCATTCATATGCTTTACTAATAAATTCACCATGATTAGAACTTTGTGCCTCATTTTACCTTAATTTTAACTATCATAGTAGTGTCCAAAATGAAAAAGATGACTTCACCTTGGCCATATAACAACTAGAAGATAGCATCCACTTCTTGGGGATACATTTTGGGAAAGACATTGACAAGTGAGAATATATTCTGAGGAGGGCAAACCATGAAAATGAGTGGGCACCAAACTATGCCAAATAATGATAGGCAAAAGGACCCAGTGACATTTAACATACAGAAGAGAAGAAATAGGAGCAACTAGGTCAACAAATAAAAAAACTGGGATGTGTCATGGAGAAGAATTAGAATTTGCTTGGCTCCAGAGAAAAAGTTGTAAGAAGGAAGTTTTTTGGTTTAACACGAAGAAAAGATTTCTAATAATTAAATTGTCCCAGAGTGGAATGGACTGGGTCCTAAAGTAGTAATTTTTGTGTCAACAGAGAATCTTAAAAGCAGAATCAGGATAATCATTTACTGGGCATGGCATTCTCTGGTCCAAAGCTTTGATTGGTTCAGGGGACTCCCGGAGAGGAAACTCCTCCTACCAATGCCGTTGATCTGCAAAGCATAGCTTTATAAAGTTGTTTAGAGACACTGAGGCATTGAATTACTTACTCAGGGCAACCCAACCCGTATATGTCAGAGAGATTAGACTTGGACCTGGCTATTCCTGATTCCAAAACCACTTTGATATTTCTTGTGACATGCCCCTTTTCCTGCATTTCATCTATGGGTTAACTTTGAGAGAGTTTTCTAAGGTCTCAGAGCTATAAAGAAGGTCAAAAGATTATAGGTCTAAAGCTAGATGGAATCTCAGAGGCAATCTAAACAAAACTTCCTCATTTTACATATGAGTAAAACTGAGACCCAGGGAGGTTAAGTGATGTGTCCAATGATATACAATCAGTAGGTATCAAAAGTCTACTGAGAACCCCTGTCCTCTGACTCCAAAGACAATTTTTCCCACTAGACTCTGCTGCTTTCTTATGAAGCCAGACTTCATTTGCTCCTTGGAGTGGAAAAAATTGTGCTCATAAGACTTGGGTTCCAATCCTTGCTATGTCATGTCATGTACTAAGTGTTCAATATTCAGCAAATTATTTTTAGCCTCTCTAAAATGGGGCTAGTACCCCTCCTTGCCTGTCTTGCATGCTTGCTACAGAGATCCAAAAAAATAATTTATTAAGGGTGCCTCATATTCATAAGGCCCTTTAATGTAAGTTTTTGTCATCATTTTTGAATGTCTTCAGGGACACACAACTGTGGGTACCTCTGCCTTTGTTGCATCTAGTCCCACACAATCTTTTGCTGTTGTGTGGACTTCACTCAGACAGGTCACCAGCAGGTACCAAACAGTGGTTAACTGAGATTTGGGGTAGAGAGAAATGATTATTTGGCTGGTATCTGCTGGCAGCTTTTATTTCATCAGGTCAACCCACACTTTCTATAAATCCCTGTACAGCAGTCAATTACTAATTTTGTGGACATTTAAATTTGCTGTCCACTCCCAGAGAATAATTACAGCTATTTAATTGTATTCATAATTTAGCATACACCTGAAAAATACACTGTGAAATATCAGAGGGTTTTCCTTTTAATCCTGGCATTCCATTTACAAACTGTCACATTTAGAATGCGTCTTTAATCTTCTAGGGTCGGCTGGAATTTTATATTACAGTCTGCTTTGCGCTTTAAATATTAAAGATCCCGCAATACTTCAAAAGGTGATAATGCCTGATGCTCGGATGGAGCTTAAATCTCGGCAGTTAAATATATTGAGGGATGTTCAGTGGCCCCAGCTTAATTAAACATGCATGGATATTTTCAGATGCAATCTTTTTCTGCTTGTTAGGTTTTTTGACAAACCTCCAAACAGGTCCAGGTGGGAACAAAGCATGTAAACAAGCTTGTGAAAGCAAGCTTAAAACAGTCAAATTAGCACCTCCTTACAATTAATATGCAAACCCTGGGATCTTTGTTATTGATAATGCCATCGGATATTACTTGCGGCTTACCAGGGCATCATTTTTTCTAACACGTGTCCAGCTTAATTATGTGAAAAGACATGGGTGAGGACTTAGTAGCCAGTGTGAGATGCTCTGTTCTCAATGACTTATTCTTATCTCTGGACTGTGGCATCCTTTAAAAGGCTGGGGCTGCTCTTTAAATGTGACATTTATTTTCATTATATGATGCTTAAAAGGTACCTCTCCTTTGATTTTGCATATCATGTCAAAGAAGCCAGGATTCTCACAAGCCCAGAGATGAAATTACCTGTGACCAGCAATGAGGATTTGAAAATCATCTGAGTAGCTTTAAAAAGGAATTCTTTTTTTAAGAAAAAAGAAATGTTCAAAAGAAAAGATTTTCCCAAGTAATTTCTAAGTGAGTAGACGTGCATGCTGAACCCTCCCTTTTACCCCTAAACACAACAAAATGTCAGGGTGGATGCTTTTGTTTTCAAAGCTGGACTTGAACATTTTTGCCATTCGAAGAAAGGAAATATCGATGAGTTGTTTTCCCCCTCAAAGTGGGTCTCCCCATCTCCATCATGTTCTAAAGAGTAACTCCATCCTCCTCGCTCCCAGTCAATAAAACACAGGATAGTTTTTTTTTCTGTATTTGGGAATGTTACCTTCTCAGAACTGGCCACCCAATATCCCACTAGTAGGAATACTAAAAGGGAAAGAGTCCACATAGGAAGAGAAACAAGTCCAAATTGGACTGATTCAATCCGTTGTAATACAAATAAGCGGCAATCACTGGGATGGATATAAAATGTAATGAAAATATACGTGAATGCCCCCAACAAAGGTTCAATTACAATAGTGTAATAGGTAAGACAGTGTGTTTTTTAAAAATACAGTTGTGAAAGCTGAGGTAACATTAGAGCAATTTCCTAGGTAAGGCGATGTTAGTAGGATATGACAGGTGAGGTATTGTTATTATAATACCTAAGGCAAGGCAGCAACTATACAAAATGATAGACAAATCTGAATTAATATGGTATGATAGGTGAGGTGGCATTTGAATATAATTTCTCCGTGCTGTACTGTAGAGAAGAAGGCTGCATAAATATTATACAGCAGACGAATTGGAGGGAAGGCTTGAGATAGAAGACACAGTAGGAGGAAAAAAAATAAAATGCAGGTGAGATTTCAGAAGGTTTTTGTGCTTGGCTGGATAAGGAGCCTACTTGGTAGTTGGATTTGTAAACAAATTAAAACCCTAATTTTACGGACAGAAAGGGCCTTCACTGGGTGTTGACAGTAAACATTTAACCTTGGCAATCTGAAGCAAATAATTAGGCAGAAAAAAATAGTTGGGGGAGAGGGGGGAAAAGCACATTTTAATTTTGTCTCTCTTTTTGATAAAATAATCTACTCTTAGTGTTTCCAACCAGCATCTGTGAGCCAAAGAAGGCATTAAGTTGTTGTCAGGAGAACTTGCTGCCTTCACACAGGAATTCCTGGGGCACCCTTGATCTAGGATGCCCCACCTTTAATTAAAAAAGTCCTGTGAGCATCAAGGTTCTCATAGCACAAAGGAGCCCCATCTCTCTTCTCCCCTCCCCCGCCCCCCAAAGGGTGTGTTTTATTTAAGCCACAGAAGCCCAGGAAATTCAAGCCTGCAGACACTGTCTCCGTGATCTTTAATGGATTTTTAAAGATGACAAGAAAGGCAATGGGCAAGTAAAGTAGTGGGAGGCCCAAGGTCCCCGAAGGAGTATTCAGAAGTAAATCAGTGCAATGGAAAAAAGTGAACTCCTCCAGCCTGGGGATATGTCCCAGGTTTTTTCAGCGGACACACAGCCTGCTGGGTCCCTGAACACCTCTGCTCTGGGCCGGCTTTGACATAGTGAGTCACTGAAAGATGAGCAGCGTCACCTGAAGTGCCGTTGGAGGGGCGGAAAATTGCTCCCTTTGCACGACGTGATGTCTTGACTTTCCATCACATGACTGATTACCAGCTCCGATATAAAAGTGCCATTTATGAATGCCAACTTAGCCAGCCAGAATGGCCAGGCTTACTTCTCTTTTTTTTCCTCCACTGCTCAAGCAATTAAAAATGATCGGGGTAAATGAGGTCAGGTCTCATAAAATCAGAGCCTTTCGGTGACCCGTTGCCCAGAAACAAAACCGCTCTAGACACAAGAACAATTCAAGGGAAGCGGGAACATGAAAACATCTCCGCTTCTTGTGGTTTTTGTTTAGACATTTATATTTCTAGGCAATAGGAGGGTTTTAGGCTCTTGGGGAGGCTGGCTTAACCAAGTCATGTTTTTTAGCAAACTTGAAGAAACAATGTAGACACAGGAATGTGCTCGGTGTCTAAGACAGATGGAAAATAGTGGGTTTTGCTTTAATCTTTTAGCACCAAAAACCAATGGATTTCACCATATGGTAGAATTCTCCCTCCCCTCCTCCAACAACTCCCCCATCTTCTAAATGGACAGATTGTCCTGATTAATGTACCCTAATTACTAAGTGTTTTGAAATATACCCTACATGGGTATGTTAGAAGAACTGGCGCATGTTTCATAATTTCTCTTTTCTTGACACCAGCCTTGTTCTCAGAGTGAATGTTAAAAATTATTCAGTGAGGCTTCCTCCTTCACCAAAGACCTGAATTAAGATGTAGCATGTCATTACAACTTCTACCATGTTTCTGATGAGTCTCTTAGCATTCCTTCATTCATTCATTCATTCAGCTAACCTTTATTAAGCATCTACTGTGTGCATACCATCATGCTAAAGCACTGGGAGAGATACAAAATTTAGGTAAGACACATCCCCCATCCTGATGGAACTTACAGACTATGAGAAGGATGCGAAGCAAATACAATTACTTATCAAGCACAATAACATACTTATAATAAAGAGGCAATAGCAATTATCCCTATAAATATGTAGATGTAGGTGTGGATATGAGTATGGAAAAGGCTACAGCTATGGATATATAAATGTAAGTATATACATGGATATAATTATGGGGATAGCTGTAGACAGAGATATAGAGGGGTGTGTGTAATATGGATATAGGTATATACATGGATATAAATGTGGAAATGGCTATAGATATGGGCACATAGATATAGGTATAGATATGGAATGGCTATACATGGGGATATATAGGTACATATATAGATAGATTTGGAGATGGCTATAGCTATGGGTATATGTAAATAAGTATAGATATGAATACAGATATGAGAATAGATATGGCTATATTATACATATGGGTATGTGTGTATATACATATATAGAGGTTGTGTATTATATATATGTATAGATATGAAAATAGTTACAGACATGACTAGATAGGTATCTATATTTAGAGGTGTGTGTATATATACACAGAGAAAGAGAGAGAAAGAGAGAATCAGAGAGAGAGAGAGGTTATAGATATGAAATGGCCATACATGAGGATATATAGAGGTATATATAGGTAGGTATGTGTGTATGTAGGTATAGTTTTGGAGATGGTTATAGCTATGGATACATAGTTATGTATTTAGGTATAGATATGGATATAGATATGGGAATGGCTACAGACATATTGGTGTATATATATGTGTGTGTTTGTATACACATATATGAGAATGGTTATAGATATGACTATATTTATATCTATATAAATGTATATCTGTGTTTAAGGGCATGTACATATATAAGTACACACATATACATACAGTAGATGATATAAGTATAGCTATGGATATAGACATAAATATGGCGTTAGATAAGGGAATGGCTATAGATATAGGCATGTATCCCAACCTATGTTTTTATTGATTTAAGGAATTCTCAGTGAGGAAAGTTCATGTACCAGAGGCACTGAGAAGACAAACTGCTCATCAGGGGTCACACAGCCAGCATATGTCAGACACAGGACTTGAACAGGACTTAACTCTAAAGAAGGCACTCCAACACACTGTTTTTAATAACTGATGGTGCTTAAAGGACTGAAAAGAGCTCTATGTTAATTATTGAATTTGAGTTAGTGAAGTACTTCAATTGTTCTTACCCCTATTTTCCAGAAGAAAGGACTGAAGCTGAATGAAGTGGAATTAATTGTCTAGAGTCAACCATGTTTGAATATCTGAGGTAGGGTGTGGAACCAGGTATTTTTGCCTCCAAGGTGAGATCTATACTATGTGAGATCCAAGGAAGAAGAACACTTCTGACAGAGGGGATTATGGAAAACCTTAGGTAGTAGATAGAGCCCTAGACTCTCACTATTCAAATCTTGCCTCAGACACTACCTAAGTGACCTTTGGCAAATCATTCAGTTTCTGAACCTCAGTCCCTGCATCTGGAATGATAATACCACCTGTTTCATTGCTGCTATAAGGATCAAATACAAGTTTTAAAGCACTCCATAAAGATGAGTTGTCATCATTGTTATAACATCATTAGGCAACACCAAAAGGTGGCATGTTGTAGTGAATAGAGAGATGACCTTAGACCAGGGAGACGTGGCTTCAGGCCCCAGCTCTGGTACATACTGACTAGGTGACCCTAGGCAAGTCATTTTCACTGCTTTAGTCAACTCTCTAAGACCATAAGCCATAGAGAAGATAGAAAATTATATTGACAGGCATATTTCCTCACCAGAAGCTTTCCATCCTATGAAATTATAGGTCTGATTAAAAAAAAAGAGGGTTGGCAGTAGTATCTGACTTGGACTTTTAAGTATGCATAGGAATTTAGCAAGTTGAAAAGCTAGGGAAAACATTCCAGACACAGGAAATCATGAGTAAAGGTATAGCAGAGAATGTGCTGGCATGTTTGGGGGTTAGAGGTTGATCCAGTTTGGCTAGATCAGAGAGTATGTGAAGTAGGTTAATATGAGATAAAAGCAGAAAGGCACAACAGTATCTGATTCTGGAGGTCCTTGAATGACCAAGTGAAATATCTAAACTTAGCAGGCAAAACACAGCCACTGAAAACTTCTGGGTTGATGTGCCTAGATCTCTATGTGGAAGATGAGCCAGGTTTACTGATAATGAGCAGGGCATATTGGAGGGAGGAGGAGAGGGGTCTCAGGAAGACTCCTTAGGAAACTCGTGTAGTGTTCAGGTAGGTAGTAATGAGGTCCTGTAGGAAAATGGTAGACGTATGAGAGGAAAGGAGTGAATGTGTATTAGAAATGTCATAGATGGAGACTCACTAAGAGCTGGTGATGGCTTGAAGGTGAGAGATGAGAGAGATGGAACAATCAAGGAGAAATAGGGTGAATGATAGGGCCACTGACAAAAGTTCCAAGAAGGTCAAGTTTAGACGAAACCTATTAAGTTTCCTCCAGGCAGAGATACTTGTAAGTCTTCGGAAGTGTGGGTTTGGAGAGACAGACCAGGACTAGAAAGGTTCTAGAGGGAATTGTGTAACACTGCACAAGGACTGAAAACAGAGTTAAGGACCTATATTTTGAATGAGAGCAAGGCATCATGAGAAATGTAATCTCCTCCCCCACCCCCTTCTTAGACTGAGAGAAGCTGGAGGAAAAATGGCACCAGTTAATGGACCATACACTGGGAACCACAGTTCAGCATAAAATGGTGGAGTCCATAGAGGGTGGCAATGGAATCCTGTACGAAGTATAACTGGAAGCTTCACCCAAAAGAGAAAGATTGATGAGACCAGGAGGGGAGCCCAGGCTTGGGGAATTCTTCCCAACTATGAAATCTAGGCCTAATTAAAATCTTTGTTGGTCTGTCTCTGCATCTCTTTTGTCTTCAAATGTTTCCTCCAACTTTTTCTGGGCTAAAAAAAGGAGAAAATTACATCTCCCAAGATGCTTACTGTTATTCGTTAGGACCAGGCTATGAGGGAGATGTTACCTTTACATTATAACATTAAAAGTAGATGACATTATCAGATTATGAAAGGTAGAAAATATTGAGTTGGAGGCATAAAAATTATAGAAATGATAATTTTATCACTTGTATAACACTTTGAAAAGTATTTTACATTCTGCGAATGACTTCCATATTTCTTTCTCTGAGTGTGGAAGGCATTTTGCCTTAGAAAATCAACATTGGGATTTTTTTTTCAGTAAGTTGGGGGGTATGGGGGGAAGGTGTGGGGGTATAAAATCTTAATTTTAAGGAAGTGATTGTAAAACATTTATAAATAAATAAAATTAAAAATTAAAAAAAATTAAAAATTAAAAAAAAAGAAAAGAAAAGTATTTTACAAATATTACGTCATGCTCTCACACTAATTCTGGGAGGTTAGCACTTTTACTATCCTTGCCACCCTTGCTTTACAGATGAGGAAACTGAGGCAAACAGAAGGAAAGGTAGGAAACAAGTATTGATTTGGTACCTACCAGGTGCCAAGAACTGCGCTAAGCACTTTACTACAACACTGGGAGGTTTCTGCTAGGAGGATCCTCATTTCACACTCTGGAAACTGAGGCAAAGAGAGTTTAAAAGAGCTGCCCAGAGTCGCACAGCTAATAAGTACCTAAGACAGGATTTGAGTTCAAAGTTCAATGCCTTATTCACCACATTACCTAGCAGCTTATCACCAAATGACAGACAATATATGTAGTGTTTTGCAAATCTTAAAGTGCAGAAAGGAAGAAAAAAGAAGGAAAGAAAGAAAGGATGAAAGAAAATTAAGAGAGGGAAGAAGGGAGGAAAGAAGGAAGGAAAGGAAAAATAAGGTATGGTTATCATGTCATCTCCGTTTCATCTTTTCATGGTACCCAGAAATGTTTCAAGGAGATGTTGATGTCCTACTATTTATTCTTTCATAGTTAATTTCATAATAAATTATTACACATTATATAATTAATTACATAATAAATAATAAATTCATGATAAATGATCACTATTCAAGTAAATAAAATGTAACTGAATAAGCGTAAGGGGGTGATGCTAATCTTTTACAGATTCACTGAGAGCATCTTTGAACCAAGGCCAGTAGTACAGAGCAATGGCAATAGCGCACACCTTATCCTGTTCCCTGGGCGGTTTTAATTTCTTCCTCTCCATCTTGATGCTTTGAAAACTAATCACTCCATTTAGTTTGCTGATTCTATGTAGTATATTTGGTGCAATGACAGCTATTAAAGCCATTATTCTTAGATGTGTGTGGATCAATATTCTCTGCAGGTGATTGTGGGCAACAGTTCTATCTGCAATGAAGTTCCAACTGTAGTATACTTTATTTGTTGAATACTCAAGGCTACTTTGGAATCTGTATTTGTAGCCCAGGGATTTATAACATCACTTGAGAAAGTAGAGTGAGTTTCCAATGTGTAATTCTAGCCATCTGATCATGTCTTTCTAGATATCCAGCAGATACTCAATTATCCAACCTTCAGTAACATGCCGTACTCTTTTGGCCATTTCATTGTATAATCTGCATTCAATAATAAGTCCAGGCTCCCTAAGAATAACTTCTCTGTAATTTCTAGGGGCAATGACCAGATCCTGGATCACTATAATAGGCCCTCCATTGACATAAATAAACCCTTCTTACTTGGTTATTTGATATTTCAATATTGACACATTGTTAGTTGACTTCATGTAGATGCTGCCGTTTGACTTGACTTTCGGATCATAAAGCTCTGTATGGAGACAGACTACTTTTACCTATATTTTACAAAGGTGATGCTGTATTCCTTTTGTCAGAAGCAAAGTTGGCTTGTTCCCAAAAGTATTTCTAGAAATTTTTACCTGTTTATCATGTACTCTGAGAACATCTATCAACCTTCTCCCCACCTTTTTTGATAAGGGCTAATCCTCCTATAGCTGCCTTGGATTGATGAACCTAGGGATTCTTAACATTTTATTGGTTTTCATTTGGACATCATCTAGATCTATGGTTATTTATTAGATTAAGCCAAAAATATCAAATAGCATTAAATGTTCTAAATCAGTGCTGTTAAACTCAAATAGAAATAAATGACCACTGATCTGTACAGAAGGATTTTGGGACTTCAAGTCAAATCTTGATTCCACCATTTATAATCTAAATAACTTTGTCTAAGTCACACAAGCTCTCTAGACCTCAGGGTCTTCAGCTATTAAAAAAGGAGGGAGTTGGATTAGAAGATCTCTAAGGAGCCTCCTTTTAATTCTATGAATCTATGAGTCTATTAAACATTCTAACCCTAACTACACACAAATACTAGTTAGTTTCTAGGATTTGTTTCATTCTGTCAGAGTAGAAGACATTGGGATTGGTCAATGACCACTTTAGAAAAACACTCATGTCTCCTTTCATTCACAAATTGTATTCTTTTTTCTGCTTGTACTTTAGCCGTGGCTTAGTATTAATGGTGCATACCACCAAGAGTGGCAGTTGGTGGGACTTTAATAAGTGACATACTTAATATGTCAGTTAACTGACAAAAATGTAGTGCAACCCATGCCAACAAAAAGAAGACTTGCTCCAACATTACTAACAAATCGTTGTCCAGACTGAACTTGAAAATTTCCAATGAAGGGGGCCCTATCACTTCCCAAGGCAACCCATTCCTATTATATTCAGCTTTAATTGTTAAGAAAGTTTTATTTTTTATAACATTAAGCCTATATCTGCCTCTTTGAAAATTCCTGTGAAGTATCCCAAGCAAAATCTATCTACAGTAAGCATTCTTAACCTTTATGTCATAGATTCCTTGGGCAATTCTATGGCCCTGTTCTCAAAATAATGTTTTTAAATGTATAAAATAAATATACAACACTACAAAGGAAATTAATTATATTAAAATAAAGATGTACTTTTTTCCTATTCAAGCTTACAGATATCACCACCCTGAAATATACCCAGGGAACATGTAGGAAAAGGGGGTCTGTGGACCCCAGGTGAAGAACTCAAATTCTACAGAGTTAAGTGGTTTGCTCTAGGGATTTCCTTATATGTGTGTAAATTCAGTATTTGCCTCGTATCTTGGGATATCCTACCTCTAGGCCAGGGATTCCTACCCAGACTCCTTGGGAAGTCTATTGATAGATTTCAGGGGATCCATAAACTTTGATGTGAAAAAAATCACATTTTAATCTTCACTAATCTCTAACTAAAATTATTCTGAAAGGGAGTCTGAAAAGGTTTCACCAGATTGCCAAAGGATCCATGACCCCAAAAAGGTTAAGAATGTTTATTCCAGAATGAAGATGGCAGATTCCTAGAGGATGTAATGTGCCACTCCATTTCACAGATGACATCCACAAACAAGCACTTGGCATGCCACATATGAGAAGTGGCTAATACTCCTACATCAATATATTACTGGTCTGTCAAACTCTTAATCTAGGATCCTATGTGCAACAGATTGCCTCTTTTCTAGAAAGTCTCTCCTCCTGCTTGATATGCTGCCACTGTGTCCTTTCTCCAGAATCTCCCATCCTAGAAATTCCTGTACCTCATTTTTGGCAGTGAGGATCCATTCTTCTGCCTGGTCCCCAGGTTCTCTTTGCCTTGGGTGGGAAAACAATTACATGTACCTGCTAGAGATCCTGCTCTTCCCCTGGACTTTTCTGGCTCCATTGCCCTGATGTGTAAAATGATTAATGAAGGATTCCTATATCCCACATACTGAACTATGAGTGACAAATGGTTGGCATTAATCTGACTGGGTGAAAGTCAGAGGATGACCTATTTGGATCATCATTGCCCTCATTCCTCCTCTAGCTATAGCTCCCAAAATGTTATTCTAGTGGTCTCCCTGATTGTATCCTTGGCTAGTCTTGTTCTTGGTTCCCACTGATTGCTCTTCATCACCCCCAGTTATCTCATGTAGGTCCTTATGCCTTCTCTTGGATGAATTAAAATGTACTCATCACAAAGGACCATTTCCTTTATCATCATTAAACTACTTCAGGGATGCCTCTTTTGCAAAGGTATCTAGGTTCCCAAATGGTAAGCATGAACTGAGACATGGGGAAACCCCTAAAGCCCAGAAAAGAAAGGAGATTCTAGGGTGCCTAGGATGTGGTAGATTTGGGAATTCAGAGCCTTTGAAATGATAGGAAGCCAAAAGTATCAAACCACAACAATTAAGCGCTTTCACATGACATCTCAATTAGAGGCATCTACATAATACATAAGACAGTAATGATGATGATTGCCATCACCATAGTAGATCCCATTACTTCATATAAATCCACCTGAAATCTCCCACACCAAGAAAACCTGCCAGGAACCATCAGTGGTTAAGGTTGGTGCCTGCTGCCAGAGTTCAAGCATAGGTCTGCTACAAATCTTGCAGTGTACAGTACTGGGCATGAATAGACAAGTTCAATATTAGTACAGGGGCGGAAATTGATTTTATTTTTTCCCTCAAATTGTGGGTTTCAGTTTGGAGTGGTGTGGGGTAGTACAAAGAGAGTAGCATTTGGAATCAGCACACATGGGTGCAATTTCTAGCCATGGCATTTCTGAGTAGTTTGCCCACAGAGAAGTCACCTCAGTTTCTTTATCTTGAAAACAGGAGAATACTAGCACTGAGTACAACATTGTATGGTTGTGAGGAAAGAGGAGTTGTTTTCTCAGCTACCATTTGTTTTCAGGTGTATTTGACATTTTATGTCAAAAAGTCCTGAAGCTTTGGTGACTGAAGATGGCATGAGAATGTCACATATAGGCTTGCTGCAACAAAAGTCATTGTCAACCTTAAGGTGTTCTGTAAAAGTGAGTCATCCTCTCTATTAGTGTGCTGGATAGTGAGTCAAAGAATGCGAGTTCAAATCCCAAGTCTGTGACATCAAACCAGTCATTTAGCCCTATCTGGACCTCAGTTTCCCCATCTGTAAAATGAGGGGCTTGGACAAGATAAGGGTCACCCCAAAAGATCAGAAGTTCCCTTCTAATAACAAACTATTACAATTCTCTAATACTGAATTGCATTCCTGATTTATCTAATTTCCAAAGATTTTCTCCAGGTGGGTTTAATTTCTCCAGAGATTATACTGCTACCTTCTGCAGATCTCAACTGTTTCATCACCATCTCCAGAAGAGGCAGCTAGGTAATGCAGTGGATAGAGCACCAGTGCAAGAATCAGGGGGACCTGAGTTCAAATCTCACCTCACACACTTGACACTCACTAGCTGTGTGACCTTGGGCAAATCACTTAACCCCAATTGCCTCATCCTGGGTCATCTCCAGTCATCCTGATGAATATCTGGTCACTGGATTCAGATGATTCTGGAGGAGAAGTGAGACTGGTGTCCTGCACAGCCTTCACTCAAAACAAAGTCAAGTGCAAGTTCTGTCATCATTTCTCTGATGGCATGGTCTTCTTCAGCAATTAAGGGTGAACACACACACACACCATCTCCATAACAGTATTTTCTTGTCTCCTCATAGAATTTAAAGCAGCACCATAAATAAGGAACTAAAAGAGCCAATCTCTATCTCTCAGAAAAAAACAATAACTATAACATTTATTGTTCTCATTTAGTGAAAAGAAAATTCCTTCCAAAAGTAGAGGCACATCAGATACATACATACATAAACTCAGAAGTTTCCCAAGTATCCTAATTACCCACAGTCCCCAGGATCAGAGTAGCACCCAATGCCTCTTCACTTCTCCAGAGAAGCCACAGCCCCGGCTCTGGTCTAGTCCTACCACTGAATGTCAGTTAAGAGCTACTCAGTTTGCATCCCTTTTCATCTTAGCCTAACAGGTATTTCTGTGGTTGTCACAACCAATGTGAAAATTTCATTCCATCCTGTGGAACCCATTTCACTTAAATGCTCTGTGTTGGGGCGGCTCAGAATGGCATGCTAGTAACCTGGTGGGCTGTGAGCACACAGGGGCACTTTGTTGCTGCTAGGAGAAATGACCGGTTTACTTGGCTCTGCTGACAGCTCTCCTGTGAAATTTGCTGGCATTAAAGGTCAAAAAGACCCAGTTTTTCCTCCGGTTGCTCCTATCCGAAAGAGAATAAATCTTGGAGCCGAATCATTCCTCTGACAATAATTTATGAATTATGCACTGACTGTGTTTGAATTGAGAAAGGCTTTCATATCCTTTCCATTAGCTCAGATTAAGTTTTCATATAGATGCGGGGAAGCATGCTAGCAATATCCTTAGCTCATTTTTATGAAAATTTTATCAGTGCTTTTTTCTGTACTACACTCCAATTGGGATGTCGCCGAATCTAAAGCTCGGCCTTGGACATGAACTTCTCTCAACCTAGCTGGCTGCTGCTGCTCTAAAGGTTTCAATATTTTATGGGCTCTGGCTAACTCAGCCGTGAGATTCAAGCTGCAGAGATTTAACTCTAATGTAAAATCATGAACGGATGAAAACCGGGATGTCATAAGTAATACATCTACAAGAGCAGGGTGCAGTTACCATTTTTAAAAGGGCTTTAAAAAGAAAACAACATTCCCTGCTCTCTCTTTAGGTCCCCAAAAGAAAAGCCTGGGAGCTATTGTGCCAAGACAGAACCATCTTTTCTTGCCCGCTTCCCTTCAAATGTTGCTTAATTGCTCTGTTTCCCTCCCTCTCCCGGTCCCCTTTTTTCTTCTCAAGGTCTACCATCAATGTGAAAGCTTCTAATGTCAGATTTCCAGAGGAATGGGCATCATGTTCCTGGATGTTTATAGGCCAAATTCAGTTCCTTGCATCTTTCTTTCTTTCTTTCTTTTTGTCTCAAAACTGGTTTAAAACATTTGGAAAATCTGTCTATTCAGCTGGAGTGTTCTGGTGCATTCTTTCCTCGAAACACTGGGGTCATATGTGATCTGTCTGATGGACTTTTTTGCTACAATCCATAGCCATCATTTCCCCTGAGTACCGCACAGAGTAGCAAAGCAGAACAGCCCTATTATGACCCCAATAACAATATGTTCTTTGTGTGAAAGAATCCAGGGGGAAGTGCTTTAAGGTACACTGGTCAGTGAAAAAAATTGTTTTAGTGTTTGCTTATTTTCCCATTATGCACAATGCATCTACTGAAAATATTTTCTTGACTGTAAATAAATGCCACTGTATAATGGATTTAATCAGCATGGACAGAACCAGCCCAGGGGTGGGTGCTGATGTTTTAAAGGGGCTTTGGTCATTAATGCAAGTTATTAGCATGTTTCAAATAAGACAGCCGAAGATAGGGATTGTACCTCATGTGTCTGAACTTGTAATGAGGAAGGATGCTTCTAATGGAGTTGAGTTCATCTAGTCAGAAAAATATCAACCTGCTATGTCCATCAGATAAAGCATCTTTCTCGGTTTTTCCTAAATACCATCCAATTAAAGTCTTATTGAAATCATCATAGACGAACCAAGTTGAAAGAGGTCAAGAAGTGGCATGTGATCTGGCTCCCTATCTTCAGATTCTTTAATGCCTAATCAATGGAGGACAGACAGCGTTCTATCCTGGGCCATCCTGCCATGTACCTCTGTCACTGTCCTGCTTTCTGGAAAAGTATCTCTGAACCAGACTCCTGGAAAAATGAGCTGCCTCTTGCTTCTTTTCACCAGGAAATTAATCTACTTAGCTCCGGGTCTACTACCCCACACGGAGCTTTTTTGATTAGAAAGGAATAAAATTTTGACTAATAAACCCTGACACTGACATCCCCCCCAGGCCCAATCACAGCTTACATCTCATTCAGTCATCCAGTACATTTGCCCTGTTGCTATGTATGTTCTGAAATGTCACCTCCCACTCCTTACCTCTTGCTCTGGGTTCAGTAATCAAATTAAAGCTGCAATACTAGCATTATTCCTGGAAAAGGTATAACAATTGATTGCCCTATGGATCAACTCGCCTTCCCTGTGATTCCACAGATACTGCTTTCCTTGGGTACCATTCCTAAATAGGCCTTGTCTACCCCTATTAGAATCTAATCTCTGTGAGCAAGGACTTTTATATTGTATCCCTAGCACTTAAGACATTCCCTGGCACATAGTAAGAGCTTAATAAGTGGCTTTTTGTTCATTCAGTTTCTTCTCAAAATCTTTAGAGACTCTATCATCTCTCCAGGGACACCATCCCAGTGCTTCATTATATTGTTGGTAAAGAAAGTCTTCCTGATGCCCAACTCAGTTAGAGGAGCACTGGTTTGCATATTGGACCTGGAGTCAGGAATATCTGAGTTCAAATTCAGCCTCAGGTACTTACTAGTTGTGACTCTGGGCAAGTCACCTGACTTCTGTCTGCCTCAGTTTCTGAAAATGTAAAATGGGGTTAAAATAGCACTTACCTCTCAGGGTCATTGCATCAAATAAGATAATATTTGTAAAGTGCTTAGTGTAGTGACTGGTACATAGTAGATGCTATATAAATGGCATCTTCCATTTCAACCCAAATCTCTTCTACTTTGAACCAGAGGTTCTTAAGCTTTCTTGGCATGACAATCCGTTGAAGCCTATGGGCCCCCTTTCAGAATCATGTTTTTAAATACTTGAAAAAAATGCTAAATTTCAGAGGTTAGTGAAAATAAAGATTTTATTTCCCACTCAAGGTAAGGTATTTCCTGAAATATAGGGATCCCAGCTTAAGATCCCCTAGTCTAAAAATATTTTGTCTTCTTTAGATCTCCAAAGACAAAGAAATCAATTTAGTAGCCTCCATTTCGTTGAGGCAGTGTTCTCATAGAGAGAACTATATTTGAAGTTCATGGTTTGAATTCTGCCTCTAACTTTTTTTACTTTGGGTCAGATGCTTAACCCTTTTGAGTTTCAGTTTCTTTCTATGTAAAATGAGAGGAGTAGATGAGGACTGGATAAATGAAGGATAGAGAGTAGAGAACTGAGGATAAATAGAAGGTTAACTTGGAGCCAAAGAGGACTGGGACCCAATTCCTCTTCTGACATTTATTTACTAGTAGTGGGACTGAGGGCAAGTCACTCTGTTTCTCAGTTTTCTCATTTGTAAAATGAGCATTATAAGTAGTACGCAGAGCATGGGGTTGTTGTAGGTTTCGGTGAGATTGTGTATCAAATAGTAATAGAGTATAGAGAGGTTGCTCTTGCTTGTCCTTCATTCTTGGAGAGGACGACGACCTCAGGAAGATGACACCATGACTTGTAAGTGAATTGGATTTAACTGAAGCAGAGCTGTGCAAAGTCACCAGCCTCACTTTCTCCTCTGGAGCCATGTGGGTGCAATGGCCAGATGTAGATCAGGAAGACTGCAGATGACCACACACAGAGAAATATCAGCTCTTGTTAATACAAGTTTCCTCCTGGTTCTCACTTCTATGGTCTATTCTGGAAGACAATTCTTTAATCACAGCCTACAGCAGGTTAGCAGTCCTGAATCCTTGAATTAGTCACTGTAAGGAATATTTCCTATTTAATTCCTATTAGCTCCCATCATTTCATGGTAAGGTGATAACATAAAACACGGGGCCATGCTTTAGAAGAATATGCTAATGTAGTTTCCATGTCACTCAGTATTCTACCTGGTGTTTAGTCAATAATAGTGATTAAAAAATAATTTTTATAATAGCTAGCATTTCTATAGCTCTTTAAGGTTTACGAAGTACTTTTCCTAGTGTATCTCATTTGGTCTTCCCAAGAGCCTGTGAGGTAGTTGTTATTCCTATCTCATTTTACAGATGAGGGAACTGAGGCTGAGGGGTTAATCTACTTTCCTAGAATCATATAGCTTAATATGTGAGAGAGGATTTGAGAGAGGATCAGGTCTTCTTGATCCCAAATTTATCACTCAGCCACTGTACCTAACTAGCTACCTTTTCCTGAAATTCCAAGTAAGCATTAGTCCTCATGTCCTTTGGAAATCATAGCTAAGATCCCATATTTTCAGCTAGAAGGTCTTCAAAGTTACCTGGTCCAAAGCTCCCATTTTTATGGGTAAGAAAACAAAGGCCTAGAAAAGTTGAGAGGCTTAACCCCATCGCATTAGTAAGTGGCTGAGGTAGGATTTGAATCTAGGGCTTCTGGTTGAAATTAAGAATTCTTTTCATGGTGCCAGCCTCAAATTCTTTTTATCTGACATTGTTAAGGGCTATTAGGATCTCATTCACTCCTTCAATAATTCAATAAACTTTTATCAAATAGTTCCTGTATGCACTGCAGTGTGCTAACCACTGAAGGAATAAGATACAAATCTTCTTTTGAAGATGATTGCCTATAGGACAGGTAGGAGGAGGTGAAATATAATCACAAATAACTAAAATGCAAATTAAAACAGGAGAGGCTCATAAGGTAAAAAAAACCCAACAGATTAGATTAAGAACAATAACTGACAATTAGAGGAATTCGGATGGGTTTCCTGGAGGATGTAGCTTTTGTCCTCTTTTGAAGGATGGTTGAGATATCAGTAGGCAGAAATGGGTGGGATTATACATACTTGGCTTAGAGTCAAATCTGGCCTCAGACATTTATAAACTGTGTGGCCCTGGGCAAATCATTTAATCCTGTTTGCATCAGTTTCCTCATCTGTAAAATGTGCTGGAGAAGGAAATGGCAAACCCACTAAATGGGGCCACAAAGAGTTAGAAGCAATTAAAAACTAAACAACAACTAAAACATTTATTAATTACTTATAAGTGCTAAGTATTAGGGCTATAAATAACATTGCAGAGTAAATATAGCAATAATAGTACTAAATAACAGCCAGGAATTACAAAGCACTTCCTGTGTGCCAAGAACTTTACAAATTTACCAGGTGGCATTATCATCCCTATTTTACAGTTGAGGAAACTGAGGCAAACAAGGGTGAAATAACTCACCCAGGATGACACATCTGGTAAATGTCAGAGACTGAATTTGAACTCAGATCTTCCTGACTTCAGGCCAAGTGTTTCATCCACTGTGCACCCTATTAATATGTGTAATATAGTTTTCCATGAGGGGAAATACCTTACTAAATACAACTGAAATGCAACTCCTGCCCTTGAAACATACATTGATCCCACAAAGCCACATATTTCTTTTCTTGTACAGATGCCAAATTAGCATAGCTCTGTTCAATATTGCAACTGCTAAAGTGAGAACTTAGCGTTCCATTTGTTTCTCCAGCAACACTTCTCTATTATAAATTGTCCCTGTTGCTAAGCCACATTTATAACTGTGCAGAATGCCAGTGCAATCTGATACTTGAAAGTATAGACATCATTTTTTGACTCTGGACATCATTCATCACCAACAGTAAAAGCTTGAAGACTGGGAGTTAGCCAGCCCTTATGGCAATCATGATGAAAAGGATACATGCGGCGGTGTAACTGTCCTTCTCTAGACTCAGTAGTAATTCCAGTAATCAAAGCAACCACTAACCGTAACGTGAGAAGGAAAATGTCACATTTAGACTCCCTAATATACAATAACCTTGCCATCTAAATATAGATTCAGCAATGAGTGGTGCCAATTAGAGAATAGGATGCAGTTCTCTACTCCCTTCCATTAGAAGGAAAGAGGAGAGCAATTAATTCATCAATGAGCATTTTACTCATTGTCTACCTTGTGCCAGGCACTAGGGAAGACGTACACAAAGAATGAAACAATTCCTCCTGATCAGGATGATGAGTCCATATGTAAATATAAAGTGAATACATACAAAGAGATACAAAGCAACTGAATACAAGATTATTTGAGGGGGAAGATGCTGGCACTTATGGGGCACAGGAAAGTTTTCATGCAGAAGATATTTGAGTTGCATGTTAAAAGAATTTTATGAGGCAAAGCTAAGGAGGGAGTGAATTCCAGGAATAAAGCACATGCAGAAAGTGCTACAACTCCTCCCTGGCTGTAGCCATGTGTGAAATGGGCTAATATCCCAATATTAGCTATAGCAACTATCATTGTTATTATAAAGCAATATTATGCCATCTTTTGGTCTTTGTTTGGATCCCTAACACTAGGTATAGTGCCTGGTACAGGACAAGTACTTGAGAAATATTTGTTGATTGAAAAACTGACCTACATGCCAACTAGTTGAGGGGGAACTTGAATCTCAAACTTTTGACTTTTTCGACTGTACCACATTGCTTCTCCATTTGGGAGCCATAAGACAGGATGAATTCACTTGCTCAAGGTTTTTGCATGTAGCAATACCTTTTCCTGTCCTTACTCCCTTTAATTCTCTGCACCATGCTGGCTGTGGAGCCCTTACAAAAATGCTCTACATTAGTCACCTAATTCAATTCAAATCAGCAAACATTAATTGCCTACCAGGTGGTAACCACTGGAGATACAAAGACAGATATGTGGTCTGACCAGGGGAGACTTTCATATCACTTGTAATAGACACTATGATCATTTATTAATGCATCCTCAAAGGGCATAAACTTTTTTGGATTCTATCTAACACTATTGACTTATATTGAACTTGGAGTCCAATAAAGCCCCAGGGTATTTTTCACATACCTTGATAGCTATTCAGGTCTCCCTTGGCCTGTATTTATCCAGATGATTTTTAACCTATTTGTAGGTTTTGCATATGTCGCAGCTGAATTTCACATGAGTAAATTTGGTTCATTTGGAGGCAGCATGATAAGTTGGATAAAAAGTCAGCCTTAAAACCTGAAAGAACATAAAATATCCCTTTAATAGTAAGTTCTAATTCCCTAACATGAAATTCTTGCCTACTGTAACGATCTTTTCAGCTGAGGAAAGGAATAGAAGAAAATTGACTGATTCCACTATTTTTTATTTCTTTACAGGACATCATCATGAGCATGGAACATCACAGAAGTGACAATAGAGAGATTCAGTGTGCTGTGACGAGAGAACTGGGGAAATGGACCCAGTTTCTCTCCTTAGATGTCTCGTAGTGACATTAATCTGAGGACCGAACTTCTACTGACTTCCAAGGCAATCCCTAGCTAGGTACATCTAGCAAAAATGGACATGACTCTGGCCTGGCTGAAAGGGGCTCTTTGTTCTCTTTCAAGTCATGGTTGGGTTGAACCTGCAAGTCAGTCCAGTCTTTCATCCATGGCTACCCTATGCACCATTAAACTATAGTATCTCATACAGAGCTAGAGATGAAAGACATTGAAGTTGGAATTTTCTCTAGGAAGAAAGCAAGCTCTGATATTTCAAAGAGAAGATACTCAGATGAAATATATCCATCTCCTGGTGGCGCTGGCAGGTGGAATGTGATTAGCATCACTGATTCCCAACACTAAGGTGCCTAAGGCTTTCCACTCCCTCTCTCTGTCTACCCAACAATCTAATGAGAGGGGAAGTGCAATTAAGCATAGGCTGTTTAAAATTTAAGGGGACAAAAATGGTTGAGGTTCTGGGTTTTTTATGGGAAGCAAATTAGCCCACAGTAGACTTGTGCCTGGAAGCAGCCCACTTAATTTGGTTATTTCCTGTGTCTTGAGGGTCAGTATTATCTACTAAGTTTGTCAGTGTTTCTCCATGTTAGAGTTTGCCACCATGCCATAACAGAAATTATATTAAATGTTGGATAAATATTTGTAAGCCACCTGAGAGCCAAGTCACTCCCCCAATTCAATGTCCAGTGGTAAGAACCAGTACCCACGAACGTTTAAAACCAGCTAAGAAACCCACACTGTCCTCCAGAGTTTCTTTGACTTGAATTTCTTTAATTGTCAGTGACCTTGGAGTATTTTCCCATATAAATAAGGGAATATTATTGTATTATGAGAAACATCAAAAGGGGTGATTTCAGAGAAAAGTGGGAAGATTTACATGAATTGATACCAAATGAAATGAAGAATCATGGGTGAGAAATTGTACTATGAGAACAACATTTTTTTTAAAAAAAAAGGAGCAACTTTGAAATACTTAAATAATTCTGATCACTGTGATAATGACCCTGACTCTAGAGGGCCAACACCAAAAAAGGCTTCGTTCCTCCTGAGAGAGAGATGAGAACTAAATGAGACACACATTTTTGGACAAAGATAATGTGGGATCTTGTTTTACTTGATTCTGAATATTTATTAAAAAGAAGAAAGGAAGGAAACATATTTATGAAGCACCTGCTACGTGCTAAGCACTAAACTAAGTCCTTTATGAATATCTCATTTGATCCTTGCAATGACCATGGGAGGTAGACATAACCCTGGCATGACTGGAAATGCTTTTTGACACCCTCTGGTTTTGGTCCAGTTTGATTTATCCACAATTAGGGATCACATATCATGTGAAAATCACACCGTAGTCACGTCAACCTTCAATGTAGTTTATCTCATTCAGAAATATGGGATGACTGGTGTGAACCTGGGAGCAGCAACTGCACATCCAACTCAGAACTTTTGCAATCTGACCAGCAACCTCGCTACCCCCCAGATACCCTCCAAACTGGCATCAACTCTCAAGGATCAGCTGATCTTGAATATCCTAAAGGAAGGCCAGGTTCCCCAGAACAAGATCACTCTTGTTGGGATTGGTACAGTTGGCATGGCATGTGCCATTAGTATCTTAACAAAAGAATTGGCTGATGAACTTGCCATAGTTGATGTAACAGAAGACAAGCTAACGGGAGAGATGATGGATCTCCAATATGGCAGTCTTTTCCTCAAAAGGCCAAAGATTGTTCCTGGTAACAACTACAGTGTGACTGCAAACTCAAAACTGGTCATTGTTACGGCTGGGGCACATCAACAGGAGGGAAAAAGTTATCATAATTTGGTCCAGCATAATGTGAATGTCTTTAAATTCATCATTCTCAATATTGTTAAATACAGCCCTAATGGCAAGTTGCTTATTGTTGCCAATCCAGCGGATATTTTGACATATGTGGCCTGGATGCTAAGTGACTTTCCTAAAAACCGTGTTATTGGAAGTGGTTGCAATCTGGATTCTGCCTGTTTCCATTATCTAATGGGGGAGAGACTTGGTGTTTGTTCTTCAAGTTGTTATGGGTGGGTCCTTGGGGAACATGGAGACTCCAGTATTCCTGTGTGGAGCAGTGTGAATCTTGATGGTGTGTCTCTAAAGAACCTTCATCCTTCTTTGGGAACTGATGCTGATACAGAGAACTGGATAGTGCTCATGAGGTAATCAAACTGAAGGGCTATACTTCTTTGGCCATTGGCTTATCTGTGGCAGAACTGGCAGAAAGTATTACGTAGAATCTTGGGAGAATGCCTCCAATTTCTACCATGATTAAGGGCCTATATGGCATTAATGAGTATGTCTTCCTTAGTGTCTCATGTGTTTGGGGGCAGAATAGCATTTCAGATGTGGTGAAGGTCAACCTGAATCTGGAAGAGGAGGGCCATTTAGATAAGAGTGCAGATACTCTTTGGGAAATCCAGAAGGAGTTGCAATTTTAAAACCTTTGAATGTGCTGCCACCGAGAGAATTTGACAGGGGTTGAGGGATTATGTATGATTCGCTTTTCAAATGGGTCAAATTCTTCTTCTGGTTAGTGACTAAACACCAGAAATATAAAACCTGTGAACACACTCTAGTTTCTTCCTAAAGTTAGAAATGAGGAATAGAACCCTGTTGTAGTTTGCTGGATATGAGTTGTATAGTCTCAGTGGTGGGTATCAAGCAGAGCCAGTGCCCCACAGGTATGTTTTGTATGTAGGTGCTACAGGTTCCCTTAGGTTCAGAAGACAACACTCCTGGATACAAAAACACTATATAGTAGTTTCTTTATTGACACATTGATTACCTTTGTGCTCCCCTCCATTAGGGTACCACATCATGGTTCCATGTATCACCTTTCCAGAGGACCTGATTTTGTCTGCCTATATCTATCTATCTATCTATCTATCTATCTATTGTTGTAAATTTCCATATTATATAAAAAGATTGGTACATTACAACAATGCTACCAATTCCTCCAGTGTCATATTAAACCTAAATACTGAATAAACACAAATAACTAATAAAAAAAAAAAAGAAATATAGAATGACCCATAGACACTCTTTCCCATTGTATCTTCTGAGCAGTAAGTAGTGCCTGGGATTACCCAAGCAGTAAATATGTGTTACTGTTATGTAGGGAAAGTGATAGATGTCAGTAGTAACCAGTACTTAACTGCCTTTGAGGTCACTGCCTCTTCCCTGAGTATTTTCCTTTAGTGGGTGAGCTATAGAGTGGAGCCAAGGAGAAAAGGGCTGCACAGAGCTACGAGCTCAGAACAAAATCGGTGAAATCTACTCTGGATCAAAACCAATAGCATTCCTCCTCCTGCCCTCACAGAGTAAGATTGATGTTCATTCATCAATGCATTTTTGGTGGAGTTGTGAACTGATCAACCACTCTAGAGAGCAATTTGGAATTATGCCCAAAGGGCTATAAAACTGCGCATACCCCTAGAGCCAGCAATGCTACTACTAGGTGTCTATCCCAAAGAGCTCACAAAAAAAGAGAGAAGGACCTACATGTACAAAAATATTTTAGCAGCTCTTTTTGTTGGAAATCGAGAAAATCCCTTTAATTGTTGAATGACTGAACAAATTGTAGTATACGAATGTAATGAAGTGCTATTGTTCCATAAGAAATGGTGAGCAGGCAGATTTCAGGAAAGACTTGCATGAACTGATGCTGAGTAACATGAGCAGAACCAGTAGAATACTGTACTCAGTAACAGTAGCACTGTGTGATGAAACATTGTTAGACTTAGCTCTCCTGAGCAATGAAATGATTTAAGACAATTCCAAAAGACTTATGACGGAAAATGCTATTTTCTCTTTTTGTTGTTGTTTTTTTCTTTCTCATGGTTTCCCCCTTTTGTTCTGATTCTTCTTTCACAACATGGCAAATGTAGAACTATCTTCAATATGATTGCACATGTATCGCCTATAACAGGTTGCATGTCATCTTGGGGATAGGGAGGAAATTTAGAACTCAAAATCTTATAAAAATGAATGTTGGAAACAAAAATTTAATTTCTTTTTAAAAAATAAAGAAAGATTGATGTTCATCATCCCCACTCTACCTTGCTCTTATGGAACCACAAAGATGAGCTATTACCTTCAGTCAATTTTTTGATTAAGAGCCCAGTTACTTTGGATGCTGAGTTCCCCAAGGCACCTAATTTCTCCACTGGCTTTCCCAATATACACATACAGAAAATATTTACCCTACAGCCATCTTCCCAGCATGTTGGATAAAGACAGGTCATGATAAAGATCAGATCATCCCTGTCATCCATATTCCTAGGGCAGGTTAATGTTGCCTTAGGCAACTGATAAGTGCTTGCCCCCTTATACACTGTATAACAAACTACTCTCAGGTATGTTTCAAGATAATTTTAAGATTTCAACCATTTAAGTGGTCTTTGAACACCAAGGGCAAAGAGGAATGTGTGACTTCTTCCTCTGGGAGGGATGGAGGATACTTTATAAGATGAAGTTACAGCAAAAGAGGAAGCTACAGTACAACTTTCCCTTTATCTCTGTACACTCTTTATCCTAGTTGTAATCTCTGGAGTTACACAGAACAATCCATTTGTTCTCAAGGCCTGGACCCTGAACACCCTCTCTTTCCCTAATGGAAACCTAATTCCATTCTCAGACTCTAGAAGATTCCAGTTGAAAAGAGGGTTAAAAATTGGTGAATCCAGTCTCAATAACCTGAAGGAATCGTTATTTACCCCTGTTTGAAACTTGTCTTCTGATATGTCTTCAATTTTCTATGATTTCTCGGAAAACACTAATAATTATTCACTCATAATTTCCTTTGTGACCTTGGGGTGTGATTCGCCTAGGCTTAGAAATTTAAATAACCTAAATAACAGTACTTTGTCTTACAGTTGTTTAAACTTAGGTTACTCCTTCCTCTTACCCCCCAACCCTGCCAACCCCTTCATTTTTTACTCTAGTTTTGCTTAACCTATAGTTCCTTTTTCTTTCTTCATTTTATTTAGCTGTTTATCTACGTATTTCATTTTTTCCCTCTCAGTCAAGTAGTTAGGTAAAATTCTCCTTCCTCTCATCCCCTTCAGTTTGTTTTGCTCATTAGGTTATTTTTTATTTCATTTTCTACACATTTTTATAAAAATTATTCCATTCATTCATTCTCTTTATTATTTATCTTCCCATTTTGTCTATTCTAGACTTTCATCCTTTGAATTATGGTCCTTATGTGGATTTAGTCCTTCTTTTGTCTTTTCCTCATGGAATTAAAACTTCTAAGTTGCCTAAATGGGATTCCCTCTTCTATATTCTACATTATTGCCTTGTGGCCACCTTTTTCTATGGCACCTTATTCATTAAGATATTACCCCATGGTAGGAATTTTCTTATGTTCCTGATTGTGGATTTCACTATTAACCATTACCCTCCCCACATAAATTTTTATCCATTTGTCATAAAATCTCCCTATGCCCTCTCCAACTCCATGGTAGGATGAGTGGGTTCTCTAAGCACCAGATCTCTGCATATTTCTTCCATTATAAGGTCCCCATCTCCCTTCAGAGATGATCTCTCTTCCCTCATAGGAGCATTCATCAGTGATAACCATTTAGACCACTTAAACAATATCTCTCTTTTTCTTTTCCCATTTCAAGCCATCCCTTTGTATCCTAGCCTATTCTACTGTAGATCTTCTTCCTGTAAGACTACATAAGTTATTTTCCCTTCACTTTTGACCTTTAGCTTGATTAGAGTACATCACATATTCCTCTCTTTTTCCTCCCTTCTCCCTTTTACACCCAACCCATTCTGTAGTTTAGTCTCACAGAAACATTCCAGTCATAATAAGTCTCATTTATATAGTGCATTAAGATTTGCTAAGCACTTTATATGAGTTATCTCATTTGATCCTAAACTTAGGGATTGTTTTGAACTCAAAGCCTGAACCAGATATTTACTATCTGTGAAACCCTATGCAAGTCACTTAACCTTTCTGAGCAGCTTGTGTTTCCTCAGTTTTAAAACTGGAGGTGTGATAATTGTACCTATCTCCTAGGCTTGTTATGAAGATAAAATGAGATAATATACTATGAATAGTACTTTATAAGCCTTAGAGAGGGATAAATGATAAAGTCAGATGAGTGATAAAGCAAGAAAAATTATAGCTATTGTTGTTGTTTAATGAATTTTATTTATGGTGTCAAACAGAGAATCAGGTTGTTGATAGTACTGAAGTGCATGCTTGTGCATGGATCCTTCGGAGGAAGCATGGGTGTTTAACCTGATTGAGAGAAACATTAAAGGAAATATCTTATATGTCCTCAAACATTTGAAAGATCAGTGAAAGAGGGATTGAGGAAGTAGAACTAAGAACAATGGGTGGAAGGTGTTGAGTCAACCGTCTGGTTGTGATTGACTTAGTGATATTAAGGAATATATTCTTTCTTAGGTTTACAGGTTAGCCTCTGAAATTGCTTCCACAATTGAGATTGTATAATGTTGGAAAGAAGGAAAAAACTCTAGGCCTCCAAGAAGAATAAATTAGTAAATGTATCTCAACCAGACATTCCCTTATAAACTCAACCTCTCATTTTTGAAAGCACTGTTTATTGTCCAGGAAAATAATATCTTATTTATAATAAATGATTATTGAATCAAATTTAATTGAAACACTTATTTTATAAAATATTTTTCTAGTTATCTGGTTAGATAAGAAACACCCACTTATTAGCAAATACATGAAATTTGATAGTGGGTATTCCTCAGAATGTGAAAAATACTAGGGCTAGTCATTTTGCAATTGAGGAACCTGAGACCAAATAGGAGCTGTCCAATTCTAATGACCAATCTATTGGAAAGCAAAGATAAAAACAATGCTTGATAGCTGGCTTTTGACATAATCTTTTGTTTCTCACTTCCTTGTACTATATCTTTTGTTACTCTGGTGTGTGAGTGTATATGTTATATATCAGTCTACAGATTTTATCAGAGAGAGTGGGGTATGACATTTGTGGAAATACTGTTGACCAATGCATATCAGAACATTTGATTGAAGTACGTAATTGCTGCTCTTAACAGCTTTGATCATCAGTTCAAAACTAACTAGTCCCCTTACAAAAAAGTAGCACCAGCAATGACCCTCAAATCTGAAAGTATAAATTCAGAAGGTATAATTTTGCCTCCAGTTTGCAGGGGGAGTTGAATAACTACCTATAGAGAATAAAAGAAGGGGGAAATTGTTACCAAACAAGATGGGAAATAATGAGAAGGCTATGGGAAAAAGGTATACATGACTGGTTTTTTGTTTTACCCATCATCTCCATGGACTTTTTTGTTTTCAATTGTTTAATATTTTTATTTATTTTCTTTTCTGTTAATATTTATAATTTTGTGCTGATTTGAGATTAAATTCAGGTAGATACCCTTCCCCTTCTTTTGGGAATTCATTAATGAATGAATGAATGAATGAATGGGTGGATGGATGGTTGGATGGGCAGAGGAAAACTCATCTATGTCCTGTTGAATTTCTCTTTCTGAGAAATAAGCAACTTAGATCTTGATTTCCCATTCTATTAGACTGGATATTTCATACTTTTGAAAATATTCATCACTTTCTTCTACTTTTTTCAGTTTTGTGGGCATAGAACTGGGCATAATAATTTCTTATGGTTTTCTTTACTTCCTCCTGAGTTTTTTTGTGAATTTCTTCTTCTCATTTTTAGTGTTGCTGATTTAGTTTTCCTCTCATTAAAAGAAAGTCAAACTGGATAATTGTTTATTTGGTTTAATTTTTAATCTCATCTTTCAGTTGTATGTTTAATTTGTTTTTTATTCTCTTTTCAGTCTATGTGTTTAGATATCCAACTGTAGTGTAGTAGATAGAGAACTAACCTCAGATACACAAAGACTTCAGTTTGTGTACCATTTTTAATCCATAACTGTGTATGGACTATGTAACCTGAGCAAGCCACTTAGTTTTTCAGTCGTTCAGGTTACTCTATGATACTGCTCTGGCTGAAGTTGTAGAAATGGGACAGTTCATAAAGGGACATCAAACAATGATGAAGACATTATCAAAAATAATAGAAGAGTTAACTCTTACCTAGGTTGTGGGCAAGGCTCAATTTACAATCAAATATAGGATACAGAGTCCACTGATGGATGCTCTGTGTGTTTAGTAACCATACATAGCCCACTACCAACAGTGTCACTGTTATAACATTTTTAAGTTCAAAAAGGGCCATAAAAAGTAGAAAGTAGTAAAAAAAGAGAGTTGTAAAAATCTTGGAGGCTCTTTCACACATTTTCAAAACTGCCTACAAGTACCTCCATTTACACAGAAACCTGATTCTAGCTTTAAAATGAAACATTTTTCTGGGTACCATGTTGATTAATAAATCTTTCCTTAGCTCTTTGGCCCTCTGCATTAGGGGATACTGAATCTGACTCTCCAAATCCCAGTAAAAATAAGTTAATTTCTTACATTTGGAAGTTTTAAATGTTAATTTCCCAATACTCATTTCTCATTCTAGTGTCTGTCTTTGCAAAATCCTCTGCCTTCTTCTGGGTATTGACTATTAGCAAGAATGCCATTGAACAAAGCCTTTATAAAGTAGGAGTTTTTAGCCTTTTTGTGTCATAGAACCCTTTGGCAGTTTGGAAAAACCCATGGACCTTTTGGAGAATAATGTTTTAAATGCATAGAACAATATATAAGAAAACCAATTGGATTGAAATACAGTATCAATTAAAGAAAAGTTCACAGACTCCAAATTAAGAACTCCTACTCTAGAGGGTTCATCCAACAAAATCATACACTGGATATTCAAAAAATTTTTTCTAGAGAAACTGAAGTTACAAAGATGGTATGAAAACAAAAGGTTCTTAAGAGGGATAAGGAAACTGTCTAGAGTTACTTGACAGTGATCCTTAGATGTGCTTATCTGTCCGATTGCTTTCATATGATTCAGGTCACTCTACCCACATGTACACTAAGTTACCCAAAGAGTCAATATCATCATTTAAAAGCATGGGCTCATTCAAGAATATGCTTGATTGATTGATCAATAACCATTAACATTTATCTTTACAGGTATATGCTTCTCTAGTCAATTCCAGTCTTTCTATTCACCTCACAGATAGAAGCAGTCTCTAGCAATGTCCCAAGCCAGAGTCATTAACTATCAGTCTGTTGCCTATACATCTTTGGATGGTGTGGTCAGAAATGTGTGATTTCAGGGTGTAGTCAAAAAGATATGTTTCTGCAGGGTTTTAGCACAAGGTCTGGTCATCTATACTGCCCCATAAAATGAAACCCTTGTGCTTAGATTCCTCAGAATGTGCAAACCACCACTCAGCTGCTAGTCATGTAACTCGTAAGGTGTTAATTGGTATCAGCTGAAGGCAGTCTTCCTTGGCCCTCGTTAATATTGTGCCCCTGTTCTTTTTGCTATGCAGAAAGGACTCTAATAATTGAAATGCAGATGCACAGTTTCCCAGGTAGGGATGAGAAGAGCATATCTAATATGTTCAAGGATACACCTGTTTTTCCTCTTCATTATACACAAGAGAAAAGGTCACAGTTTCCTGGTGACTTGCAGATGAAAGGGGGTGTTCCTGATTACAGCTGTTGCCTAGGAATTCAGCCAGTCCCAGAGGGCAAAGGGCAATCCTGAATTGCAAAGCTTAACAGGAAAGGACAGTAAGTTCCTTTATGAAAGGAGTCGCAATTATCCCAGGTGGGCCAACTAGAAACTGACCTTTACCCAGCAGGGCTGTCTCCACTTAATTTTATTGGACACAGAAAATAGACCGAGTGTCATCCACTCCGAAACACAAGTAGTAGTAATCTTAATGATAACCATACCTCACATTTCTATTGTGCTTTTAGGTTTACACAAGTATTTTTCCTCCTTCTAACAATCCTGTGATGAAGATAGTGCAGTTATTTTTAAATCCACTTTATGAATGGACAACTACACTCATAGAGGTCAAATAACTCATGGTAACTCAACCATTCAGTGTCTCATGTGAAACTTGAATTCAGGTCCCTTAGATATCATCAGTGTACCAAAGTGCCTCCTCAGCTCTTCTTTGTAAACTCTTTCAATTCATCTTCAGTTACAACTTAAATGACACTGTCATTTTTTTTTCTAGTGACCCAGTGTCAGTACTTCAGAAATATTTATTCATGGTATCATAGATCTAGAGCTATTAAGCTGCTTAAAAGCAATCAGATGCAACCCCTTTATTTTATAGATAGGGAAAATGAGGCACAAAAAATTAAGTGGCTGTCACATAGCTAGTTCTGAAGTAGTACTTGAACACAAGACTTTCTGATTCCTAGTCCAGCGGTCTCTGCATGAATAGATAGATGAATAGAAGTCACTTCAAGCCAAGCTATGCTTCCACAGGTTTTCTGACTCTCCCTGATCTCACTCATGCCTTTCCACAATTGTGGTACTCCTAAGGCATCTTGAAGCTACCCAATAACAGTGATGATTTTGATCTGGTGATTTTCCTGGCTGAGAGTCATGCAATATCACTCTCTGCAAGGGACAGTCACTCAAAGGACAATGGAGAAGCACACAGTGACCAAAAGGAGACCGCAATACATTATAAATAAATAATTGTACAAGATAAATGGTGTAAAGGATGCTATTAGTGAGATATCTGGAAAACTAGATGATTGGTCAGGTAGCAAGGGAAAGGGACAACCATTTGCTCCACTGATATCCATACAATCTTAAGACAATAGTTGGACCCAAAGTCAATAATTGATAGGACAACATTCCTTTGAAAGGGGGAAAGCAGACACATGTTATGTGCTATATTATTAGAGAGAATACCCACATAGATTAGAGTACAGATCACTAGAAGTATCAGACTATTAAAGTTATCACAAGAAACGATAGGGTCAGAGATTTATAGCTGGAAGGGAACTTCCATTCCATTAAGACCACCATCTCATTTTATAAATGAGGAAACTGAGGACCTGAGCAGTTAAATGACTTGACCAACATCTCAAATTAGTAAGTAGCAACATTAGGAAGAGATTTCACTTTTCTCATCTACTGTTATTCAGTCTCCACTTATTATAATGGGCAGGTCTTCCCCTTCAGTGACTTTCATTAGCCATCCTAGTTCTGCATAAATCTGTTTCCCAACTCATTTATTGATTACTTTCTCGACTATCAAGAGACTTGAAAAGGCTAGAATTCAGTTCAGTTCAACCAGTGTTTACTCTATATCTCATGGGGTAATGCATTTGCTACCACTGGATAAATTCAAGCAGAAACTGAATGACCACATGTCAGGGGTGTTGGAAAAGAATTTTATAGCATATACAAAGGTTGACTCCCCTGTGATTCCTTTCACCTCAGTGATTTTGTACTATGTATACCACACTCTGGGTGACACAAAAACACACAATAACCACTATTTTAACACTTCATGGTTTCATAGTGCTTTGTTGCACACAAAGTCTTTTCCAGAGAACAACATCTATGAGGTTGGTATGATAAATGTTATTATTTTCATTTTACAAAGGATAAACTGAGTTTCAGAAAGCATTAGAGCAGTTCAGCAGTGCAGCGAATACAGTACTGAATCTGAAGTCAGAAAGACCTGAGTTCAAATCTGGCCTCAGGCACTTACCAGCTATGAACCTTGTCACTTTACCTCTTTGCCTCAGTATCCCCAGCTCTAAAATGGAGCTAGTAATAGCATCTACTTTTCAAGATTGTTTTGAGGATCAAATGAGATAATATTTGTAAAGCATATACTAAATAACTGCTTAGAGCATATCAGGTGCAACCTAAATGCTTCTTCCCTTCTCTTCCCCTTCTTCCACCCTCCTCATATGTAATTTGTTCATGGTCATGTCACTATCAAGTGGAAAAACAGAGTCTAGACTCTACTTGTCTGATCCAAAGCTGTAATCTACATAACACTGCAACTTCGACATGAAGAAGCATCTCTACCACCAAAGAGTTTACCATTTCACTTGGGCAGGTAAGAAAAAACAGATATATCAAACAGATAATGATACAAGACAGTGGCCATGAGTTGTATGAATTTAAAAGCCATCAGAGTTTAGGAACAGATCAGTTTATTATGAGATAGACTGGGCAAGGAATGTTTTATGGACAAAGTAAGATTCAATCTGGCCATGGAGAATGGGAAGGATAAGAATAGTTAGAGATGAAGAGGGAAGGAAATCCATGACTGATTGTTCTGTGAAAACATCCAACATCTCTCTGTTACCAGGACAAGACTCCAAGGATCTTTCCCTTTCCCTTAACTCATACCTTTCCTGCTGTTAAAAACAGCCCAGTGTCCAAACCCTCACTGTTGGAAGAGACCTGAGCTGTAGGGAACATTAGTGGGAGATGACAAATGCCAGCAGTAGTGTGACAGGAATTGCAATTGTGATTATAGAACTGTGGACGTTACTCATTTGATAACAAAATTATTTCAACTCTGGTTGGGTTGTGAGCCTTCCAAAGCAACAAGAGCTCACAAACTTACCAACTGACACTGACTGGGCAACATATTGACCCTAACCAGATTCAGGCAACTTGGGACTCACTCAAACTTTTTTCTACCTTGGAGAGTCCCTCTGTCCAAGACAACAGTTTAACTATGCATTAAAAAAAGATTTTCTTCTCATTCTGGTTTGCTGCTGAAAGTAAGTAAGATAATAGCCTTCATGTGGCCATCAATCAGACCCAAAATGAGATTTGTACATCAAGCAAGGGACACAGGATACTACAGCGATTTGTCAGTTTGATTTAAGGGCCCTAATTTAGAACTCAGCGTTACCTTGAAGGATGCATATAAGGACAAAAATGTCTGTACATAAATAGGATATAAGACCTTGATAAGCTGAGAATTTTCAATCCATTCAATCATCTCTCCAATGAAACTATCAGAAGACATTTATTTTATTTTACTGCCAGTAGCATTTTATTTTTCCAACTACGTGTAAAAATAGTTTTCAACATTCATTTTTATAAGATTTTGAGTTCCAAACTTTTCCCTTTCCTTTCCTCCCTTTTCAAGAAGGCAAGCAATGTGATATAAATTATACTTGTGCAATCATATTAAACATATTTTCACATTGGAGAAAACAGCAAAAAAAAAAAGCAACAGAGAAAATAGTATGCTTCGATTCGCATTCAGATATCATAGCTCGTAGTTCTTTCTCTAAAGGTGGATAACATTTTCCATAATGTCTTTTGGAGTTGTCTTGGATCATTGTATTGCTGAGGAGAGCTAAATCAGTCATAGCTGATCATCCCATAATGTTGCTGCTACTATGTACAATGCTCTCCTAGTTTTGTTCATTTTACTCAGCATCAGATCATCTAAAGCTTTTCAGATTTTTCTGAAATCTAACTTATCATCATATCTTATAGCCCAATATTATTCCATTAATTCATATACTGCAACTTGTTCAGTCATTCCGCAACTGATGGGCATTCCCTCAATTTCCAAATCTTTTCAAACACAAAAAGAGCTGCTATAAATATTTTGTACTTATGGGTCTTTTCCCCTTTTTTATGATGTCTTTGGGATACAAGTCTAGTAGTGATATTATAGGATCAAAAGTTATACCAGTTTTATAGACCTTTGGGAATATTTCCAGAATGGTTTGATCAGTTTACAACTCGGCCGACAATATATCAGTGTCCCAATTTCCCCACATCATCTGCAACATTTATTATTTTACTTTTCTATCATATTAGGCAATCTGAAAGATATGAGGTGGTACCTCAGAGTTGTTTTAATTTGCATTTCTCTAATCAATCGTAATTTAGAGTGTTTTTTATATGATTATAGACACAGTTTTGCTTTTTTTTAACTGAAAACTGCCGATTCATATCCTTTGGCCATTTATCAATTAAGAAATGACATATATTCTTATATATTTGACTCGGTTCTTTATATATTTGAGAAATGAAACCTTTATCAGAAACACTTGCTACAAACATTGTTTCCCATCTTTCTGCTTTCCTTCTAATTTTGGTTTCCCTGGTTTTGTTTGTACAATTTTTTTAAATTTAATGTGACCAAAATTATCTGTTTTGCATTTTATAACATTCTCTATCTCTTGTTTGCTCCTAAATTCTTGCTTTCTCCATAGATCTGACAGGTTAACTATTTCTTGCTCTCCTAATTTGTTTATGGTGTCACCCTTTATATCGAAATCATGTACCCATTTTGATCTTATCTCAGTACACAGAATGAGATGTTGCAACTATAGCTTCTGTCACACTATTTTCCAGTTTTCCCAGCAGTATTCATCAAATAGTGAGTTCTTATCCCAGAAGTTGGAGTCTTTGGGTTTATCAAATAGTAGATTATGATAGTCATTTACAGACATTTATTTTAGAATGTCTAGTCTATCATGGCTCTGTGATCAGTGTTTAGGATGGAAGGTGGTTGCTGAGTATACTGTTGGTATAAATACCTCCTGTCTCTCTCTTCTTTGGAAGTTGACCATCTGAATCTTAATTAGAAACCAACAATCTTCTTAGAACTTCTGCTGGGCAGACTAGAAACATCTACTCAATTGAATTCAATAGGTGGTCAGCAAGCATTTATTAAGAGCTTACTTTTCATAAGCATATACTCTTAAGACAACAAGACTACAAATCATAGAGAAAGTTTGAGCCTGCCCTGGTAGAAAAAGTTCCTCCCTAGGGATTAACTAAGTCAATGAACTCACTAATCTCTTTTCTTCTCGTATTCCTATTCCAATTATGTGAAGAGGGAATAAACATATTTGCTAATCTATGTACCAACACTGAGCTAAACGGAAGAGATAAAAAGAGAACAACTGAGAAAGTCCTTGCTGTCAAGGATCTCACACCTAATTCAGGGAAACAAACTACCTAAGAGAGCTCAACTACAAGGTACATGGGAAGACCCACACATCCTAAAAGTGAAGCCTCAGGGCGTATGCAAAGGTACCTCAGGGAGACATAGGTCATTTCCCAGAGCTGTGAAGAATGTATCCACAGGGCAGATGGTAAAGCTTCAACCTACTGAAGGATTGTAGTTGATGACCCCTAGCTCACTGAATCAGTATGAACCACCATGTTATTCTTCCTTCCTGGCTGCTCTGATGGGCATGCATACCTTCAGAGTTTGGGAGAATAGAGGGAATGGAAACAATTATGAACCAAAACAGCAATTAATGATAGTAGCTAACATTTAGGTAGTGCTTACTATATGCCAGACACTGTGGTAAGCACTTTATTTCATTCCCTGAATTCTTAACAATAATCCTATTAGTATATCTGTTTTACAGATGAGGCAACAGGTAACCAGAAGCTTCGATGAATAATCATACAGCTAGGAAGTCAAATCTGAGGCCACATTTGAACTCAGGTCTTCCTGATTCTAAGTAAGGTATTCTATATACTGAGCTGCCTTGCTGTCACACCCTGCAAGTGCTAAAGATATCACCTCCTAGCACATATGCTACAATCCTAGTTTTAAAAGTAGGCATTAATATGGGTACATGCAGCATAGGCATTAAGCTGTTGTCTTGCCACGAAAGGTGACTGCTCCAGTTCATTCCAAGATGATGTTCTTTGTCTTAATTAACTAAAGAACTTATTGTCTCCTTTTTAGATTAGGAAAAACAAGGGTAGGAGATTAACTAGGTCCTCTTTAAAATGTTTTCTGAATGCACAGTCTTAAATCATGTCTTTTCCTCAAAATCAAAATTGCAGCAAGTCCATTCTCATGACCAGGCAGAGAAATACCCATCAGCTGAGAATGAGGCCCCAGTGACCTTAGTCTAGCGAGGGGGAGAGCTCAGTGTGGATTCCAAGGGTGGCCAGAGGAAATGTTCCCAGGGCAACATGGTAGCCTCTTGGTCTCTGGCATTAAGGGGCCAATTCCATCAATCTTTTAGTAGATCCTACCGGCTGATCTGTCAGAAGCAGCCCACACACTGTATTTCCAAGGGCACAAATAACTAGTGTAACGGAGAGAGACCAGAATTGGAAATGTGAGAAAATTGGAAAGAGGTTCAAGGAAAAGCAACATCCATCCATATGACTTGCTCAACACAAGCTGGCTGCTTGTGTTGACTGCCCACAGCAGGCAGCATCCTGTCTTTGCATCTGGGGTGGCCTGCTTGTGGCTGCCAAGCCCCTTTTCCCAGTCTGGATGAGGTCGCCACGCTTCCCAATTGACTCTGTACTTACAACATGCTTGAAGGAGAATTGTAAAGGCTGGCAGAACTGGGGAAAAGTCCACAGATAATCATGATAGATATCATTTATATATCATTGAAGGTTTGCAAAGTACCTTAAAAATATTATCTCATTTTATCTTCACCACAGTGAGCAGGTGCTGCTATTATGCCTATTTTACAGAAGAAGAAACTGAGGCAGACAAAGGAGAAGTAACTATCCAGGGTCACATAGCCAGTAAGTATCTCAGGTTAGATTTGAACTCGGATCTTCCTGATTCCAGACTCAGTGCTGACCACTGAACCATCTAGCTGCCTCTGTTATGATAGAAGGGACCTTGAAGGCTGCAAATAATAGCTACTACTACTGCTGCTGCTAGCTAACATATAGGTGGAGCTTACGACATGCCAGGTACTGGGCTAAGTGTTTTACAACTATCTCATTTTATCCTTACCACAAGCATGGGAGGCAAGTACTTATATTATCCCCATTTTATAGATGAGGAAACTGAGGCAAGAAGAGGCTAGGTGACTTTCCTAGGAAATACAGCTAGGAAGAATCTGGAATTGGATTTGAACTTAAGTTTTCTGACTGCAGGCCCAGCACTCTGTACCTAACTGCTTCTCATCTCTAAAGCACTTTATGGCTTACAAGGCAGTCTTCTCCACATCCATACTGTGAGATTGACTGGAATGGCCTATGGTACGATCCTTATTTTGCAGCTATCACACAGCTGATGAGGGCTGGAAGAAGGACTGAGACTTGGGTATCTCCCTCTACTTCTCCACATGTTGTGGTCAAGTAGAAAGAGAAATGGATTTGAAGTTTGAGGACTCAGGTTTAAATACTGATCCTGTCACTTCTGCAGAGTGGCTTTAAGCAAGTCACTTATCTGCTCTTGGCCTTAGCTTTCTCATTCTATAAAATGGGTGAGGTCAAAGATCCACAGGAGGAAGGGACCTCAGAGACATCTCATCTGGTCTTCTTATTTTATTCTCATCTTATCTTCTCATTTTATAGCTGCTTTGCCCCAAATTACCCTGGGTAATTACCAGGAATTACCCAGAAAAAAATCAGAGATGGATTTGAACCTGGGTACATGGACTCCAGAATCAATTTTCTTCTCCCCTACAGTGTGTTCCCTCAGAGATACATGTTATGGTCCTTTGCAATTCTAGATCTATTATCCCACAAAGTAGAAAATGAAAGAAAAAGGACTTTCCTAAAATTCTTCACTCAAAATGTCTGGATGTTTTATACACAAACACACACAACATATGTATGCATGTATGTAACTGTATATATTTATATATACACAGATACATATACAAATATATATATTTAATCATGTATATGTAGACCTGTATTCACCTACATAGATCACTTTATCAATAGATTTCTATATATTTTTCTCTTATATTGGAACCAAAAAGTAATTTATGTTCTTATAAAACAGAAAACAAAGAGTTAGATAGATAAATCACTAGTGACCCATATAAGATGAAATCCATTTCCCCGAAAGGAAAATTTGCCTATACAGCTGTGATAGACAATCTTATCTGAACAAGAACCAAGACAGAGAAATAGATATTACCAAGTAATGCATTCTAGCACTCTGCCTGTATTCATTTACTTTCCCACTTAACCAACAGTTCCTATCTGTTCATCAGTTCAGCTGAAACCTATGCTGGCCACAGAATAAAACCTTGCCTCTAGTCTGAGCAGGACGATGTTTGTCTCCACCATTGCCCATGATCTGATTAAGAGTCAGCTGTTGATTCCCAGTTTAATTAATCCTGATGGGCTATTGATGCACTGCAACTGTTTGTCCTATTAATGAGTTAGGAAATGAGAACAGTGACAACCTATTCAGACAGCTGCCAGGGGAAATCATCATTTGAGCATACGCCCAGTCAAGACAACGGGGGAGAAATGGCGGTGTTTTGATGGGCAGTTCACATGGCTCTGTCACATGAGTTTTATTTCTGCATTCCCGGCGAGGCGGACACACCAACACCAAGTGATGAGTGTAGGAACCATGACTGGCGGTGCAGTTAAGAATGCTGCTTCCCATCAGTTTATCAGAGATGGGCACGCGGCCTGAAGTGTGCTAAATGTATAGTTGGTACAGCAACAGGCACTGAACAATTTAGGTCAGTTCCTTGCAATGCTTAATTAGACTAATATCTCTGTTTGCAATTAAGAGCAGATGTGACAAGCTAATGTGTCCATGCACAGACAAATTAACCTCTGCCCATCAGCTGCTTGGATCTGTGAGAAAGCTGCCATGTTGTTCTTCTGTTCCACTGAATCTAAAAAAACATAATGTGGAATTAGGATAAACATAGATGTTAATAGAATATCCACTTCACATGAAGCACCATCCACAGGAGAGCGCTTCTCAGGCATATTGACAGACTACTATCTCTCTCTTGATTGAGGAAAATGGCACATTTTTTCAGATCTTAACAATTTCATTTGAGTATTTGTTATTTAAGGGAGGTAATGGATTCCACTGTTAGCCAGATTAAAGTCATAGAAATTTGGTTACTGCTTCAAAAAGAGTAGCTGCTTTGAGCAGAGAGTCAATGCCAATTTCCCTACTCCAATTAGTTGTCAACTCTAAGAAAGAAGGCACTGTTAGGTCAGGGTGGAGAGCCACGAGTCAGTAAATTCCCATGATTCTAAGCTACGAGACTGAGATTCAAAAGGTAGAATTCAGAATTTGTCAAGTCCTTTGTGACATTACAAAGAGCTAGAATGGATATAAAGGTAAAAGATAGATGTCAATTGTTGACATCGGTGACACCCACTCTTTTTTTTCTAAAAACTATGGTGGTGTTTCCTTTAGACAAGGAAGCAATCACCTAATCAATGGCTTATTCCATTTAGTATTTATTCATAAGGGAGAGTGGGGCTAAGATGGAGAGAATGAGAGTGACTTGGTTTGATTTTCAGCCTGGGGCTTTCAGCTGAAAATTAAGAGGAAGTGAAAATTAGAAGTTTGGCAATTTCCCAGTCCTACAACCCAATTTGCATCTCCTAGGATCAAATTTTTAAAAGTAAGAGTAATAAAAATTATAAAGGATTGAAAATGGAAAAATAAGGAAATTTCTTAAGATTAATTGGTTTCAACAAGAAAGAGCAAGAATGATCTAATGAGAATGCTTAAATATGAGAGCAGAATCAGATTGCTCCATATCTACTGTGGGTGCAATAAGCGGGGGAAAAGGAATTTTTCTTCAGAAAGGAATGACTTCCTTAAGATATTAGCCTCTTGGGGACTTTTTAATAGAGGTTACTCAATCTTAGCCAAATGTTCCCTCTATTATGACATAGTGTTATAAAGCCTTATAATGGGTTAGTGAAAGTGGTATCAAATCCATTCCTCATTCATTTAAAGAAAAAGAACCGTGGGATCCTAGACTTACAGCTGGAAGAGTGTTTATCAGTCATTAAGTTCCATTTTACATGTGGGGAAACTGAGGCTTAGAGAGGTTAAGCAGTTTGACTAGCAACACAAAGCTAGTAAGTATCTGAGGGAGAATTCAAGTAGAGATCTTTCTGGCCCCAAGTCTAGTACTCTCTCCACACTATGTCAAAATGCTTTGCATGAAAC
This sequence comes from Potorous gilbertii, assembly GCA_028658325.1. NCBI lineage: Eukaryota > Metazoa > Chordata > Mammalia > Diprotodontia > Potoroidae > Potorous > Potorous gilbertii. Next base: position 662,634,337 of record CM053770.1, read on the forward strand.
CTATCATGGAATAGGTCACCTCTACCTATAGGTAGAATTCCAGTCCACCAGCTAGTCCTTATTCATGGACTATTTTAAGGATCCACCAAATTTTTGCTTTTAGAGAGTCTTAGTTCGTAAAAATAAAACAAACAAAAAAACCAAAAAAAAAACCCATCCACATAAAGAATAAAATTTACTTCTACAGACAAGGTGAATTCCCACCTTCCTCATGTGATCAATATGAACAGGCCTTTGCTTGCAGTTAATTTTTTTCAGCGGGAGGTTGTAATAACCACACACCTTAGTAGGAAGGACTGATCATTGCGTCTAAAGAAGTCTTACATCTTCTTGTCTATTGATAGTCTGTCACCAATTGGGAAGGGATGGGAGGTATTCATTTTAGTGGTATTATATAGGTATTTGAGTGATTTTCATGTACTTAGTGGCACATTCAGAATATTCTTTTGTTGAACAGAAAGGACCTAGTAGGAAAAAAGCATGAGACTTAAATGAGGGGTACAAATAACTTTGCCACATGCTAAATGTGTGACTTCCAGGCAAGTTCCTTACCCTCTTTAGACTCAGTTTCCTCATCTGTAATATCAGGGGAGAGTTGAACAAGATGACCTTTAAGGGACCTTCTATCTCTATATCTATAATCCTATAAATCAATAATATAATAATCTAAATCTATAAGATATAGGTCCTGAGATATGAAGGTGATTTTAAAATGTGTGAAAAAAAGACAAAGGACACAAGATTTGCTTTCCAAACTCACAAGTCAAACACTTCAGATTAATTAATTATGAAAATGAGGCAAAACTTGATTCTCAACTTTGAAAAAAAAAGTAAAAAAAGAAAAAGGAAACTTAAGGTTTTGTCCAACACTATTAAAAAATCTCCTTCAAGGTTTGTACCGAATAAGAATGTTCATTAAAACTACATTGTGTCACTCCTAAAGATTTTTTTTAATTTTTTAAAAAATCAAATGAAAGCGCATTTTAAATCAAATGAAAACAGGAAGTCAGTAAAGCTTTTCTGACATTTGAAGGAAAAACAACTAGAATTAGAAAAATGAAGTGATTGTTACTTCAAAGTAATGTCTCTTGGAATTAAAGATAAACACTAAACTGTGAACACTCTTTGACCCAGCAATACTACTAGTAGCAAAAGACCTCATATGTATAAAAATATTTACAGCAGTTCTTTTCATGGTGGCAAAGAATTGAGAGGCTCATCAGTTGGGGTAATGACTGAAAAAAATTACAGTGCATGTGTGTGTGTGTCTATAAGAAATGACAAAAAAATGATTTCAGAAAAGCCTGGGAAATCTTATATGAATTGATTCAGAGAGATGTGAATAAAATCAGGGAAATGTATAGAGTAACTACAGTGTTTAAAAGAAAAAACTGCTTCCAAAATTTGACTCTTGAGGAATTCAATGACACGTAATTCTCAAGAACTAAAGATAAAGAACGTGACCCATTTCCTAACAGTGCAATGGAATTTGTTTTGTTTGAATTTTCAGATTTGTTACAAGGGTTTCATTTTTTTTTCTTTTTCTAATGGTGGGGGTGGAGGTAGGGAGTGATAGGAGATAGAAAAGAATATTAGGATGGGATAACCAAAAATAAAAAAAAGAAAGGATTGTCAAAGCATTTTTAAATTAATAGAGCAGAAATAAGAAGACAGAGAACCCCAGGCATGCAAGATAGCTTTATCATATTAGATTTATCATATGTTTGAAAAGAAAAGAAACCTGTACACAATTGAGATCTAGTTTTATGGATTGTCCTCTTTTTCTGTTCTCCTATGTATGTGGAAATGATTTTATTTAGTGTTTAAGTTTAGAATTTTAAAAAAAATTTAAAGATGATCAAATTTTCCTTTGGAAGATGTTTATTAATTGAAAGATCACTTGAGAACTTTTAGGATTCAAATATCTGCCAGCAAGAGACTGGTTTTTGTCAGTAAGGAAATTAAAGCAAAGAGATTGATTGTAATCTGCCCCTGCTGTGTGCCTTGCAGTCATATCTAACAATCAGGATAGAAAAAAATCAGTCTGAGAGAATGAAAAATAATGATGTTGATTACCACCAATTTCTACATTTTAAAAATTATTACATATTTGTAGTGAAATAACATGGTGTAGTGAATAGAGATCTGGCCTTGAGGTCAAGGAGATTTGGATTTAACATCCACCTCTGCCATATCCTGGCTGAGTGACCACTGGCAGACCATCTCAGGCTCTAGGTAGTTCTCAAAGACTATAAGTTGGAGAGAATTCTTTCTTTAAATACTTCACATAGCAGAAGTCTATGGCTTCATATTATCTTTCCATATACATAAAATTATTCAATTCACAGAGTAAAATTTGCTTAATTTTTTTGACTTTCTTTTATCAATAAATCAAAACACAAGTGCATATTAAAGTATGTTGTTGTTCAATCATTTTTCAGTCATGTCTGACTTTTAGTGACCTTTTGTGGGGTTTTCTTCGCAAGGATCCTAGAGTGGTTTGCCATTTCCTTCTCCAGACCATTGTACAAATGAGGAAATTGAGGCAAACAGGATGAAATGACTTACCTATGGTCACAGCTAGTAATTGTCTGAGGTCAGATTTGATCTCACAAAAATGCGTCTTCCTGACTCCAGGCTTGGCATTCTATCTACTGTGCCACCTAACTGCCCTCATTAAATTATATTTATATGTAAATATAGAAATGTTATGTAACACATAAGAATAAAGATTGAACCTGTGATTTCATTGGTATAGGAAATTACCTGGAGAGCACTCCCTCTACCATTAAAGTATTTATTAAGCTCTTTTTGTGTACTAAGCATTACGTTAAGTGCTAGAGGAACCGACAGAAATGTAAAGACAGCCCCTCTTTAATAATTGCTTCCCCTCCAAGAAGCTTCTCTACCATAGGGTGGCCAAAGAAGGCTGTTTTGATTTGTATAAAGTTACAGGGATGATGAGCCACAGTAGAATAGACTGGCATCCTCTTTCAGGAGTAATGGCAAGGTTCATCATCTTATGGCTTCAGATCTAGAAAGTGGGGTGAGTGGGAGGGGGGACAGCATGCCGTGGCTGGTGATGTGAAGTGGAGGGTTGGGCCACAGGGAGAGTCACCTCCAGGAAGATTATTAACCTATATATGACTTAGCAAATAAATCCTAGGGAATTATTTATGAGTATTCTTAACTCAACTTCAATAGACAAAAGGACTGTGGAGAAATTTCAAGGGGTGCATGAATGTCAACGGGAAAAAAATACTTAATTTTCACTAATTTTTGTTTCCCTTGTAAATCTATATATGTTATTTTATGCATTTAAGAACTATCTGAGAAGAGATCTATGGACTTTACTGGGGCTTTCCCAAAGGGTCCATGGTAAAATGACAGTGAACTCCTGTTCCAAAGGCTATCTGACTTACCCAGAATCATATAGCCAATGCATGTGCCAGGTGAGATTTGAACACTGACCTCTGTGATTCCAAGTCTGGTACTCTCTCCATCACACTATGTTCTCTCTAGGTGTTTCATGTAGCTAGTGCTTAATAAAATCTTGGTGAATTGAATTGACGGCATTATTAAATGTCAGAGGAGTGTTAGGGATTTCTGTGAAGGCTATTGGAGTTTAGCCAAAGGAAGGGCCCCTAAGGGCTTTGGAGAGTTAGAAGGAAAGAACTTCATGAACAAGTGGGCCTTGAGCTCGATCTTAAAGAATACCCCTTTCCAGGATTTTCTTCTGAGATATAAACAGAAATAAAAGCATTTCCCTCCAAAGCCCCTGGCTTAGTGTCAGTGGGTGACTAGACAGTTCAGTCCTCCAATGATTGTTGAATGAAAGTTGCCACTTAGGTCCTATTTGGTCTTCAGCATTCAGTGAGTATCATAACATAAAGGGATGAGGGGGGAACAGATATCTGTTAGAAGAGGGAATTTTAAAAAGACACTGAGGAGAAAATAAAATGCCTTGAGTCTGATTTGTGGACCCACTAATAAATTCTCTCAATTCCCTCTAAATGGAGTAACTCACATGAAATGTACAAGTGTATCATTAGTGCCCTGGACACATCTGTACTTATCAGGCCAAAGCAGAAAGTGGAATCTGGGAGAAGCTCTCAAGTGCTCTGGCAGAAAGAACTGTCCACTCACACTAATTAAGGCAACCACCCTCTGGTGGGCCTCAGTGGTCCTGAATCTTGAATTGGTTCTCCACGGCTTATAGGGAAATTACCTCCCTCCCAAATTAAACAAGCCTAGTCAGTATTTAGAGCAAGCTTGCTACATGGGGTTGATGGGATAACATCTGTCGGCCTTTCTCTCATTAATAACCTGCTCAATAGAAGGGAAAGGGAAGTCACTGAAATATCATTTTGCTTTTCAATGCCATGATTACTTTCCTCCAGTTGACAGCCAGCCTTAACAAGATTCTATCCTTCAGGAAATGTTCTTTTGATGGATGGTATCCCTGTGGCTCTAAACCTGAGCAGCAGAGGCAGAGAGAAGGATGCTACAATATCCAAGAATCAAATGTTCCCCTGCTAAGGGGGCTGTAATTGATAAAGCCCCAACCCCTGCCTCAGCAAAGCCCCAAAAGAACAAATACGAGAGAAGGTACCAAGTCAAGTTCACCCACTTCTTCCCCTTTCAGGGCCTTCTGAAACTTGACTTAGTTACGAATGCTTTGCGCTTACAGCAGCAGCTTTTGATGTGACCTATAGTACATTTTTGTCAATCAGTCAACAAATATTTACTGAGCCCCTACTACGTGCCACACACTATGCTAAGTGTTTAGCATGATTTTTACAAATAATTCCAAACTACAGTTTTTCTTGATAAGAGAAGATGACTGACAGAAGGAGGGGAGTGGGGATTAACTGAGGAGCATTGAGTTATACAAATCATTCAACAAGTTTAACAAGTATCTTAGTGTCTGCTATGTTCCAAGAATCGTACAGGTGCTGGGATACAAGACGTCCTTGCCCAAAAAGAACTTACGTCCTATGGATGGGATATAGTATACTTATAAATAAGTATACTTATAAATAAGTATACAGAAAGGAATTTCAAGAGGGAGAAAATGTTAATGCTTGGGGTGGTGGGAGTAGGAAAAAGAAAGGTTTCATGGGAAGGGTAGATCCTGGAGCGTATGACGGAAGAGTATGAGGGGAAGTTGAGGCAGAAGCATGAAAATCAAGAACTATTCATAAAAAGAAAAAATCATTGGCTCTTTGTAAAATCCGCATGCACTTATTTTCCATGTAATTCACTGTTTATCTCCCTCCAGAAATGGAAACGACTTAATAGGAATTTGTTTTCTATCAAGAACCAAATTCCTCTGGAGGGAGACACTATTTTTATCAGTGGTCAGGCCACTGCTGGTGCCTTAATACGAATTCTTAGCTCATCAACAGAACTTTGGCTTCTGGATTACTGGGTCAGGATTATTTGTAAATTCTGTTTTTCTGGGCTCGCTGATGGCTGCAAGTATATTCGAAAACAGAAAAGAGAGTCAGTGGGAAAGCATCCCTGAGATGTCAACCTGACAAGATTTCATTTAGGATTTTAATGAGGTGAATGAATCCAGAGTCTGAGACCGGGCTTTGAAAACAGAAATACTCTTCATTCACTATCTGTTATTGGCATATTGTGGAGGTCTATAACTACACCATCAATGTGACAATATTAGAGTTCATCCAAGATGTTCTCTCATTATATTTGATGGGAGAGAGTTTCATTCCACTTTTGAAAGGACAAATGTTTTTCCTAGTTGTCTGTTTGAAATGAGCCTAGATGAGAACCCATTAGTAAAGAAAATCAACATGGCAATTCAAAGATTAAAAACAAACAAACAAACCTGAATTCTGAAACAGGAAAAAACCACAAATGCTAAAAACCTCTTAGTAGTTGGAATACTAGTAGTAAATACAGTAGAATTCAACTTAAAGTGGGATTATCTTGGAATCCAAGGAATTTCTTTATTAAACAATTAGCAGGACTTGTTAGAAGCTTCCTTTATTTATATGGTAGAGTGAAATTCCTTTGAAAAGTCTAGTTAGCTAAGTTTGGGAAGGTAATTTTACAGATATAATGGCATCGTTTTTTTCACACTATTCAAGGACTTGGGAAAGAATGCTTGAATATATCAGAGGGTCCATTTCTCTTCAATGTTACTGGGCCCTATAGAGATGCAGTTTTAGTGTATTCATGCATCCTGCATGATTTCTGTGCTTGTCCTGCCATATATCCTCCATGGGTGATTAACCAACACACATGACTTTCTCCAGATGCTTTGATATTTTTTTGTGTGCATAGTGTGCACTAGGTGGCACTGTAGTGAGCAGAACCTTGAGATTGGAATTAGGAAGACCTGCCTTTAAATCCTATCTCAGACACTTATTAGCTGTATGACCTTGGGTAAGTCACTTGACTACTGTCTGCCTCTGTTTCTTAATTGGCAAAATGGGAAATAGTACTATTATTACAGTAGAATAGTATAGAATGAATAGTTTAGAATAAATACAGTAGTATATGTACTATATATACTAGTAGTATATATAGTACATATATATACATATATACTAGCATATATATATACACTATAATATAGTATAATAAAATGAGATAATATCCATAAAGCTCTTTGTAAATCTTAAAGTGCTATAAAAATGCATTAAAAATATCATTATCCTGAACTTTCACTAAACAACTGACCTATGTCTTTTTCTGGTCCTGCACCTCCTTGACAGTATCTTTTATAAGTCATAAGCCATAGGAAGCACCTGGGATAGTTGGATAGAGCATATGTCCTGGAGTCAAGAAGACCTGAGTTCATATCTGGAGTCACTTCCTAGCTGTGTAACCCTGGGTGAGTCACTTAACCTCTGTATGAGGATAGTTCCCATGTAGCTCCCAGAATAGTTAAAAGGATCAAATGAGATATTATTTTAAAGCAATTAGCATATAGAAAGACTTAATAAATGTTTATTTCCCTTCCATTCATTTAGAAATAGGTTGCAACTTACTTGCACCCATCTAACACATACTCTTTGTTCTTTAGATCAGAATTTGACAAGTTTGAAAGTACAAAAGTAGGATAGTTCAGGATTTGCCTTTCCTTGCCAGCATGGGTACCTCCATGCCACTTTCCAGTCATCCTTACCTTTGGATGGACCCTACCCTTCTTTATGTGCCATTTTCCTCCATTAGAATAGAAGGGCAGGGTCTGTCTTACTTATATTCATATCCTGGCATAGCTTATTAAATGCTTTATCTTTGTATCTAAATTAACTTCTCTACCACAGTCACTGAGACAGGCTGTATCTGTTGTGTGAGGACTACTCCATCTCATTTGGAAGCAAATTTACTGTTGAGTTATGAATTTTTTGATGATAAGAACCCCAAAACCATAAAAAGTCCAAAACAATCTTTAGTCATAGATGCTTCTGCAATGGCAGAGAGAGAAGTAGAAAAGGGGACCAAGAGAATGGCACAAAGACTTCCTGGGCATACAATTTTACATACATACATATATACATATACCCATATGGGAATGCATACATACATATGTAAACTTATATATAATATAATGGACATATGTTTACTTACACACAGAATGTGTGTCATATGTTACTATATTATATGTTAAATGTATTGATATGCAATATATACATACATACAGAGGTAAGATTATGATCATGAACTCTAAAAGAATGGGAGGGTAGTACTGTAGTACAGGGAGTACAAAGACAAAAAAAATAAGCTAAAATTATATACCATCTTTCCTTCCTGTTTATTTGTTGTTGTTCAGTCATTTCTGACTCTTTGTGACATATTTGGCAGTTTTCTTGGCAGAAATACCATCATGGTTTGCTATTTCCTTCTCCAACTCATTTTAAGGATGAAGAAACTGAGGCAGACAGGATAAAGTGACCTGCCCAGGATCCCCAGATAGAAAGTGTCTGAGGGCAGATTTGAACTCAAGTCTTCCTGATTCCAGGCCCAGTGCGTTATCTATTGTGCCACCTAGCTGCCCTTCCTGTTTATATGGAAGCTCAGTCTTCAGAATTGACCCAGTTGTTTATTCAATGTTTTATATGTCCCATCAAAAGTGAATAAATTTGAGTTGGATAGGGGACATTCCTCCAGTAGCATGCTCACTCAGTGCAATCCATCCCACTAGATTGTGGTGAAGCTTTGGACGAAATCCTTCACACTATTTTTGTTGGAAAGACAGAGAGATGTTGGAGTAGATGGTCATTCGATCACATGAATTCAGAAATTCTCGACTGGCCAGATGCCAAAATAGCTATTAATTTTATGATATCAACTTGAAAAGTTGTCTGTAGCAAAGCATCAGGGAGCCTTGGTCTTACACTGTTTAACAACGTTTTAGGATGAATGCATAGAGAATATGCTTTATAAATAAGCAGATAGCACAAAGCTGAAAGGGATGGATAAAACACTGGATGACAGAGGAGTCAAAATACAAACATTTTTCATATATTCTTCTGAATCTAATGGGTTGAAAGATATTAAGGATAAATGTAAAGTCTTACATTTGGGTTAAAAGGTCCAAATTCATATATATAAGTTGGGGACATATGACTAAACAACAACTCATCTGAAAAAGCATAGAGTCTCAGAATCTGAGTTGGAAGGCAGCTGAAAAGCCATCCAGTCAAGCCTATCACAAAAAAAACCCCACTGTTTCATACGTGACAAGTGGCAATTCAGCTTCTGCCTACCTCTTTGCACTTTAGGCAAAGGGTTTTTAGGTTGTTAGGGAGGGTTTTCTAACCTTGAACCTGTTTATCTCTTTGCAGTTTTCACTCACTGTTCCTGATTATACCCAGTGAGGTCAAATAAAATAAGTCTAGTTCCTCTAGGACATTGGATCAACAGTTTAACTGTGTTCCTCCACAGCATTGAGGAATAAACTCATGAGTTACAAACCTAAATTTCTCCTAGACTCCCATGCACACCCCTGCTTCTCGGGGCTTCTTTACTGGGCTGACAACACTCATCCTTGAATACTGGACTCCAAGGTCACCATAGCTCAAGCTCCCAGGTCGAAGCACTCCCCTTCTCAGGCAAACAAAACAAGACCCAATCTGCCAGCCCGTTTCTCAGAACACTGGACCAAAAGAGAAGAGGGAAAGCAGTCCTTTCCCATGAAGCTTTGTGCATGGTGCTGCTGATGTGAGTGAATGAGACCTTTACCTCTCAGGCTCACCAGAAAGAAACCCATGAGGGGTCTTCAGGGATGGGCTGAATGACCACTTGTTGGGCATATCATAGGAAGGATTCTTTCCAGGCACAGCTTAGACTAGATGTTAATTCTGAGATTCACTCTGTGATCCTGGGATTCTCCACTCAGGCTATTTTTTTTTCTTTCCCCAGGATGGACAGAGGTTTAAAATTAAATTAAAGGTTCATCTCAGTTCCTGCTGAGTTACTATGGAATGAGCAAAATGTAAACAGTCTTGCTTTATGCTCCAGGTCAGCCTTGGTCAATCGCAAGTTTTTCATTGTCTCCCACAGCGAAAGCGCACTCCGAGAGAGGCATGTGCTACCCTTCTTAACCTCTAAACTGCATTATCAACAGAAGTCTTGTGACTGGAAGCAGCACAGCAACAGCAGTCATCGTGTTTCATCCTTATCCACATTATTTCCACCAGCTAATAAACTCTAAAGAAAGGCAAGGTGGCATGTTGGATGGCAGCTGACTTCCTAGGCAGGAAGGCTTGGCTCTAATTCTGTCTCTGACACATACTGGGTCTGTGACCCTGGACAAGTCATTCAATTACCTGAGCCCGCTTTCTGAGGCTATCTTCCATCTAACATGCATAGACCTTGTATGCGCATCATTATCCGAAGGCAGCTAGGTGGAGCAGTGGCTAAAGTGCTGAGTCTGGAAACAGGAAAGCCTTACTTCAAATCTGGCCACAGATACTTACTAACTGTGTGGCCCTGGGAAAGTCACCTAACCCTGTTTGCCTCAGTTTCCTCATCTGTAACATGAGCTGGAGAAAGAAATGGCAAACCATTCCAGTATCTTTGCCAAGAAAATCCCATGGCAATATGGTCCATGGATCACAAAGTGTTGGACACAACTGAACAATGATGATATATCATCATTTGTCTGTTATATCCCATGTTAGAAACTTCACAGAGAAATTTGAATTCAGTCAAATGGTCATACTTGAGGACCTAGAGGGTCTTGTGTATCCTCGAGGCCCTGCTGAGCGCTTAGTAAATGCTTTATCCATTAATTCACACAGCTCCTCTGTGGCCCAGGCATTCTTTAAATCTAGGGGTTGCTGAGCAGCTGTCAGACCACACTCATAGAGAGTTTCCTTAATGAGTGTTCCCTACATCAATGAAATCATACACCTTCCTCCCCTCACCAAGATAAATTAAACTAATTCTTATAGCAGCAGTCACTTCAAAACCAAGGCTTTTTCATTCTATCTGCTGTGTCAATGCCCAAGGAATCTTCCTAAAGATCACATGATTATATATTTTTTAAACTTTATTCAGAAATATTCTACAGCTTCCCATTGCCTGTCAATTAAAATGTGAACTCTTCATCCTGCCATTCAAGGCTCTCCACAGACAGAATTCTACTGTCCCATCCAGCATATACACATTGTATTTTGCATCTGGACACAAATATTCTGCATTCCCATCCTGTCTCCCCCAGCTCCATGCCTTTAGTCATAAGTGACTTTAAGTGACTCCTGCCACCTCTCCTGCCACCCTCTCCATCTCCATAAATTGAAATCCCTCCTTTTCCATCCCCAAATCTAATACCAGTCCCTTCATGAAGCCTTCTTTGGCCCCTCAAAGGTGGCCAAGGAAGTGTATTCTGGTTTGGAACATTTTGGGGCTGAAAATATGGAGCCATAGAGGGGTTATATTGACTGGCACACTTTTTCTAAGAATGAAAGGATTTAAATATGGCTCCAGAACTGAAAAGAGAGGGAGTAGTTTGGATGAGGGGGGAGACAAGATGGATGTATACAGTCAAATGGCAGCTAGTGAAGAAGAGAAACCCAGTCTGGCACATTTTGTTGTTATAGTTCCGTCATTTTTTCAGTCCTGTCCAACGCTTTGTGATCCCTTTTGGGGTTTTCTTCGCAAAGAAACTAGCCATTTCCTTCTGCAGTTCATTTTACAGGTGCAGAAACTGAGGTAAATGCGGTTAAGTAACTTGCTTAGAGTGACATATATAGTAAGTACCTGAGGGCAGATCTGAACTCAGGAAGATGAACCTTACTTCAGTCCTGGTGCTCTATCCACTGGGCAACCCAGCTTTTCATCCCTATTTTACAGATGAGAAAACTGAGACAAAGAGCGTTAAGTGACTTGTCCGGGGTCCCACTACTCATAAGCATCTGAGGTCAGGTTTGAACTGAAGAAGATGAGTCTTCCTGACTCCAGGCCTGGCGCTCTATGCACTATGGCACCCCCTAGCTGCCCCTGGTCTGCCATGTAGTAAGTACTTCATAAACGAATATTGACTGATTTCTGAAGTGAAGAAATAGAGGTAATAAATATAAATGAACTTTCTAGGAATTGGCTTCAGAAAGAAGACAACTAGAGGATCTAAGAGCTAGATGGGGATTCAGGGTCAGGTGAAAATGTTTTAAGAGATGAGGAAGATCAGGGGATGGTGGTAGGAACTAGGGAAGGAGCCAGTCTTCAAGGAGAGACCCAAGATGAGACAGAGAGGTACTATCTAGGATTGTGGAGACAAGTTCCTGGTAGAGATGGGTGGGGATGGTATAATGAGCCCAAGGAGAAGCTTGGCTTGGCCTGCAGTAGGACCACCTCTCCCTCTGACCCTGAAGTTGAAGGTCTAGAGAGAGGAGAGAAGGAAGAGTGATTTTTGAGGTTTGGGGAAAGGAGAAGATAGAACTCATGATGAACATCCTCTGCTTTCTCAGTGAAGTAGGAGATGAACATATGCTAAGAGGGAATGGGGAGGATCTTGGGCAGCATTTTGGAGATGAGAGGAGGTCAGGAATAGAAACTGTGGGAGCCAATCGGGCAAGAATGAAAGGATTTATGTATACTGGTTAAAGTCCAGTTGAGCTTAGAGAATGGAGATTGAACCCATTGGACACTGTTACATGACTTTCACTAGGAGCACTTAGTGACATGTAAGAAGTTTGAGAAAAGGAGAATGAGAGTAGCCTAGTATTGACATTTGGTTAAATGTCACCAGCAGTAGGACAAGGGGCAGCTGATAGGGTATGGTTGAACAGGTCAACAGTTAGACAACACTCTGAAGATCTCTTCAGCAAGATGAAGGGCTGGGGACCAGGAAGGACAAGAGACCCTCATCTTTTTTTGAAAATAGAGATGAGTAGAACAATAGAGAGGTCATGGACATGTCAGTGGCACAGTGGATAGAGGATTATAGAAAGGAAGACCTGGAGGTCCAGGTCTGGAATCAGCAAGATGAGTCTTCCTGATCTCAAATCTAGCCTCAGACACTTGCTAGTTGTGTGACCCCGGGCAAGTCATTGAACCCTGTTTGCCTCAGTTTCCTCATCTGTAAAATGAGATGGAGAAGGAAATGACAAGCTACTCTAGAAGTGAGACATTACTGAAATGACTCAACAACAATAAAAGAGAGGTCATGAAGAGAACTGACTCATTTCTGGCCATCTTCTCTGTCACTAAACCCTCAGAACCAAAGACAATGTCCTGGGGCACTTAAACCCTTCAGCTCTGGAACTGTGCCCTGAGTTTATACTGCCCTGATTGGTGAGTGCCTCACAGGGATCCACTGTAGTAAGTCCAGCCTCAAACATGCTTCACTCAGACTCTGCCACCCCATCATGCCACCTTTTCCTTACTACACTCAGGAACCACAATGAAATCTATATTGCCATGACTAATGAAAAAATGTGTCAGTCTATTCTCCTAAGGATCCATTCACCATCCCTGTGATTTTCCCAATCAGAAGCACTCCTCCCCAGATCTCACTCCTTTATGTGTGTGGTCTCTTCCATTACGTAGGTCCCTTGAAGGCAGGAACTGACTCACTTTTTTATTCTTCTCCTCAAATGCTTAGGATAGTTCTTGACACAAAGTAAATGCTTTAAAAATACTTTTTCATTTATGCATTCATTCATTCATTCATAGATAATCTTCTGATAGACAGAGAAATGACCAATAGTATCTTATTTTCCTTTCTTTCCATTTCCCTCATGAGTTCTTATGTTAAGGTAGTTTTCACTAGGCCTAGAATAAGTACCAAGAGCTTTTAAATTACTTTTTCAACTAATAAGCTGTTATTTTCTTTCCACTCCCCCAATATATAAAGTAAAAACAAAGACAAAATTCTTATGACTAATACCGGTAATCAAGTAAAAAAATTCCAATATTGTCCATGCCCAAAAATGTTGGTTTAATTCTGCTTTTTTTTTATCAGGAAGTGGGCACCATTCTTCTTCATTTAGTTCTGGAATCAGGTTTGGTCATTATGTTGGTCAGAGTTCTTTAAATTTATCAAAGCTATTGATTTTATAGTGTTGTTATTATAGTGTAAATTGTTCTCCTGGTGTTACCCACCTCTCTCTATATTACATCATACAAATTTTGCCATGTTTGTCCCTTCATCATTTCTTCCAGCCCAACAGTGTTCATAGATCACATTTGCTCAGCCATGGCCTAACTAATGAACACTCCTTTATTTTCCAGTTCTTTTCCCCCACAAAGGAGTTGCCATAAATATTTTGGGACACATGGGCCCTTTATCTCTTTCATGTGTCTCTTTGGGGAGCAAGTTTAGCAGTGGTGTCACTCAATCAAAGAGTATGTATGGGTTAGGTACTTTAGGGGTATAGTTCCAAATTGTTTTCCAGAATGGAAACTCATAGCTCCAGATACTAATTCTTAATCCACTGCCACCTTCTTTACAAAAATAAACATATCTTATATACACACTTGTGCATAGTGCATATTGTTGAGAATGTCATGTTAGATTGATTTATATGCTTTGTCCTGAGCTAGGAATTTCCCCAATAGTTAAAATGTTTGTGCTAATCATTTTGCCTATGCTCCAGAACACTGACATTAAAATAGCTCTGTTTCAAGTAAAACTGTCTTTATTTCTTATGTGGGGGGTTCAGAGGTCAGATCCCAGTTGTTATAAAGTCCAAGACCTACAAGATCTCAAAAATACTGGCCTCTAACAGATTGAGGATATAGGCAGTCTTGAAAAAATTGATGGAGGATATAAAGAGTTTCTCCCCTAAAACCTCTCCCCATGGGGTATAAAATGCTTTCTTTTAGCATCATCTTCCCCCAAAAGGTCAATAGGATCTCCCAGCCCTTTCATATTCCAATTGGATCTTGTCATAATTGACCACTCATGAATTTCAACCCTCATCAGGTATCTTCTGTCATTAGCCAAGATTGCTTGAAGCTTTCTTCTCAGGCTGACCATGCAGTAGAATTATAGATTTTCATGCTAGAGAAGGGTAATGTGTTTTCAACTGGCTAGCCCCCTTTATCCCCTGCTCATTCTTCAGAACAGGTAGCTAAGATGGCTATTTGCGCTCACGGGGAAAAGAAGTTTAATGGATTGGAAAAGTGTATGCTTTACTTCAAAAACTCTCTCTACGTTTGTTGTGAACTCTGGGTAAAAAAGAAAAACTCTAAGTGGCCTATAACTTTTTCATGATATTGCCCTCAGCTAGCCTGTGGTATCCAAGAAAGTTGGAGAAATATTATTCCACTTAGAGAAATACTCATTCGTCTACTTACTGGAAACTCTGGTCATTTGGATGAATAAATCACTACTAACATAGGCTGTGTCAATTCATGTAAACTGATTGAAAGTCCAATTTTCAAGCATATTTGTTATCTCTTCAATGTAAATGTTCCCTCCAGCAGTGCAGATCACAACTCATTCATGCCTGCCCAGCCTATGTGCTTCTTACCAGTCAGTCAATAAGCATTTATTGAATGCTTACTATGTGCCAGGCAACGTGCTAAGAAAGGCAAAAAATAGTCCCTGATAGCAAGGAGTAAATATTCAAATAAGAAATAAAATACAAAAAATATCCGGTACATGCAAGATATATTCACAGTTTATGAAGCTAAGCTGAAAAGGGAAAGAAATTAGCGGTCAATAAACATTTATTAAGCATTTACTGTATGCCAGACACTGTGCTAAATAAATGTTGAGAATACAAAAGAGGCAAAAGGAAATCCTTGCCCTCAAGGATTTATAACCTAATGCGGAGATAAGTAAACAAACAATTATTTACAAACAAATAGGATAAATAGGAAATGGTTAAAAGAAAGAAAAGTCACTAGAATTGAGAGGGTTTGGGAAAACAGTTACAGGGATGTTAGAGAAGGACTAGGTAGAAAGTGAGATGTGAGCTGAATCTTGGGGGGGAAAAGCCAGCAAAATTAAGATGTAGAGATGAGGGAGCTATGCATTCCAGTCATGGAGTACAGCTTTAGAAAGACTTGGAAATGGGAGATGGAGTGTTGTGCTCCAAAGTGACTTGACTGAGGAACTCCAGTTAGGTCAGTGTACAGAGAGGAGAGAGATCCATTCTATCATTTATTTTCTGGAAGTGAGATTGATCAATTAATCAGTATTCATCTACCTCTTGGTATTTCATTTGCATCATTACAATCATTGTGCATTTGATTCTCTAAGATCTACTTACCTTATTTTGTATCAGTTCAGACAAATCCTCATATATTTCTCTGAACTCATGGTCTTCATCTCTTAGAACTCAAAAGGATTCCATCATATTGCTGTACCAGAGATCCATTCAGTCACTCTCTGATGGACACCCACTTTGTTTCCATTTATTATTATTTTTTTTGCTTCCACAAAAATGTGCTGCCATAAACATTTAGGTCTAGTCAGTATTCCTTTCTTTGACCTATACGTGCCTACCAACAGGATCAATGAGGGAAGGAGTATGAATGGACGGTTAATGGTTCACATACTTCCAAATCATTTTCCAGAAAGGTTGGATTGGTTTAGAATTTTATCAGTAGAACATGAAAGTAGCTGTCTTCCCATATCCTTTCAAACACTGAATACCTCTTTCTATCTTTGCCAGTATTTTGAATGAGTCGTGTAAAATCCCAGAGTTATTTCAAATGTTCATTTCTCTTATTATTAGCAATTTGGAGAACTCTTTTATGTATTTGTTAAGAGTTTGTAATTCCGTTTGAATTGCTATGAAAACTATGTGTTTGGATCCTTTGTTTACATGAGAATATGGGCAGCTAGGTGGTACAGTGGATAGAGCACCAGTGCAGGAGTCAGGAGGACCTGAGTTCAAATCTCACCTCAGACACTTGACACTCACTAGCTGTGTGACCTTGGGCAAGTCACTTAACCCCAATTGCCTCATCCTGGGTCATCTCCAGTCATCCTGATGAATATCTGGTCACTGGATTCAGATGGCTCTGGAGGAGGAGTGAGGCTGGTGACCTGCACAGCCCTCCCTCACTCAAAATGCAAGTCATGTCATTATTTCTCTGATGGCATGGTCTTTCTCCGCAACGAAGGATGAACACACACGAGAATAGCAATTTAGGGGGGGAATGGTAAAAACTGGGCCAAGAATAAGGATCCTCTATTTTATTTTATTTTTTTGCTTGATGTAGGGAGTAGTTATCTAATTTTTGAAGGGAAGGACATTGCTTTTGAGAAGAAGCTCCCCTATTTTTTTATATTACTATTATTTTTATTTCATCAAAAAAAGAATAGTTCACAGTAAAAAGAATATTTCAGATTCATTGTGCCTACTGAGCTGCCTTGAGGAATTTCAGTGAAAAATTTTCTCAGGATGGCAAAAGTAGGTCTGTTCAGTGCTTAGCAGCTATATCAAGGTTGGAAAAGACCCTGAATGAGTAGCTATGTGTTTAGATAACTAGTGAGTTTGCCCTCCCAGATGAAAAGATAGGACCAGTTCCATAGAGGCTGTTATAAAACAAAGCCCAGGAAATGAAATCTTATAACATTCACTTGGTATCAAATGCATAGAATTTAAAGGAAGTGTAGGGTGGAAAATCAACTGCTCATTTGTTTTGGCTTTCTGTTTTGCTTAAAAAGAAATGGTTTTTAAATGTTTCTTTTTAAAGCCCTCATAGTTCCCATCTTGCATCTTGGGAATTTGTTATTCTCTCTATGGTGATAGAATCAAAGGCTGAAGACAAGGAGAAGCCAATAATTTCAGCGACTTTATTTGGATCCATTAGGACTGAATGGCGTCATTTCCTTTCTAAAGCTCAGAAAAATGAAGAGATGAAAGGTCTCAGCTTTCTAGACTCCTTGTTTCTCCACTTATACAAATGACATATAATAACATGCATTCAAAGACTAGTTATTTTTCCTTTAGTATCTCTAAACAGTCTGAATAAGGTAGTGTAGTTCCACTATTAAAGCCCTTCTCTGCCTGTGGGTCATTTGTGGAGGAGCACTCAAGGCGCACGAAGCTGCCTGCGGAGGGGATGGATGGACTGCTGTATCCCAGGCAATTCTCCTCTCCATCAAAAGCCAAATTTTTCCAAGGCTCAAATTATGATTCTGGGTACAGGCCTCCTGCTTGAGCATCAACATTGATGCAAAATTGATGAAACTTCCAAGTGAAATTGCATTGTTTGATGTTCACAGCCCTGGAATAACATCGCCTAAAGCTACAGTTCTTGTAAACTTCCTTTGCACAAACGACTTAGCCAGGACTGATATATTGACACAGAGTGCCCATGAATGACATTAGGGCTACTTAGAAAAGAGGCAAAGACTGCTGGCCAAAGAAAGCAGCAATTGGTTCTGAAAATTACCTT
This sequence comes from Potorous gilbertii, assembly GCA_028658325.1. Taxonomy (NCBI): domain Eukaryota; kingdom Metazoa; phylum Chordata; class Mammalia; order Diprotodontia; family Potoroidae; genus Potorous; species Potorous gilbertii. Next base: position 662,652,175 of record CM053770.1, read on the forward strand.
TTTCCAGGGAACCTCTCAGGAAAAAAGAATTACCTTTTTCTGCTGAATCTCACTCCAAAATTACCTTTTCCAACAGAAGCTCTCTCAAAGTGCCTTGATGTTAAGCAATATAGTTTTAAGTTGAAAATGTCACAAGGCCATGAGAAGAAATTGATAGAAAATTTCAGGGTTCCTTGTTGATATTTGAAGCAGCCTGTGGATTTTTGTTCTTTAACACAGATCAGCTTGGCTGTGCTGCCCCTTTGATTTCGGTATTGCCCAAAACAACATGTTTCGAGGCTTAATGGCTTCAGAGAGAAGTGTAAGAAGGTGATTTCGTTGTTGCAGCACAGTTCTGTTACCAGTTGGAAATTGGTAAACAGATGTCTTCAAAATCCTTTCCATTCAACATGGAACTTTTTTTTAAAGTGAAGTAAATAAAATTTCTTCATCCTTTACTTTCTTGGGGGAGCGGGGAATTCTAATTTCCTTGACTATTATAGTCTTAGAAATTATGATTTAACTAAAACTTCCCATTTTATGGTGGGAAAAATGTTTAACTTTCTTTGGAGCTTTTCATGACTTTGGAGCAATGTTTGGGCATGGTCTAAAAACGAGAATTTCTTATCAATCAGATACTCTTTAGGTGGTGGTGGTGGCGGGGTGGGGGTGGGGGTGGGGTGTATGTGTGTGTGTGTGTGTGTGTGTGTGTGTGTGTAACATAATGCAAATCAATCAATCAATAAACATATATCTAATGCGTATTGTGTGCCAGGAACTATGGGATATAGAAGGAAGAAAAAAATGATCTCTGACCCCAAGGGGCTCACTATCTAATGGGGACACTACATACATACATACAAACACATATAAGTATATATATATATATATATATATATATATATATATATACACACATGTATATATACACACAAAGCAAGTAATTCACAGGATTAATAGGAAACTATTTAAAAAGGGAAAACACTAAAATTAAGAGGGGTTATGGAAGGCTTCCTGTCGAAAATAAGATTTTTGTTCGGACTTAAAGGAAGCCAGGAAGGTCAGTAGTTGGAGCAGAAGAAGGAAAGTATTCTAGGCATGGGGGATAGCCAGGAAAAAATGCCCTCGCCTTCTCAGAGCTAGTAAGGGAATATCTGAGGTGTCTAACTCCTAAACCTTTTGCTTAGTATTGCCTCCTTAGAGTAAAAATGTAAAAGGTTAGGTAAACCCCTTGGTTTTCTCAAATGTATACCTTCGTCCAAAGCAACAAGAATATAAATGACTTCTTGAGAGAGGCAGAATGAAATCTTATGACATTCATTTGGTATCAAATGCATAGAATTTAAAGGACGTATAGGGTGGAAAATCAACTGCTCATTTGTTTTGACTTTCTCTTTTGCTTAAAAGGAAAGAGTTTTTTAATTCTTTTTTTTTTACAGTCCTCAGAGTTTCCATCTTGCTTCTTGAGAATTTGTTCTTCTCTCTACGGTGATAGAATCAAAGGCTGACGACAGGGAGAAGCCACCTGAATCCTTTCTAAAGACTAAACATGGAAATGCTTTCCCATGTCTGGTAGAAGGGAGAAAAAGCAGTCCATATGAGGCATGGACTGGGTCAATGTAAGTTCTTATTCTAGTAGACTTGGCGACCCATCTACAAGTAACCACAATTCAAAGTGAGACAGAAGAGAGGTTCCAACCAAATTATATGAATGAATAAAAAAGTATGGAGTAAGAACTATGTGCTTGGCACTACAGTTAAACATTGGAGATCCAAAGACAAAAACAAGACAGTCTCTTGAAGGCTTGAAGAAGCCTATGTTCTAATGGGGAAAGGGGGTGGGTTGGGGGGGGCGGGGAAAGAGCAGGGAAACAAAAATATGGGAGAGGTAGCCAGAGAAGAGAGCATCTGAGGAGTCATAGGTCTGGTAAGCTGATCCATAGAGTATTCAATTAGAAGGACCTTTCCAGGTACTTTCGTAATACTGATTTGATTACCATGTAAGGAACAGGGGGAAGGGAAATGGGATATATATTGTTGCTTGGACTAGGAAGCATGAAACGATGGTTTGGTCTGGGACCTGGGTCAGGCAAGAAGTTGTAGGCTAGTTGAGTTCACACTCAGTCACTCAGTAATTGAGGAGGCTTATGTGAGCTCTCAATCTGAATGGATTGATTTGAGGACAAGGAAAGATGACCATTATGTGAGGCCATTACTTACTTGGAAATCAGTCAGAAAAGGCTTCATGGAGGAAACAGCATTTTAACTAGATATTGAAAGTAAGTAGTCCAATTTGACTAAAGTATGTGTGTGCATATATGTATATATTCATGCATGTATATGTGTATATATGTACACATATATGTACTGCATATATGCATATGTGCGTTGTGTATGCACATATACAAAAATGTATATAAGTATATGTACATACACATATATACATGCACATGTATACATATGCATATATACATATGTATATACACATACATATACACATCTCAAGTCATCCTGAAATATCTGGTCACTGGATTCTGATGGCTCTGGAGGAGAAGTGAGAGTGGTGACCTGTACAGCCCTCCCTCACTCAAAACAGAGTCACGTGCAAGTCATGTCATTATTTCATCCTTCATTGCTGAAGACCATACTATCAGAGAAATAGTGACATGACTTGCACGTGACTCTGTTTTGAGTGAGGGAGGGCTGTACAAGGTCATCAGCCTCACTTTCTCCTCCAGAACCATCTGCGTACAGAGGCCTGATATTCATTAGGACAACTAGAGATCGCCAAGGATGCAATGTGAGACCTTTGACATTTTAGTCTAAGGTCCTACCACATTTTCACTTTGTTTGAAAGGCCTCTTTAAGTGGTTACTCAAGGGATGGCCCCTTTAAAAAAGAAATCAAAGTGGAAGGGGAAGACCCTTAGGCTTCCTAGGTAAAAAAGAAACAGTTACTATTTAGTAGCAGAATATACTCAGAAAAAAAGAATAGTCAACACTGTCAAAAATTGGAGAAGACAAAATGAGGACTCAGAAAAGGCCACAGGGCTGGTTCAAAAGAAGTCTTCGTTGACTTTTGAGAGAGCAGTTTCCGTAGAATGGAGAGCACAGCATGCAAGGCTTTCAGGAGAAAGTAGGTGATGAGTATGTAGGGCTTCTGAAAGGACATAGAAAGTCCCTTTTCCCTTCTCTATGCTTTAGGGCTACCCATCTCAGATCCATTGATCAAAGCTAAAGTGGGTATGACCAGTATATTCATCTAAACTTCATTGGGCCATTAGCTCCTTGCTAAATTCACTTTATCCCATCTATGTTTGTCACACATGTCCACGCTTCCAAGCCCATGACTTCTGCTTATTTCTATCTAAGCATAATCAGACATAAGATATGGGTTAGCTCAGAGATGCTCCCAAAAACAAAGATTCCCACTACAAGCCAATAGAATACAGAAAAGAGAGGTCAAGTGCATCACTGGGTTCTGTTGACTGCTCCCATTAAATCTTGATTTCTTTTTAGGCTTTTGGTTAACGCTTATTTTCATGGTTGTAATTAGGGACCTCAACATTTGTCCCTTTGACAGGTCAATGATTTTATCTTAATTGGTTAACTGGAAGGGGCACAATTACAATGACTTGGTTTCCACTACAGAAATATCTTGTGGTTTAGGTGATTAGAGTAAGAGCTATTATTCCTTATAGCTGTTATTGCATGAGCAACTTTCTTATCCTGTGCGGGTTAAAAAAAAAATCAGTGTCACAAGTCTAGACAGAGGAAGTATGGCTTGATAGCAGTTTATCTGAAGAAAAAATAAAAGCTCTGGAGATTTGAATGATTTATAGACTCAAAATCATAACCAGCGTCTTGTGGTTGTTGTCCTTCGTTTTCAAAGAGGACCAAAATGGCAGCACCATTGTAAAGTGAAATTTCAGTGTATCCGACTGTGGCTGATCAGATCAATATGAGCTCAGAATGCTCTACCACAGGTTGGGCACAGATAGTCTGTATGAATTTTTGGGGTGGATATCCCAAATTTGGCCATCCTGCATTTACTTTGTGCTGTCTCAATTCCGCTCTGCTCAAAGAGCACAGCACCCTTTCTGATGTGGGCACACCATGCTAAGTGGTCTTTTGCCAATGTCTCCCATGTTGCACAGTCAAATCCAAAGCTCTTGAGAGAGACCTTCAGAATGTCCTTGTATCACTTCTGACCATCTTGTGACTGCCTGCCCGACGTGAGTTCTCCATAAAATAGTCTTTTTGGCAAGCGTATATTTTGCTTTTGAACAACGTAGCCAGTCCATTGGAGTTGCACTGTATGAAGCATAGTTTAAATGCTTAAATTCAAGCAAAGACTTTAGTGTCTGGTACCTTATCCTGCCAGGTGATCCTCAGAATCTTCCTAAGACAGCTCAGATGGAAGTGGTTCAGTTTCCTGGCATGGTGCTGGTAGACTGTCCATGTTTCACAGGCATACAACGATAAGGTCAGCACAATGGCTCTGTAGATCTTCAGTTTGGTAGTCAGTCTAATACCTCTTCTCTCCCAAGCTTTTCTTTGGAGCCTCTCAAACACTGAGCCAGCTCTGGTAATGCATACATCAACCTCATTGTCAATGTGTACATCTGGAAAGTACACTGACCAAGTGTCTTATGGCAGTATGAAAAGTCAGATTTGATCTCAAGTTTCATTAAGTGAAGTTCTGAATTCAAGAGTAAGGAAGTGAGAGTGGCAGTGTGTGCTACCCTGCTCAGGCCACACATCTGGGGTACTCTGTTTAGTTCTGGGCTCTGTACTTCAGAAAAGATATTGATAGACTGGGAAGTGTCCAAAGAACAATGATGTAGAGAGTATAAAACAAGTGTTTATTAAGCTTCTGCTAAGTGCCAGGTTCTGTGCTGAGTACTATACAAGTATTACCTTATTTTATCCTCCCAACAACATTCTAGAGATCATGCTATTAATATTTCCCATTTTCCAGTTGAAGAAATTGAGATAGGTTAAGTAACTTGCTCAGAGTCATAGAGCTAATATCTGAGGCTGGATTCAAACTCAGGTTTTCCTGACTCCAACTCCTATCTGAGTTGTCTATCCACTGGGTCTTTCACATAGCTGCTTAATAAATAATTTTTATAAATACTTAATGAGTTATTGGTAGATTGAATGAGTAAAAGTTATTTTATTGAAGATGTTGTTTGAGATGAACTTTGGAGTTAATTGCTGTAAGAAGGAAGAGTATTTCAGACATGGCAGACATACTACCTGTGTGGAAGTGTAGAGACTGAAGATGAAATGTCATGTACTGTCAACGGTCAATCCAGCTGTAACAAGGACTGGAGGAGTCATGTGTGATCTTCCTGGAAAGGCATTTACAATTGCATTTCCCTCTCACTGGAGGTGGCATAGTGGATAGAGCACTGGGCCTAGAGTCAGGAACACCTGAGTCCAAATCAAGTCTCAGCCACTCATTAGTTGTGTGACCCTGGGCAAGTCACTTGACTCTGCCTCAGTTCCCTCATCTGTAAAATGAACTGGAGAAGGAAATGGCAAACTACTCCAGTATCTTTGCTGAGAAAATCCCAAATGGGATCAAAAACAATCAGACACAACTGAAAAATGATTGAACATCATCATCTCACTGGAGAATCTTACCCACCAGTTGGATGAGTGCTTGTCTGGCATATTGTATTGTGCATTCTTTTTTAGATAGATGTTAGATTGGACATCATGTAAGGACCCCTCCAACTCTAAGATGTTGAGATTCTATCATCTCCTCCACAACCAAAGTCAAATTTGAGGCCATCACATTAGAAATCCAAAATGGAAATTCTCTGCAGGAGTTTTCCCAGTCCCCTGGAGAACCTAATTTGTGCCCTGACAGTTTAGTGGGTTTGGGAACATTTGGCAGCAACAATAGCTTTGTCTCAGAGGGATTTTGTTTGTATGATTTTTCCAATTATTTTAATCAAGTATAATGGTTCAAGTTTTTAAATGTTGGTCAACACACAAAATGAAGGTGAGTTTTGGTTCTTTCTTAGTCAATCCAAAAGGATTCTGGGAAACCAAGAAATTTCTCCTGAGTAATATTATTACTGATAATGTTATCCTCATTACCAGATTTTCTAGAGCCAAGTGGGCCTTGGGAACACCGAATTCCTCAAAGAACTGATAAATCCTCTAGATGATATGTGTGCGTGTGTGTATGTGTCCTATAGACCATTCTAGCACCTGCTTCCCTTGTCAAAATCTCATGGGAGCAAAGTCAGAGTCAGAAAAGAACCTTGGAGGTTTCCAAAATATCACTTCTCAGGTCTACCGTTTATGTCCCATCATCACCTTCATGAAGCTAAATCTACTGGATGGTTCTAATGCTGTGGGAATTTGAGTAGCAAAGACCTTTCTTGCAAATAATCAAATGAATGAAAAAAATATTTATTAAATGCAAACCACTGTGATAGGCACAAGCATGCAAACAGAAAAGCAAGACAATCTTTTTTCTCTGGGAATTCACATTCTAATCTCACTTGGGGATGCTCTCCTTTCTCACATTTCTCATGATTATTCACTCCAGTCAAAATTAAAGTGAAGTACCACCTTCTGTAAAAGACCTTTTACTCATTCATTTGATTAATCATTCATTCAACATTAAGATAGAAATCTCCTTGAGGGTAGGGACTTTCTTTTACCTTTTTTTAAAATCCCCAGTGTCTAGCATAGTGTTTGGCACATAGTAGGTGGTAAGTAAATATTTATTGATTTTAATTTATCAAACATTTAATAAACATTTATAAATATTATGTATTAAGGCAAGTCTAATGGAAAGAAAAGAAGATCATCTGTGGGGGTCACTACTATTCCCAGGCTCATAATACTGGACTCCTTTCATCAGGATCTGTGGGAAAGCAGTAATCAAAGTGGTGGGAGTGGTGGTGAATCCATTCACCCGGAACATGACACCTTCTTGTCCCTCCTTCAAGGGGTTTACTAATTCATATAGGCTAGCTCTCCTGTCTTGTGGATGGCTACTTGATCAGCAGTTGGGGTGATGACTGACCCTGTTTCCATCAGGGTTACATGCTTACATGGCAATTAGTGATAGTGGTGGTGAAAATGGCAAGTCCAGTTTTTTTTCCCAAGGATTTTTTCCTGGATGATGGCTATAGAGGAAGCAGGACAAATAGACTGTGGCAGGGTGTAATGGGGGAGTATTACCCAGAGTTCCTGGGCTTCCATGCTGTCTCCACAAAGACCTAAGGAGAGATGGTAGTCAACATGGTAGCAATCATTTCCCTTATCTAGCATATGTTACCTAATGGCTCTCCTGCATGCCTTGATGATTCAGGGAGGTTAACTTTCTTCCCTTGCCATGGCAGTTGAACAAATATTTTAGGTAAGTCAATTTAATTCATACACAAAAGTGCTCTGGGTAGGCAGTAGAAAGAACTAAGTAATTAGGTTAAAGAGACTTCCAAATGAAATATAAAATCCAGAGACCACTTACATTCAAAAAGAATCCCATCCTGACTTTTGTAAAACTAGGACCATCAAAGCAGATGTTCTAGGTAGATCTCTCTGAAAAGAATTAATTACATTTTATGAAATTAATTTCTCCTGCAACCTTAACTAGTTATGGCATCCTTTCTGTTTTATCTGGCAAAATAGAATATGTACTGTTAAAAATTTCTTTACTCTTTTCTCAGATCCCCTCCTGACTCCCTGTAGGACTTTTGCCAGCCCTCCATCCCTCCAAGGAACTTAATTTGAGTCTTAACAGTTTAGTGGATTCTGGAACATTTGGAGGCACCAATAGCTCTGTCTTTCTCAGGAAATTTTTCCTTGTTTGTTTATTACATTTGCTTTGGTCTAAGTATGGCAGCTTTGTCATCATGACTTAAACTGCCTTCTTAACCTGAAAGTTCCCTCTGTCCTTATACTCTTCTCATTCAGGCAGAACTTTGTTCCCTGACCCCATCCTCCAATTGGTGAGTTCCTCTTTGAATTTCCATTTTGAGAAAGTGTTCCAGCCAGCTACACTTTCCTGGTCACCTCTCTAACTCTCCAGACCTTGACACTATGCCCATAGGTAGATATCTACTCGTTAAGTAGAGATAGCTTAGAGTTTAATATTTTGCTACCTTCTCAAAATGAACAAAGAATTTATTGACTCTAATCTTATTTGGATGTTAACTACAACTAGCTGCCCCAAAATAATGAGTTTTAAAGACTGTGTCTTGCGGATGGGTGACTAGCTAGGTAGGTAGCTAGGTAGAGGCTGCAGATCACTGGAGTAACTGGGAGACCCAAATCTTGGATGAGCTGTCTGACATTCATATATTAACACCTCCAGGAATGTTCTGGAGCCTGAAAACCTGCAAAGGTTTCCAAATTTCAATAATAATAGCAATAATTCCCACTCATACAGATATTTCAGGAGGAGAGACCCTGCTCTAAATAGGAGAGCCATAGGTGGGTGGGGGGAATTGAGGAGGAAAGGCAGGGGTTGGAGGTAGTCTCTAGAGTTTCAACCAGAGAATCAGATCCCCATAGGGTCTTTCCAATGGCTCAAAGTTCCCCAAACCTTTTCCAAGGTTTTGCTTTGCTTCCCGGAAGATAGAAAGCCTGGGGTGGAGACATTCAAAGGAGACTGAAGGTAGTACAGAGAAACTTATGTGTCTTTCACTTGTGCCTATGTGACTTTTAACCAAAAAGGGGAAAAAAATCAATGGAGCTGAACAATGATAATTGTAAATTAGCCACCACATGATGGTCGATAAGGACATTTTATAGAGACACAGTATGAACCAAAGAATATGTTTGAAAGTAGTTGCTGGAGGAAATGTAGGTGATGTAAAAACAGAAGATATCAATATATTTTGCTTTAAAAAAGACCACAAGTTATACTGGATAAATTGACAACAATAGCCCATCAAATTTTAGTTAAACCTTGCAATTTCTCAACATTCCTCAATTCAAATACCAGGCATATAGTAGGTGCTTAATAAAAGCTTGTTCACTTCCTGACATCATCTAAATTTGCCTTTTTTAACAACCTTAAACCATTGTTCTAGGTTCATAAGAACACAGATTAGAGCTGGCGGGAACCTTAGACACCATCAAGTCTAACCCCTTTCTTTTTACAGATAAGGAAAGTGAGGCACAGAGAGGTTAGGTGAATTGCCCAGGATCACTCAGATGGAAAGTGCCTGAGTTGAGACATGAGCTTAGGTCTTCCTGATTCCAAATCTAGTGTTTTACCCACTACACTAGTGGTGTCAAATAGAAACACATCTTCATGGGACCAATGACTTAGAAAATCACAAGTTAATATTATCTATGCTGTAATGTATGTTCATTTATTTTGTAAATATGTTTCCGAATTATGTGTTAATCTGGATTCCCCAGAAGCCCTAGCATTTTACCTGCCCCTTCAAACTTGACACCTCTGTACTATGCCTCTCTACCTCTCTAATATCAGGGACCAAACAAAGCAAGTCTAATTGCTTTGGACGATAGCTATCATTCTCCCTCTGAGGCTTTTTAACTCCAATTTAAGTATTCCCATGCCTTGAACCAATTTTCATATAGCCTGAACTGAACAATGGACTTGGGCCCTTAGACATCAAAATTGAATCCGTGAAATGAGTCAACAAAGAAAGTGCTGTAAAAAGGGTTGTGACCCTTTTCCACCTAGGGTGGAAGCTAGCTGCTCTCTATTTTGGCTATAGGTATTTGGCTTTAGATAGAAAAAGACAAAGTCCTAGGGGTGCAAATGAATAGAATTATGGTAGAAATATCAGGCTAGGTCTCCCAGGCGTTCATATAGCTATTCCCTAGATTTACAATATAAAACAACTAATCTAGTTGAGTCTTGTTAACTTTCCCAACAGAAACCTTGCAGAGCTTTTGTCTAGCTTTCCCCATGCACTAAGCACTTAACAAATCTTTGTTGAATTAGATGGAATTGAATTGTGCTTTCCCTTCCTGGTATCTCTGGGGAAGCAATTCTTTTCCACAATTTGACTAAAAGGTACTTTGCTTAAATAATGAGAGAAAATGATATGGTGCAGTTACTAAGTCCTGTAGCCTGGAGTTTTCCCAATTTCAAGTCTAATAGATCACTCTTCTAGTACTTGGTAAATGTTTGTCAGCCTTACATGCTAAATAGTCAATTAGTATTGATTAGCTCTCACTCAATTCTTAATTTAGGTCCGAACAGTTTAAGATGAATATAGAATGCTTCACTAATTCAAAATCCAAAGACCTCACTTACTGCTCAAGTCCCTTAGTCAACCAAAAAAGGACATGGTCCTCAGATCATATGACTGATAGAAAATTGACACGTGGGGCAGCTAGGTGGCACAGTGAACCAAGCACTGGAGCTGGAGTCAGGAGGACCTGAGTGCAAATCTGATCTCAGACACTTGACATTTACTAGTTGTGTGACCCTGGGCACTTTTCACTGATTGCCTCATGAAAAACGAAAATTAACACCATGATATTTATCTGCAAGTTAGCAACCTTACAATGCTAGATGACTCCTGACAGTATAAAACTCCATGCTTTTTTCAGGTTGTATCTACATGGGTTCTGTCACTTCACCTAGGAGTTTGCCCAACATAAATGTTTTTCCTTAACACCATTTTGGCAGAAGTCCTAGGACCACCTAACACTTTTTATCTGTCTCACTGGTATTTGAACCTTTCCAATCTACATTCTTGATAAGCTTTTCTTTTGTAAATCAGCCTTCAGCAAGAAATATAGATTTCTGGTTTTCAAAAAAAAATATTTATCATTCCACTAACCCCTCAACTTCTCTCTCTCTCTCTCTCTCTCTCTCTCTCTCTCTCTCTCTCTGTCTCTCTCTCTCTCTGTCTCTCTCTCTCTCTCT
>CM053770.1:662663540-662778787 GCA_028658325.1 Potorous gilbertii
CCCCCCCGTCTCTCTCTTCCTCTCTTCCTCCCTTCATTCTTTCTCATTTGTTAACATCTTTCTGACAATCAGGTGCCCAGCACTGTACTGTATTATCACTTTATAGGTTCAGTTTCAAGATGCTATTCCTATGACCCCATGCTTCACTGGATTCTCTGTTTCCAATTATTTATGTTTGTGAGATTAACTAGTCTAAATAGTACTTCTTTCTGGCCTACATTCCTTTCCTTCCTAGGTTTTTTTTCTTTTTTAATTTTTTTCTGTTTGTATTTTTTGTATTATTTCTGACCGTCATGCAGGGTTGGCAACATGTCAAAACTCAATATTATCTGTGACTCTCTAATTCTTTCTTTCCATTAACAAAGATATGAAACAATGTGAACAGGGATGATTTCATGACCAAACAAGAGATAGAGGGAATCATAGGAAGTAAAATAATTTTATTTCAGGAAATTAAAAAGTTTTCACATAAACAAAGCCAATATAACCCAAATTAGAAGGAAAGCAGAAAACTGGAGAAAATAAATTAGAGCAAGTTTCTCTGATACAAGCTTCATTTCTCAAATACGTAGGGAACTGAGTCAATTCATATACTAAAAAAATCATTCAAGAATGGATGAATGCTCAAAGAACAGGAGCAGGCAGCTTTCAGAAGAAGAAATGAAAGTTACTAAGTCATATAAAAATACTCTAAATCACTAACACAGAATTAAAGAAGTGCAAATTAAAATGACACTAAAGAGTCACCTCATGTTTATCAGATCACCCACCATGACAGAGAAAGGAAATGACAAATGATGGAGGAAAAAATAGGAATATTAATGAACTATTGTGAGCTGATCCAATCATTCTGAGGAACAATTGAACTATGCCAAAAGGGCTATAAAACTGTACATATCCTTTGACCCAGCAACACTATTACTAGTTCTGTATCCTAAAGAAATCAAAAAAGAGGGAAAATAAACTATGTGTAAAAAATACATCTATAGGAGTTCTTTTTGTGATGGCAAAGAATTGGAAATTGAAGGGATGTCTATTAACTGAGGAATGGCTGACCAAGCTGTGGTATGTGATTGTAACAGGACACTAACATACTATAAGAAATGATGAGAAAATCATTTCAGAAAAGCATGAGACGACTTATGTGAACTGATGCAAAGGGAAGTGAGTGGTGTAGGGAAAACATTGCACAAACTTAGTTACTCTTATGAGTAAAATAACCCATGACAATTTACAATGACACATGATGAAAAATGCTGTCCTGAGTGCAGATTAAAGTGTATTGTTTTCACTTTATTTTTCTTGTTTGTTTTTGCAACATGGTTAATATGGATATATTTTGCATGACTTCTCATGTATGACAGGTATCAGGGCTGGAGGGATGTGGAGAATTTGGAACTCAAAATAAAAAATAAATGTTAAAATAATTAAATTTTTTTAAAATTTGGAAGACAGCTAGATGGATCAGTGGATAAAATACTGCCCTGTAATCAGAAGGACCTGAGTTCAAATCCGGCTTCAGACACTTGACACTTACTAGTTGTGTGACTCTAGGCAAGTCACTTAACCCTGATTGCCTTGCCCTCCCCCAAAAAAACAATAAAAAGGAAACAATGTGAACCCAACAACAAATCTATCATGGTTGAAGGCCCATCTGCACAAACCTGAGTAGAACACAATGAGCTTCCCTATCTGAGTGGGGTTTAAGCAAGATTGAGGAGAAAGTCAATCCAAACTCATTATCAGAAACATCCTTTGGAAGTTGGTTTGGCCCAGTAGAGAACAAGGTTTCGGAGAGACATGAAACTTGTTTCTCCCCACTATTAGCAATTAGTTATTTAATAATAATTTCTCTTACAACAGCCTCCTCATTGGATCCCTAGCTTCTATTTTCTCCCCTTTGCAATTCACTCACCACACAATATTCTTAAAGCACAGGTCTGACCATATCCCTCACCTGCTCAAGTCCTTTTTATAGCTCCCTAGTGACTCTAGAACAGAGATTATTAACCTTTTTGGATGTCATAGACACCTTTGGCAAGCTAGTAAAACCTCTGAAGCCTTTCTCGGAACAACAATTTTAATTTAATTAGAGAAAATGCTATAAAAGCTTTCAGTTAGAAGTTAGTGGGAAAAGATGTATGTATGCATGTGCATATTTTTCCATTCAAGTTCACAGACCATCTGAAAATTAAGCACAGGCTCCAGGTTAAGAATCCTTAGAGTAGGTTAAAATACCAACTTCCCAGTTTGACATTTAGAACCCTTCCTAATCGTCTTCAGCCTACCTTTCCATGTTTGTTGCATATTATTCCCCCTAACATATTTTATGTACTGTCCAAACTGTCTTGCTTGATGGATGCTCTGACATTTCATTTCCTTTCTGCACCTTTGCACAGTCTGTCCCTCATGCCTGAAATGCACTCCCTTCTCATCTTCTTTTACTCTGAAATTTCTTTCAAAGCTCGGCTCAAGTTCCTTCTTCTTAAGTTTTAGAGCTCTTTTCCTCCTTCTCAAATTATTATGATTCATCTATATGAAAATATATAAATACAGATAGATAGATGTAGATATAAAATTTTCCTAGTAAAATGCAAATTCCTTGAGGGCAAATCTTTTTGTTTTTGCGTTTATCTCCTTGGTATTTAATTCAATGATGCCTGACATTTAGTTGTTGTTCACCCTTCATTTTGGAAGAGGACTATTGACATCATGAAGTGCTGTCTTGACTTGTACATGAGTTCAATGTTAGTGAAGCAGAGTTGCGCAAAGTTTTCAGCCTCACACTCTCCCAGAGTCATCAAAGTCCTGTGGCACAACAAAAATCAATATGACAGGTGATGACTTTTCCTCATCGCCCATTCCTCCAGGGAAAGTTTTCCCATGCTTGGAGTAGACATTCTCCTGTCTCACTGACATGTTTGAGGTTTGTTTGTTACCCTCAGCCTAGTTCAACCCATTTGCCAAGACAGTTTACTGGGGTGTGACCACTGTGCATGTTACAGCTTCTTGGAATGTTGTTCAGGGAGAACTAGCACTTCTAGTGTGAGAGCTTGCCTGGCCCTTTTCAGGGGTGGTCATTCACCTTTGGTGGTCATCTTCACCCAACTTTCACCTGACATGCAGTAGATACTGAACAAATGTGGATTGGGTTGGAATGGGTTGGGTTGAGGGGTATGCTGGATTCAGCTTGGATTGAGGGGTATGCTGGATTCAGCTTGGATTGATACTCTTGGGCCAATTGTAAAATTTTCACTATCAGCATTTACATTACAGAAATCAGCTAAACCTATAATTTATAATTCATTATTTTGCTGAATGCCTAGACTTAAGAGAGTGATGGAGAAAATATTAATACAGATCAGGTTTAAAAGCCTATATATTTACATACGTACGTGCATATGCATACCTACGTGTATATATGTATACGAAATTTCCCCCAAAGAACTCATTGTTAACCATTTACCAGCACATCTCTAGTTGGATGGAGTTCGGCTAAATTGGGTTGAATGGGGATATGAAGTGGATAAATGTTCCTAACACGTATCCTTAGTAGGTATGTGATCAAATAAGCTATTATTGAGTGATTTACTCTAGTACGTGTGAACTTGCATTTTGTTAATAGCCACAGGTTGCACTCACCTGTAAAATGGAGATAAAAATACTTATGGTACCTACTTTACAAGGTGATTGTGAAGAAAGTGCTTTGTACACCCTAAAGTGCTACAGAGATGTGAGCTATTATTATTGTGAAATGACAGTCTTTGTATCCTGTTAAAAGAATGTCAGACATCAGCCAGAAGGTGAAGAGATGTTATTTTGGGCAGGAAGGAACCTGAAATTTTGCCATGAACCAAGCCATCCCTGAAGTCAAATGGAATTTTTAACTTTTAGAATAAGAACAGAGACTTGAGGTTGAAGGGGCCATTCAGGACATGTAACCTTTGTTCCCCTGGGTCTCCCGACTGTTTCATTAAGGAGACTCTTCATTCCTTGACTCTGAGCATTTTCTCTGTCTACTTGTCTGAAATACTCTCTCTTCTCAACTCTACCTACTGAGTTGCCTGGCTTCTTTTAAGACCCCACTAAAACTCCATCTTTTACAGGAAGCCTTTCTCAAACCTTCTTAATTCTAGTGCTCTCTCTCTGTTTGTAATTTCCAATTTATTCTTCCTAGAAAACTATATGGTTTGCCTTGTATATATTTGTTTGTATTTTATCTTGCCCATCATATTGTAAGGTCCTTGGAGACAGGGATTGACTTTTGCCACTTTTTGTGTCCCTGGCACTTAGAATAGTGCTAGCACATAGTGGTTGGTTGTTGTCCTTCGTCTTCAAAGGGGACCAAAATGACATTACCATGATAAAGTGAAGTTTCAGTGTATCCAACTGTGGCTGATCAGACCAATACGAGCTCAGAATGCTCTACCACAGGCTGGGCACAGATAGTCTGTGTGAATATTTGGGGTGGATATCTCAAATTTGCGCATCCTGTGTTTACTTTGTGCTATCTCAATTCTGCTCTGCTCAAAGAGCACAGCACCCTTTCTGATGTGGGCACGCCATGCTGAGCAGTCCTGTGCCAATATCTCCCATGTTGCACAGTCAAATCCAAACTTCTTGAGAGAGACCTTGAGAGTGCCCTTGTAGCGCTTCTTCTGGCCACCATGTGATCGCCTGCCCATGTGAGTTTTCTATAAAACAGTCTTTTTGGCAAGCATACATTTTGCATTCAAACAACATGGCCAGCCAGTACTCTCTGAAGTATAGCTTGAATATTTGGCAGTTCAGCTCGAGCAAGGACTTCAGCGCCTGGTAATTTATCCTGCCAGGTGATCCTCAGAGTCTTCTTAAGACAGTTCAAATGGAAGCGATTCCGTTTCCTGGCATGGCAGTGGTAGACTATCCATGTTTCACAAGCATATAACAATGAGGTCTACACAAAGTTTCTGTAGACCTTCAGTTTTGTAATCAGTATATAGTAGGCATTTGACCAATGCTTATTGATTGACTATCTACTGATAGCCCTTAAGTCTCTTTGGGCTCTCAAACCAAGGACTAGATCAAATGTAAGGCTTAGAAGTCAATTCTCCAGAGTTTCTGAGGATGGGAGAGTTGTGTTCCATAATCCCTGGGCTGGCATATTCATGAACATTTACTTTACCTAACCCTGGAAAAGGTGTGGCCAGCAGATAGAGTCCATCTCTATCCTCTCCCCTTTCCTTTCTTTCTTTGTTTATAGAATGCCCAGTCAGCATCCTTCCTTCTCCCTTTATCAAGTTTGCATCTCTCCCTCTGCCCAGGGGTCCAAGATAATAAAAAAAAATGTAGTAACAAAAATAAAAGGTGTCATCATTACCCCTGGGATTCTTATAGGTCTTTAAGAGTTGCAAAGCGTTTTACAAATATTACTTAATTTAATCTTTGCAATAACCATGGGAGGGAGGGGGTATTAATATTATTAGATTGCATTTATTCTGGCATAATCAACAATATTTCACACAACAATAAATGTTATTTTCATAATTAATCCCCCAACCTCCTAATATCTTTTTACATATTCTCACTACTCCTTTACTATAACTACCTTGAGAAAAACCTCTCACTTACAAGTGTGGCATTGGAACCTAGATTTTGAAAATTTAGTATTTCAATTCAACGTACATTGAATAAGCATCAACTACGTGGTAGACACTGCTGGATCCAGGAGATTTAGAGACAAAGATGGAAATAGTCTCTACCACTAGGTGGCATAGTGGATATAGTGCTGGACTTTGAATTCGGAAAGAGAACTGAGTGCAAATACTGCCTCAAGAACTCAATTGTCTGACCTTGTACAAATCACTTCATGTCTTTCGACCTCAGTTTCCTCATCTGTAATAGAGGGATAACAATATTATCTACCTCATAGAACACCATGAGGTTCAAACAAGAAAAATATGTAATCTTAAAGCATTATAGAAATGTTAGCATTGATTATGATTCAGAGTGGGTGGTGGGGAGAGCTGGGGTGGAAGTACTTGACATTTCTCTCAAGCTAAGGCAATATAGTACTACATTTAAGTTCAACAGCATGGTGGCAATGGAGCCACATGAAAAAATGTTGAAGACCATATGGGAGGTTATGGCTCTGAATCAAGAAGTGAAAGAGTTCTCAAACTTGGGAATTATCCAGAAGCCTCGTGCTTGAACATCATGAACATTATAAACATGCTGAGATCCAAAGAAAATCATTAAAAAATAAAATTGGTCTCAGATGACATCTCCCCAAGGAAATCTTCCCTGATTACCAAAGATGAAAGTCATCCTTCCTTCCTCCTATTTACCATAGGAGTCTGTCTAAACCTCTTTGCCCTCAGTACATTTTTCCTATTTGAATATATGGTTTATCTCTTCTGAGATTGTAAACCCCTTGAAGACAGGGATTGCATTGTTTTTCAATTTTGTATTCCTAGAAAACAATACCTTGCACATAGAAAGGGCTTAGTATTTTTTTCAATTGTTTTACTTAATCCTAACAAAAAAGAAATGACTCATTACAAATGAGTCTAATCAGCTTGTCAGAAACAAAAAGGCAAAGAAAACACTAGACTAGAAGAAAGGATGAAGACGGGAAAACGACTCTGTGTAAAATCAGCGATTGCAACCGAACCAGTTTCAGCAAAGCTCTTGATTCTCCCCCACCTCCAAAATGGAAACGGACGAAGGCAAAAGCATTAACTTTGACCATTACTATTTCCTAAAAAAGTTTAAGAAATAAAAAATAATCACCGTAGTCAGGACGTCAGAAGAGCCCAGAAATCTCCTTAGCCAATCAGTAAACACTCAACCTTTGTGCCAGACAAAGATACGAAGACTTAAGACATCATTGATTTATAATGGAAGTGTTCATTAAGGAAGAGCGTTACGGGAGAATATAAGCAGCATTGCTTCACAAAACACCATAGAAGGCAAACCCAGATACTTTAACATAAGATCTAGTTAAATACTATTCAGGTAGATTGTATGGCCCCTTACAACACTGAAATTTTATAGTACTGAAATGACGGTAAAGGCATTTGAAAATGAAACTAGGGGTATCAAAACAGATATAAAATGGAAAAGATCTGCCAACTTTATTATAGCGTGACATTCTCATTGGCAACAACCGATCTGGAATCGACCACCTGTGTATTCCAAACACTGAGCAAAGACCAAGTCAAGAAAACTTGATTGGGCTTGATCAAATGGAAAAGTGATATAATATAATTAAAAGGTATAACAAGGGTAGTCACACAAAGTGAAGTTTTCAATTGGGGAACAAAATGGTTTAGACTCTGTGATCTCTTTATGAAGTATTAACTACTCTTTATTTGGGTCAAGGCAGTCAGCAGAACAAATCTCCAGTTGACTTCAAAGAAGGAAAAATTCTAGATGGTGCTTTTATGCTTGGGTATTTTACAAAGTAGAGTTTTTAAGGATTTTCCCTTTCATTCTCTTAATTATAGTCTCATAGGATCTAGATAAAGCTGAAAGGGACTTCAGAGGCCACCTCCTCTAGCACCTCGTTTTGCATATGAGAAATCTGAGGCTCATATGCTTAAATAACTGGCATTGTCATGCAGATAGTAGACTTTAAAAACTGGAATTGGACACAGGTCCTTGAGTCTAGATCCAGTATACCATATGGCCTCCTCCATTATTGTCTATGGCATGTTTCTTCCATTGATCAAGAATTCTTGATTTCATTGTTTTTCATTTTTTTTTCCATTCATTTCATTCATCAGCTTAGATTGCAACCCCTCTACACTTTAGCAGATGGTCTTTAAGAGCTACCACAATTTTTAAAAAAATCTACCACCTTGTGGCCACATTGGAAGTGAACCTGAAAATGAGGATCTCTGAAACTAGTGAGCCTGGTCTTCAGACAACAGAAATGCTGACCCCAACTGTCTGATACTTCTCCCTTTCCAGCTTGGTAGACCTGGCCAAGCTTGTGTTCTGGTGAAACAGCCTTCCAGTGCCCAAGGCCATCTCTACAACCCAGTGAGAGACCTTCAGGGAAGGGAGCTGTCCACATGTCATTCATTTTGTATCTCATCATCTACTGCCTGATGATATAGGATTGTAGGATTCAAAGGCATCTTGTTCAACCCCTTCACTGTACAAATGAGGAATCTGCAGCTCAGAGAGATAAAGATGACATAAGCAGTAAATGAATATACTGTTATTTCATTTTTTGTGCTGTTATATAAATGAATGTACCTTGACATATTATTATTATTCACAATTATTTTATTTATATATGTATATTTTTGTTAAGGTGTATATACACACATATGAATGTGTGTCACCTACATGTGATCATATTTTCATTCATTAATAAATAAGTATTTAAATACCTAACACGAGCCAGGCATCATGCCACATGCTGGAAATACAGAGACAGAAGTGAAAGAATTCCTACCCTCAAAGAGTTCACATTCCATATGCATCTAAAGGTCTGTCACACACATATATAGCATATACACTACATATCTATCATATCTAAAGTATGCGTGTGAATACATACTTATGTGTGTGTATAAAACATAGAAAGAGATGTAGATATAGATGTAAGTGTAGATATAAGTGAAGTTGTACACATGGAGTGAGTATAGGTGTAGGTATGGATATGCCAATTAGTATAGACATAGATTAAGACATAGGCATCTTTTAAGCATGTAGATATAGATGTAGATATAGGTATAGATGGAGGTATCATAGGACCATGACTTTGATTTCATTGGTATAGGTTCAGGGATTTCCTCTATCAATGCAGATAAGAGCTTTTCTCTATTACTCATAGTCTTATACCATCATGCATGCAAAATATATACAAAACAAACACATTATATAAAATATGTATATATACATATATATATTGAATATGTATTGATGTAGTTTGGGGGGGAGGAGGCACTAGTACCTGAGAGAGGAAAGGCCTGATTTAGAAAGTAGTACTTGAGCTCAGATTTAAAAGAATCTAGGGATTCAAAGAGGAAGAGAGGTAGGGGAAGGGGAAATCTCAAGCATGTGGGACAGCCAATTCAACTACATGGAGGGAAAAGGTGGGTTGCCATATTTGAGGGATAGCACATAGGACCAACTGTCTGGTCAGTCAAGTAAATGAAGAGGAGAGATATATAATAAATCTAGAAATGTAGGATGGGACCAGGCTGAGATTCATTCATCCATTCACTATGCCCTGAAATAGATATTTTGGGGGTTCTACCTCAACTCATGAACATTGTGATGAGTGCATATTTTCTCATCATGTGAGCCTCTATTCTATTTGTTTTCCTCCCACAAATTCCCTGTAAGACTATCCAATGTTCTGGAATGCTTCCTTTAGTTCTTTTGATGCAACTCACAAGCTCTCAATCTTTTCTATTTCATGCTTGCTACACCTCTACCCCACCTCCTTTGCAATACATATGAACCTTGAATAACATTTTTATCGCACTTCTTGTGTAATTCACTCATTCATTTATTCATGCATTTGTTCAACAAGACTCCATGCACTGTGTCTTAATACTTCTTTTAACTCCCACAGTGCCTTTTATGTAATGAGTTGCCAATAAATATTTGTCGATCTGATTTTACACTCTTAAGCAACCAACTCAACAATCAATAAGTGGTTACTAAGTGATTTCTGTGTTTCTAGCCTTCTCTCTTCCCAAGGAAAAGTACAAAATATAGAAAATTATTATTTTTATCCAAAGCCTGCAGTATACGGAACATAGACTACTACATCACATGTATGCTGGCCCCTAGTAGTCTGAAGCTGGGTAACTGTAAGTCCAGGAAGAGATAGGTTTCAGTCTCCTTTAAAACGAGTCTCCTCATTTTGCTGGAGTCTGAGGGGGAGGGAGGAAAGAAGAAAAAGAAAATGCCTTCTCTTTAGAATTTCTTCCTATACAAACACAGCAACACAACAGTTCCAAACAGCATTCTGACTGTAACTTTTGCTCAAATTCATCATAATGGATCATGTCCATGGACACTTACTAGAACCTTCGATATTTCAGTCAAACCAATAGTGTCACCATGCAGAAAAATTGCCCTGATTGTTTGACTGATATTGTCAAAAAGGTTCTTAGGAAACCTTTCTATAGCCAAGGACAGAGACATGACTATACTGAAAATATGTTTGTGAAATCCATCTTGAGCTGGTTTTTAAAATCTAACTTTTCACATGTAGCTATTAGTCCAATATTTTGCTTATAAACAATAAGAAAAAAACCTGTAGGGCAATTCCCCCAAATATAATAGATGCTAGCTAAATGCTTGTTAATTGGATAACAGACTATTTGCTTCTAGAATTTCTGTTTCACAAAAGAAAATGAAAAGAAAGGGTGGTGAACTCCAGTAACAATCCTACAATTCTGTCATGATGAGTATTTCCATCAAGAAATCCATATGGCTTGCAAATAAGGGTGCTGAAATAAACATGGGATTGAACTCTGAAGATTAACATCACTTATTTAAATACTTACTTAATCATAGCTATAGAGACTCAAGGAAATTTAGTAGTATTCAAATCCAATCCACTCATTTTAGAGATGAGGAAACTAAGGTTTCCTCAAAAGTGCAAAGTGACATCCAAGGGCATACAGATAAATGACAGAGTATATATTTGAACCAGAGTTCTATGTCTACAAAACCAGTGCTTTTTCAATGTTGAGCTTTTCATTTTCCTAAAAACAAATGAGTAACATCAGCCTAAATATGCCTCTTTTCCCTAGAAGGATGTGCTATATTAATTGTAATCAACATCCGTCCTCAGTATGTATTTTAAGAGCAAGCTTTTACACCTTCAGATTCTTTAGCTTTAGAAATGAAACAACATTGAACTACAAAACTAAAAACAGACTCCAATCATCTTATTTCAAATCTGCATTTTAGGGGCTATGATCTTTGGTAACTACTTTTCCAGAAATCATCGTATGTTGTGTTAAGCCTCTGTTCTACTCTGGTATATCAGCCTCACAGGCAAGCCTTGGGTGAAATGCATCAAACTAATCTGTGTGGATGGAAGCAAAACAGTCTGTTTCTGAATTACCCATTTATTAGTCTACAGAACTAGAAAGCATCTTTTGGCAATAATTAACAAGGTATGCCCATGTATATTAGCACATAAAGATTAAATTTTTAACACTCAACTTCATTTCATGCTGAAACAAATCCTATTGTGCTAACTCCATGCTAACCCATGGCACCTCCTTCATTATTACCTAATTAACCTGCTAAGAGCCACATCATAGGATTTTGTCTCTATAATTATTTAGGATATTGGTTTCGAAAAGACCATTAAAGGAATACAATGAGAGAGATCTCTGAAATTGATTTGCATATTTGGGTTAAAAAATCACTCATTGTACACAAACAACTTTCCTTGAATTTGGAATGCTCTTTGGAGAGACCCAGTATTCATATTCTATATTTCTAATACTTGCCCACTCTGCTAATGAAGAGCCTCTTAAGTGAGCAAAAAATTCTATTTACATGTGAAAGTACAAATTGGAGTTTGAATAAGTTAGGTTCTCATGGAGATTTCAAAATAAAAGTAGTTTTCTCTGATTTTAGTGGGGAAAAATTTTGCCTTTATCTTGATGAAAATATAAAAATAATTCTAAGACAAGGAAGAGGAGAACTCTTCACATTAGTCAAACAGAAAAAAGATCTTGAAATACATTTTTGTATATTCTGAGTCTGCTTATGATGAAAAATATAGGCTCGCAGGTCTAGAACTAGTATGGATCTCAGACGCCATCTGGTCCAATCCTTTTAATTTTACACATGGAGGAAACTGAGGTCCAGAAAGGTAAGTGACTCACCCAGGGTCACACAGGAAATAATTTTCAGAGGTAATCTTTGAATTTGTACCTTATTACTCCAGAGTCACTATTCTTTCCACTGTACCAACTCTGCCACAAAGTTGTGGAAAGAGTATAAGATATATTTTATACTTTTCCTTGGGAAGAGAGAAAGCTGGAAACACAGAAATCACTTAGTAACTGCTTATTGATAGTGAAAATAAGAATTGGAGAAGATTGTTTGAGTTTGCAATTTGTAGTTCCAAAGGTAAGCATATAACCTTAATTAAAATGTTTCTTGACAATTGTCATTTGAATTTCCTTCAGATTCTGCTTGTCATTTGCATTATTTCTTACATTCCTTAAATTTGGTTTAGATGATGCTCTTTTTATTGCTGTTTTCTTGCAAACTTTGCAGCTAAGGTGCAGATGGTCCTTATCCCATTTTTTTTTAAAGCAGCACCCATAGACCATGAAGAAAAACCAGCTTTCCCCAAAGAAAGAGAAATGTCTTTCCAAGTAACCAGCACCTCAGGGAGCTGGTGCTACTGCACAGCTTACCACTAGATGTCCTGTGGACAAAGCAAGAAGAACATGCATGAATACATTTGCATTCTGATTCTAGCAAGAAATGTTTCCTACTTTAATCACATCATTCAGAGCTGATGAAAGAGCCAATCAACCATTTTTCTGCTGTGTCTCCTATTGACAGAGATAACATAACCTGTGGGTTATATAACCTACCGTCCGTGAGCCATTTATAGTGCTGGAAAAGGAGAATGGTATCCTTGAAATATTGATTTAAGTATCTTTCATAATGAGGAATAAAGAGTGTACACACACACACACACACACACACACACACACACACACACTCACACACTTCCCTTAGCTCAAAGATGAGTCTTTTAATTAAGCTTCATTTTTCTCATTTAACATCCTTGACAGGCTGTCTTGTTACAGATTCTCCTTTTCAGGAGGATGAAAATACAGTGGATAGCAAAACAATTACAAGTCATTCAGAAGAAATATTCACACTGCATTATCCTCTATGACTACTAAGCAAATGAAAGTTGAATTTTACTGTCCATCAAGTTGGGTGGTTATTACAATGACTTCACAAAGTAGGAGAGATAATGGCTGTCTCTAAATTCTACTTCCTAATAAATAACCAAAGTACTTTGAGATGCTCAGATTTGTTCTCCTCCTTAAGGTCTACTACTCTCCCCACTACTTCTCCCTCTGTTTTTCACCTACCCCCATAGCCACATAATTGTGGGTGACATAATGTTATGCTAGAAAGAGTCTGGGATTTGAAATTAGGTGTTTTGTGTTTGAATTCTATCTCAGCTTTTTTACTATCTTTGAGGCCTTGGGTAAATAATTTTACTTTGAATTTGGGTTCCCACATCTCTGGAATGTAGGTATTAGACTAGATAATGGTTCTTCTAAATATTTTTTAACTTGGTTACTGATATCTTTCGTTTTCACTTCATTATCTTTTCTGACTCCTTTCCTCTCCCCAGGAAGCCAGCCTTACTAATAAGAAGGGGACTAACTAATACATCAGCCAGTTCTGACAGCATGTACTATGTTCTACCTGCCTGGGAAGAAGGGAGAGAAGTGCACATTGTCATCTCTCCTTTGTGGACATGCATAGTCATGACAATTACACACATAATCAGATTCCCTCCTATTGTTAGTATTCTTTCTATTTTCATTTTTGTGAGCTAACATGATCTTCAAAGCTCCTTTCAGCTCTAAATCCTACAAACCTAAGGAATGTAGGATCATAGATTTTTGCATAGGAAAGGCTCTCAGAAGCCATGTATTCTAACATGCTTATTTTACAAAGAAGGAAACTGAGATCCCAGAGCATTCATGTAAGTTGTCAAGGTCACATTGTAGGGAGTAAGCAGCAGAGTTGAAAGGATGGAAAGCTTATCTTGATTTTGGGTTATATCTAAGCATGGTGTGTAAGTGAAACTTGAAAGACACAAAATCAATTTCCTCAGTTTTGGCAGAAAAAGAAATTGAAGGCTAAGTTGTTCTTTGTGGTTCTGGGGAAGAATCCCATTGAGATGGAGATATGTGCCCCTATTTGTCGTATAACAAATGCCTCCCTCAGCAACATGATAAACCACTGGCAGGGCAAAGATAATTTTTCATGTCAGTCAAGAAAGAAAAGAATAATCGTTATAAAATAAAAACTCACTTTCCTAGGAAGCTAATCATGTCCATGCTATTATTTTTAATGTGGTGAAATACACCTTTGACTGGAATATCAAATGTAAAATAAAATGACTTCAAAAATTTAAAACACCAGCCAACATTGCAGTTATCAAACTCATGTGGAATAAATTTTGCAGATTCATGGATTATGTTACTGTAGCCTTTCATTGTGCCACAAGATAGACACACACACACACACACACACACACATATATGGAGGTGGAAGCACATTGAAGGAACTAGATTTTGGGTAAAATCTACTCTCAAATCTCCTTCTCCCTCTTCCATCTCCTTTTCCCAGCTCTACTCCAACCCCATTTAGCCATCATAATGGAAGTACAGATGTTAGAGGACATGAACTCAAATCCTGCTCTTGGTGTATATCATCAATGATACATTGATGTCAATGTCAATGTTAATGAACATTCATTAAGTACCTACTATGTACTAGGCACTGTGCCAAGCATTGAAGTTACAAAGAAAGGTAGAATATAGTCCATGCCTTCAAGAAGCTCATTATCTAATGGAGAGGCAACATAGGAACACCTAAGTACAAGCAAGATGTTATAAACACATATATAAACTGAAGGTAATCGGCAGAGGAAAGACACTAGCTGGAAAAGACTTTCTGTTTGAAGATGGAATTCTTGTTGAGACTTGAAGGATTCCAGAGAATCTGGGAGCCAGAGATAAAGATGGAGAACATTCCTCCTGACAAGGGGGGACAGCCAATGAAAATATCAGGAGGTAAGAGACGGGATGTCTTGCCCAAGGTGGAACAAGGAAGCCAGTGTCACATGTACGTGTACATGGGGCAGGGACATGTAAGAAGATTAGAAAGGAGTGGCAGGAGGGCAGTATGAAGTGTAATTAATACAAAAATAATACAGAAGAAATTTATTTATATACAAAACTGATAGGAGGTCACTGGTGATATGGTTAGAAACATATTTTAGGAAGATCACATTTACAACTGAGTGTCATTATCATTAGATCTTATTAACGCTTTTATTACCTTATTTATCATTTACCAAGTACTACATCCAATTTGCCTCAAAGGGAAGCAATTCCTTCAGGTACTTTTAGTTGGAAATCAAATGGAAAGCTGCTCAGCAGCCATAGCTCTTACTGTTATTCATGGAAACTGCTAAAAACAGAGAGAGAAGATATTTCCTTATCACCTCTCCATGACTTCCCTTAGGAAGAATTTTTTTAAAATACCTATGAAGACATAACCTTTATTATTAACATGGGCTAATGCTGTCCAAATGCTTTCTGGATTTCAAATTGTAATTTTTCTTTTCTATTCTCTATCTGTCCATCTGTCTCTTTCTCTCTTCCTGCTTCACTCTCCTTCCATTCCTTCTTTCCTCTCATCTTCCCTCCCTCTGAAAATAGAGGAGAAAAATAGAAATGTAATGTATATGATCATACTTTAATATGCTACTCTACGTTTCTGTTTGTAGTTCTTGGGTTTTTTTGTCTTACTTCATTAAACATTTAATAAATCACTGCCTATTTTGTGACAGGTTTTAACCATAACACAAACAGCAGGAGGTGGAAACCCAGCTCACTTCATATAGGCCTATAATATCCATGTCTACACCATCACACCCTCCAGGCATATTGGCAGAATGACCAATGGAAGATAAGCTTTTTCCATCCGACAAAGCTTCAAAAATAAAGTTTTTTTCTTTTATCTTACCACAAATCAATTGGAGCCCTTACAGCAAAATCCTATAAAATAACTTCAAACAGCACTTCTTAGTCTAAAAATTTGTATTATGGCTATAACTCTTTGAAGTTTTATGACTGAAGTTTGGAGAAAAATGATTTAAGTGTTATCTGCTCGACATCAGAGTGTCAAAAATTCTCTCAGTTTTTCTTGACATATAAACTGCTATCCAGTATATGTTTTTTCAAATTTTTTCTTGCTTTAAACCGCCTAACCCAGTTTGCTTGATAAAAGTCATTTAACTGCAGTTTATTCCATTGAATTAATATCCTTTAAAGGTTCAACAACTTACAATTGATTATTTTACTTGCGTTGCTTTAAAAGAAAAACTGGCAACTCAACTCAGGTACTTTTTTTCAAGAAGGAACTTTTTTCAAATGAGTGCTATGTTGGTTTTAAATGAAGGAGGAAAAAACAAGTGGGGAGAATGCAGAGCCTGGGGTCCGAGGGCACCTTCGATTCCTCTTTAGGAGTCAAATGTTAGAAGGAGAAAATTGAAAGGTTTTCTGATAGAAAAGCTCTCCTTACACTGACAGTCTGGGACCAATGACAGCTTTCGTAGAGGGCATGAGACTCATCAGGTAAGCTCCCATAACACGGAGGAAAAGTGTTGGCAGGGATTCAAGTCACTGCATGCTCACCAAATCTGTTTAGAAGCATGCACGTTGGAGGATGAAATTCCTTTAAACATATTACTGAAAATGTTGAGTTTGGAAAACAAGAAAGGGACTTGCATGAGATCTGCCTTCAGTACAACCATAATACAGTATACTTTTTTCTTTGTAGGAATCTTTTTTTGGGGGGTAGGGGAGATTAATGGTATGAGGGCTTGCTATTCAAAAACAGGGCTGCTGATCGCCAGATTACACATTTTATAGAGTTTGTAATTATAGACTCATAGAACCATTGATTGAGTATTGGAATAGGCCACCTAGCTCAATACCTTCATTTAATTTTACAGATGAGGAAACTGAAGCCCAGGAAAATGCAGCAATTTGCTAAATTTGACTAAAGGTCACAACGTAAGTCTGAGACCAGATTTGAAGTCATGTTACTCAAGTTCAAATCTAGCATTCTTTCTGCTGTCCCACTGCCTCTAGTTTCTTTCTCATTCTAGTATATCCAGCAATGAGAATTATGCCCAGATTGTTTAAGGAGACAGAATTGGAAGTAGCAAGTTAGTTCCTCACTCTTGACACATTTTGATACAATTCAATTCAAAATACAGATAAAATTTGCATTATACCTCATGTTTATTAACCACCTCGATTCACTCTATATTTGGTTGAAGGTACAAAGAGAAAAATAAATAAATAAACCCCATGCCTTCAAGGAGTCTTCATTCTGCTACATTGTAGAAGTAATTCTTGCTCAGGTACAGTTGGACCAGATGGCTTCTGAGGTGCTTCCAAACTCTCAGGTCCTCTCTATATGGGCATGTCATCAAATGTGTTGATTCCGACTACCCTGTGTGTGGCCCTGTAGAAAACTAAGTCAAATGACTGAGTGAGGTAAGGTCTAAGCCAGGGATGAGGAACCTACATGCGACCTTCTAGGTATTCAAGTTTATCCTTTAGGCTGAGCCCAAGGTGCGCGTAAGAAATCCTTTTATTAAGGGGATTTGTTCTGTGAAGTTTGGATTCAGTCAAAGGGCTGCACTTGAGGACCTAGAAGGCCACATGTGGACTCAAGGCTGCAATTCCCCACCCCTAGTCTAAGCTATAACTGTTGGTAGAGTTTGCCTGCATATCTTATGATCATACATGCCCACGAGAATATCTCTTATTCCATTGTTTATATCACTCCTACTCTCAGTTCTAGCCAAACTAGACTGTTGGCTGTTCCCCAAACCTGACACTCTATCACCTTCCTCCGTGTTTTCACAAGCTATATTCCATGCCTAGAATCACACTCTTCATTTCCTTCTCTCAGAATCCTTATTTTCTGACACAGTTCAGCTCAATATTGCTTCTGTGGTGAATTAAGTCTTTCTTTATACCTTTCTTATGTTTTCCCCCCTTTTCAAATTATCTTCCAGTATGTCAGCTTCTTGAGGGCTTGGTCTATCCTTGGCTTTGGCTTTCTCACCCATGCCAACTTAGCTCCATACTCTAAATATCACAGGCCCTTAGTGGTTGGTTGCTGAATTTTAGTTGAGTTAATGTTTCATCAGGTTCTTTCTTCCTCCCAAGATTCCCTTTCTTCTTTTTAGGCATCTTCTGTGCACATACATCCTTTATTATCACTACATTATGTTCTTGCTTAGAACACGGTGACAGCTTCTCACAGGGTACTGCCCAGTGGTGGGAATGGAAATGATTTCCTCTGTGAACTCTGACTGAATTACTGCTAACGTCTACATAGTCTGATAAATGATGTGGGTATTGGTGTGGCCAAGAGGCTCCCAAATCCCTTTCCTGTTCATTCCTTCTCCCACACCACTCCGTTAACACCACTATCACTTACTGAAATGACCTATAAAGACATGCTTAAACCACACTCGTCAACTAGTTAACTAGGCAGTCAACATTTTTTAACCACCTAATATGTACCAGGCATCATGCTAAGTATTGGAGTTACAAAGAAAGACCAAAACCAGCCCCTGTTCTCAAGATACCCACTGTCTAATGGGGAAGAAAATACAACCAGAAACAAACTACAGAAAGGATAAATTGGAAATAGGCAATAGAGGGAAGTGACTACATTAAGGACTGAGAAAGGCTTCTTGAAGAAAGTAGCATGTTAGCTGAGACCTGAAGGTAACCAGGGAAGCCAGGAGGCAGAGATCAGAAGGAAGGCATTGGGGATAGCCAGGAAAAACATCCTAAGCTGGGAAATGGAGGAGCATCATATGTGAGGAACAGCAAGGAAGCCAGAGTCATTGGATTGTAGAACTGATAGATCACAAAGCAATAAGAATTAAAATCAATGATGTGATCACTTGCTAGTCTATGACTCAACGGGCCTGCAAGGATCTTTGGGTACAAAACCCTGTATGTGAGTAGGTTCATTATTAATTTAGCAAGCATTGATTAAGCCCCTACTGTATATGAGGCATTGTTCTAGGTGTAAAGGATACAGAAAAAAAACCTCAGATCTCAAGAGGTTAAAATTCCACTTGAAGGAGGGGAAGATACAATATTTTACAAGATAAATATAATTTTGAGAGAGTGAGAAAGTATTTACTAACTGAATCTTCCACCATGGCAGCCATTGTGGCTTCCCTTATTTTTGCCAAGGAAACAGATTTCTATAGGATGGTAGTCTGCAACACGGGGACAAGGAATCCCTGAGGCTCATAGTCTGACCCTGAGGAGTATATGATCCACCAATCAGTGGATGGAAGTTGGATCAAGTGTCATCATTCCCACCTCCTCCCCACCCCAAACTAATTATGGGGCTTGTCTTCAACATAGCCACACCTACTTTTAATCCCCAGGGCTCACTTATTCTATCTTCTCTCTTTGATATTCAAGCTCCCAACCTCCTTCCTTTTGAGACTGGAGTCAGTCTCTCAGGGCAAGGATCACCCAACTTCCATCTGAGTACTCACAGCAACAGCTACACATTATGAAAATCTTCATTCCCGCTCCCAGCATATATATGTATATGCATGCAAAAACACAATGGACATACACTGTGTGTGTGTGCAAGTGTGTGCGCATGCATGCATGCATGCGTGTGCGCACGGGCATGTATAACTACAAAAGTGTCAGGGAATTTGAACTTTTATTCAACATCCTATGTCATTCTCTGGAAAGCAGAAGCCAGAAGTAGTGTCTGGATTGGGAGCCAATGCTAGACTAGGTGAAAGGAGAAAAGCAGAATTCCCTTGAAAGGGAATATCTTGAGGATTCCAGCAAAAGTATTTCCAAGAGCTGTGTTAACCTTTTTGCCATATGTGCTCTCTATGCCTGAGCCTACCTAATCCTTTGACTCTGTATTAGTGGGAGAGTGAGTCAAAGATTTGGGGTAGAGGGGAGAAGGCAGATGAGGAAGATGTTATGTACCAATTTTCTTATTACAGTGCCTTACTAAATAACCATTTCTAAAAGCTAATTAAGTCCGGTTAACTTATTGCTCTCACTGATAATCATGATGGGAAGCATACCTATGGGGGCTCATGAGCTACAGCATAAGAAGGACACGCTAAAATCCCTCAAGACTAACCTAAAGCCTTGAGGGAATGTTGTAGTCATGCTTTGGGGACCTAACTTGTTGATACAAGTAAATGTTGGGATAATAGCTACACAAAATATGTAACATATTAATCTATATATGTATAGATATATATCCACACAAATACAATATTTCCCCTAAGAAAATGTAAAGTACTTGAGTACAGGTATCCACTTTTGTTTTGTATCTCTGGCACTTGCCACAGTACCTGATACGTAGAAGCCTAATAAATTCTTGTTGGTTGAAAATCTATTAAAGGAAAAGTTCACAGAAGAATAAGAAAGTAAATGGACTGTGTCATCAATGTAGTCACTATGATTATAGGATGATTCATCTAAAGTTGGGAAGGACCTTAGAGATTATCTTTACAGTTGGGGAAACAAGGACCAGAAAGTTTCAGTCACTTTCCTAAGATCACACAGGCAGAAATTGGCAGAAGTTGGATTTGAACCTGGTTTTTCTAACTTCAGATCCATTGCTCTTTTCATTGTACCACACTGCCTGTGTTCTAGGTGGTGCCAGTAGAAGGACTGCTGGACCTGGAGGCAGACATTTGGTTGCTTCCCCAGCTCTGACATGTACTTGTATGTCCTTAAGTAAGTCATATCACTTCTAAAATCCCGTTTTCTTATGTGTAAAATAAAGGATTTAGACCTCTAACATCCCTTTCAGCTCCAAACATATGAAATGTATACAAATATGCAGAAGAGAGGGATAGTGAAAGAAATGTAAGTGAAAGCACAGTGACTAGCACAGTGACTATTAGTGACTAGCAATAGCTAATGTAACAAATACCTTTGACTAAGGCATTTTCTGAAAATAAAGAGTACAAACTTAGAAGGGCTCAATCTCTACATATATACACCCACTGGGGTAGAAAGATAGGGCCTAATTCATCAACTTAAAAAGAGATGCTACTTAAGAATCCTACCTTAGCACCATTTAAAGGGTCGTCTCTCGGTGAAACTGACACAACAGATCCTGCTGATGCTGCTAATTTGCTGGAGTAGACCTGCCACCTCAACTCCCTTCACTGCTCTTATGGCACTTCCAGGCATGCTGAGGGCTCAGCCATCACAGGCTGGTGCCTAATAAAGGGTGAAGCCTGGGCTGCCCAATTGCCCAGAACATGAAATAATGAAATGCTGATGCAAAGGGGCACAAAGAAGCTATTGACTGGGAATCTACAAAAGCGACTGCTGAGGAGCAGGTGGTGTGGTAGATGATCTCACTGTCTCTTATTCCATAATCTCCTGCAGGCAGGTGACAGGA
Organism: Potorous gilbertii; assembly: GCA_028658325.1. Taxonomy (NCBI): domain Eukaryota; kingdom Metazoa; phylum Chordata; class Mammalia; order Diprotodontia; family Potoroidae; genus Potorous; species Potorous gilbertii. The sequence goes on from CM053770.1 coordinate 662,684,796, forward strand.
TGAAACAGAAGATGACAATCTAGAACCCAATGAAATCATGCCACCTAAGTGGCCTTCCCCGTTGGTTTGTGGGAGTCGACTGAAAATATTCACGCTCCCATCCTTAGGAGACCCTTCCTTTATCCTTCACTTTTCCTGGCATTTTCTTTGGGCCTCTCCTATTCTAATTTGTATTCTAGTTATTTATGTATTTGTCTTAACTCCCTGCTAGCGTGCCAGAGCTGTTTTCCCAAGATTGGTGTTTATACTTGCAAGTTAAGTTGGAGGTGGTACAAAAGGTGTAATGAATATGGAGTATTGTTATGTTCAGTTCTGGGTGACAGATTTTAGGAAAGATGTTGATATAGCACAGTGCATACATACAGTGGAAGGTAACTGGGATGGTAAAGGGACTATGCCATACAAGTACTGGTATGAAAAACAACTGAGGCGGGGGTGTCCTGTGAAAGAGAGATCAGACTTGTTTTGCCTGATCCCCAAATGGCTGAACAAGAGAGAGTGAGTGAAAGATGAAAAGGTAGATTTCAGCTCAATGTAGGGATAACCTTCCCAAGAATTAGAGCTGTCCCAAAGCGGCATGGGATGCTCCAGGGTATCTTGGGTTGTCCTCTTCTTCCAGTCCCCTCACTTTAAGCAAAGGCTAAGTGATCATTCCAAAGAGGATTGGACTGATTCTGCTTGGCCCTAGAGGACAGAAAAAGGAGTAAGGATAAGGCAGAAATCAGAAGTCCTTATAAGGCATCAGAGCAGTATTTGTATGGATGGAGGGAAAGGAAATAACTTACCTAAATCTATCATTAGATAACTAGGACCACAGACCTGGAAGGGAACTTAGAGATTGCCTAGGTCAACTCCATTCCATAAATGAAGAAAAAACTAAGGGCCACATTCACACAGATAGTAAACAACAGATCCAGAGTTCTAACAGGCCTCCCAAGTCTAAATCCAGAGCTCTATCTAACGTTATGTTGTTCATCTTTATGGATGATGATGATGATAGCTACAATTTGCATAGCACTTTAAAGGATTGAAAAATGCTTTACAAATATTAAATCATTTGATCCTCACAATAATGCTTGAGAGTAGGTGCTATTGTTAGCCCCATTTTACAGATGAGGAAACTGAAGTAGACAGTGATGACATAACTTTCCCTGTATCGCAGGCTAGATTTGATCTTCCTGACCCTAGATCTACTCTATCCATTGTGCTACCTAGCTGCCTCTAAGTCTACATATTTATCATGAATGTTTCTGTCCTTAACTATAAATTCCTAGGACTGAGGAGCAAAGACTGAGTCAGGCATCATCCAGCCTGAAACATAACTTACATATGCCAGTAATTAGGGAAATCTCTAGACAAGCAGATTTTCACAGGGAGGAGCTTGAGATGAGGCTAAAGAAAGGACGTGATCTGCAAGTCAGGCAGAACATTTTCCAGAGAGATTCTAGAACCCCAGTATCCAAGAAGCTGAGATGAGGGATAGGTCAGTTGTGAGTATGGGCAAGTCATTTCATTTCTGTTTGCTTTAATTCACTGGCAAAGGCAATGGCAAACCATTTCTGAATCTTTGCCAGGAAACCTCACAAAGAGTTGGACAGCACTGAACTCAACAACAACGCAACAAGCACCATACCAAGACACAAAGACAAAATGAAAGAACTTACATCCCATTGGAAGAATATACCATTTAAACAGACAACTTGGCTAGGCAATAAGCATTTATTAAGTCCCTGACCTTAAGGGGCTCACAGTCTAATGGGAGAAGAGACCACATTTCAACAATTGTGTACAAACAAAATATAGACAGGGCAAACTGAAGATAATCAACAGAGGGAAGGCACAAGAATTAAGGGAGATGAGGAAGGTAAGATTTTACCTGGAATTTGAAAGAATCTGGGAGGTAGAGATAAGGAAGGAAAGGAGAGAGAACATTCCAGACATGGCAGATAGGCAGTGATAATGCCTGGAGTCAGGAGATGGAGTGTCTTGTTCAAGTATAAGCAAATAAATATGTGTATAAAACCTAAATACACATCAATTTCAGGGTGAAGAGAGACATAAAAACTAGACAGAAAGGAGGTCAGGAAAGGCCTTGTCTGGCATTTAAGATGAACCTTGGAGAGAGATAGGGATTTTAGGAGAGGAGGGAGAGCATTGGAACTGTGGAGGGCAGCCCATTCAAAGGCAGAGTCAGGAAATGGAATGGTGTACACAGGGAATCTAATACGATATGCTCAGCTATTCATTCCACCTAAATTGGAGGAAATTTCCTACTGGAAAAGTCTCCACCATTTCTGGTTTGTTTGATGGTTCTGTGTGCTATTCAAGGACATCTAAGTCAGCCGAGAAGCTGGCCTTAGCAGTTGAATACACACTGCATAAACCGATTATGTAAGGCAAGGCACAAGACTGGGGGGCTCCACTCCCAGCCAACACCACCACCTTGTCTTCGCACCACCTGTCACGTCTATCAACATTTTAACTAATGTCAGAGTTCTTCTCTTGCTAATGAGCTGTTATTCCAGAGGAACATTTCTCTTCTCAGTTTTCTAGCTACAGTATAATGAGGTAGAGTGGGTCTCTTCTATTCCTGACCCCTCCTTCAGAAGTTCCCTCTTTGCCTTAGAAAAGCTTCACTGTTCTCTTTCCTTTCTCTCAGATCCAAGTCTGGCTCTGGGGGTGGGGTGGGGTTCAGAGGGTGTTTTGATTTGATACTACTCTCCAGATCTCCCTTCTAAGGGTCAAACATCACCAAACCTGCACTCAAGCCTCATCATCCTGGTGGTGGGCAGTCATAGAAATGGTGCTGCCTGCTAGTTAAAACACATTTGCCACCAAAAGAAAAATCTCTCCCTACAAATCTGCTTTCTGGTACATGAAAGGAATTCTTTAATAGTTCGACCTAGAGTAACCCATGGGGAGTCTTATTACCCTGTGTTTCTATTCTGTCGTGGCATGCCCAGATCATCATGCAGTTGGGATATTTATATGGTCAGACCTAACTACTGAGACCTTAAGTCATAAACATAAAAGACTTCATTCATTGTCATTCAATGCCTATTGGTTGACTCCAATTTCTTGAGATATAGTTTTCAAGGTCTATCCTGAAGGGACACTCATTCCAGACAATAGGAGCAAAAAGGGGTCATTTATGTCATCAGTTAATCAGCAAGCATCTATTAAGCACTTACTATGTACCAGGCACTGGTGATGCAAGGATGTTAGCACTAATACTGACTTTGGTTTAGCAGAGAGAGATAAAGAGGAATGAGATACGTAGCCTTCTACCTTCTCCTTTTGCTGAACAAGATTATATATGGCTCACTCAGGCCTTCAATTGTGTTTATTTCATATGTTTTGAATGATTGCACATGTGTAAGCCTATATCAAATTACTTGTTGACTCAATGAGGGAATGGAGAGAAAGAGAGAAAGAAAATTTGGAATGCAAAATTGTTTTTACATGTAATTAGAAAAAAATAAAATATTATTCAAAATGTGTTTATTTCAAAACGATTATATCTGAAATTGAATTGCAGGTTTTACTAGAAATACAGGACATAGGTTTTGCTAAGAAGAGGAAGAAGAAGAAGATGAAGAGAGACTGAAACTGTTTCTCTTGCAAATGTCTCTTTATGAACATACCCCAAGCATTTCCCAAATGATCTAAGAACTTACATATTATCAATGGAAGCATCTCTTAATACTCATTCATAAATTCTATTTCTTACTGACATCTTGGACGTAAAAATGTTTTATGGAATAGACTGCAACAAGGGATGATTCTCAAATCACCATCATAATACTAAGGATAGTGACCAGACTGTGATTTCATTGATATGGCTAGCTCTCAGATGAGAAAATACTTACCGATGCTTCCTTTGCTGTAACATTCAATTCGAGAGAATTAGCTCGAGTACTGAGAGGTGGTGACTTACCCATGGTCTCATGGACACTAAGCATCAGAGGTGGGACCTGCCCCCAGATCTTCCTGGTCCTGAGAGTAGCACTCTCTTCATCATGCCATAGATTCTCTCATGGTAAAAGATCTATTCCCATTTCAAGTGATACATAGATTCAAGATCCGAATGTAGATCCAGTCTTGTTACTCTTTCTCAAAAGTCTTTAATGATTCCCAATTGACTACCAAATAAAGTTCCAATATAAGTTTGTCTGATATTTGGGTCCTTTGTAATCTGGCATCACTTACCTTTCAATTTAATTTAGCAAATATGTATTAAACTCTTAGGATATTCAAGAAACCGTGTTAGGCATAGGGCATACAAAGATTTTATAATGAATCTTTGTCCACAAAGAACTTTCCTTCAATATGAAAATAGATGAATAAACACAAAATAATTTGAAAAGGGAAAGTGTACTAATGACACAGAAAACAAGAAAGCTTCCAATTGGTGGAGAATCCTGAGCTAAATTTTGCAGGGAAAAAAACCTAAGCATTGTGGGAGACGATGAGGAAGGAGTAGATTCTAGGTATGGGACTCAAGTTATGCAAAAGCATGGTTGCAGGGTATTCAAACTCATGTTTTGATAAAAGTGCATAAGCCCAGTTGGCTAAAATGCAGATTGCATGAATGTGAGATGGAAACATTAAGTATGAAAAAATAGCCAGGAGCAATATTGTCTCACTGTAAGTTCTGTATTCTTCCCATGATGTTGTATACCATACAACAAGCATTTGTTTTCATCTTAATGTCTTCTTCTGGAATTCCCCCTAAGATTATCATTAACTTTTCATGAACTCTCCATACCAGAATCATATTATTATGGTTATTAGGTTTTCAGATTTAAGTTATTGGATAATTATTTAAATCAAGAATGACATTTAAATAAGCTCAAAAATTATTAAGTCCCTGTTATGTACAAGACACTGATTAGTGCTGCAGGGGATATGAAGATGTGTATTTTTTATTTATCAACTATCTAAATAGACTAAAGTTGCCAGGTTCCCATATTAACGTGATACTTGGCTATTGATACCAGATATTTATGGGAATAGGAGAAAGCGCTGAGAAACTCAAGAGATTGGATTGGGAGTGGTGCTCATGCTGTCAAAGTCATTGTAAGATAAGCTTATGTGCCAAAACCAGGAAGTGATAACTTCAGAATGATATGAGTACATTCCATAGGGTAAAATTTCCTCACTTCTTGGCTCAGCTCAAGGACATGTAAGTGTTCCAAAAGACCTCCTTTGGACAATAGACAATTCCCATAAATATACAAGTGTGGATTTTTTAAAACTTAAGTAGTACAAACTAGATTTTGTTCAACACTGCTATAAAGAATTGAGGAAAAGAAAAATGCCAAGATAATCCTCTCCCCAAAGCACAGTATTTCCTAAAGTTGCTAAAGGAGATTTGAAAGAATTAAGGTTCTAAATTATTCTGTTAACATGTACTTTCCCTTTTGGGAAAAGAGAGTTTCCTTTACAAAAATTCTCAGTGCTACTTTTTTTTTTGATACTAATTCCTAAAACGGGGCAGGGGAAAAGGCTTAGAACACTTTGATACTTCAATGGATCTGTGATCCCACCCAGGTGGGTTATTCCCTCCAGCGATACAGATCACAATTCCATCCATGCCTTCTTATCCTCTTTGACTCTTGTCCAATCCTCCTGTGTAGAACAAACAATCACAAGGAGTATTAGAATAAGTAGTCACAGTGAGACAAAAAAGAATTTAATATGCCTTTTTAACTGTAACATCCACATAAGCATGTCTGTTTGTGGGACATAAACGTTCTTCTCTTTGGGATTCAGAGGCTTTCTTTTTGTACTGTCCAACTTTGTAAACTAGATGTACTTACTTTTATAACCACGTATCCAGTGAGAAAAGGAGTCAAACTGCACACTGGTGAAAGGCAGGCTGGGAAACAGCAATATCCAGGCACAAATTTCCCTCACCTTGTTGCTTCTCTTTCAGGTTTAGGAGATAAATATGCAGGACTGTGTAACAGGTATAGTAAGGAGGCACTTTGGTTCTGTTTACCGGTGCTATGAAGATGTAAAAATAAAACTATTAGACAATGCAATAGGGAATTTGATATATTTAGATGGTCACAAGCTGGATTTTGCTCGTCACTGCTATAAAGAGGTGAGGAAAAGCTTTTTTTTAAAAAAAACTGTTTCAGATGCAAGGTGTAGGGAGTTAAGATCATCCCTATAACTTGCTAAAACTGATTCTAACAATACACAGTGTCATTTTTAATCTGTTGGACTCTTATACAACACCACCATAACTGGCAAAGATAGATAGGTCAAAACCAATAAACTTTGTTCTAAAGAAGACCCCTGCATATACTCCTCAGATTCATGAGCAAGGTTCCTTTCCCAGGTGGGTAACTCAGGCCAACAAAAAATCTCTCTTTTCTCAAGGTGACTTTTTTGGCTTTATAGATTTCTAGGATCTAGAACAGGAAGTGACCCTGGAGGCTATCTCTGACCCCCTCATTTTATAGATGAGAAATCTGAGAGCCAAAGAGCTTAAGTGATTTTCCTGAAACTCCACCCACAGTGAATACTAGAGACAGCATTTGAACTCAGGTTCTCTGACTCCAAAGTCAGTATCTTTTCAATTGTTTCATTGCCTTACCTCATTTTCTACATCCAGATTGGCACAATGCCTGGCAAATGTAATGACTGATAGGAAACCTTGAAATACTTTTTTTGAGAAGTGAAAAGTGAGTCAAACAGAAACAAGTAGAAGAATTTTTTATATAACCCCCAGGGCTCAGTTTGCATTACTGAGAATTTGTGGTAGAGCTAGTTGTATAACTTCATGACTTACTCCAGTGGCACCTTGAGAGGAGGAGGAAACATGGCAGCCACTGATGAAAGAAGTGACTACAAGAAGAGGGAGATGAAGCAAGGCAGGTCAAAGATGACCAATGCCAGGAAACTAAGCAGAGCAGGAGATCAGGCTCCTGAGGACTAGACAGAGATGCAGAAAGAGAGTAGGAGACTGACACAAGTGGGGAAAGTTTTAGAGTAGTGCAACAAGGCTAACCACACTGAGGATTAGACTTCCTCTTCTTACATAGTGGAGGAACTTTTCCTAAACCACTCTGAGGGGAAAAGAAAGATAATGGGATATACTCGCTTAAAATTGTCTATTCTTTATTATTTCACTATTTATTTCAGTTCTCACTGTATCTTTACCTGCTTCAGTATTGTCTTTTGCCTAGGTCCCGTAAGCATGGTGGGTAATTTAATAGCTAGACCAAAAGTTCAAGACTTGTGATTTATTAACTTGATTTTTAAAAATATATAGGAGTAATGTATTTTATTATAGTTGGTTTCCTTTGTAAGCCTAAGTATTCTATTTAATGCACTTTAAAAATCAGGAGGCAGATAATGGGTCCATAAGTTTCATCAGACTGCCAAAGAGGTCCAGGACCCAAAAAAGGGTAAACCCCCTTAATCCTGGCTTAAGTGACTTGAGAAGCTCCCAGTTTCAAACTGGGTAGAAAGAAATGCACCTGAAGAGGTAAGTTATCATAACAAATACTCACACAGTTGACTCTAAATCATGTAAATCCAAAGTTGAAGAACAGATGATATTTGTAGAGCCTTGAATGGGATGGAGTTTGGAGTCAAGCTAAAGTACCGTATTAAGAGTGTTGGATTCACGGACCACGTTTGGTGACAGTTGATTTAACACATACCCTGATAACAAATCAGGCAAACTTGATCCAAGAGGCAGCAAGGCAGAGTAGGTAGAATGTTGAAGTTGGAATCTTTCTTTCCTTGCTTCCTTCCTTCCTCCCTCCCTCCCTCTTTCTTTCTCTCTCTCTCTCTCTCTCTTTCTTTCTTTCTTTCTTTCTTTTTTCTTTTCCCCAAACCTTAAACCCAATGCACTCTGAAGCCCATAGATTGGACAACAATAGGTTCCACTTCATGGCTGTCTTTGACTGATTATCAATAGTAACAGTTTCTCTTTCCCTCCTGCTTGATGTACTTATTTTTTTCTTTTGCTCATTAAAAGGAGCCTTTCCTTGACTACTTTGTAAAGAGGCCTATTCACTGAATTGGCACTACCTCCCTCTAAGTGAGTACTTGAAAGGGCTTAGCCTAAAAAGGCCAAGGTCTCCCTTTGCATCCTGGGCCATCTCCAGTCATCCTGATGAACATCTCATCACTGGGCCCAGATGGCTCAGGAGGAGAAAGTGAGGCTGGTGACCTTGCACAGCTCTCCCTCACAAAGTCAAGTGCAAGTCATGTAATCATTTCTCTGATGTCATGGTCTTCTCTGAAAATGAAGGATAAACACAACACCTGGAATCAGAAAAACCTAAATTCAAATCTTTCCTCAGACACCTAATAGCGATGTGAACCTAATCATGTAATTTAACATCTGTGAGGTTCAGGTTTTCATTTGTAAAATAAGAATATTGGCCTCAATGGCCTCTAATGGAATGCAGCTTCATCAGGGCATTAAATGAATGAATTTCTAATGAGTTCCTGTTGGTGGAGGAAGTCATCTATGTAGACCCCCTTCCACTTCCCCTGCCAGAAAGACTAGAGCCCTGATATTTAAGCCCTGTCCTCCCAAATGATGAGTTTTAGGCCTCTGGGAGGGTATACCTTAGGGGTGCCCACACTTCAAAATAGGATGGTTCTAGATTCTACCCTGAACTCTGGTAATTTGATCTTTAAAAGTTCTGGAAGAGTATGAAAATAGTAGTGACAATAAGAAAAAAGTTAACATTTACATAGCGCTTACTATGTGCCAGATACTCTACTAAGTGATTTACAATTATTTCATTTGATACTCAAGACAACTCCGGGAGGTAAGTGCTATTTCACAGATGAGTAAACAGAGGTTAAATAACTTGCCCAGCGTCATACAGCTAATAAGTATATGAGGTCAGATTTGAAGTCAGATCTTCCTGACTCCAGGCCCAGTGCTCTGTCCACTATGTGACCAACTGCCCCTAATCTGCACGACAATCTACCTACTATTATAACAAATTCCCCTTGGAGTTATCTAGCCTTACTCCCTCAGGAACAAGTGGCAAAATTCTCATTCCACTACTTCTGACACCCCCACCTGTTCCAATCCCCTATGCTTGGGTTCCATTCACACCCAGTGTGCCCACCATTTGGAGCTCACTCCTCTTGGATCTGTGGGGCCTTCACTCTATAATCATGAGGAGATGTCCAGAAAAAGGTGTCCAGAGGCTGGCTACCTGACCAGAGGCTCCCTTCCCTTCCTGGGCTTCTACTTCATATGTAGCTATGGTACCTCCCTAGTTGGCAATTGCATTAGATTCTTGTCCTCAATCTAGGCATCCATCAAAACCATTGAAAATCCCCAACAAAGTGGGAAAGATGATAACATCTGCCTCACGTACTAGATGGTAGCTAGGGTATTTGGTCTAGCTGAGTTTTTTTCCTATGACATTTTCTTCTGTTTAATATTCCTCTCTGCTACCTATGCCGTATGACAGCTCCATTATCATTGCCTGATCTAGCCTCCCTTTCTGAGGCCTCAGGCCTTCATGGACAGCCTGGTGACTAACTTGAGTGGACAAATCCTGGATAGAGTTGCCAAACATCACCAAAAGCAACCAAAGAAACATAACTCACCTTTAGAAGAATAAATGGTCACCCCTGAGTTAGAGCTAGAGGCTGAGAATGAATGGAGCCTCTCTGTTCTCCTTGATTAAAGATCACGGTTCCAGTCTGCATCCATGTCTCTAAGCATCTGTATCCACATTGATCTCTCCCCCTTGGGGCTTCATGAAATCTGAACACTCTTCCCAGACAGAGAGGTCGGACAGGGATGGGCAAGCCTCTATCCATTCAAGTTCCACCAGCCGCAGCTGCCTCTCTTCTAGAAGGAGCAAAGATCTTCCAGGTAAGGGCCCCTATCAGTACTCACACTTCTCTGAGTTTACTATCAATAACCTACTTCTTCTAACACTCTTGAGATACTACTAGCTTGTTTAATGGAAGCCGTCACTCATGACATCTGGATCAGTCCTTGATTACTCCAGGGGCTTAAGTACTGACAAAAATACAGTCCAGCTTGGGGAAATAAATATGTATGTTGCAAAGAAGTTTCTGACCTGCATTAGTAGAAGGAGTTTTGTTACCTGGGAATCCCCTACATCAATGAAATTACAGGTCCAAGCCCTAACCCTACCTTTAGCCTATCTACCTCACCTGACTTTTTCAATGTCAAATGAAGTAATGCATACAAATCAATGTTAACTATAAAGCAAATTAGCCTGTTCAAAGGTAGAATCCTGGATCTAGAGTCACAGGGAATGGAGTTCAAATTCTGCCTCAGATACTTACTAGCTGAGTGACGCTATAAAAGTCACTTAACCTCTTGAAGACTCAGTTTCCTCATTCATAAAATGAGAAAGTTGGATTTGGTGGCCTCCATGGTCCCTTCCAAGCTCTCAGTCTACAATCCTATAATGTGAGTTGCAGGATAGATTTTAACACTGGAAGGGACCTTAGACACCACCAAGTTCAACCTTCTCATCTGAAAGAGGTTAAATGACTTGCTCATGGTAACAGAGCTAATAAATATTTGAGGTGGTATTTGACCTGAGGTCTTCCTAGCTAAATCCAATAATCTATCCTTTTGTCTCTAAAATAGTACAGGACTTGGAGTTAGGAAGATGTGGGTGCGAATTTTGCCTTTGATACCCTCTAGTTCTGTGACTTAATTCCGCTAAGCTTCAGTTTTCTCATCTGTAAAGTAGGGATAATGATGCCTTTAGTATGTACCTCCCAGGGTTGTTGTGAAACTCAAGTCACCTGGAAAATTTTGATGCATCCTAGGATTATCAACTGATACTAACATTCCTTACAGCTTAAAAACCAAACAATGACAAGACAGAATTTGAGCTTTTCCCAGGGAACATTACATCCCTTGCAGTTCTCTCTCCTAGCTGGCTACTACTTCTCCCACTCCCCCCAACCTATTGGACTAAGGAGAGTGACTATTCTTCTTGCTCTCACTCCTAGATCATTGCTCTTATACCATCCATTTCTGTGGTGTAGTTGGTAAAGCCATGAACTGGAAATCAGAAGATTGTGGTTAGGATCCCAGCTCTATCAATTTCTACTTGTGGGACCTTGATCAATCAACCAATCAATCAGTGAGCATTTCCTGAATTCCCACTCTATGTCAGGCACTGCACTAATTACTGGAAATACAAAGTCAGAAGGGGAATAGTTCTTGACTTCAAGAAGCTTATATTTATGTGATTAGATAGGTAGATAGATGGATGGATTAGATAAATATAAATAGGTCATTATTTAAATATTAAGCATTAGGAATATAAGTGTAGTAAAGTTTGTCTATTTCCCATGTAGGTTATGTATATGTCCACAAGTCAGGCTAAATATGCAGATATCTCTGTTATCTTGTCCATCTGTCTGTAAGAAAGACTGTTTCCTGCCAAGAAGGTAGCAGGGGCCATGAGGCTGCCCTCTCTGTTCTCTAAGAAAGAGGTCACTAATTAAAATTACACACATACACACACATAAACTGAGGCATAAATGTGTTTATATATATTTGTGTATATATATATATATATATATATATATATGCATACCTAAATATTTCTAAATTAAGGGAAATACTATTTTAAAACATTCAAGCTATGTTTCCTAGTTGCAGGCTCTTACTGGGGCAGCTTGGTGGCACAGTGGATAGTATGCCAGGCCTGGAGTCAGGCAGACTCATCTTCCTGAGGTCAAATCTGGCCTCAGACACTTATTAGCTAGCTAACTAGCTGTATGATCCCTGGTCAAGTCATTTAATCATGTCTGCCTCACTTTCATCATCTGCAAAATGAGCTGCAGAAGGAAATGATAAACCACTCTGGTATTTTTAACAAGAAAACCCCAAATGAAGAAGGGAATATTAGACACTGACTGAAAACAATTAAGCAACAGCTACACCTCTTACAGGGGAAGGGTTGTCCTAGGCAATATACAGTACATCCTGATCTGTATAACTTCTCTGAGTTCTTTTCCGATGGCTTAGATAAATGGGTTTGTCCACCATTCTAATGGTCTTTTTTGTAACTATCATTTGGTGGGAAAGAAGGAAGCCTTTGGATATTGCTTGGGACAATCCTTCTCCTGTAAGAGGTGTTGCTATTGCTTAATTGTTTATTGAATTATCTCACTGGGAGTAGGAGCTGCGGAGGGAGTAAGAGCAAAAGTCAGAGAAAATGTGAAGGGAGGAGAGAGAGACAGAGAAGGGGGAGAGAGGGGGAGAGAGAAGGAGAGAGAAAGAGAAGAAGAAGAAAGAAGAAGAAGAAGAAGAAGAAGAAAGGAGGAGGAGAAGAAGAAGGAGAAGGAGGAGAAAGAGGAGTAGTAGAAGGAGACAGGAGAAAGGGTGGAGGTGGAGATATCATCCAAACAGAAATGCCCTGGAGTTTTCTAATTCAGTGAACTGGAAACAGGGTAATGCTCATGACTTCTCTATGTATTGGTTTCTTCCCAAAATCTGTCTCCCCATAAGCACTTCCCTCTGAAGAGATCTTGGAACCACATGGAAACCAGAAGAAGTACTCTCCCAAGCTCTGAATAACTCTAGCCCTCATGCATGCCCAGAGCACCAATTCATCATTCTCCACCAATGAGAAGAGTTCTTTGCAAATACCTAAGCTTGAATTCCGAGTTCCATAGAAGCAAAAATGACCTCACCCTCAACCAGGGATGCAATCATAGGAGGCAGCTAGGCAAGTATGCTGAGAAAGAGATAAAAAGTCCACAGTCAGGAGTAGAGTCAGTAGTAAATTGAACAGGGAAACCTCATGAAATATTGGTCTAGATCAGGAGCACCACCAATCAGAGGAGAAAGCAAATGGGGAAGAGATTTCTCCAGAGTTTGAATTCTAAATTTGCTACTTACAACCTCTATAACTTTAGACAAGTCATAACCTTTCTGAATCTCAGTTTCCCATTTGTCAAATGAGAGAGCTGGTCTAGATGATCTCTAAGGTCCACTCCTGTGATCCTATGAGTGCACAGTATATCACTTTATAAGAGCATATCACATCAGATGATAAAACTAAGCAAACCAAGACCGAGCAATTAGAAATGGACAGTTCCTTCCTGAACAAGACCAACACTTGTTAGACCAGGTCACAAGCAAATGAAAGGTAAGAGCAATCAGCTACCATGAAAAGCCAAGACGTGGATAAGGGAAGTCTCAGTTGATTTGATTTCATTCCATGAGGCTTTATTGATGATATGCCCTGCTCCATGGAGAACACTAAGAGAAGTGTCTTAAAACATGGTCCCTGCTGGCACGAGAGGTATAATTTATATGACTGGAATAATTTGTGGGTCAGTTAATGATAGACAACACAAAACAAGATAAGACTGAATGTCTATATGAGTGGTGGAGAAAGAAAAGGGAGAAATCTATTTGGGCTCGAGTAGAGAAGGAAGGCTTTTCAGGAGTGGGAATTGATCTGGGCCTCCAAGGACAGCTAGAATCTGAATAGGTGGAGAGGATGAGGTGGGCATTTTAAGGTGTAGGAGTGGAAAGAACAAAGGACGGTGGTGCGAATGGGCAGAACACATATTAATAATATCCATGAGGGGGCCAACCTGGGTAAGAATGGCCATCACTCTTTTCAGTAACATTCAAATTTTTTAAAAAAGGAAATCCCCTAAAGATTCCCTTAGGGTGGTGGTGGGGGTCCCTACCTGAGTCAATTGTGGCCTTTATTCTGCATCCTATCATCTTAGTCCTTTAAAAGAACTCCAACCCAAACACAAGATAGAGGCCCACACCCAAATACACGAGGTCAGGGTGTCTTCCAGTGGTGGAATACTGACATATCTGCATTTGTTCCTGATTCAGGTGTCACAGTGGATAGAATGCTAGACTTGGAGTTAGAAAGATATGAGTTCAAACTCAGTCTCAGACACTTACTAGCTGTGTGACATTGGGCAAGTCCTTTGACCTCTGTTTGCCTCGGTTTCCTCATCTGTAAAATGGGGCTGATAATAGAATCTACCTTGCATGATTGTTACGAGAATGAAGTTAGATTATATTAGAGACAGACAGACAGACAGAGACAAAGAAAGACAGACAGACAGACAGAGACAAAGAAAGACTGGCAGAGAGACAAAGAGAGAGAGAACTTCACCCAGCGCCTGCCGTACAGCAGGTGCTATAAGGGTGTTAGCTATTTTATTATGTTATTACCATACTCGAGGGGAAAAAAATGGTTTGCCAGGAAAGTAGATTTATTTTTAACGTCAGAAAAAGCTTCTGAATAACTAGACCCATACCTGAGTTTTATGGACTCTCTCAGAAGGTGCCACCAAAAAAAGACAGCTGTGCTGGGCCCTTCTGACTCTGACACCTTGTGACTTTGGGGTGAATCATTTATCCCAGCCCTAACTGTCTTCTTTTCTGTGACTTGAAAAAAAAAAGAATCTTTGTGAATTTTTTTCCTTTTTTGCCTGGGAGGGGGATTGTGAAAAGAGGAAGACAAAGAGATGAGGAAAGCTATCTGAGATCGTCAGGTAGGAGGTACCTTGTTATTGTAAGTATCATCCTAATTATGCTGGGCTTAGCTAATTACTTTGCATGATGGAAACATCAGAAACATTCTCTCCTCTCTCTCTAATGAATAAATACTAATGCAATCTTGAAATTATGTCATGTCATTTTGTTTTTATTAATCTATACACATCGCCTCTAATCTCCTACATGACCAATAGAATGTAAGCTTCTTGAGGGTAGGGGCCATTTTGCTTTTCGTCTTTGGTCCTTGATGCCTCTAATTACACTTGGTGCATTTTCTTTTTCTTTTTTCAATCTAACCTGTGATTTCATTAGTATGGGAGACACTTTTTTCAGAAGCTCCCTCCAATAGCTGCACATTGGCAACTGGTCTGGAACTTGTGTTAGAATGAAAAACTAAAAAATTAGGAGACTTGTCTGTGGTCACTGAACTAGTGTGTGTCAATACTAAGACTTGAACCCAGATCTTCAAGACCCCAAAGCCTCAGGGTTCTGTTCACTAAGCGATGCTGCCCCCTTGGCAACTCATATGAACACTGAAAATCTCCTCCTCCTCCTGATGCTGCTGCTAATGATAAGGAGATATATGTAAAGCTAGAAGTAACACTAAAGGCTAACCAGTCCAAGTCTCTTATTTTATTGATGAGGAAATATCACATCTAAGTGAATAGGAAGCTAGATGGGGCAGTGGACTTGTACTTAGGAAGATCTGAATTCAAATCCCCACTCTGACACTAATTAATTCAGTGACCCTGGATAAGTCACCTCACCTCCCTCAGACACAGTTTCCTCCTCTGTAAAACAGAGAAAATAATAGCACCTTCCTCAGAGGAGATTTATTGAAAGATCAAATGAGATAGCACATGTAAAGTACTTTGAAAGCCCTAGAATGATATATAAACGTGAGCACTTATTCCTACTATTTAAGGTCATATAGATAATATTGATGAGGACAGTAATGACAGAAGTCAGGACCACATAAACCATCACTTGGGTAAATCCATCAACTTCTCTATGGTTCAATTTCCTCTGTAAAATGATACGAGTGGACTGGATGGCTTCTGGGGTCCTTTCAGATCTTCATCTAAGATCCATCTCCATCCTCTTCCTCCTCCTCCTCCTCCACATCATCATCATATTAGCATTGCTTCTGTTATAGGAACAAACACTGAAATATTGAGTGAAAGAAAGACAAGAATCCCCTGCACTGGCATGGAGGGGTCCTGCCAAGTAGAAAGCTGGTGCCTGGACAATACAAATCCTTTCTTATCCGCATCCCGGCATCAGCCGAAATGTTTTCAACAGAGTGAGGGCTAGGAGATAAGCCATTTGTCTTGTCTAGAAGCTGCCCCTCTCAGACTTGTGTTCTCCCTGCCATCCCCACTGCCATGGATGAGCAGATCCAATTTGGGCTCCCTCTGAGCTGGCAGACAATGGCCAGTTTTCCTGCAGCCGGCTTATTTTACAAGCATTAACGAACAATTAGCCAACACTGGCCCTCTTTCCCTCGATAATCCCAGCGTAGATCACTAATCTCCACCACTAGCAGCTAATGATGAAGGCCCTCTGAAGCTTCTCATCTCATCTCAGCCAGTTCCTAATACTTGTCTAAGTCTGCTTTCTGAGGAGGGGGCCCCCTACTGCTCAGCAGCCTGAGAACAAAAGCCCAGAGACATTTCTGAAGGGGTTTCTGTTCAATAACACTTGGATGCTTAAGTTTGCCTGCTTCCTACAACAAACACCAGTGATCAACAGAGGGCCAGGGAGGTCACTGGGGGCTCTCTGTTTCCATGCTTCTTTTAATACTTATAAGAATGTATTCAGGCCGCATTATCCATATTCCCCCCTGACTGCACAGGCAGACGCCCTTAACTCAGGGGGTGGAAATTGTGAACTAAATAGAATCAAACAGTATTTTTCTTCATGAGTCAGCTTTGATTTGGGATTGAATAGTGTACGTTTGAGACCACATCATCCTTAAAAAATGTATATGGGAGAGGCAGAGACTTATCAGGGCTACCACACACTGGACAGGTCTCCATTTCTCTGGGGTCCATACTACTTACTCTGCATTGTCTTCCTCTAGTGGGGTAGAAACCAATCCACTGATTCATTAGGACTCCTCCATGGGGTCAAGATTTTAAAAAAATACAGGGTCAAGATGGAAAAAAAAGCTTCCAGCATCCCACAACTGTAGTGTCCCAACTCTGGGATGTTACTTTATGTTCCAATGACTCACTTTTCATCCTAAGCTATTTTTTGCAACTTGCTGCAAAAGTTTCTCCTTTTGGTAAAAGCTACTTCATTCATGATTCAAGTCCCAGGCTAATGGGCTGGGGAAGGTTTTATCAAAATAATTCTAGCTGAGTTTTGAATTTTCAGAGTTGGGCAAAGGAGGTAAGAGAGTCAATCTGAGGCAAATGTTGGTTTTGTATTCAGATTCTCAGAGAGGAGATGAAAGAAAATATAAAGCATCAACTTCTAGTCATGTGGTAAAATATCAGATTTGACAATGGCATAGTAGATGGAAGTCTGCATTGCTTTCAGGAAATTGCACAACTCTTTTATGGAACCTAAGCTTCCCATGAAAGCAAAAGTTTATCTTTTAAATCCTAGCATTTTGCCAAAGTCAATATATGGTATGACATTGTCTGAGAAGAACTAAAGATAAGCATAACCCAGAAGGCAGAGAAGAGGCCTTGGGGGAGCTACAATATGCAACCCATGTGGACCTAAGTCAAGAACTTCATTGAGGTAGGATGGGATGAACTGATTACATATCAAGAATGAGGGATGACTGATTAACCATCCAGAGTGCTTGACAGTATCCTATGAATGATGAGAGAAAGCAAGGAAGGCCTTCAACACATTGGGCAGGTGCCCTTTGGTGAACTTTGTAGAGAACCTGGCTCTGAGTGGTATAGGATGGGCAGGCATGGAGGGTTGTGCATTAGAGGAACAGTCCAAGTCAGTAGTGTCCTAAATCCATTTGAACATTTGAGAGAAATAGATGAAGGGCTGGCTTTAGAGTCATGATGAGCCAGGGTCAAATCTGATTTCTGACACACGCTAGCTGTGTGATCCCAAACATGTCTTTTAAGCTATGGGCATTCCAGGCATCTCTAAGGCCTCCCACGGCAGACCTGTTGTTAATCTTCTTGGGCAAAGGGAGATTCTACACCAGGAATTTCCTACACCATTACACCAGTATAATTGTAGGTCTGGAAAACAATAGTTATAAAAATGAGAATAATGACGGCAGGAATTATTATAATGTATTATTTATGCAGAGTACTTTACATCCATGTGCTGTGTCACCTGATCTAAAGCGCCTCTCCAAGGTGCTGAGCTGAAGTCATGCTGCCAGTGTGTATGCTGGTGAAATGATGATGATGGCGAGCATTTCTACAGAGTCAGCTGAGTGCCAAGCACTGTGCTAAGGGCCTTACCATTAACATCTCATTTGACCCTCACTACAACCCTGGGAGGTAGATGCTGTTATTTTCCTACTTTACAAATGAGGGAAACAGAGATGAAATAACTTGCAATAGTCACATGGTTAAAAAGTATCTAAGACCAAATTTGAACTCAAGATCCTCCTGAGTCTAGGCCCAGAGCTCTGTGCATTCCTAGCTGCCTCCTCAGGACTCCGTTCTATTACCCCTCTCTCTCCTACAAACAAGAACTCAAACAACAAACTGTGATTATATCATATTTTCAAAGCAGAACACCTTCTCTAAATTCTCATATTCCAGACTCAAAACTATGAGATAAATATTATAATTGCCCTTCCATAAATGAGGAAGCTGGGGCTTTTCTCCTGGTCACATGTACCACACATCAGAGGTAGGTTTCAAGCCCAAGTTTTACTGATTTCCTTTGTTACACTACCCACATTCTACCCAGCTGATGACTCTTCACTTAGCACCTCTTCCAGTTTCACTGGGTTTGCTGGAGTCAGCTCAAAGCCCATTGGTAAATTTTTCACTGTGAGAGCATTTACACCTCAGAATTAACCAATCACTGTAAATCAAGGTTTGATTTATTGTTTAGTTGATTATATAGACTTTAAAAAAATGATGGAGAAAATGTTAATAAAGACTATCAAACTCTGTGAACATTTCCCTCTCCCTCCTCTCACCAGATAGCTGGCTTTTAAACATTTACTAACACACTTCTGGTTTCATCATACTGTGAGCACTCTGGTTTGGGAGAGTTAATCCATTTAAAAATAGAAAAGGTAAGCAAACTCATTTCTGTGAGTACTCTCAACAAAGTATGGGACATGTAGTTGGTAGTATTAGATATTCTCACTGCCTTTACACCTTGTATAAGAATATAAGGGGTGAAAGACATAAGATGACATGCTGATCTGTCTGAACTTTGACCTTGAAAGAATCACACCAGATTTAAGGAGTTAAGAGATTTACCATTTATTTCCTGCATTAAGCATCCAAAGTTTTACAATTACATTCTAACTTAAATTCCAGACAGGAGTTGAGTGGAGGTTGAGAGGAAATAGGTAGAAGATTAATCAGGCTACATAATCCAGAGCATTAGTGACATCTCCCATCTGCATATTTGATAAGCATGACATCCATCTTTTTATCCAAGGAGTTAATAAAGACATTAAGCAGCAGAGAGTCATGTGCAGATCCCTGGAGCACTGTCCAAGAGACCTTCCACATTTAGATTGAACCATTAGGTCTCTTTGATTCTAACCATTCCATCAGTTCTGAAGCGATTCTTTCCTTAATTATTAGTATATTTCCACAAAGAGGAAAGAAAAAACATTTACTAAATTAAAAAATTCACATCAGATTTCACTTTTGGGGGTGCCCTGTTTGGATTCATAGATCTTTAATTTTAAAATTACGATAGTCTTAAAAGCTTCAAGTGACCTAGGTTTCTATGGACCTCTGAAAGAGCCAGTATAAAACTTCAATATTATTATAAATAATACACTTGTAAAAAAATAAATAGAGGTTAGAGGTAGATAAAAGGAGAATGTAATAGCTGCACTTACAGAAGTTGGGTACGAGGTTGGATGTGCTTTTTATAATCAGGTATTGCTAATCCCATGGAAAAGAAAGAAAGGGAGAGAGAAAAGAAGGAAGGAAGAAAGAGAGAGGGAGGGGGAAAGAAGGAAGGAAAGAAGAAGAAAGAAAGGAAAAGAAGAAAGAAAGGAAAAGAAAAAATAGATAAACAGATAATATATTTGACATCTCTATTAAAGTTCACAGTCTTTTCTGTAAATAATCATATTTGATCATTAGCAAAGACCTGTGAGCTAAGTGCTACAGGTACTATTTCTATTTTGTAGATAAAGAAATTGAGGATTAAGAAGTTACATAGTGGTTCCTATATTTGAATCCAGAATGTCTCTGATCCCAAGTCCAACTCCACAATATGAAAAGACAGTTAATGAATCTGTAGTGTTTTGCACGTCTTTAGTTGTTAATCATAAACTCAATTAAATACATTAATGAATCTGTGATCTCATCTGGGTGAGCATTGGCTCCAATGGCTCACATCCAATCCCATCTTCACTGGTTCATCCTCTATAGTTCTTTTCCCTGCTGTCCCACAAGCCCCACTGACATGCCAAAGGTTTTCCTTCTATTGTCTTTCCCTGTAGGGCATATATGCAACTATGGTTTTTTAATTTTCTTTTCCATCATGAGCTTTAACAAAACACAAACATTTTAATACATAAACAAGAACAAGAAAGATGAACTGATACAATTATAAGAAAAAGAACTACTCCTTGATGAATAAATGGCCAAGGAATAGGAATATATAGTGAGGAAAGTGAAGCTGTGGATAGTGTTGGACTTAGGCAGAAAGACCTAAGTTCAAATCCTGTGTTAGACACTTACAAGCTGTGTGAACCTTGGCAAGTTGCAACTTCTTTCAGCCTCAGTTTCCTCCTCTGTAAAATGAGGATGATAGCATTTATCTCATAGGGCTGATATGAGGAAAGCTCTCTCTGCAAATCCTAAAGGGCTATATAGAACTATTCTGATTCTCAATGGAAAAAAATTCAAACTATTAACAACTATATGGAAAAATGTCTCAGATCACTAGGAATTAGAAAAACGCAAATTAAAACAACCCTGAATTGCACATGACTCCCATTACATTGGCAAAGGTAGCAGAAGAGGTCCTTCTCTCTTAACATTATGAGGAACTCAATGGAACCCATAGCCTGACTGTTGGTTAGCACTTGTTCTCAACTTGTAACCATGCCATCTTTTCTGGGATTCACATTTTGTTTCAATGACATCTTTTATACCACTTCTCCTTGCTTGCCATATGTCATGGCCTATTCCTACTCACCAAGACTCTCCATTGCCTTTCTGGAAACTGCCATTCCTGACTCTCAATCATACTACAGACAAATTAGCTTTGATAGAACTAAGGCTAATGATAAAAAACATCCACTTCATGTCATCATTTCACTAAGATCTGGCTCTTCACAGTCCCACTAACAAGCCACGCTCACCCCCTTCCCTGGATTACCTTCCTTTCAAGGTCCAATTCAAGTATCACTTCTTCCATCAAATCCTCCCTGATGACTCCAACCTTCATCAACTGGCCAATCCTCTGTGCTCCTCACAGCACTTACCATCTGTAATACGGAGCAGTTCTGTACTCAGTTAGATACTTCCTTGCACTGTGAACTACTGTTTCATGGGTATTTCATCTTATCTCCCAAGGAAGATGATTCCTATCCTCAAGGAGCTTACAATGTTTTGGACATCTCATTACACCCATCCTCTCTGCCCAAGTACCTTGAACACTGTAGGAAACATGAGAAATACTCATAATACTCCACAATTGATGTGGAGTATTCATGATGCTCGCATAAGCACTCAATCAGTTTGTTTGATAGAAAGAAACTGACCTCTTAGGGCTTCCCATCTTAACTGAGAACCACTCAAACCATGTTAGGGTAATGTGGGAGGCTGAGATGGTTGTTGCTTCCTTAACCAAATATCATCCACACACCTGCCTATCATTGCTGGTGAAACTGATTCCTAAAAACTAATATCTGCTGAAGTCAGTCTTCCTCCACTCAGGTACTGTACTCCTCTGCTTCTTCCATGGTGCAGCAAATCTGCTCTGTCTCAATTCAATGAGTGAGCTAAAAAGTATTCATCAAGTACTTTCTATGGGCCAACCATTGAGCTAAATGCTAGTTACACATATAGCCACAAAGATAGCCCTTGCCCTCAAGGAGTCTAAATTCCAATGGGTTAGACAACATCAAAAGGGGAATAGTAGCTCCAGAGGGTCTCATTGGTCCAGAAGGTTAAAGGGATGCTGAGCAGGACCACAGGAGAATAAATTGACACAGCATCCAGGAACAATGATAATTGTTCAATTCAACAATGAGCTGATTTGATTATGGTCCATGTTCCCAGAATTGGAGGAGAAAGAATAAGCTAAGACAAAGGGGAGGAGCATGTGCACTTCTGTGGGGCTGGTTTTCCTGAGATAGCATTCTGAAAGAGGCAGTCACTAATCAGGAGAGTGGAGGTTCTTTCGGAATATACTGTCTGGTATGGGCAGCGAAAAAGTGGTTGGAGAGAAATATTTCAACAAATACTCAAACACCTAATAATAATTATGACATTAATGTTTGCAAAAGACTTTGTATTTATTATCTCATTTGATCCTCACAATATCCTCTGGAAGTAGAGGCAATTATTACACCCAATTTACAGATGAGGAAACTGAGGTTAAGGAGCTTTCCTGGAATCATATAGCTAGCAATTTTTGAGGCAAGATTTGAATTCAGATCTTCTTAACTCCAAGTCCAACACTACTAACAACACAAGGCTGCTCTTTATGCTAGCCACTAGGGATACAGAAGCAAATCAAAGCAATCTCTGCCCTTAAGTAGTTTATATTCAAATGAGGGGAAATGACCTATACATTTATAAAGGCATGACTAATATATATATATATATATATATATATATATATATATATATATATATACATATATATATATTTCTTTAAAATTTGCAAAGTACTTTACAAATATATCTCATTTTATCTTCACAATAACCCTGGGAGTTAGCTAGCAGATGTTTAATGTTAAATTTGGTCTTGCTGGGCTTTCAGCCCAGTGTGTACTACCCACATACAAATTAATACAAAGTAATCTCTTGGGAAGGGGGGAATCAGGAATGGCAGTTCTTGAGATGAGCTCACAGACCATTTGATGAGACAAACATTGTGTAGTAAGTGTTCTAGACATTCCTTGGGAAAGAAGTAGCTACTCCCAACTGCCCAAGAAAGAAGGGATAATAGATGACATTTACATGCGCTTTAAAATTTGTAAAGTGCTTAGATATTTTCCCTTCATATCAGTTCTTAGAAGAAGGTTCTATAGTATCCTCAGTTTTGTAGATGAGAATGCTGAGACGTAAGAAAACTCTGAGAGGTTGGGAATTAACTATCCCCCCACATATCCTCCATATATGTGTGTGTATGTATGTATATGTATATGTATGTATGTGTAAAAATGTATGTATATACATATAATATATATGTATATTATGTATATATATATATATATATGCATTTTGGGAAATTTTTCCTAAACTAATGTAAATTGAAATTTGATCAGGATCTTGTATTTCAAGTTTTCATAAAAAAGATAGTGAACATTCTGATGACTATAGGTGACCTCTCAAATAACCAGTTATTTATTTACTGATCACCTCCAGAAGCCCAGTGCAGGGTCAGTTATTTTATGGAAATTTCATGGACATAGACAATAACAACGTGCACCCCTCCTCCTCCAGGAATATACAGTCTAGTTGGAAAGATAAAACTAATTAATTTGAGACAATTAAGGGTAAAACTTTGCAGTGCTCATTCTGAGGAGAAAAAGAGCTCAGAAAAGGAAGAGATGAATGTGAAAGGAAGAGAACCACAAAATCCCAAAGTCAGAAGGGACCCCAGAAGTGATGTATTTTGATCTGGCCCTGAGAAAGAGTCACCCTCTCTATAGCCTATCCCACTAATTCCATCCCACTACTTAGAGACTTCTCATGGCAGGAGAAAATGCTCACTTGCTAAGAAGACTCATTCAACTTCTGGACAGCTTTAATTGTTAGGAAATATTTCCTTATATTGAGCTGAAATTCTCCTTCCCTCAACTTCCATCCATTGGTTTTATCTGGTTCTGCCAGTTAGAAAGGGGTTGACCTTTCTCCCATGTGGCAATTAATAAGATATTTGAAGTCAGTTACCATATTACCCACCTTTCTCTCTCCTTCCCCAAGATTTCTCTATTGGTTAATCCTCTCCAGTGACTTCACCTACTACTTTCATAGGGAGGCAGCCAGCCTGTGGCCTGAAAAGTCAATTAGCTTTGGAGCAAGAGGTCTTGAGTTTAACCTTGCCTTAACCATTTATGTGATGATTCCAAATCTCAATTTCTTTACATGCAAAATAATAAAATTGGAGCAAAAGTCCTTTTCAACTCAAAAATAGGCTCCAATTGGAAGGTGTGAGAGAGTTGGAACACAAATTCACTATTGGTGAAACTGTGAGCTGATCCAGCCATTCTGAAAGCTATAAAACTGTGCATGCCCTTTGACCCAGCAATAATGCTTTTAGGGCGGAATCTCGAGGAGATAATAAAAATGGGGAAAGGACCCACATTTATAAAAATATTATAGCAGCTCTTTATGTGGTGGCTGAAAATTGAGGGGATGCCAATCAGTTGGGGAATGGCTAAACAAGTTGTGGTATATGAATGTAACAGAATACTATTGCGCTGTAAGAAATGTTGAACAGGTAGACTGCAGAAAAACCTGGAAAGATTTATATGAACTGATGTTGAGCGAAGGGAGCAGAACCAGGAGGACATTGTACACAGTAACAGCCACAGTCTGCAATGACTGATTTTGATAGACTTAGCCCTTCTCAGCAAAGCAAGGACCTAAAACAATTCCAAAGGATTCATGATGGAAAATGACATCCACATTCAGAGAAAGAACTATGGAGTCCAAATATAGAGTGAAGCAGACTATTTTCTTTTTTGTCTTGTTTTGTTATTTCTTTCTCATGGTTTCTGTCATTTGTTATAATTCTTCTATACAAAATGACTAGTGTGAAGATATGTTTAATAGGAATGTATATGTAGAATCTATATCAGATTGCAGCCTATATTGGGGAGGAAGGTGGGAGGGGGAGAGAAAATTTAAAACTTATGTCAGTGAATGTTCAAAACTAAAAATAAATAAAAAAAGAAGCTTAAAAAATCTTTAAAATATGTTAGAATTTGTTCCATGTTGCAAAGTAACTTTTAACATTAATTTGATTTAATGAAAAATACAAGTCATAAGTAATGTGTTTTAAAAAGTAGCCTCCAGGTTACCTTTCCAGTCTTATTTTACATATATCTTCACATATATCCTTTGTAATCCAGCCAACTGAACTACTAACTGTTCCTCAAATTTGCCATGCCTTTCCCATCTCTTTATATATAAGCATAAGCTATCCCTGATGCCCGTAATGCACCCCATCTTCATCTTCACCTTACAGATTCCTTATTTTCCTTTAATCAACCAATCAATAAGTATTTATTAAGCTCCTACTGAATGTCAGGCACTGGGCTAAGCACAGGGGGTACAAAATCAAGCAAAAGACAAAAAAAATCCCTGCTCTCAAGGATCTTCCAATCTAATGGAAAAGACATTATGCAAACAAATATATACAAACATGCTATCTTCACGATATATAGGAAATAACAGAGAGAACACTAGAATTAAGAAGAATCAGGAATGGCTTCCTGTAGGAGGTGTGGTTTTAGTTGAGACATAAAAGAAGCTTGGGAAATCAAAAGGTGGAAATGAGAAGGGAGAACATTCCACACATGGTTCAGATTAAGCACCCATTTGCAGTATAAAGTCTTCCCTGTCCCAATAGCTACTAGTTGAATCTCCATAAATATTCTAAGACTAGAGTTTTTAACCTTTTCTGTGTCATGAACCCCATTGGCAGTTGGGCAAAACCTATAAAACCTCAGAATAACTTAAAAAGTATAATGTAAAAATTCTTAGGATTACCAAAGAAATCAGTGATATTGAAATACAATTACCAAAATTAAAAAAGAAAAGTTACTGGATCCTAGGTTAAGAATCGCTATTTTTCTTTGTCCCTAGCACTTATCCTTGTTTGTCTACATGCCACATCCTTTTCATTAGAATGTAATCTCCTGGGAGATAAGAAATGTTTAATCTCTATCTTTGTATCCCTGGTGCCTACCAAAATGCCATGCAATTAGTAATATTTAATCTGAAATAGGGATGTCCCATATCCCTCAACTCCACTTGGTGTAGATAACAAGATGATCTATGTTCAATACCTTTATCGGGTGAGAATGACTCTTGGATTGTGTAACAGATTTCTTAACTGAGAAAGGTATCACAACATTGAAGTTCTGCTACTTGTATTAATTAGGGTTGAAGTGTATGAGATACCTTTATTATAAATATTTGCTGAATTGAATTTAAAATTCACCCTGTCCATAACATTCCTTTCATGTGTCAATCAACAAACACAAGCATTTTTTAAAAAGTACTAACAATCCTACTTAAAAAGGAAATTACTATATTTTATTGTTAAATTGTATCATATTATATTATTGAACTGTGTTACATATTACTGCATTGTATTATATACTGCACCACATTAGTTTTCATCATGAATGAATGCCTCATTTAATTCTTCCTTGGCCAGACCATACCTGTAGTAATGCACTTCATTTGAGTACCACATTTTAGGAAAGAAATTAGTAAGCTGATATATCCTGAAAAGGGCAATCAGGTTAATGAAGGTCCTCAAGATAATGGTATATGAGGACTGATTGAAGACACTGGGAATATTTCATCTGGGAAGAAGAGAAGACTTGGGTAGGACATGCTTCCAAGGGCTGTGGCATATTTTTGTATTGATTCTCAGCTATCTACTCTCTTTTCCATCACTTGTATATATCCTTTCCAAATTTCCTTTGCATAATCAGCACCCTGGACAGCAAGATTGTCTGCTTTAGAGACTTTCACCTGTCCTTTGTCGTTGGATACAATTGAGACATCATTGCCAGAATTATGTTATTGAGAGGTCCAGCCTCCTTTTTCATAGGACCAAACACTATGATTTATAATGGGAAAAGAATTTAAGAGACCTTTGAGATTATCTAATCCAAATACCTCATCTGACAGATAAGCAAACACACCAAAAAAGGTGACTTGATCAGGGTCACAACAGGTAGTTCAGTAGAGGAATTGAAGTCTTCTGTCTCCAAATCCAGTGCTCCTTCCATTACAGCATGTTGCTTCTGTGGAGTCTTGAGTCAATTGATCTTGCCTGCCCTAGCTTTAAACTCTGAAAACTGATTTTCTAAAGCAGGAGTCCAGCAAGCTACCACCTGAGGGTCAAATCCAACCTAAAGAATACTAAATCACTCTTAGTTCATAAGTTGTACAAAAATAGGCTGAAGGCAGGATTTGGCCCTGGGGCCATAGTTTGGCAGCTCCTCCTCTACAGTGTAGCTAGGCTGTATGTTCCCCTCCTTTCCCAGATCAGACTTGTGATAAGATGGTCCCTTCATTATCAGGAAATGGCAGATGTCATTTTCATGATCTCATAAGATCCTCATCATTTCCATTTTCCTAACCAATTTCTTTGTTTTGATCAGGTAAAAAATGGTAGTTACCTTTGACCATTTCTCCATCTTCTGAAAAATGAAAATATCATCAAAACAAGTTAAGAATTAACCAATTGCTCAGCTTTCAGAAAACAGTGTTCCAGAAGCCATTTGGATAGCTGAAGTACTCCGGTTGTCTTAACCATATCCTTCCTCTATGCCAAGTTTGTGATTTAAATCAAGAACTTATCATGCATTTGGTTCCTCCTGGTGACCTGTAGCATACTCCTGGAAGGATATAATTTCTATCTTTCCCCCTTTTGTTATTCCCCTAATACTTTCACCATAAGATTGGTAAATTTTCACGTAGGGGAATATTTTTTTGATACATAATGCTATCCTATTTCTGTTCTTTCAATTCTGTTACTCCAGAATAAGGCATGTATCTTCCAGTTTTCATATTCTAACCATAAATTGTATCACTCAGTATACTCAGTAGTAACTACAAGATCATATTTACCACCCTAAATTAAGAGCTCTAGACCACTTTCCTTATTATGCATAACTCAGATATTGGTGGATAAATATTTGGTCCCGTGAGTATCATCTCTTCCTCCTTTCCCTGTAATTTTCTCTGAAATACTGAGCATTTCTATGACTACTATTCTAGCTCAGATCTTCATTAACTCCAGCAATTGTTTCAAGGCTCCTTGTGGAAGCAAAATTTGTTCCCACAGGATTCACCTAAGAAGTAGTCCTTAGGTTTTACATGCTAAGGAGGCTCTCCATCACATTCTCAATGTGAGTTTAGAAAGAAAGCCAACTTTCTAATTATTCATGTCAGTTTATAGAGAGAGTGCAGGATCTAGAGACAGGAAGACCTGAGCTCAAACCTGTCTCTAATACTGACTAGGTGAGCAAGTTGCTTAACCCCTGTTTTACTTAATTTTCTCATCTGCAAAATGAAGATGACAACACTTGCCTCTCTGTGATGTTGTGAGGGTAAAATGAAATATTTGGAAATTGTTGGTTTGTGAAACACTTTCATCTACATAAAATACTCTACAATCAGAGAGTATTGTATAGATGTTAGTTTTCATCATCATCACCAGCATTAAACCATATCTGTATCTCACACATCATATCTGTATGACACCATGTTAAATTGCTGCTTCTTGAGGCCAGTAACTTGGTGGGATCTATGACTCCCACTCAAAGAGCCGCAACCATAATTCAGACCCTTGTCACCTTTGATTTCAATGACTGCCTTCTAACCTTTCTCCCAGTCTCATCTGGCTTACTTCAATCCATCCTCCACTCATCTCTCAGCTAAAGGTCTGACCTGGTTACCCCATGGCTCAGTGACTTCCAGTGGCTTCCTATAACCTTGAAGACCAAACATTCAAAGTTCATAACCTGGGGCCAGAGGTAGGCAGCATGAAGTTTGCATTCACTCAAAGGACCACACTTGAGGACCCAGAGGGCCACACGTGTCCTCAAGGCCGCAGGTTCCCCATTCCTGACTACTTTTCCGGACTTTTTACACCTCACTTCCTCTACCACAAAAATAATCATCACTAGCCCTTCAAGGGTTACAAAATGCTTCCATCTGTTACATCCTTTTGTGGCAGGATTTATTATTATTCTCTATTTTACAGATTAGGAAACTGAAACTTGGCAGGTGAGGAACGTGCCCAGGGTCACATGGCTAGTGAGCGTCTGAGGACAGATTTGAGATCAAGTCTTCCTGACTCCAGATTCAACATTCTACCATTTTGCCACTGCCAACTGACCTACTCACAACTTCCAGAACATCATATGCATCTCCCAACTCCATGCCTTGGCACTAGCTAGTCCCTGGATTCTGGAACATCCTGCCCCCTCATCTCCACCTCTTAGCTTCCCTGATCTTTAAGCTTTATCCAATTTCTGGAGGTCATTCCCAGTCCCTCCAGCTACTAATATCCTCCCTTTGCTGATTACCTTCCATCTACTCTGTATAGACCTTATGTCTACCAAGTTATTTACATGTCATTTCCCACATTCGAATGAAAGTTCTTTAAAGGCATGGATTGTTTTTGTCTTTCTTTTTATATTTTCAGTACTTAGCAGTGTCTGTTAAACCGTTAAAAATGCTTCTGACTTCTCCCTACCTTATCCTACCATGCACCATAAGAAATTATTTCCTTCTCAGAAAACTCTCACCCAGCCTTTCTAAGATATTCATCTCTCTAACCCACTCTTCCTCAAAGCAAATATCAGAATTCCTGTGTTCCTGACTGAATTTTGTACATTGGGAAGTGTTTATTCCTCAATCTGAAAAGGATTCTTCCAGTTCTTTTCACCACCTCCAGTACGAAGACGTCTGCTTTCCACTCAGTGAATTTTTACTTACCTTCAACAGGAACACAAACACAGAATAAACCCTGAAATTCACTAAAACATTCCCCTTCCCTTTCATAACCTGCTGAAATGAAGTTGGTCCATTATTAGTGACTCTCTCTAGTTATATTTATTTCCATCTGCCAGATAGCTACCTATTCTCTGGTTCCCCAGCCAAATTTAAAAATCCGCAGCTCTTAGAGAATACTCCATTATCCTATTTCATCTTATAATGTTCTCTGAGTGAATAATCAATAATCATTAAAGGGAGTGGGGATCAGGGAAATGTTCAAATATTCCCAAAGCTAACTCTGTCCTTATTTAACAGATATCTCCTCCTCCCAAAATGCCAAATTCACTCACCACCTCCAGTTATCCTCTCCAATGCTTGTCTGTTTTCTCTGCCACCATGCGAGACCGAAGAGGAGAAGAGCTTAATTATGGTGTGTCGTGCCTGTCACTCAGCAGTCACAGATTACAGCTATGTTACTGACTATCTGACCTTGGGCCAAATAAGACCTCTTCCAATCAGGATCAATCCTTCTCTGGCCATACAAAGTAAGTGCTTTCTATCTACATGGGGGTAAAGGGAATACCTTTAACTTTAATTTCAACTCTTTGACTTTCCTTTTGAGAGAAGAAAGGTAACTTACTTGTGTTTCAGAAGTGGAGGAATGTTCTGTATCTATCTTCACTGTATCATGTCATCAAGCTAAAAATAGATGTTAATTAGCAAGGTTATTTCTAACTTACATTGTTAAAAGAGAAAACAGTAATGAAATGCATAAAGAGTAACAAATTACCCAAGCATGAAGCCAAACCTTAGTTGAGGAGCTCCATTTCATAGATATCAGATGTACTAAATAGTCTTTTTTTTCTTTAAAATCATATATTCATTTATCCAAATTTCCTATCCTCAATGTGATAATATAGTGTGATGTGGCATGCCCCAACAGGACACAAATTGACTTTTGGAGCCTAGATGTTACACAGACCGTGCTGATCGGAGAGCAAATATCTCACTCTATTAACTGTTGTCTCTGAACCAACAGATTACATGGTTTACTGACTAGCTGAATAACTCTTAGACAGTTTGCTCATGTCTATTTACACATATTCCATTGAAATATATTAGCAACTAAAGAATAGCTGTAAAAATTATATGTATATATATGATATATATATATGATTGCGTAAGTCTGTGTGTCAATATGTGTGGGTGTTCTGGAGAGAGGGAGAGAGAGAGAGAGAGAGAGAGAGAGAGAGAGAGAGAGAGAGAGAGAGAGAAACAATTTCCAATGACAAAGGCAGAGAGAAAAAAAATCATAGATGCATATTTCCATGCAGATGTAGAAATGTATGAATTTCATATACTTACCTAGATAAGAGTCAAGAAAGTAGATTCATAGAAAGTCCTGGAAGTTCCTGTGTCTTCTCTAGGGATATTGCTGCTCTTTATCCTTTTCCCGATTTCATTTAGGATTTATATTGAAGCTTAAGGACATTTACTAGACACTTAAATTTTTCAATACTAGCAAGTCACTGTACAATACTCACTAAATAGCCCCAGAATAAACAGATATTCCCTGGTTTGCATTTTCATTTAAGATGTGAAAGGAATATATCAACAACCTAAAGCCAACTTTTAAATGGAACTGTCCACCTCATAGACATTTACCAACTGTATGATTCGGGAAAAGTCATCTACCCTCTCTCAGACTCAGTCTCCTCATCTGTAAAATGAGGATCACAGTAGGCTTCTACGTAAAGTGCTTTACAAACTGCTTTACAATCTTAGTTAAGCCCAACTAGTGCCACATGCCCATAGTTCCTGATACTGGGGAGGCTGAAACTAGTGGATTGCTATAGCTCAGGAGTTTTGAGCTGCAGTAGGGCTAAAACTGATCACATCCACTGGCATCATTAAAGTGAGAATCCAAAAGAAGGAGGCTACCAAACTGTCTAAGGAAAAGTGAACTGGTTCAGGCAGGAGACAGAACAGGTCAAAGTTTCCATGCCAATTAGCCATGGTCACTGCACATTTAGCCTGAGCTAGAGAAATGCAAGTCTCAAAAAAAAACCCAAAAACCAAAAACAAAACTTAAAGTGCTCTCCACCATGAGATAAAGTAATCCATTGCTATGGAAAACAACTAG
The DNA here is from genome assembly GCA_028658325.1 of Potorous gilbertii. NCBI lineage: Eukaryota > Metazoa > Chordata > Mammalia > Diprotodontia > Potoroidae > Potorous > Potorous gilbertii. The sequence continues at coordinate 662,716,540 of CM053770.1, forward strand.
GGCAGTGGGGTATATAATGACAAAAGTGAAATATCCCCTATATACAAGAAGCTAATCTTCTAATAGGGAGCTTTCAAATGGAAGAGAATACAAAGGAAGCTAAAGAGTGGGAGTTGGCAACACATAGTTAGGCAGAAAATACTGACGAGCTAACAAGACACCTAAAGGTGACAAGTCAAGAATTCTTAGTTAAGCTCCAGAGCAGCCTGACATTGAAGCTCACCTCTTGATATCCCCTTAGAATTGGGTGTGATTCCTGGTTTCGATCCTCCCCCTTCTATTCTCAGGTCATTCAACTCCAGGACTCACCTGGTTTGACTGCCTGACAATTTTCCCCTTGTATCTACGCAGAAGAGACCCCATGGTTTCACAGGTAGGGAGCTTCCCTTGGAGCCAGCAAGAATTGGAGTCAAGTCCTGCCTCTGACATATAATGGCTGTGTTACTAAGGGCAGGTTACTTACCCATGCAGTGATCTTGTAAAGTCTTTGAGACTATAACTTGCAAAGATACAAACAAATACTGAGGAAGTAATTTTTCATCTAAGAATCTGCTACAACAATGAAATTGTAGGTCTAGTCCTTACTCCTCATTGAATCAAAGATTTAGAGCTAGAAGCGATCATAGAGTCCAATTCTCTTATTTCATAGATGAAGAAACTGAGGTATTGAAAAATACGTTTTACCAGGGTCATGTACTAGTAAGTATCTGAGGCAGGAATCAATCTCAGGTCTTCCTGATTCTAGGTCCAGTGTTCTATCCACTTTACCACTTATCCATCACTTTAGCTCCCCAAACCAAGAAGCTTCCCATCATCATGATGGGATCTGTTAAGGCAGAGACCAAGACAAGTCCTGACTTTACAAAGCCCTGTAAGCTTGCTATATTCCATACAATTCCCATGTTCTAAGCTTCAAGGGAACTGGTAGCCAGAGTGAGTAACTTCCAACCTCAGCCAGTAGACCTTCAGGCCCCAAATACTATAATTTGACAGAATTTTGAAGATCATTGGTAGCCAAGACCTGCAAGGTAGCTACTTGGCATAATAACATGCATGACTTTGAGCCTAGCTAGTTACTTTTCTAGAAGAAACTACTAGATCTTAAAAGGTTCCTTCCCAGACTGGGGGATTTTTCTTGAAGTTTTGTTTGGTTTTTTTGCTTCTGTTTTTCTCAACTAGAGATTTTTTTGCCCATCCATTTGGATTCCATGCACGTTATTTTGAGGTTGCTCTCAGTAGCTATAAGAGCTACTCATACAATCTCTGGAAAAGAGATTCTAGCAGCCAAGACAGCAGCAAGGTCTTGATGCCATTTCTTGGAATATATCCACCCCACTACAGTAGTGCAGTTGGCCCGTTAGAGCTACAGGGCAGCAGAAAGCAAAATCTACAACTCAGATCCAAAGGACTCATGATGTAAAGTGTTATCCATTTCTAGATGAGAGCTGATGGTCTCAGAATGCAGATTAAAGCATATTTTTCTTTCCTTTCTCTATTTTCCTTGCTTTTTTGGAGGTGGGAGAACATTAATGCATAAATCTATTTTGCATGACTTCCTATGTATATAGGGTTTTTTACTTCTTGCCTTTTTTCATGGATTGGGGAGGGGAGGAAAAAAGGAGGGGAACTTGGAGCTGAAAAACAAAAATAAAATAAAGTTTAAAAATTAAATAAAAACACTGTTCTGAGAAGGGGTCCATAAGCATCAATATACTGCCAAAAGGCCCATGACACAACTAAGGTCAAGAACCCTCCTCCTGGGCATAAAGAGGTAATAAAAGTTTGGGAGCATATGTTTTCTTACCCATAATCTACTTTCCAATTTCTGCAAAATTTTTGTGACAAAAATCTACATAGAATATTGAGGAAGGGACAGGAAGGCTTTCTAAACTGCCTTTTCACAGCTGTAAATTTACTGAAAAGTATTGAGAGTACAAGATCCCACTCTGTTTATTTTGTATTGATGATTTTTAAAAAGCTCTTGATGCAGTAGAGTAAAATGCTGCCTTAAAAATTCCTCCAATAAAGTGATTCCCAAGCTTATAGCAAAATCACATGCAATTCCTTGAAAGATATAACAGAAAGCTTTCATTACTCTCTGATTGTTAATATAATCAAGGCATGAAATAAGGAAACATATATTCTCCAAAGATGTTAGTCAATGTTATTGAGTTCATTGAGTGCAGAAGTCAAATAAAAGAATGATTCCTTCTAGGTAGGTCCTCAAAAAATATATTTATGGATGATATTCTGTCATTTGTATCATACTACCAAAATACTGGAAAGCTTCTTATATTTTCCAAAATTACTCAAAGGAGTTTGACCTAATTATCCACACTGGAAAAGCCAAGTGGATAAAGAATGCCTATTGTCTAGACTATGGTATACAACTAGATGAACAACCCATACAGTTGATACACAAAAACCTAAACCCTGGAAAAGCACTGCAAAGACACAATGAATTTGGGTCCAGAATTAAAGAGGAAATTGAGGTTGGTTACCTACCTACCAATAAGTGGAATCCTCAAGGAAATTTATAGGAATAGATGTACAATAGTCACACTAAAGAAGAAGGCATGGATGAATTTCAATCTTCATCATTAGAGTCACCACATTGGTGAGATGACAGATCCATAAAGTATCAAAGTACCCAAAGCTACTAGATGGCACAACGGATAGAGCTCTAGGCTTAGAACCAGAAATACCTGAGTTCACATCCTGATTTAATCACTTATTATTTGCATTACCTGGTCAAGTCATGAAACCTCTCCCACCTTCACTTTAATCATCCATGAAATAATGCCAGCACCTATGTCATAAACTATAAACCACTGTATAAATATTAATCACTATTACTTGTCGCAGAGGTTGTGGTGAATTTAGCAGGAGATTTTGTTGAGTTTTTTGCAAACTTTAAAGGGATTTATCAACAGTTATTACCACCACCATCATCATCATCATCCATTTTTTCCCATTTTTTGGCAGCTTGAAAAAAGTTTTCATTCCTCCTGAAGTCTTTTATCCTACTACTCCATCATCTCTAATTCCTTCAATTGATTCTTTCCTGGAAGAATCTTTGAGGCCCTTTATCATTTTTCACCTACCCTCTTCTGTTCTCCAAACAGAATGATCTCAATAACAGGACCTAATATTTTCAATGTGGTCTGAGAAAAAGTCTAGGAAAGTCCTCCATAGTAAAAAAATAAATAAGAATTTATGAAGCACCTACTATGTGCCAGCCACTGCACTGAGTCATGAAAAACATGTTTATTTGAATATAGTCAAGATCACATTCCTTTTTTGGCTACCATATCACATTTCAATTCACATTGAATTTTCCAAATGAGCTTCTGGATAGCCATGCCTCCCCCAAGTTCCATTTTCAGAGACACCTTCTAAATCAAGCATTCACTTCCCTTATCTTCCCTTCTTTTTCAGAACCCTTACCTTCAATGGCAAGCAGTGATGGAAACATCACCAATGCCCTGAAGGTCTTCAGTTTCTTGTCCAAAATGTCATTATCCTTAGCAATGCTTACCAGATTCCTTCTGTCAGCATCACTTGCATCCATATGATAACTGAAAGTAGACAGCACTCATTAGACTTGATAAGCTTTGGAATAATCTCACTAACATGCAGAGGCCTGGACACAGAGTTCAGGATATCACAAAACTTCCCTACTGTCATTGTCAACTCCTTGGGAAACAATGCTCCTAGAGGTAGCCCCCCAAACTTTGCTAACTCTTTGTCATGCTTCCTACTTGGTGTATCAGTCAGCTGAGACCTATATCACTGCAACTTACCAAGGTGGACAAGGACCATGGCTTTTCAAAAGAGGAGGGTTCTTACCAATGCATGTCTAATTGTCTTCTCATATCTAGTGTTATAGAAATATATATATGTATATATATACACACATACATATATGTATATGTGTGTACATGCCCATATATGTATAGAAAATCATATACATAAATACAAAATAGGTCTAATATTAAATAACAAATATAATAAACATAGGTTATAAAGGAGTTAATAAATGAGTTAAATGAATTCATTAGATGATACATTATTACAAATATACATATATATTATATGTCTATATAATGTATATTATACACATGCAAAAATACATAACATACTTAAATAAAATTAAATATACATAAATACAATTTAATATAAGGCATTTTGGTGGGGAAGCTCTAATGGCAAGAGGAACCAGGGAAGACTTCATGTAAAGGGTTCAAGACTTCAACTGACCTTTGAAGAAATCCAGGAATTCTGAGGCACAGAGATGAAGAGGAAGTACATCCCAGTTATGGAGGATGGCCCATGTGAAGGCACAGGGGTATAGATGGAGAATTGTATGTAAGGAATGATGAGAAGGCTAATTTGACAAGACCATTAGGTCATCAAAGGAAGTAAAGTATAGTCAGGTTGGAAAAGTAGATTGTAGCCAGACTATGAAGGACTTAAATGCCAGAGGTTTTATGTGATCGTTTGGGTAGTGAGGCACCAGTGAAGTTTATTGAGTAGGGGCTGGGCAGGGAGGAGGAGAGGTGACATAGTCCTAACCAAGATGGGAATGCTTAAGGTCCAGTTTAATTTAGTTCAGAGAGGTTCATCACCAGCTTGGCCGCCGGAAGAGGTTTTTTTTGTTCACATCAACTGTCAAAGACCACCTAACAAGCCATCGAAGGTCTGTAATTAATGCCAAAGGACAGTATGAGCACCAATTAAATCATGATTCTTTGAAGTATTAATGTTTGGTCTGTGTATTTCAAGTCATCTCTAAAGCTCACAATTGTGCCCAGAACCAGGGTCCTAGGATCCATGAATGAGGAACTTCCTAAGGAAATATAAAGAGATTCTATACCAGAATACCTTCCATAGCAGGCTCTGCTCTACACCACTATTGATACATTGAAAACTGATTGTTTTTTATTTTGAAACAGCCTCCCCGTAGGCTGAAAGTAAAACTCATGGGCCTGATCTTGCTACTGATCAGTGTAGAAGATTTGACCTCCATTAGACCCATTAGTGCCATTGCCCACCCACCCACCCCTGCCACTCTTGAGAGTTCTTCAAACTGATGCCAAACTTTACGTGAACAGCCAATCATTTGTAGCCCTATTGCAGCTCAGAACTGTCCAAATCAGAGGATCCACTAACCTTGACCTCCTCAGTGGCAGGCAAGTAGCACCACACTCAGTGAAACCTGAATATTTAATCCTTCAGATGCATACAGCAATGATATTCTTGAAGTTTCCTGGTCATTTGCATCACATTTGCCTAAACTATTTTTTTTAAAGTATATTTGCAATCAAGACCCTTGGTGTCAATGAACCTTAAGGAGCTCACTGAATTTCCAGTCTCTATAAATGACTACCATCATATAAATGACAGACCATCAGCTCCAATATAGCAATACATATTTTTTTTAAATAAGGAAGAAGGATAATATTACCAAACAGTTTCAAATATATATCAATTGTAGCATCTAGATCTAGCTAAGGCAATCTTACAAATGAATACAAAGATTTATTAGACTACTTTGTTTTTTCAATCAGTGTAATGAAAACTGCTACATCTTTCCCACTAAAGGGCACTTGCAACTCTAGGTTCATGAAGACAAAATTTAGTTCTGGGGGAACCTAGCCTCTAGCAAGAGAGATCAGGCTCTTTTCTTGTTGTCTCTGGCTCTTTACAACCCACTCTGGAGTCCCAGAGAAAATCACTTAAAACTCAAGTGTGGTTCATGTCTAGGGTCTCCCCAAATGGAATCAATAGAGTCCCATCTCAAGTAAATCAGTATAGGACAGCTATTTATTTCTTCTCCACAAAGGAAATGCTTAAAACACAAAAGACTCATGAGCATGCATTGACAAAGACTTATATAATACAATAACACATAACTCCTTTAAGCTCTTTAGGGAATGGTTGATACTTAAAGCATGAAAACATGAAACATCTTGTAATAATAGTGAACAGATATTTCAACTTTATCTTTCCTTTGCATTTTCTGAACATCTCCCTCAAGGTCTGTGTCTTCTAGCTTGGAAATGACTCGGCTATCCTTCTTGCTCTTATCATCTATTCTTAGAAAGGTGTTGGAGAAAACTTCTCTTGTTTCCAAGTCATCACCAACTGGGAAACCCAAGAATTTACAAACTCCCAAGATAAGCATTAAGTTCAAAAAGTTCCACTCCCATGGAAGCTATTTGGTCATCTGATCTCAGAGAAACAAAGCCAAAGAGGTTATTATGGTCTTTAGAACCAATCCAAGGTTTTCACTGAATATCTGAGTGGCCACCAAACCAAGACATTCAATGCATATGTGAGCACCTACCATAGTTGCCAGATATTGAAAGGGGGTGGGAAGGAGCAAGTAAGAGTGATTTAAGTCCCACTTTGAATATTGAACAACCTGTGCGACCTTAATTTATTTCAATCACCCTAAGTCTCAGTTTTCTTATTTGTAAAATGAGAGTGCTAGGTTAAATCGCATTTACAGGGGTTATCCAAGCCTCTGAGGAGAGGATAACTTATCACCTCTCAAAGCACCCTATTTCACTCTGAGATAAATGTAGCTATAAAAGAAGTTTTTTGTGTTTTTTTTCCTGATGTCAAGTCTACAATTCTCTCTTTGAAACTCCTAGGCATTGTTCCATTTCTTCTCACAAAGGCAAAACAGAACAAGTCTTCTCCCATGGTAACCACCTTCTCTTTTACATGACAGCACTGGAGACAGCTATCATGTCCCCTCTGAATTTCAACATCCCCAATTCCTTCATCTGTCTCTGGTATGACATGTCCTTGAGGCCTGTTTGGGTTCCTCTGGACACTTTTTACCTGATTTGCCTTAAATTGTCCTTGGCCTTGGGAGTCAAGTGAATATAGCTTTGCAATAAATGGCCCAGCTTTGTGGTTCAATGGAAAGGTCACTGGTACTGGAGTCAGAAAACCCAGTTTCTAATCCAGGTTCTGCTACTTATCATCACTGTATCCTATTCAAATCACTTCTTTCTTTGGACATCAGTTTGCTCATCCATAAAACAAGGGAACTGGATGAGCTGGTCTCTCAGAGCCCATGGAGCTCCAGATCTACAAGTCTGTGAAGAAGGCAGATAATTGAACTGTACAACCATGTGTCTGTCCCTTCTGTGTGTCTAATTTGCCTAATTCAGGTTTTGCATGTTGTCTCTTGCATAGAATAAGGACGGACACCATGCTTTTGCCCTTCTCTGTAACCCCAGCATTTAGCATAGTCCCTAGCTAACACATAGTAAACACTTCATCGGAGTTTATTGATGAATTGATATTTGCTGTTAAAAACTGTAATGCCACTCTTATTCAGCAGAAGAAGCCTACTGAATGGAAACCTTTGTGCATTTCAGCTGAAAATCACAGTGAAGTCTGAGGCTCTTTTTGATGTGTAGTCATCAGCCTCTGCAATTGGACTAGTTGCTTATGAACAACTTTGAAAAGTGGAGACTGGGACTAATTACCTTCTCCTCTTCTGTAAATCTGCAGCCAGGGAGGGTCATTTTCTGGAACTTGACTTGGTTGCCACAGCAACCAAACAGACTTTAAGCATTTAAAAACATATCCTTCTGAGCATTTTAAATAACAATAAGATATACCTCATCAAATCAATTTTAATGTGAACTAAGCTGCTATTATAATATTGCTTGCACTATCAGTAAATAAGCAACTGAGGAGAGAAAAAGGAAAGAGAAAACAAAATACCAATTTGTGAAAACCCCCTAGAATATACCATCTTCAACCCAATGTCATTTCCCCAGGGCAAGTGGTCGCAGAAAGCAGTAAAACACAGGATGAGATTTCTACCTCTCTCAGTCCAGCTCATTCTAACAATCTGAAGATTTCAATTTCTCACAAGCAGATCATGCTATGGTTTCTGATTTTGTTTTGTTTTTAATTTACTTCTGATCAGTAAATGATCAAATCTGAGTACTCTCACTAAAATTTCAGGAAAATCTTAACAGCTGACATATATAGTGTTTTAAGGTTTGAAAATGTTTTTACATACATCATCTGCCTTGATCTCGACAGTAACACTGAGTTAGGTACTTTCATTATCCCCACTTTGCAGAGGAAGATGAAACTCAGAGAACTTAATCTACTTGTCCTGACTGACACAACCAATGATGGAGGTGGAATTTGAACCTTGGTCCTCCTGACTGCAAGTCCACCACTCTAGCCTATGCCACCCTATGCCACTCTATGCCACCCCAGAGTCTTTGCACAGATACCTATAATCACAATCCCTTTTTGAGAACTCTGATACCAACCATCTTCTATTTGTTGAGTATGCATTTTCTCCAAGGAGCTCAAAGCACTTTTAACCAGCCCCACAACATAAAGTCTTTGGGTGTATGTGTGGCTTAAATTAAGCAAAATTAGCAAAATTTCTGACCAATCACTCAAATATCTCTTGTGCACCTATTATATGAGTAGCCTTCCATTTAGGGATTATTAGGGCTACTAACGAAGTAAAATATATTCAAGAAGTCAATAGTGTTGTTGAGTAGAGAAGATTCACATCATCAGAGAGCATTACCAATGAGCTACAAAGCCCACCATGATGACCTTCTGAAAGTTGCTTTCATATGGGACTATTACAAAGAAAGAGATAGTTCTTTTGAAGTAAGGAAGAATAAAGATGAAAGCAGAAGTCACTCTATTCTTCTGTGAATGGTAGCCCTAAATCTTGGTGGGATCTGGGGCTTTCCACATTAATCATAATAGCTCACATTTGTGGAGCCAGTTTGGGTTTCCAACATGTATTACCCTCATTATTTCATTTAATCCTCATGAAAACCTCAGAGGATAGACTCCATCATTATTCTCATTTTATAGATGAGGAAACTGAGGTTTTGGGAAATTAGATGGCTTGCCTAGTGTTGCACAGTCAAGAAATACCTGAGGGAGGTGGCAGAGCTAAGATGGTAGAGAGAAGTCAGGAAACTGCCTGAGCTCTCCATGGTTTGCCTCAGAAGCAGTGTTAAATTAAGCCTCTAAAAGAATTATGGAGAAACGGAATCTACAAAAAGATGGAGTGAAATGATCTTCTAGCCCAAGATAACTTAGAAAGACTTTAGGAAAGGTATTTCGCACTTAGGTAAAAGGGCAGAATATCCCAATGCAAGTGGTATCCAGGCAAGGCAGTAGGAGACTCTTAGCCATAGCACAGATGAGCAGCCAAGGCCCCATGGTTCTGGCAGGGACAGAGCAGGCTAGGTGTGAGGCCTCCAGTCTCAGCACAGCAGGCACACTGCCTACCACAGAACCGAGGTCTACCACAGAACCAATAGCACGAGAGGCACAACTAGGTTGGGCCACCCTAGTGCAGCTCAGTGGGCAAGCCACTTGCCCCAGAGGCCCTATTGCAAATAGCCAGTGACCAAGCCCCTGCCCCCAGAGCAAGAAGCTTGGAACAATGCTCCCTGTACCCCAGGAGTGGAACACAACTTTTTTAAATGGGAAAAAAAACAATAAAGATCCCTGACCAAAGAAAGCTACTATGGTGACCAAGTAGATCCAAACACAAACTCAGAAGAGGACAACAATGTCAAAGTTCCTACATGTGAACCTTCAAAGGGAAATATGAATTGGTCTCAATCCCAAAAAGTCTGCTTAGAAGAACTCAAAAAGGATTTTTAAAAATCAAGAGGGAGAAGAAAAATTGGAGAAAGAAAAGAGAGTTATGCAAGAGAATTATGAAAAAGTCAACAGCTTGGAAAAGGAAGCACAAATATTGACTGAAGTAAACAACTCCTTAAAAAATAGAATTAGCCAAGTGGAATAAAATCCACTGAAAAAAACAACTCTTTAAAAGTAAAGTTGGTCAAATGGAAAAAGAGGTACAAAAGCTAGCTGAAAAAAATAATTCCTTACAATTAGAATTGGGCAAGTGGAAACTAATGACTCTAGGAGACATCAAGAATCAGTCAAACAAAATCAAAAGAATGAAAAAGAATGTAAACTGCCTCATTAGAAAAGCAACTTACCTGGAAAATAGATCCATGAGAGATAATTTAAGAATTATTTCACAATATGAAAACCATGATTTAAAAAAAAAACAGTTTGACAATGTCTTTCAAGAAAATGTCAAGGAAAACTACTCTGATATCCTAGAACCAGTGGATAAAATAGTCATTGAAAGAATCCCCCAATCACCTCCTGAAAGAGATGCCAAAGTGAAAACACCAAGGAATATTGTAGCCAAATTCCAGAATTGTCAGATTGAGAACTGAGTCAAATTTATAAAAGTACAAGTCATTTCCCCAATTGATAAATGGTCAAAAGATATAAACAGACAGTTTTCAGATGAAGAAATTAAAGTTATCTATAGTCATTTCAAAAAAAATGCTCTAAGTCACTAGAAATAAGAAATACACAATAAAACAACTTTGAGGTACCACTATCAGTTTGGCTACTATAACAGAAAATGATAAATGTTGGAAAAGATATGTGAAAACTGGGACCCTTGGTGTATTGTTGGTGGAGTTGTGAACTATTCCAACCATTTTGGAGAGCAATTTGGAACTAAGCTCAAACACAATCAAACTGTGCATATGTTTTGATTCAACAATCTGTATCTCAAAGAGATCATAAAAAGGAGAAAGGACCTACATGCACATAAATATTTATAGCATCTCTTTTTGTGATGGCAAAGAATTAGAAATTGAGAGTATGTCTATCAATTTGGGAATGATTGAACAAGTTGTGATACATGAGTGTAATGGAATACTATTGTGCTATAAGAAATGATGAGCAGGTAGATTTCAGAAAAACCTGGAAAGACTTACATTAACTGATGCTGAGTCAAGTGAGTACAACCAGGAGAACATTGTCAGTAACAGCAATATTGTGTAATGGTTAACTGTAATACCTTTAGCTTTTCACAGCAATCCAAGACAATCCCAAAAGACTCAAGATGGAAAATGCTGTCCCCATCTAGAGAAAGAACTGTGGATTCTGAATGCAAATCAAAGCACGCTATTTTCACTTTTTTTGGTTGTTTTTTGTGGTTTTTCTCTTTTGTTCTGTTTCTTCTTTTACACATAACTAGTATGAAAATATGTTTATGTGATTGCACATGTATAACCTATATATCAGATTGTTTGCTGTCTTGGGAAAGGGAGATGGGAGGCAGGGAGAAAAGTTGAAACTCAAGATCTTTTAAAAAATAAATGCTGAAAACTATCTTTACATCTAATTGGAAAAAATAAAATGTTATGTACCAAAAAAAAATAATGCTGAAAACTGTCTCTATATGTAATTGGGAAAGATAAAATACTATTAAATTACAAAAAAAAAAAGAATTGCCTGAGGCAGGATTTGAACTCATTTCTTCCAGATTCCATTCTAGTACTTCATACACTAACTACACTCCACTGGTAGGTAAGGAAGTAAGTAATAGGGATTTATTAAGCACTTACTATGCATTAAACACTAAGGAAGCAAATATGAGCAAAATGAAAAACATATATTAGTGACTATTGTTATATGAATCTCATCATGGCATGATATGAAACAGAATTATCACACCCTTTTATATGAGTCCATTTTGGAAAAACAGAACTACTTTGCCTAACCACTCCCTTGGTTCCTCCTCTCAAATGTGACTCCAACCAATCCCTTACTCCACCACCAGGAGGTTAAACAGTCATGGGAAACAAATTAATGGTCTAGTCTTCAAAGGAAGAGAGTTAATGTCTTCCCCTTTAGCCAAATTGCAAAATCCATCATCACCTAGAGCAGGGGTTAAGTGTCATGGGCCTGATAAATTCTGTGGATTCCTCCTTAGGTTTATAAAAAATAATTTAAGGAAAAAATAAATTTCAATTAGAGGTTAGTGAAAATTATTTTTTTTTCTTATCCAAGTTCACACATCCCTTAAAATCTATCCCTTGAGGGTTCATACATCTCAGATTAGCGACCCTTAACTTAGAGAGAGTTCCATGAATAAGTTCACCTTCTTCTTTGTGAAACTATAATGAAAAAAAAATCAATAATTCTGTTTCTATTGTTTTGAGCCCCCAGCCAGAAAATTGCTCTGCCAAAATATACCAGAGATGTAATAGCTCTTTTTCTCCCCATCACATTGTTATTTTTCTTTGTTTCCCTATTTTCTCTCCCCATCTCCTATTACATTTCTGTGCTACATTTGTGCAATAACACACATAGGCCAGCAATCCAAATGACCAAATGCATTTATAATAACCAGCTGAAAAGATAAGTAAGCATAACATAAAGATAAACACGCATAAAGGTAAACAAACTTTTTTAAAGAAATGGGTAATTTTGGGGAAACAGACAAGATACTCTTAAGATAGGGATGGGAGGAAACCACATGAAAATGAAGTCACCAGTCCCAGTTTTAGCAGACCTTAGTCTGCGGCATATCCTACTCTTGGTGAAACCATGCTGTTATCACCACTACTTTTCCTAGGTGATTCCTAATCATCCCTTTAATGATGTCTTCTAGATAATAGCAGTACTGTACAAGAATCAATTGTGGGTGACTTAGCTTTTCTCAGTAATACAATGATTCGAGACATTTCTGAAGGACTTACGATAAAGAATACTATCCACCTCCAGAGAAAGAACAAATGGAGTCTGAATTCAGATCGAATCATATTTTTTTACTTTATTTTTCTTGTGGGTATGTTTTGGGGGACATTTGGGGCGTGGTCTGTGTACTTTTTTGCAATAAGACTAATTTGGAAATGTGTTTTGCATGATTGCCCATGTATAGTCGATAGCAATATATTTGTTTTTTCAAGAAGGAGTGGGGGAAAGAATTCAAAATTTATAAAAACTCAAAAATTGTAAAAATAAATGTTAAATTGTTCTACATGTAATTGAGAAATCATCATTGTCATTACAATATAATTGAGAAAAATAAAATAAAACATCCTTTAAAAAAGGAAGAAAAATTAATGACTTTTAGAATTTTGTTAGAAATGAAAAACCAAAATTTCTGGCCCACGATTGACAACAGTTGTATTCTTTCCCTTTTGGAACATTTGCCTTTCTCCAGTGTTGTGGAAATTGCTCTGATGGATTCTCTATAACCTCTTAAAAAATCAACAACAATCCTTTCAGGCAAAGCAATTTTTCTCTGTAGATTTTTCCCTTTTGATTTAGTACTTTCAAGTCCTAATTGTGAGTTTGGGTGTTAGTACTTTTGGAAGGATGACTTTGTCCTTAGATGCCTTTCCTCTGCTAGAGCTGCAGGATTAAGAGAAGATGGCAATTTCACTGACTGGTGTGCTCCTGCATTCTAACATCTAAACTCTGAAGGGTGCATCAGGATGATCCCAAATGTCACTTATATGACAATCTATCTTGGCATGTGCTGGTATTTGCACACCCAATGTTCCTCTTTTATCAGAATTATAATGAGGCTTGAAAAAAAAGGCCCAATATCCAAGGTGCTTCTGAGCAGTTTATGGCTAAGACCAGAGAGCTCTCAGCTGGAATCTGCTTTCAAATCCGATCAGCTGTCTGCCAGAATGAATTCCAGCACCTGTTGACAGCACCTCTGCTCTGGGTAGGGAGCTACAGGAAACAACAGTAGGCTATGCCCTAAGGCTTTAGGCAAAAGCCATGGCAAAAATAATGGTTTCTCTGTGATTGTGAGGAAACCCAGAGACAACTTCAGGAGGGCATGCTCATGGGTCCAGTGACACATGGCCTTGCTTTTAAACAGAAGTGTCTTAAAATATCCTCTCTCTAATCTAGTAAACTCCTAACCGGGCTTGAAGCATCAGATTTAATGATTCTCTGTCTCTCTCCCTATCTCTGTCTCTCTTGGTCTCTTTCTGTCTCTATCTCCCTCAGTTTCTCTCTCTCTTTCTTTCTTTATTTCTGGCTCAATCTCTGTCTCTCTCTGTGTTTCTATGCCTGTCTCTCCTCCTCTGTCTATTTCTCTCTCTCTCTCTCTCTCTCTCTCTCTCTCTCTCTCTCTCTCCCTTACCAAGGTTGAGAACATAGGAATATTCAAAAGACCAATAAGGACATTTCACTGGTCTAATCATTGGCAGGTACCAGGGATGAAGAGAAAGGGGCTTTTACCTCTTCCTGAAAAGTCTTAGGTGGATTTCTTAAGGTAGGATCCTAGACAGGATCACATAGACTGGCATCCAATTCAGGTCAAGAACAATGGTAATACTAATATTAGCACAGCAGCTAGAGACCTGGACCCACAGACGGGGCTCAACACCACCCCTCTGACGCACTGACCGTATCTCTTGACAATTCCCTGAGACTAAGCCACGGAAAATGCATTGATTCATATTTTCTCACCAGGATCTCCCTAAATCACCATCATCATCTTCATCATAACATCACTACTTCACATTTATAAAATGAAGCAGTATTACAATGGAAAGAGCAAAAATACAATGAGAATTTATATTTGGATTTTAATTTATATAAATTTTTATAGTTTCAACATGTGGATTTAAATGGATTCAATGTGCCATTGATGCCTCTGACATTTAGTAACAGTATGCCCTAGAGCAAAACATTCAACTGATCTGGGTTCCATATTCTTCTTCTGTAAAATGAGGAGGCTGAACTGGGAGGGCCTCAAAGGTGCCTTCTAGGCCTAAGTCTATGATCCTATTATAAAACTGACTCTCTGACTTACTCCCTCAAGGCCAGGGGGCTACCTTTTCCTTCAGGGTTGGGGTATCCTGAGAAGCTGGGGGCAGTCTTCCCTCTAGTGCCATTACCAAGCCCCCCCCAGCTATGTTTCCTCTCCACTAGCGTTAGGAGCCAGAGACAAGCACTTCTAGTTCCATTTATCTAGTTAATATCAGGTAACTTTGACATGGGAATATTTGCTTCAAAGATATAGCAAATCAGAACTCAAAAATTAAAAAGAAATGAATATTAAACATTTTTACATGTAATTGAAAAAATGTAGCAAGAACAAACATACAAACATTTTTCCTGAATACCTTATGGCATACTGTCTCCTATGCCACCATATTCCCAGGGAGAGTATGTCAGAAACTTAGCTCATTGCCAAATATTATTGGTCTCACCAAACTCATGTCTAGATATGGAACAACTGCTGGATGAATTCTTCCGCTAGTCTGGAGTCTCAAAGGGTGCTTCCTCTGATCGCTCCTTGGTCCCCAGAGTATCAGTGATGTGCTGGCTAAAAACCCTGACCTGGACCCTGACTCTTGAAGTGTGTGGCTCACCCACCCAACATTTCAAAATGCCCAAAGTTTCAGGTTCCCCTCTCTTTCCCAATCACCACGAGCAAAGTGGTCATCAAGATCCTTGGAGGTGAACGAAGTGAAGAGATTGTGGCTGAATCAAAAAGCATTTTGTGAATGTTTTTACAGCCGTTCAAAGGAACATTTATATTCCAGGGTGTGAAGAGGACTAGTGCCTCTTACAACTACACCAGGTTAGGATGAACAGATCCTAGATATCTATATATAGACTACTAATGAGTGAAATCATAAGATTCACAGATTTATCGGCAGAATGGCTACTAGAGATGATCTAGCTCATACAGATTAGAAAACTGAAGCACTAAGATGAGTGTCTTGTCCAAGGTCACCTAGGTAGTGAATAACACAGCTAAAATTCACACGCCAGGACCTTTGCCTTCAAAGTTATCATTCTTCCTGATGCAACATAGTGTTGACTCCAGGCTACTAAAGGAAAATATTGGGGTTAATAGACAAGCCCCCTATGACAAGCCCCCCCACCCAACCCCTTTAAGAACTCATCATTTTTGTCCTGTTCCCTCTGGAGGACTCCCTTCTTCCACTGAGAGGACAGGTGACAAGTGCAATCAGAGTGCATCATTACCCCACAAATAAATCATCCTCATGCCCACCTCTGTACCTTTGTTTATGCTTTTACCCTGAACAAAGCCTACCATCCTCCAATGCCCAGAAGTTCATACTTCCTCCTCAATGAAGCTTTAGAAAGGGTGTATAGTCTTTGAGAAGTGATATTGCATAATAGAACATCGCATGTGGAATAAGGAAGATTTAAATTGGAATCTCACACATGAATTGTGTGTTTGTGTGAACTTGATAAAATCTCTTTAACCTCTCTCTGCCTCTGTTTCCTCAACTGTAAGGAGGAGATAATATTCTAGCTTTTATCTTTAAAAGTATGATCTTAGGCAAGTCACTTAACCCCAGTTGCCTCATTCTGGGTCATCTCCAGTCATACTGATAAATATCTGGTCACTGGACTCAGATGGCTCTGAAGGAGAAGTGAGGCTGGTGACCTGCACAGCCCTCTCTCACTCAAAACACAGTCAAGTGCAAGTCATGTCATTATTTCTCTGATGGCATGGTCTTCTTTGGCAATGAAGGACAAACACACACATGCACACACACACACACACACACACACACACACACATACACACACACGCAATCCTGAGACTATAAAGCCTTTCACAAACCTTAGAGGATTAGAGAAAAAACAATTATAGTTTAAAAGAGCACTGACCTGTCTCTGTGTTATAGACCTGGCTTTGTCACTATTATATTATAATATTGACTCTGTGACTCATTCCCTCAAGGTCAGGCTGCCTACATCTCCCTTCAGAGTCAGGTACCCTGAGGAGCTTGCAGCAGTCTTTCCTCTAGTACCATTATCAAGCCCCCACTGGCAATATTTCCCTTCCACCAGTGTTAGGAGTCAGAGACAAACACTTCCAATTCCATTCATCCATTTAACATCAGGTAGCTTTTACATGGAAATATTTACTTTAAAGATATATCAAATTGGATCTTGGGAATGTCTAGCCCTCAGTTTCCTTACCTGCGAGATAAAAGAAGTTAAATTAGAAGATTTTTATTATTCTATAAATCTGTACCAAGGCTAGCCTCATTTTCCCCCAAGGGATTCTGGTTAACTTTTAGTAGTGATGATATACCAATTCATCACCACCTTTCTCTCTCAGACAGATGTAGTGGTAGAATACTGTTTCTATTTATGGAATATTTGCTATTTTACTATGTGTTTGAATGAATGAACAGAATTTATTGAATATTTATTATGAGCCATGCTATGTGTGTTGAATGATGGGCACATAAACACAAAATCAAGGCAGTCCCTGCCATCAGTTTACAAATGAGCAAACAACTTCAGAATTAGCCTATAGCTGAATAGCTAGTAAGTGACAGCACCTGGAGTTGAACACACGTCTCCTTACTTTCAAGATGGTGTTTTGTTGTTATTTTTTCCTGCTTTGCCATTACCTGCTTCCATTACCTTAAGGGGCAGAGAAAATAGAACTCAATTTGGAGCGAGAAGAACTGAGTTCAGATTCTGACTCTACCACTGACTACTTGTGTGAATCTCAGTTTCCTCCTTTGTAAATAGAGGGAAAGAGTCAGTCTAGATGATTTCTAAGGTCCCTTCCAACTCTAAATCTGTGAACCTATGACCTCCTTCCTCTGAGGCAATAGGTAAGAATAAAGAACAGGAGAAAATGCTGAGACATTCCTGGTGTGGGGGCATGAATTTAAAGGAGTAGTGGTTGAGGTCATGTGCTTTGAGCACAGAGGGCCCTGAAGAAATTGAGAGCTTGAGGAGAGAGGAACGGGTTTGAAACAGTTGTTATGGGAAGAAAGACAGGGAATCAATAAGGGTAGAATAAAAAGATTTCTGAACAGCAGTAAGGGCCCAACTGAGGTTAGGGAGTTTAAAACTGAATCTAATGGTCAGAGATGGAATTGAGAGATTTTTCACAGCAACACTCAACAGTTCAATGGTCAGGAGTGGACATATCAGTTGGTGGAGGTTAACCAGAGGTAAAGAATGACATGGCAGGAGGAGCTGAAGGAGGTCAAAGGAATGAGGGGCTCCATTCTGGTGGCAATCTGACCAGTGGAAGGTCTAACCAAGAGACTACGATGAGGAAAGTGAGGTGGTAGTTGGAGCTTAAATGGAAGACATAGGCTGGGGAGAGGGCTATTCAGGATGCCTCATGGGACTGGAGGTCCCAAATGAAAAAGTTTAGTTTGGAGAAGGGACTAGGAAAGGTAGAATGATAGTGGTTTGTCAAAAGAGAGATGTGTTTTGGAGTTCAGAAATTTAAAGGGGGTACTATTCTAGGTAAAAGTGTGTGCTAAGGTGTGTGTATACTGGGATATGATCTTAATAAGATGAACATAGAGGCTTTAGGAATTAAGGAGGCTGAGGAACTGTCATATAGTAGGGGGGGAAGGGGGAAGTTGGGTAGAAAACTAGGCAGGGACCCACGAAGACCTGAATTCTAATTCCACCTTAGACACTTACTGGCTATATGACCCTGAGCAAGTCAATTCACCTCCATCAGACACATTTTCTTCGTCAGCAAAATGATTCCTTCTACTTCCAAATCTATGGTGGTTAAGTAAATTATTTACTCCCTTAGGATTTCAGTTTCCTGATCTGTAAAATAAACAGTTTGGACAGATGAGCCCTAAATGGGTGTGCTAGAGTCAGCTCCATCATCTCAAGAGAGCCAATTACTAAAACAGAGTGAGAGGATTTACACTTCTGAAATCACCAAACTCTACAAATCAGACCTTGATTTATTATTTTGTTGATTGTCTGGGCATAAGGGAGTGATGGAAAAAAATACTAATGATGCAGATTAAACTGGAGTGCAAGCATTTACTTCTTTTCCATAGAGTCATTTGTTAAACAATTACCCCTACCTCTAAGGTCCCATCCAAGTTCTAAATCTAAGAGCCCTTAAGGTCAGTGGTAGAAAGACCATCGGTATAAACAATGATGTTCTAAAGGAACTTAACAGGTGGTAGGAGTGCAGTGGAAAAGAAGACTGGGAACTAAGTGGAGAAATTTATGAAAAGGATCTAGGAAGCCGGGAATGGTGGCAACCACCTGAACATAGGGAGGGATGCACAGATGATTAGAGCTTCAAAGGAGAAGTGAGTGTGGATGAGTACCAGAAGAATGAGCTTGAAAGTGGAAGGGGGATGCAAAGAGTATCCTGGCTCCATGCCTTAGACCTGCAAATCAATGCGAAGGAAAGTTGGTGCTTTTTAACAAGCCATTTTTCCTCTTTGTGTGTCATTTTCTTCATTTGTAAAATGAACCGAATGAATGAAATGATCTCTAAAGTCACTTACAGTCAGGAAGTCAGATCAACAACCATTTGTTAAGGATTTACTAAGTGCCAGGCACTGATCTTAGTGTGAGAAATACAAAAACAAACAAAAAACAAAAACAACTAAAAACCTGTCCCCCACCCTCAAGGAGCTCACCTCCTAATGTGGGAGAAAGCATGCAAACAGCTATGTGCGTAGATACAAGATATAACAGTCAATGTTTTCTGATTGTCCCCCAGACCTTTTGTTTGTTGATTGTTTGAATTGTATGTCTGGGATTTCCCTCTTCATCTCTGTCTCCAACTCCCAACTTCCCTTTCTTCACAGTCCCATCTGAAACCCCACCCTCTACAGGAAACCTTTCCTAATCCCATTTAATTTATTAACTTTTTCCCTACTTATCCTATATAAAGCTTGTTTGTGCGTTGTCGCCACATTCAGTTGTGAGTTCCTCAAGGCCAGGGTCTGCCTTTTGTCTTTGTATCAGTGCTTAGCAGTGCCTGGCACACCAGTAAGCACTTAATAAATGCATATTGACTGACTGCTTATTGACTGACAAATGGGAGATAATCACAGAGACTGGTTGGTTGGTTGCTGTCCTTCGTTCTTGAAGAGGACCAAAATGACATCACTATGCTAAAGTCAAGTTTTAAAGTGTTGAGTTGTGACTGATCAGTCCCACATGAGCTCGTTATGTTCTACCACAGGTCAGGCACAGATAGTCTATGTGAACATTCGGGGTGAATTCTCTAAATCTTGCATTTCCTTTGAATGGTTTCAATTCTGCTTTTCTCGTAGAGCACAGCACCTTCTCTGCTGTGGGCACGCCATGCCGAGCGATCCTGTGCCAGTGTCTCCCATGTCACACAATCAATTCCAGAGCTCTTAAGAGAGATCTTGAGAGTGTCTTTTTATCACTTCTTTTGACCACCATTTGAGTGCTTGCCCTCCATAAAAGTTTTTTTTACTAATTTGGCTGTTTTGGCTATTTTGACATGGATTCAGGATACTCTTTGCATCTCCCTCCCACTTTCAACCTCATTTTTCTGGTACTCATCCATGCTCACTTCTTTGAAGCTCTAACAATCTGGGTATTGTTCCCCATGTTCAGATGCCACCATTCCCTGCTTCCTAGATCCTTTTCATAAGTTTCTTATAATACTCTTAAAAGTCAAAATAATCCCCATAAAATAGTCTTTTTGGCAAGTGAATATTTTGTATTCAAATAATGTGGCCAGCCCATCAGAGTTGTGCTTTCAAGCGTAGTTTGAATGCTTGTCAGTTTAGTTTGAGCCAGGACCTCGGTGTCTGGTACCTTATCCGGCCAGGTGATATTCAAAATCTTCCTAAGACAATTCAAATGAAAGTGATTCAGTTTTCTGGCATATCAGTGTAGACTGTTCAGGTTTCACAGACATACTACAATGAGATCAGCACAATGACTCTGTAGACTTTCAGTTTGGTAGGCAACCAAATATCTCTTCTCTCCCATACTTTCCTTCTGAACCTCCCTTGCCTCTCAGAGATAACAGCACTGGAGGAAATGTGAAAGATCTCCAGGAGAAGGTGGAATTGGGGCTGTCTTAAAGGAAGCCAGGGGAGTCAGTAGGTGAAGGTGATGAGGGACAGGATTCTAGGACTGGGAAATAGCCAAAGAAAAGGCATGAAGTCAGGAGATGGTTTACTCTAGTATACATCTTTGTATCAGTGTATATTTGGTTTCCTCCAAGTAGAATGTAATCCCTTTGAGGGCAGAGATTTTATATATTGTCTTTGTGTTTCCAGCAACGAACCTAGTACTGAGCACAGAGTAAGTAGTTACTAAATGCATGTTGCATTGAATTGCATTGAAATCCAACTTTGACATTCTATGATTTTTGTTAGGTCCTGCCAGTTCCTGAACCCAAATGAAAATCTTTGTGTGCCCAGGTAACATCAGTATAATTAAATGCTTCCTGTTGTTATTGCATTTAAGTTGCTGTGAGTACAGCTTTTCAGCACCAGACCAGTGGATTTCCTGAAGATGAGCTCTGTCTTTGAAGACACAGAGATGAGTGATGGTACCACGGAAGCTTCAGCAGAATGAGCAGAGGTACGATGAGCATTAGTGGTTTTGCAAAGATTCCAGGAGCAGAGGGGTAGAGGACCACACATGCCCTCAGCTTCACCTCCACACCAGGAGCTCTGCGAGCAAACTAGACTGACTGCAGCTCATGTAAGATGCTGCTGCATCAGTTCCAAACACATTCCAATTGAAAATTCAACTACATAACCCTCCCTGAACTGTTTATCTTATGTACTTATTTAACTAACATTCAAACTGACAAGGTTCCTATTTCTGCGCTTTCTTTTTCGACTTTAATGTATGCCTGATCAGATGAAGCTCAGATACTACCCAACTTTGCATGTTTTTGATTTTGCACATAAACTGAAGGGCAGAATTCCAGGCTGTGTCCTCAGTCATTCAATTTTTTCAATATCTTTGAACACGACTTCAAACTCTACAAAAAACACAACCCAAATACAGCCTTGCTTTCCTGTCTGTACAAATATGGAAAAGGAGTGGGTCTGTCAGCTTTCAATGGCGGCTAGCCTAATTGAAGTTTTAACTACATCTCGAAGACGGAGCCAGACAAGGCTCTCAAACTGATGTTATTCAAGGCTAAGAAAATATTGGAAAAGCTGGAGAGGGAATCAGAGGATCGTACTAGGCACAGGTCAAAGGAGGGCTGATCCCTGCCCATGCCCGCCCACATGTGCCTCTCTCCTTTTTTGACCTTCCTTGGTGTGTTAACTCCCTGATTCACTCATTTAGCTGTGTTGGACGTCTTCTATTGTTTGCTGATTGTTTTATTTATGTGAGTCTGGAATTTCTAACAAGAACATAAGTTCTTTGAAGTGAAGGAACCTTCGGGTTCTCTTTGATGACATCGTACTTAGGCAACCCAATTCATTAAATGACTGGCACTAGGAGAGATTTCAGAGGCCATCTGGTCCAGCCCCCTTATTTTTGCATCTGAAGAAGTTGAAATATGGAGACCAGTTAAATAGGCTTTAAGAGTTACAAGGTATTTTACATGCTATCTCCTTTGATCCTTGCAACCCCAGGAGCCATGTGCTATTAATTATCCCCATTTTACAGATGCTGGACAATCACCAGTGATCCTGACATATGACCTGCCACTGGATTCTGATGACTCTGGAGGAAAGAGTGGGGCTGATGACTTTGCACAGCCCTGCCTCACTTAAATCCAATTCACTTACTGGTCGAGACATCACCCTCCTGATGTCATAGGTCTTCTTCAAGAACTTGAATGAACAACAATTTTAGAGATGAGGAAACTGAAGCAGTATGAGGTTTAATGGCTTGCCTAGGGTCACTAGCTTGTAAGTAGCTGAGGCAGGATTTGAACTCAGGTCTTCTTGACTCCAGGCTAACACTCTGTCCATCATGCTACCTTACTGACTGAACTAGGGTCACACCGGTAGCACGTGACAGAACCAATTCTATATCATATATTAAGTACTTCCTACATGCAGGGCCCTGTGGATAAAAGGAAAAAGGAAAAACTAACCCCTTCTCCTAGTAAAGAGCTTGTATTCTAGAAGGGTGATGCAACTGGTAAACACACAAACACCTCTGTGTGTATATGTGTGTAGGTATATGTGTATGTGTAATGTGTATATATAACATGTGTAATAAGTAAGGATGTAGATATCTGTCTACCTATTGAGTGTGTAGCTGTATACACACAAATGCACATGCAGAAATCTTCATCTAGTCAGGCATACATTAATGTACACTTTTTCACATACATAGTATCCTCATCTGATCAAGCTTACTTTAAAGTCAAAAAAGAAAAATCATTGGTCGCAGGATTAATCATTTGAGACCTCTAGCTGAGGCAGCTATGTGGTGTGGTGCATAGAGCTCTGAGTCTGGAGTCAGGAAGAGTTCAAAACTGACTATGTGACCCTGGACAAATCATTGAACCTTTGTCTGCCTCAGTTTCCTAATTTGTAAAATGGGGATAATATCACCCATCTCCCAGGATTGTCATGAGGCTCAAAGGAAATAGTGTTTGTAAAACACTTTGCAAACCTTGAAGTGTTAAATAAATGCTATTTTTTTTTTACTATTGATGACTATAGTCTACCAGAGGTAAAATTGAGCACCTACTGGATTTTGAATTGGATGGCATGAGTTAGAATCCTGCCTTTGACATGCACTAAGTGAGAAACCCAGGGCAAGTGACTTCACGTCCTTAGGGCTCAGGTTCCTTATCTGGAAAATAAAGGTTTTAGATCAGATGATCTCTTAAGATCCCTGTAAGCTCTAGAATGATGTTCCCTGTGATCAGATCATAGATCTTGAGCTGTCAACGGCTTCAGACGCCATCTTTAGTCCAACCCTCCCATTTCACAGATTTTCAAACTAAGGTCCAGGGAGATGAAAGGACTTACCATAGATCACACATGGGGTACACATCAGAAGTGAACCCAGGATATCTGACTCTGAAGCCAAGGTTCTTTCTATTCTGCCATACTACAAGATTCCTGCAGTCTCTAAATCTCCTATTCTATTTCCCTAAAGGGAAACGACCCTCAAGGGCTATAAATTTTCAGAACTCTTAAAATCCTCAAAAAAATCCACTCACTCAATCCTCTGCTCAAGGTGGCCAGGTAAGTCATGTCTCATTTCTCTCAGATGTTCCTCTACCACACCCCGCAAATCCCTTCATCCTGAAGCCTATCCATAGAACAGAAGGACCTTCCAGCCATGGCCTCTCCCTCTGAGTGGATGGTTTTTCCTAGCGCCCCCACAGAGGGGAAGTGGCATGCTAGTCCACACTATGCTCTCTCTGGTTGTACTCTGAACCTTCTCATACATGCCCCAGGGCCAGTTATCTTTGTTCCCCATCCCATCTTTCATCTTCCTTCTGTGCATTGTCTTCTCCCAGTACGAGGGCAGGGACTGGTTTTTATCCTTGCATTTGTATTTCCAGTGCTTGGCACAGTGCCTGACACATAGTAAGTACCTAATAAATGCTTGTTGACTAACTGAGCCCACATTTTCTTCTCCTTCATCATCCTCCCCATTGCTAGTGCATGCAGTTACTCCCAAACCCCTTTTTGTGGCTTCAATAACTCATAGTCTACATGAAATAGACTAAAACAATGAGCACAGATCTCTAAGATCTACTAAGAAAGCCCTGATGCCCATTCTTCCTCCACCCTTCTCAGTCTCATCTACTGCAACTCTACATTCCAATCACTCTCTCCTAGATATTCTTTCTCCTGCTGGGCTACTCTGGAAATATTGTGATAAGTGTGATAACAGCTTGTTTCCATGGCATTTCACTAAAACAAAGAGACTCAGTCACCAAGGACAACACACAACATATCCATGTTAGAACGGAGCTGACTAGACAGTAGTTCTCCTGACCCACCTACCCCTGGGTCATCCAAAAAAGTCCTGTTTCCTGAGACTGATGCATGTAGGATGGGAGGTTGTGGGACACACTTAAAATGCATTCGGATTGGAACTGAGCCTTAACACCAAAAAGCCTGTAGCATACATCTTGGTGAGCCACAGCTAATCAACTGCAGGAAGAGAATGCGGAAGCCAAAGTTGTCAACAGATTGTCTTAGACACATGAGTCTCTCCTCCATTTTAGTACCCAGTGTTGTGTCCTGACTTTCTGTGTAAGTGACTGTGTAATATTGGCTAAGTCAAAAAATCTCTCTAAGCCCCAGTTTCCTCATATGTAAAATGAAAATATTTGAAAACTAAAAACAGAGTTTATCTCTCAACATGAATACATGAATATATATATAAAATATGTATGTATGTATGTATTATGTGTGGGGAGAGGGAGAGAGACAGAGACACACACAGAGACAGATAGAGACAGACAAAGAGGCAGAGAGACAAAGAGACAGGCAGAGAAAGAGACAGTGAGAGAGACAGAGATGGATCTATTGGGGGATGGAGGAAGGGTATGAACCTGTTATTTTATTGGTATAAAGAACTCTGAGTGGAGAAACTTCTTCTACCAATGCAAACTAGCACCTGCTCTAAAATTTATAGTGTTACCACTAACATCATCTATACAGTTTTCTGCAAATATCAAATATTTGTATTCCCCAAAGAAGAAATATGAGAAAGATGATGCCCCACAAGGGTAAGTGATTTGCCCAGAATAACACAACTAGGTCACACACCCCATTCTCCCTCTTAGATTGTAAGGTTATGAGTCAGGATTCCAATTCAGGTCTTCCTGATTCAAAGTCCAGGGCTCTTTCCATTACACTCTACTTGGCCTAATAGAGAAAAAGCCAAACATTCAGATAAGTCTCTACAACAGGTCACTTCTTCACTAATATTGAGATTTTTAGAGAACACAAGAATTCCTCAGATTTGTATTGTGTTGATGACAAAAATGTACTAAACTCAATGGAGCAAAAAAAATCATGTAAAAGGTCTCCAAGAACTGGGAGCAAAGCATAGAAGTTGCAAAGAGACAAAGGTTTGGTATAAGAAAAAATTTCCTAACAAGTAGAGCTGTCCATAGAAATAATGAGAGGTCACATGGCACTGTGGATAGAGGGCAGTCTTAAAGCTGGTGAGACGCCCCCCTTCTCTAGCACATACTGCCTTTATAACTCTGAACAAGTCACTTAACCTCTTGTTGCTTTAAGGAAACCTTTAAGACTAAATTGCAAACTTCTACATTGGCAGAAGTAGTTTCCTGATCCAGAAATTAATTATGCTAATGATTCCAATTTTTAACCTATAAGTAACGTAGACTACTTCCAGAGATTATGGGTTCCCCATTACTGGATTTATTCAAGGGGATGGTTAGGGTATAGCAGTATCAAGTATTATTCTTTGGTACAAGTGGGACTCAATCTGTGGAAGAGGTGTTGCATCAGTGATATATCAGATAGGATTGGCCACTATACCAGGAGCAGTATTCCACTCAAATGGACTTTAAGAAAAGGAGCGATTTCACACTCTGTCTCTCTCTTCCTTCTACTCTCCAGGTGGTACCATGTCATTCCATTTCCTATGAAACCTTCTCAACCCCAGTAGCACAGTGACTGTTCTTGGGAGAATATTGGAAGCATGGGGCTCCATTTAGCAAGGTTGGTCCTGGACCTCTGACTGCATCTTGTGCTTTGAGGTTTTTGGTTTTTTCTTGCCTGGTCACAGGTAACTGAACAATGATCCAGAGATGGACATGTTCAGGCTTGGGGACAGCCTTGTAAGTTCAGAAGATTGGAAGATCCTGGTTCTTCATTTGGTGCTTGCCCTCAGCCTGGCTTGCCAGATAACATGGACCTGGAGGAAATTTTTTTGCATATTGCCAAGCCAAGATGAAATCTAGAATGTCTAATCAACGATCCCATGAACTGCATCATATCTTCACATAAATGTCATCCATCTGGTAGAGTATAATAGTAACTGTATCATCTATCTGAAAGAGTGTTATAGTAACTTTTTGCTTCCAGGACAAATTAAAAAATTATTTCCAAGGAAAGTAGCATGAAGAGAACCCCAGATTCCTCTAATTCCAAATTCAATTTCCTTTCCATTATACCGAATAGCCTCCCAAGATGAGGAACCTGTACCCTCAAGGTCACAATGTGGCCATCTAGATTCCCAAGTGTGGATCTTTGACTGAATCCAAACTTCACAGGATAAATCTCCTTGATAAAAGGCTGTGTCATAGTCTATATATACCTTCTTGTCTTCCATGATTCTTTCCAAAGTAGGCACTTAATGAACACTTAGTATTAAATTATATGGGCACATGTATATATTTGTACATGTGTATATATGCATGTATATAATATCTAGATATGTATGCAAACATACATTGGTAAAATACAGTGAAGACCAATTACAAAATGGAGTAGATTTGGTTTGGAAATCAAGAGAACCAATCAGATTCTATCTCATGAATTCTGACCCAATTTTGTTCTGCAACTGTTTCTCTTTGTAACTGTTTCTCTTTTACCCAGGAACCCTAAGGGTCTTCCCCTCCCAGTTTGATTTTTTTTTCTGGTTATTTTTTATTAAAAGGGGTTATCACTTGAGTAACTACTTAGCCTAAAATGGCCATGGGCCCACATTCATCCTGGGCGATCTACAGCCATCCTGATGAATATCAGGCCACTGGATCCAGATGGCTCAGGAGAAGAAAGTGAGGTTGGTGGCCTTGCACAGCCCTCCCTCACTCAAATCAAAGTCAACTGCAAGTCATATCATCATCTAAATGTTATGGTCCTCTCCAAGAATGAGGGACAAACACAATAACAACAACCTGCCACATATATTATATGCCATCTTGTCTAGTTCAAGTAAGAAATAATTCTGAAGATTACCTGGCAGAATAAGGTACCAGACACTGAGGTCATTACTTGAACTAAACTTCCAAGCATTCAAGCTATGCTTCATAGAGCTCAACTCCAATGGGCTGGCCACATTGTTCAAATGAAAAAGGTACACTTGCCAAAAAGACTATTTTTATGGAGAAGCAAGTGGCTTGCAACTCCATCGTGGCAAGCGCTCACATGGAGGTCAGAAGAAGTGATACAAAGACACTCACAAGGTCCCTCTTAAGAGCTTTGGAACTGATTGTGTGACATGAGAGACACTGCCACAGGACTGCTCAGCATAGCATACTCGCATCAGAAAAGGTGCTGTCCTCTATGAGAAAAGCAGAATTGAAACAGAACAAAGGAAATGCAGGATGTGCAAATTTAAAGAATTCATCCCAAATGTACTGTGATATATCCCAAACTTACATCTGATCAGCCACGGTGTCAGACACATGGAAGCTTAATTCTAGCATAGTGATGTCATTTTGGTTCTCTTTGAGAATGAAGGACAGCTAGCCATGCCATTTTGTAGTTTTTCTGCAAATCATCCCTGGGAAACTAGATGGTATAAGCCATCTACGGTTTCATAAATATAGGTGGATGCAATTGATCAGCATCTCCCAATTCTGGGAAAGACCTCAAAACCCACTCACTCCCTCTCAAGTCAACTGAAATTCAGTCTTCCCTCTCAACTTGGAAAATCAATCATCTTTTCCTCTAATTAGAAATCAGATCACCGAATTTTGCATCCTGGTTTGTATCTTATTGGTTATTTTCTTTTAATGCATAAAAATCTATCTCCCTCTGTATTCCAGTGTAAAGCTGAGAAGTACTGATGCTGATTTGTTATACAAGTAGCATGCACTGCTTAATAAGTAAATATGTTCAGAAACTCAAACCTACACTGCTTCAGTTATTTCAGATTTTACTTACCATAGTTTTTGGCAAATCCAAGCCAGGTTGAATCAGGACTTTGACCCCCAGGAGGACAGTCATTCCAATGTACCATATCACATCTATCAGGTTGGCTAACATAACAAAACAGGAAAATAATAAACGTTGGAGAAGATGTGAGAAAGCTGGAACACTAATGCATTGTCGATGGAGTTGCAAAATGATTCAACCATTCTGGAGGACAATTCAGAACTTTGCCCAAAGGGTTACAAAACTATACATACTCTTTGACCCAGCAATATTACTATGAAATCTGTATCCCAAAGAAATCATAAAAATAGAAAAATGTACACATGTACACAAATATTTATAGCAGTTCTTTTTGTGGTGGCCCAGAATTAGAAATTGAAGGGATGCCCACCAATTGAAGAAAGGTTGAACAAACTGTGGCATATGAATGTAGTGGAATACTGTTGTTCCATAAAGAAATGATGAACAGGTAGACTTCAGAAAAACCTGGAAATCCTTAGGCGAACTGATGCTGAGTGAAGTGAGCAGAACCAGGAGAAAAATGTACACAGTAACAGTTACATTGTGTGATGACCAATTTTGATAAACTTATCTCTTCTCAACAATGGAAGGATCTAAGACAACTCCAAAAGACTTATGATGAAAAATGCTATCCACATCCAGAGAAAGAGCTATGGAGTCTGAATACAGATCAAAGAACTATTTTCTCTCTTTTTTTGTTTCTTCTTTCTTGTGGTTTCTCCCTTTTATTCTAATGCTTCTTTGTAATATGACTAATGTGGAAATATATTTAGCATAATTGTACATGTGTAGCCTATATTAGATTGCATGCAATTTTGGGGAGGGGAGTGCAGAGGGAGAGGGAGAAAATTGAGAACTCAAAATCTTATAGAGGTGAATGTAGAAAACTAAAAACAAATAAATGAACTTTAAAAAAAAGTGTAAAAGAAGGCATAGGACCCAGTGTTTGGGGAGATAATACAGTCAGCAGTTAACAAGCATTTATTGAGCACTTAGTATGTTTCAGACTCCCTGCTAAGCACTGAGGATAGACAGAAAGATAAAAAAAACAACACAATCCCAATCTTCAAGGAGCTCACAGACTAATGGGGGAGATAGAATGCAAACAATTGCTAATGCTGTCTTTCTAAGTGACTATGAGTGCTTTGTGGATAAGGAAATAAATAGTCATATACCTAATTTGAAAGGGATAAATTCATATGAAAAAATTCTCCCATTTACAATGAGAAAATGCGCATTTATCTAAATCTGAGATTTCCCCTCATACCTAGAAAATTGGCAAGGATGACAAAAGAGAGAATAGTCAATGTTAGTAAGGCAATGAACTTTTCAAGTTCACTCATACATTGTATGTAAATTGCTCATATAAAGGGAAATATTTTTCACTTTAGGAAGTTTTTTCTTATATCAAATTTTGTCTTTTTGTAACTTCTTTCCTTGGACCCCAGTTCCTAAAGATCTTTTAAGGGAGTATTTGGCTCCATTGAATTGAATACATTTTGTCATCAACATAACATAAAATGACAAATTTTTGCATGTGAGTGCAATGTATCATACATGAATTAGTCCAACTAGCCCAGAAAACAATTTAGAATTATACAAAAAAAATCACTAAACTAAACCCTTTGTCTCAGTGATCTCACTACTAAATATACACTCCCCCCAAGGGAGTCAAAACATTAAAAAAAAAGTTTTTATATACACCCAAATGTTCCAAGCAGCACTTTTTGTGGTAGCAAAAAACTAGAAACAAAGTGGGTGCCCATCCGATAGAGGAGGGTTGAACAAATTGTTACATGTGAACGTAATTACACATTCTCACACCAGAAGGACAAAGGGATACGAGGAAGGACAGAAGGAACAAAGCAGAATGGGGAGAGCTTGATACATAATGACCACAGTAACACGCAGAAAACAACGTTAAAATGCAGACAGACACACATTAAGTGCAGCAACTAACTTTGCCAGGAACGGTTGCAGAGACGTGTCCTCTCAGGTGAGAAATGGGCAACACTAGATTCAAAATGCCACCTGATTTATCAAGTGTGGTTGATTTTAACATTGGCCTCTGCTGGGGGCAGCTAGTGGTGTAATGGTTAGCACATCAACTCTGGATTCCTGAGGACCTGAGTTCAAATATGGCATCCAACATTTGACGCTACTAGCTGTGTGACCCTGGGCAAGTCACTCAACCCCCAATTGCCTTGCCCCAAACAAATATTCCCTTTACTGTTTCACCTCTTTGTAAAAGAGAGTTCACTGTGGAGACAGTATATCGAGAATGACTATGGTATAAAAATCAGAGGGTACTAATAAGACATTTTATAAATAATAGATATGTAGAAAATAGCCAGAGAGGAGATCTTTCTCAACTCTAAAATTGCTCAAATCAAACAGCTTGTATTTTTCTAAATCCACCCCTTTTTTCATGTCACTCTCCATTTGTAGAATGCCTTTCCCCAAGTGCCATTCCTACCCCACCTCCACCCCTTTACACCTATACAAACCCTATCTATCCTTCAAGAACAGTTTAAATCCTATTTCCTTCACAAAGCTTTCTCTGACAACTCTTGGTAAAAAGAAACTCTCTAATCTACCTTGGAATAGAAAGAGCTACTCAAATGCAAGAATAAAGTCATATCTGTGCAAACAAGGGAGTTTCATTAGTTTGAATTCCAAAAAAGATTCCTAGAGACAACCAAGAGGTGAAATGCAGAATTTACCCATAACCTTGTACCATTTACTCATAAGATATTGTAATAGAACAACAGAGCAATTTAAAGACTGTAGGGAGAGTATGAGAGAGAGCCAATCATGGAAACTTGAACTTGTCCACGTGTTGTGCAGCCTGAAGTCTATGGAGTCATGGGATCTCAAGTTCACCTAGAGTTCACTTTGCTGGTCTCTTCAATTTAAACATGAGAAAACTAAAACCCAAAGAAGTAAAGGGTCTTGCTCAAAGTTATACAACTTGTGAGTGGCAGAGTTGGGTTTCAAGCCCAGGTCATTCAGTGTTCTTTCTACCCTACACCCTGATGGTAGAAGCTCTGGCCCTCCAAAATCATGGGCTGCTCCCTCTCCTCCCTTTCCTCAAACTATTTGGTCCCACTTGTGAACTTTGGAGTTTTCACTCCAGTCCTCCCCTCTTCCATCCCAACCCTTCCTGGGCCATCAATAGACTTAAGCTGTTTTTTAATGCTCCCCTTGTACTTGCCTTGTCTCCTGTCAAGCCAGCCAGAAGTAGGGGTTTTTTATCAGAAAGATGTTTCAAAGAGCCTGCCCTGCAGCCATCCCATCCTACACTGCCTTTGTCAGAATCCTAATGACGAATTCTCAAATACATAAGAGACCATCTCCAGCTGTACAACTGAAGAGCTTCCGGGGGTCTGTTGAGTTCCCTGACCTCGGCCCTATTTTTTTCCCCTCATTTTGATCTGGGAGAACGGTGCCTCCTGACTTCCAGAACCCCTCGAGTTCGCCTGGCGGGGACAGAACACTAGCTTAACCAGTCCTGGCAAGACTTAAAACAGGGCACTCAGGATCAAAGTGACCAACAGGCCAGAGAATTAGCCACTGAACCAGCCCCGGAGAGAACCCCATTAAAAGCTGCCTTGTTGCAAGCGGTTAAGGCTCAGGGGAAAAAAAAAACCTGGGCTTTTAAAATAGTCACACATCAGACTCAACAATTTTAATGTACGAATGGTAAGTACAGTGTTCTAAAAGATTTAGGTGCAGGAAAAAGAATATATTGAAATTTCTATTTTTTTCTCTTAAAAGACACATAAACCTCCAAGAATTTGGACTTCTTTGACATTTCCCTTAGAATCAAATTCAAGAAATGTCTCCCTATTTAAGCAGCAGTAAGAGAAGAAGAGAGAGAAACATATTTGTGGGTGTATATACACATACACACACACACACACACACGTGAACGGATGAGTCTGGATTGAAAATAACAGGCCAGAATGGTTCTATTAATGAACGCACACTTCATTCTTTTCCTTCTCATTGTCTGTTTAGTAAAGAGGAGTATGCAAGCAATGGGGATGATCATTTGAAGGCGGGAAAAACACAACTGTCGGACTTCAAGGACAAAGCCCCTTCTGATAATCCAGACATTAGAGCCAAAGGAATGAGAGAATAAGACCAAAAAAAAAGGAAAGAAAAGCAGCTCACTCATGGATAGCTTACAGAGGATACTGAGGAAGATTATGCTAATCTCCTCTTCATTGTCCCCCGCAAAATGTTTTCATATCAGCCCTTTTATCTGGGGAAGAAGGGATGCCCCACCTCTCAACTCTGTAACAGCCAGCACTTTCTGTGTGGTTTCTGCGTAATTAACACCGGCCCTGGGACTTTTCATTTGTCCTTCTCCAGCTTATGGCCTTTAAGGGTGTCCACAGGGGAGCGTCTCTCACCCTTTGCTTGTGGCCTGAGAGGCACAGCTTATGCTTACATCTGTATGCCATCTGTTAATGGCAGAGGGAGCAAAACTTGGACAAACTTTTACTTTTCCATTGGAGAATGCAACAGACTAAATCGTCCAGACACGGCACTGGTGAAGTATTATTTCCCCCTACCACTCGAAAGTAGGAATTTCAGCCAACTGGCGCATTTTGCACATCAAATTTCTGCCTCATTATAATCTAGCTTTCATTCAGGACTTAAACTACATGAAAGCAGTTGCTTAGGTGGGGAATTGAATGGACCAAAGAGATGAATTGTTTTGTTTTGTTTTGTTTTATTTGTAAAGGACTATGTTTCAATGTCCCCCTAATTTAATTTCAGAATCGTGTCGGCTGTGGGTCACATGGGATATTGTGACAATGTGGAGACCATTGGGGGCCCCATGATAAGGCAGGACTGAAGAATGGAGATTGAAGTCCACCCACAGCACCCTCCTTTAATTGATCTCCCTAGATTTTTGTTGGCTAAGGTCGAACACATAGGAAAATAATGCAAGTCAATCTTCAAGATGATGGAAGATGTGAAGAAAGATCAATGAGAAAGTATAGGCCATAACAGTCTTGCTTACTGTACTTATGGGTGTGAGGATGATGTTATTTAGGGTTTCCCTGAAATGTTTTAAAAGAAGGAAGATCCTAGCTGGAGATTCAAATGCCAGAAATACTGTAGTGTGCCTCAAATCCAGTTTATTGTCCTATATAAATAGACAGAGAAATGGGAAAAGAAGTAAGTAGATAGGTAGATAGATAGACAGATAGACAGATAGATAGACAGACAGATAGACAGACAGACACAGACATACAGACAGACAGACAGATAGATAGATAGATAGATAGATAGATAGATAGATAGATTGACAGATAGGTAGAGGATAGATGAATGAATGAAACCTCTCCATCTTTCTTTTACCTATATGCATCCTCAACATACCAGTAATTAAACAAGTAAACTGGGCGTATACCTGTTTAGGGAGATTTTGTTCAATAATTTTTAAGTCATGTATGACTCTTTGTGACTCCATTTGGGATTTTCTTTTAAAAGATATTACAAGTGGTTTGCTATTTCCTTCTCTAACTCATTTTAGATGAGAAAACTAAGGCAAAGAGGGGAAAGTGACTTTCCCAGGATCACACAGTTGGTAAGTGTCTAAGGTTGGATTTGAACTCAGCTCTTCCTGCCTCCAGCCCCAGTGCCCTATCTACTGCATTGCCTCACTGACTTTAGGGGACACTTTATTGCTCCTCAAATGTTAAAGGAATAACAGCTTAAGGGTATCTGTTGATTAGTGTGCTTTGCAAGGTATTTGCAGCAACAAAATGATGAGATTTAGCATAATGCAAGGACATTTACTGAATACTTCTTGCGTATACAGCAGTCTTCCAGGAACTAGGAAGACACAAAACTTGGTCAAGACAATATCTACCCTCAAGGATCTTCCAGTCTAGTAATTTTTATCCACCTAAATGAGTTTTTAAGATAAGAGTTCTTAACTCTTTTGTAACATGGACTCCTTTGGCAATTTGGTGAAACCTATGGACACCTTGTTAGAATGAAGTTGACTATTTACATTCCTAATTGAAGAAAATGTTAAATTTCTGTTTGAGATTAATAAGAAATAAAGTTGTATTTTTTCCCATCCAAATTTACCAACTCGCTGAAATCTATCCATAGATTCTATGGTTCTAAAAATAGGTGTACATAGCAGAGAGTTATCCAATGTGACTTGTTACCTACCTGTATCGCCAGAGAAATACTACTACCACCTCACTGACAAGTTATCATTCCATCTTTGCTTGAATACCCCCTAACTCACTATCTCGTGAGCAGCCCATTACAGTTTAAATAGCTCCCATTCTTAGGAGATGTTTCCTAACATCTAGTCTAAATCTCCTATCCATAATTTCTGTGCAGGAAAGGAAAGGAGATTGGGAGATTGTTTAAGAAATAGGCCACCGTTCTGCCCCCCTACACAGGCTTTGCAAGCAGGTTAGCTAGGTAATAATCAAGAAGACAAACAGAAAATTTGGAAAGATAGGATACATAGAAGTGTGCTGACAAATGTTTAATAACTGACTCTCAGGTAGAGTAGGGAGGAACGCATACACAGACATATTTTCATTTTTATAGTTGCTGGAATGAAAAAAGAATTTTCATAATATAGTACAATAAAAAGATGCACATGAAAGTACAAATCTTGTTATTTCTCTTAAGCATATAATACTTAATGTACAATTTTCTATTCCTTTTAAATACATAATAAAGTTATCATGTAAATTTCTTTTTTTCTTCCCAATCTGCATTATTAATTTTTTCTCAATCATTTAAGTCTAGGCAATCAACAAAGCAATAAGTCAAGCCTCAATTTGTATCAGTTGCTGATTTCTGCAGTGTAAATACACACCCTGAAAATACAACGATCAACTTTTGTGAGCTGGGTCAAGCTGGCGGTAACACATCCCTCATATGTGGTCAAAAGTGTAACAATTGTGTGGCAATAATAACATAGTGATGTAAAGTTTATAAAGATACATTATATATGTATGTATGTATAGTAACATTTGAGAATTGCAGCAACCCCGTGAACTAGATGTCATGGGCATCTTAGGTAGTAAGGAGCGAAGCTGAGATTCAAAGCCTCCAGACCTTTGCATCCTCTATCCACTGTACCACACCACCTCCACTGGAACTGGAGCCTCTTCTGACTCCACGTTCATCCCAGCATGTTGTTTCACATAGTGCATTCATGTGATGTACACAAATTCCCTTGGCATTGCCAAATACAAAAGAGAAATAGAGAAATTCAGTGATGTAGTCAATTGCCTTCTGTGTTCACATCTCAGTTGAGGTCTCCAGTGTTTTAACCATTGTTGGCAAAATTGGACAGGTAGTGTGATGCAGTGGAAAGAAAGGCTGAGTAGGCACCAGGAGATGCAGGCTTCGTCTCAGCAATGCCACTCCCTAGCTATATGATCTCTCCCATTCCAGTCTACCCTCCAAACTACTATCAAACTGATCTTCCTAAGGTAAAAGCATGACCCTGTCACTCCCTTCCTTAAAAATCTTCTGCAATTCCCTGTTACTGTTAGGATAAAAATACCAACCCTTCAACTTGATGCTCAAAGACTCACTTTCTATGAGTGAGCTAAAATCTACCTTTCCAGTCCTATTTCCTCCCCCAACTCAACCCTCCAACCAAAGGAGACTGCTGTTTCCTGGTTCCCTCACATTCTCAAACTGAAATTCATTCCCTCTTCATCTCTACCTTTCAACATTTTTATCTTCTTTGTAAATCCTTCCCTGATTCCTACCCCCTCCCCATTACTCCTCTCCTTCCTCAAACTATCTTGCATTTACTGATCTGTGTCCATGATTGCTTTCTTCTCATAGAATAGACTTCTGGAAGGCAGGAACTACTTCAGCATCTTATTTTTTGTTGAGGAATCTTCAACAGCCTAGCATAATGTCTGGTATATAGTAGGTGCTCATTATTTATTTGTTCAATTGAATTAGACAAATAACTTTCCTTATTCAAGTCTTAGTTTCTTTCAGCTATCAAATGGAGATGAAGATTAGTTTTGTTAGATTATCTCTAAAGATTTGTCTGATGCTGTGAGTTTATAATTCCATGATTTCTTTACACTTCTACTGCCTTATCTATAAAATGAGGGTAATGAAATTGTTGGTCTTTAAGGTTTTATTCAGCTTTCACAGTCTAACATGGTAGTTATGGAGGGTAGGCCACACCTTATTTCATAGCATAAGAGCAAATAATTAGAAAACGTTCAACCAAGCCAGTATTTTCATGAAGGTTGGAAAGGTTTAGTTGGTATAAAGGAGGACCCTATACCGTCAAAGTGGTATACCCAAGACCCTGAGTAATGCTAGTCCTGTTGACATTAATGATCCTGCTTTAGAAAGTAACCATACGCTCAGGGCCTGCCCTTTTTGGCAGCAGTGTTGTTTGGGTACCTGCCAGCACATGTACACACTTCGGGTCTGACCTTTACTACAGTAACGGCATTGGGCCAGTGCCAGAGTCCTTGCCCTTTGGCTCCATGCCCACAACCTGCCCAAGATGCTCCATTCTCCCAGCAGTGTATACTCTCTGTCATGTGTAATTGCTGAAGAGGGACAGAGACAGAGCATGGAAAACATTCCATTGGGGGGAAATGATTTATTTATCTTCTTCATTTCAAGTTATATTAGCTTGAACAAATAGGATTCTTTGAATAGTGCCATGTACACTATGGGTTTGCAGTAAATGCTTTTTAATGATGGGGGCAGGAGAGGCAAAGATAAGCATATTTTATTCTCTCTTATCAATGATTTGGGCAAATAACCTGTGAGATTATTTTTATGGGAAGTTCCTCTAGGAAACCCTAAACTGATATGTTGCAGAAAACTTGCTGACCTATATTTGTAGAGGAATATTTTTTTCAAGGTTTTTATAAATATCTCATACTACCATAATAAAAATGGGGAGATACAGATTAGATGGTAATATAATATGAATTGATGATGATATAATCAAGTGGATTTTTAAAAAAATAGTCCAATGGTCAGACCGAAATAGTCGTTAATTATTCAATGTCAAAATGCCAAGAGGTCTCCAATGGAGTACCCCGGGGATCTATGCTTTGCCTTATACTGGTTAACATCTTCATCAATGGTATGGATAAAGGCATAGAGAGCATTGCAGATGACAGAAAACTGGCAAGTATAGCTAACTTATGGGATGATATGAATTACAGATACTGACAGCTTTGCATTGGGCTAAAATACTGTTCATTAGGGATAAATGTAAAATCTGGCATTTGAATAAAAAAAGAAATCAGTTTCACAAATATATAAGAAGGAGAGAGACTTAGATAGACGATTTGTTCCAAAAAAGATCTGGACATTGTTATAGGTTACAGGCTCTCTCTGAGACAGCAGTGGGATGTGGAAGACAAAAAAGACTAATTCCACATCTTGGGCTGCATTAAGAAAGGCAGAACTTCTCAAAATAGGGAAATGATGCTCCCCCTGTAATCTGCTCAGCAGATCTCATTTGAATGGTCTTTAGTCCTCAGTGTCCTGGTTTCAGAAACTACTGATAAGCTGGTTACACTGATAAATGTCCAGAGTGCAGCAAGTGTGGTGAAAGGCCTTCAACACATTTCATATAACGATCAGTTGAAGAAACTGGGCATATTTAGCTGGGACAAAGAAGACCAAAGGGGACTTGATAGGTGATATGTATTTGAAGGGTTGTCCTATGGAGGAAAGATAAAATTTATTCTACTTAAATCCAAAGGCAGAATCAGAAAGAATGGATAGAAGCTGCACCAATTTAGACTTTATCTCAGAAAAATTTTTTCCAACAACTAGAGCTATTAAAAAGTGGAATTGAGATATGATGGGTTCCCTTTCCTTAGAGTCCTTCAAGCAGGGTATGGAGGACCCTTCTCAGACTGGTATCGTTGAGATTTCTTTTGTGTATGGCTCTAAATCTCACATTCTATGAGTCCGTGATTGACTTTTCTGTTCCCAGAAGTTCTCCAAAAATGATATCACATATCTAGAAATCACCTTTCTAGGTCTTTCTTCACAAAGACACTATATTCTGGACTCTTCTGATTTTTAAACACACATATAAAACTCTATTATAAACAAAAATTTCTCTTCTCTTGGGGTCTTAGCAGAGAAAGGTAAAATAGCACCAAAAGGAACTCCTGGTCTAAGAAAAGTCCCTTAATTGTTGGGTAGGAGGCTTCTTTCAAGCATAGACATGGTTTATAAAGGGTTCCTATGTGCTAACTTAAAATTAAAAGGTGGGCTACAGACTTTCTACCATAGTTAATCCATCTCTAAGAGAGAGGCATGACCTTGGTCATCTCAGCACTGTGCTGATTATTTCCTGTTTGTATGTGATCATATCTACATATACATTTCATGTCCATTTGTGGTCATGTTTGTGCGCATATCACCAGTAGAAAGTAATCTCCCTGAGGACTAGAAATGGT
Organism: Potorous gilbertii; assembly: GCA_028658325.1. Lineage (NCBI taxonomy): Eukaryota > Metazoa > Chordata > Mammalia > Diprotodontia > Potoroidae > Potorous > Potorous gilbertii. The sequence goes on from CM053770.1 coordinate 662,755,487, forward strand.
TTATTTTTGTCTTTGTATCTCCAAAGCCCGGACATAGCGACTGCTTAATAAATGCTTGTTGATTGATTGAATGACTGATTGCTTATTATTGGATTGAATCGAATTGAATTTTCCAGAGTAATAATATAAATAAACCTTTAAATTTTCAGTCAAAGAATCCTCTGAACTGAGAATCCCCTTTGACAGTGCTGCTTTCACATCTATTTCAGCTTTGCACCCCTCAGTTTGGTGACATTCAACCACTCCATGAATGTTCCAACTCAGGAAAACAGCCTCACCATGAAAAATAAAGCCCTCCTTGTTGATTACCTGGAGGTTTTCTTGCTGTAAGCTTTTTAGGCCACATGAAACCTGCAACACACTGTTAGATCTTTACAAATTTCATGAAATCTTTTTCGGATATCCCCAAAATCCTGAACTGCTTGACTCTTTTGTGTCCCAGCACTGGGGACTGACCCATAATCTCTTTCCCAGCCAGGATCCCAAACCTGCAGGCAACCTTGTCACTGATTCCGGCAGCTGCCTAAATCCAGCAGAGGGGATGCCAACAATCCACCTTCTAAGAGAAACCCACAAGGGCTTTGCTTTCCCAGTGCCTTAAGGAGGGCCTAAAAGGAAGGTCAGAGGTGACAGAAAAAGATAAAGTGACAGAACAAGAAGATCAGTCAATCCGGACCTTCTGGATGAAAGCCTCCTGGCTGTTCTCTTTGGGATGCTAACACCATTACTTGATTTTGAAAAACCTCAGTTTTGGTGGAAAAGGTTGGCAGAGAGGGAAGTTTTTGCCAACAACTTTTAGGTTTTATTTTTATTTTCAGCAGGCAGTTTCGTTTTTTATCTTGTTTTGTTGTGGGGTGTGTGTGTGTGTGTGTGTGTGTGTGTGTGTGTGTGTGTGTGTGTGTGTTTTGGTCAGATCACTGTTCCTCTATCTAAAAGCCTTATTCAGTCGTCCTTGTCACGAGTACTTTGTCTTACACAGGCCGCATTACTCTTGTAAACAGAAGCAGCATCAAAGTGAAAGCAGAGCCAGTCACATCAGTGGATTAAAGCCTTCTGCATGATAAAGTAGCTACCTGGGGGGGGGATAAACTTAATATGTGAAAGAATGTTATTGAGAAGGAATAAAGTACCAAAACTCTGTCATTCTCTCAGTAATGTCCTAATCTAATGCCTGACACTGGGGCCTTAGGCCAGGGTTAGTGTTAATCAATGAAATACCCATCTGTGTGCCCCATCCTTATCGCTATTTAAAACTAGCCTAAACTCAATTACTGTCCCTTAGAGACCAAGATGGGATATTAAGTTGAGTGAAAGGAATTGTATCCCACAAAGGAATCCCAGTGTTAGAATGCAGAGGTGTCAACACTGCTAACTAAATTTCAGCTAAACAGAGATTAAATGCTGATTCTTAGGACATGAAAAAAGTTGCATAGATTACATCTGGCTAAGGCTCCTTGTGTAGAGAACAGCTCAAGTCTGCTTAGCAGAGTCATCAACCTGGAGTATCCACTGTGAACATTGGGTACCATTGTTTGCTCCCTACAAGTATCACACAACTAGTGACAGAAAGGGAGGGGTGGCTGCTACAAAGAGAAAAACCCAGATTCAAATCTTCACCCAAAGATTTGAAGAATAGTAAAATTCCCAGATTCACAACAGGACCTTGACTGATAATGGATATTATAGGGAGGTGCAATTTATCCTCTAAAGAATGGGAAAAGTCATCCTTCAAACTTGCCTTAACTCCAACTAAGTTTCAAGGTGATTTTTAGCAAATGGGGTGGGGGAAAAAATCTCACAGTCTTTATTTGTTCATTATACTCTCTTGGTGGCCACCACCTCAACATAAAATGGTGACCACTTTCATTGTAGGAAGTATTGTAACATTTCTTTTTGTGCATCCCATGCAAAGTGGGGATATCAAGGAAGAAAACCAGATGCAGATATGCACATAATATCTGTCAGGAAGCATTGATTAAAAACTTACTATATGCCAAGTACTGGCTAAGCAGTAGGGGTACAAATACAAGTAAAAAATAACAATAGTTCTTTCCCTCAAGGAGCTGATATTCTAATGGGAGAAGTTAACTCATATAAGGGGAACTGTAAAGGCAGAAAGATGCACAGTTAGAAGTATGATGGAAAAGTCTAGAGACTGAGGGATGATTGGTCTTGACCCTTCCCCAAAATGAAGTTTCTGGGAAAAACTCATTGAGGGAGGAAAGGAGCCCTAAGAGTGAAATAATGAGGCAACTGAGACAAGGTACCCCAATGGTAGTTTAGGGATAAATTAACAGCAGCAATCTCCCCACCTCAAACAAGTAGGAGGAAAAACTTAGAGGTCATAGGATTGCATCTATTGAGCAGCAGGTTTGACTCCGTCTTCTTGAATTTTTTTTTGGAGGGAGGAAAGCAAGGCAATTGGGGGTAAGGGACTTGCTCAAGGTCACGCAGCAAGTAACTGTGTCAAGGGCCTGAGGCTGAATTTGAACTCAGGTCATCCTGACTCCTGGACTGGTGTTCTACTCTCTGCACCACCTAGCTATCCCCTCTCCATGAATTTAAACAAAATGCATTTCCACACTCAGGACTATATTATTGTATAAATCAACCACAGCAATGATGTAATGACTAAGCACACCAACTATTGATGACAGGTGCAGAAGTAGTCTCTTTCGTGTGTGTGTGTGTGTGTGTGTGTGTACATATATATATTAGTATACATATTATATATATATGTATACATATATGTAGATAGATAGGCACCAAACTTCCTCTTTGCCTATCTACCAGTACATTTTCCAGTTCCTGAAATTGAAATTTATCTTAGGAATTCTGACTTTCCCTGGTCCTCTTGTAGCCTAACTCTGTTTGGTTCCTATGAAAAACAAGTTAATCCTGATAAAGAAGTCTCTTCTCCCAATTCCTTAGGAATGCCTTAGTATCACTTGCTAACTTCTAAATGTTGGTATAGAATCAAGGTCTACCCCCTTTAAGAAGTCAAGTAACAAAGAAAAGCTAAGGACAGATTCATTTTAAAGGTAAAGGAACTGCGTCTCAGAGACACGAAGTGGACTCTAATGGATGCATGGTGAGCAGGTGCTAAGGGTAGGAACTGAACCCACATCTTGCTGACTGGGTCTAGTTTTCTACTGACTATGTCTCAGGTCTCTCCAGCCCTTGTCCTAATGCATTGCCCATCAGAAGGACTTCATGAATATTTGCTGTTGTGAGCTGCTTTCCCATGTACAAAGCTACATTTACTTCCTGTCCACACTATATATACCTTGTATGCATCTAATTATTTGCATACTGTCTCTCTCATTAGAATTTGAGCTCCTTGAGGACAAGGACTGTGATTTTTGCTTTTCTTTGTGTGCTTTTCTTAGTCCCTTTCCCGGAATATTGCAAATGCTGAATTAATGTTTGTTGGTATTGATAATGTAAGTGTTCTCTGGTACACAGTAAGTGGTTAACCAATGTTAGCTATTACACATAGAATGCTTAGAGTATCAAGAAGAAAAGATAGACACGAGGTGGACTGTACCTTTCTAAGTGAGTCTTCACCTTTATCACTTCAAAATCTCCCTGCAGTTTCTACAAACATATCCGGCAGATGGGGCACAGGGGGGCCACTATTTACTTGTAGCAGAGAAGGAAACTCCCTCAGCCTAATTCAGTAATGCCCATAAAGCTGTATACACACAACTATAATGAAGGATGTGTAATGCTTTAAAGTTTGCAAAGCCCTTGGAACACTCCACCTGCCATCTGTGTAGAATGTTCACCTTCCCCTTCTCTTCTTAGGAGGCTTGACTCCCATTAAGACTTCTTTCAAGAATCACTCTCTCAGAGGCCTTTCCTGGTCTGATCTCTGGCTCTTGTCTTCCTTTCTAAGGTTACCTTCCACTAAATTCTGTATGTATCTTGTGTGTTCTGATGCATACATCTTTTTCTATCCAATTAGAAAATAAGCTACTTGAGGTCAGGCACTATTTGGCTTTTTCTTTGCATTCTCAGTGCTCATCACAGTTCCTGGAACTTATAATGCATCTCATAAGTTCTTCTTGATTGCTCTGAACTACAGAACACCCAGGTGAGCCGTTTGGTAGAAAAGTTATCATAGCATTGCATAATGGGTAAGGCACTACACTGGGAAAGAGAGTGATCCAGGTTCAAATTGGACCCACTAATTATATAACAATCAGCAAGTTATTTAATTTTTCTGTGCCTCAGTTTCCTCACATATTGAGCAGAGGGAGGTTGGACCTGATACCGCTAAGATTTCTTCCAGATCTAAACCTATGATCCTATTATTCATTTTACACATATAAAGACCAGAAAGAATTGATGATTTGCCAAAGGTCACATGGCTAATAAAATCAGGATTTGAAACTTACTCCCAAGCTCAACTACATCATTCTGTCACGTTAACTTACATTTATGTAGAACATGCCTGTCAGAAAGTATTCAATACATTAACTATAGTAATTGATACTTATAAATCTCTTTCAAGTTACACAGTATTTTCTATATTATCTCTCTTATTTGAACAGCCCCACGAGCCAGTTTTGTGTAAGTATAATTGTAATCATTTTAAGTATGTACAGCTCAGAGAGGTTAGGGAATTTGCTCAAGGCTGCACAGCTAATATGTAAGACAATACAACTGGAACCCAAGGCTTAGAATCAGCCCTACACCCAGTACTCTTTTCTGTACAATACATTGCCTAAAGATGAAAGACAGAAAAGACATGCTCTTCAACAGCTAAAGTGGGGACTGAAGTATACTCCCTTAATTAAGGAGAATACAGTGTAGCTGATTAACCTGCATGTTACCTTGGTAACCTGAGAATTATGCTGTAAATGAAATATGTTCAGTGATAGGTACTTTTAATCAGACAAGAGATTCGGGAGCATTTGGAATGAGAGAGCCATAGAGCTGAGGGTTCTGGTACTTAAATTGTTCATGAGACAATACTCTCTCCTGACAAGAGGAAAACATTACCGTTACATACTAAGTGAGTAAGGAATAATCTATAGTGCAACAAGTGCATTTCTGACACACCCAAAGCTCCCATGGAAACAAGGAGGTTCTGGTCACAGGAGCATCCCTGCAGAATATTATTGTGGCTAGAATTGTGACTAGAAACCATACCTGTTTAAAACAGAACCAACTAAGGGTCATGGGATTTTCAAGACACAGAGTTGTGTGGCTAAAATAATACTGCATACAAAGTGCTTTGGAAACTTTAAAGCTCTGAGCAACTATCATTTTTTTTCAGTGAGTCATCCCACAATGTAAGGCATTCCTTGAAGAGGTGAATATCCTTTTAAAAAAATCTATATACAAAAAGATATTCACTGTCTCTCACCACTCCCAATCTTTATCTGTTGGCATCTCAACTAAGACTCAAAACCCAACCCAAAGGAAAAAGACCTTAGAGAGTAATAGTCCAATCCCTTCATTTTACAAAGGAGGAAACTGATGTTCAGAAGTTGGAACATGATTTGTCTAAGGCTATGCAAGGATTTATAAGGAAATCCAAAATGGATGGATAGTTAGATAGATAGATAGATAGATAAATAGATAAATAGGGCATTTATTACACACTATGTACCAGATGGGAATCAGATATAAGAAAATAAGAAGATCCCTACTATCTCAAAGAGTTTACATTCTCTTTAAAAATAATTTTTCCATTAGCAAGCACTTATTTTTTCTCTGTCCCATCCCCCCATCCACTGAAAATGAAGAAAGAAGAAAGGAAGGAAGGAAGAATATTCAGATCACATAAACATAGTCAAGCAAAGTATATTTCCATATTGTCTACATCCAAAAATTCATTTTTCATTCTGCATATTTATCTATCATCTTTCTTTCATGAAATAAGCAGCATTCTTCTTCATCAATCCCCTGGCATCATGGCTGATCATTGCATAAGTCAGAGTTCTTAAGTCTTTCAAAACTGTTCACTTTTACCATATTGAGGTTATGGTATAAACTGCTCTCTTTGTTCTGGTCACTTTATTCTGAATCAATTCCTGAGTCTTCTAGGTCTCTCTGAAACCACTTTATTTTATGTTCCTTACATCCCAGTAGTATTCCATCTCATTTGTTCTTTCTCTGGCTTATGGGTGACCTGATGGACTCATGAGTGAATTCCATGAAAAATTCTGAGAACATTAAATGATGAGCTCCCACAGAGTTTTACCTTTTCTTTTACCTTTTTTTAATATACTCATTGCTTAGCACAATGCTTAACACCTAGTAAGTTCTTAATAAATGTTTATTGGATAAGGGCAATTAATTCCAATATTACACAAACTGCAAAAATAGCAAAAGAAGAGAGCCTAGCAAATTCTTTCTGTGGTACGAAGGTGGTCTTGACACCTAAACTAGGGAGTCAAGAGGGAAAGAAAACTATAGATCAATATCCTTAAATAACATTAGTACAGAAATGTTAAATAAAATATTGGCAAAGAGGTTATAGCAATATACCATAATGGTTATGTACTAGGGGTGGGGAATCTGCAGCCTTGAGGCCACATCTGGCCCTCTAGGTCCTCAAGTGCAGCTCTTGAACCGAAAACAAACTTCACAGAACAAATCTCCTTAATAAAAAGATTTGTTCTGTAAACCTTAGACTCAGTCAAAAGACCGCACCCAAGGACCCTGATGTTGGGAAAGATTGAAGGCAAAAGAAAAAGAGGATGGCAGAGGATGAGCTGGATAGACAATATCATAGAAAAAATGAACATGAACTTAGGCTTTAGAGATCGTGGAAGATAGAAGGGTCTGGTGTGCTATGGTCCATGAGCTGACATGATTGGATGACCGAACAATAACAGTCACACTGTGTTACATGCTGTCTCTCATACAGTGGGTAGAGTTTAGATTTAGAGCCTGGATAAAAATTCTGACTCTGCACTTACTTCTTGTGTGACCTTGGGTACATCACTTAATTTGTCTGGTCCTCAATTTCTATATCTCTAAAATGGGGTGGGAGACAAGGATGGACTGAATGATTCATGAGATCCCTTCTTACTCTAAATCTAAGATCATATGATTGTCAAGAGAGGAAAATCTATGGTTGAAAACTAGCTATTGTCCTGACGATGATATGCAGTTAGATAGATATTCTATAGAGCATGAATAAATAAGAAAGACAGATAAATAATTGCATGGGAAGATGAGAACATAATAGATATTCTCTGGGAAATTGTGTAAAGCTTTCCTGAAACAAAAGATCATCTTTAACAACTTTATTCCAGTGATTCTGCCAAGCATCAAATACCACAGTCTCCAAAAAAAATTAAAGTTATTGGTCACCCAAAGGACAATGGAGAAGAGCATGCTGGGTGTGGTAGATTACAACATCTTACTACTAGAGAAAAATTGCACAAGAGAAATTACCTAAAATATATTAATGGAGAAATATGGAACCAGAAGAGAAGGTGGGTCAGTCAAGTAGCTAGACTGAGAGATAACTAATAAACAGCTCATTGGTACATATGCAATGTCAAAAAATCTACAGAAAAGTACTCTATGGAGGATTTATGGGAAGGTATGGACAAGATTAATACAGGATAGAAAAATGTGAATAGTTTGTGCTCTGCACTTTTTGAAAAGTATACTCACATGAATAAGATAATAACTCAACAATTGTATCAAAGAAGATATTACGTACAGAAGGTTACCATTAAAATACACATCCGTTGCCTGGATAGGAAGATTTATGGACAACAAGACTGAAAATTCCTATATCTGGCACTGGGCTTAAAAATCCTAGTAATTCAATAGTTCAATTCTTATTATTATGTAACAAGCCACAATACTAAAATGTGGGTTCATAAACATAAGAACCAAGCTTCCTGCCCTCACAGAGCTCCTTTTCTACTCAGAGGAAGGGGAACAGGTATAAAATGTATATAAGTAAACATTAAGTATCTTCAAGGCAATTTCAAGAAGGATATATTGCCAATATTGGGGCAATCAGAGATGGAGATAAGGAGGGAGTGAATTTTATGCATGGATACCATTTGGTAAGTAGACGGTGGTACTCAGTTAAATAGACCATTGCCTATCAGAAATAAGCAGTCCAATTGGACTGGAATAAATAGGATACAAAGGGGAATAATAAAAAATCAGATCAGACAAGTTTAGAAGTTCAAATGCCAGGCAAAATATCTTCATGTTGATGAAAGAAATGAAGTTTTTGAGTTGAAGAAGGTTCTATGTGACATAGTCAGATTGATAATCTAGTAATCTCCATTTGGTTTCTGTGAGGAAGATGGAATGAAGAAGCAAGGAGACCAATCTGAAAATGGCAAAATAATCCATTAAAGAGGTAAGAAGGCCTTGACCTGGGTGAAGGCAAGATGAGTGGAGGTAAAGACAGATATAAGAGATGCTATAGAGGTAGGATTGACTGGACATGACAACTGATTCGATATAAAGGTTGGAGGAGAGGGAAAAGTCAAGAGAATCCAAGCTTGTGAATGTGGTTGATTGGATAAATAGGAAAAAAAAGACATTTGGAGGAGGTATCAGTTTGATGTGTGTCGGGGGGGAGGGGGATTAGTCCCATCTTGCACATGCTGAGTTTGAAATGCCTACAGGACATGTAGTAGGAGATGCTAACCCCACTGTCATCTATTAGTGACCATGTGCCTGAATCTAGAGCATGGAAATCAAAAGGAAGATTTCCATGCTATTTTTTTGAAGGAGTGTCATATTTACACTGAGAGAGAAATTTCTTCATCTATATGATTTCTAAATATCTTTGGTAGCTTGAAGATATTTAACTCAGAGGTTGAGTCCATTAATAAAAACCTATGTGACATCTTCAGGCAGGTAAAATCTAGGAGGTTTAGAGAGCGTGTTAGGCAACCACCAAAGCCAATAGTGTTGATTAGTAACAGATTTGAGTGTGGCACTACAGCAAGGGACCCTGGTAGCTTATGATGGAAGGTGAGAAAGAAGAGGGAGGTACCAAAAGTTGGATGGGGAGGACAAGGGGAGAAGAAGGAAGAAATGAAGATGCCACATTTTTTTCCTAAGACTATCCCTATAAAAGACGGCTAAGTGATAGGTAGAGAGGAACCTTACAATGAAGACTGGGTAAGCAATATTCAATTTTATTGAGTCTAAATATTGGAAGGGAACTGAGAAGCTTCCTAGCCCAATTTTCTAGGCCAGTTTCCTATTGATTAATGAACCATTAATTGTCATGACAGGAAGATTTCTTTCTATTAAAAATAATTTGAGATTTGCTGTAACCAGTGAAATACTCAGGTGCCTGTCTAACACTGAGAGATCAGGAAGGAAAACACAACAGGAGATATCAGGGAGAGAACAGATGCCAAAATTTGGAAGTGCCTTAAACTCTCCAGGAAAAAAATGCCAACAGAATGATGGATTGAAGCAAGAAGTGTTCCCCTTTAACTAGGTTTTACTCTGCATGGCATCAGCTAAGTAGCATTGGTGATATTCTGCAAAGTAAGGCAGCATCTGATTTCTGAGAGGTAGTCTGTAAAACTGTCAGTCTCTCCAAAGAATGAAGTGACAAATGGAAAGTGCACCAATGATAATGCGTGGTGTCAGCATCTGTAAGTTGCTGTGTTTTTAATAATCAGTTCTAAAGAAGCTTTTCCACGTTAATCACATATTAAGTTTGATCCAACATTTACTAGGTGTGAAATGATGCTTCCTTATCTTCTTTTGGATGGAGGGTGGGCAGAAAGTAAACTAAATGAGAGGGCAGGAGATTAGGAATCTGGTCCTTTCCCTGATGTTGGAAAATTAACCTAGTAGTCTGCAATTTTCCTAGCTGAGCCAAAAGATTGTTATTCATTTGCATATACAGAGAAGTGAATCATAGACATGTAAAAAGGTCTCAGTAATTGTTCTCTAATCAGGTCAAGTATGGTGGGTCAATTTATGGTCTTAATTGAAGAGGAGGAAAAAAAAGAAAATGGCAGTAATAAAGAGTTGAAAGATGATTGAGAGGTAGCACTCATGGTGGGAGAGGGATTCACAAAGTTAGAAGAGGGATAAAGATATGTTTAGCAGGACAAAAAGGACAAGTTGTGTTGGGAACATTCAAGGAATCTAAGTCCTATAAGCTGAACAGCCGCTTTCCATTTTCTTGCCTATAGACAGTATTCTTTTCTATGGGAACTCATTTCTTCCATAATTTCATAATCTTTTTATATTAGCATTACCTATCTACCTATAAATCTTTATGGTGATGTGAAGCTCTCTAGAAGCACATTTGGCCTTCGAGTCCTGAATCTTCCCTCCCCCCCCAATTTATTAATTTGTTTTCAGTTTTCAACAATATTTCATAAATTCCAAATTTTCTCCCCCTCCGTCTCCTCTCCCTTCCCAAAACAGTATGCAATCTTACATGGATTGTACACATATCTTCTTATTAAACACATTTTTACACTAGTCATGTTGCATAGAAGAATTAAAATGAATAGGAGAAGCATGAGAAAAACAAAACATAATATAACAAAGGAGAAAAAGAGTCTGCTTCATTCTGAATTCTGGCTCCGTACTTCTTTCTCTGGATTTGAATGAAATTCTGCATGGTGAGTCCTTTGGAAATGTTTTAAGTCCTTGCATTGCTCTGAAGGGCTAAGTCTATCAAAAACATCCCTCGCACACTGTGGCTGTTACTGTGTATAATGTTCTTCTGGCTTTGCTTACTTCACTCAGCATCAATTCATATATGTCTTTCCAGGCTTTTTTGAAGTCTGCCTGATCATCATTTCTTAAAGCAAAATAGTATTCCATTACATTCATATACCACAATTTGTTCAGCCATTCCCCAATTAATGGGTATTCCCTCAATTTCCAGTTCTTGGCCACTACAAAAAGAGCTGCTATAAATATTTTTGTACAAATAAGTCCTTTTCCCTTTTTTGATGTCTTTGGGAGACAGACCTAGTAGGGTCTGCACAAAGGGTATGCCCATTTTAAAGTCCTTTGGGCATAGTTCCAAACTGCTCTCCAAAATGGTTGGGTCAGCTCACAGCTCCACTAACAATGAATCAATGTTCCAACTCTCCCACATCTTCTCCAACATTTACCATTTTCTTCTTTTGTCATTTTAGCCAATCTGATAGGGATGATGTGTTGTTCAGAGTTGTTTTAATTTGCATCTCTCTAATCAAGAGTGATTTAGAGCATTTTTTCATATGACTATAGATAGCTTTAATTTCTTTCTCTGAAAACTGTGTGGTCATATCCTTTGACCATTTATCACTTGGAGAATGGCTTGTATATTTGACTCAATTCTCTATATATTTTAGAAATTAGACCTTTATCACAGACACTAGTGATAAAAATTTTTTCCTAGTTTTCTGCTTCCCTCCCAGGCTTGGTTGCATTGGCTTAGTTTGTCCAAAAATTTTTCAATTTAATGTAATCAGTGTTATCTATTTTGCATTTTGTGTTGTTCCCTATCTCTTGTTGGTTCATAAATTCTTCCATTTTCCATAAATCTGACAAATGAACTACTTCTTGCTCCCCTAGTTTGCTTATAGTATCAGCCTCTATACCTAGATCGTATACCCATTTGGACTTTATTCTGATATATAGTGTTAGGCACTGGTCTATGCCCAGTTTCTGCCACTCTATTTTCTAGTTTTCTCAGTAGTTTTGTCAAACAGTGAGCTCTTATCCCAGAGGCTGGGGTCCTTGGGTTTATCAAACAGTAAACTGCTATAGTAATTGACTGCTGTGTCTTGTGTACTTAACCTATTCCACTGATCTACCCCTCTAACTATTCCCACTTATGTGCCCCACTTGGGTCCTAATTCTGCACTGTTACTATGACTCACCATGGTCCCAGACTCAACCATGGCATGATGACTTGATAGCTACTCAAATCAACTAACTTACTATTGTTGAACTTGCATCATTTTAGGAGATGAAAGACATGAAATTCTTGAAGAGTTATCTTTCCCTCCCCTGGGGCTTATTTTCCTTATCAGTAAAATAGATTTTATGATACTAACTCTTTACCTACCTGGATTGTACCTTGTTAACACAATTGGCTATAATACCTACTAATAAGAATCGAGACTGTTAATACCATGAGAACATAGTCATTAAAACTTTTGTAACACCCTCCAGTGCCTAATACTGCTCTCTGCTTAGGCAATGTATGTTGAATTGAGTCTTAGATGGCAGAGTTCCATAGGTCATTGTGGGGTAGGGCCAGACTTTGATGCCAATATTTGTGATTTTCAGAGTACTAGGAAGGTCCCATCATCCCCACCAGAAATAATTACCTATAAGTTCAATGATGCCAAAAAGCTATGCTCGTGGGAGTTTGCTTGTACAAAGTACCAGAAGATCATCCTAAAGAGAGACAACTTATACCTGGCATATAAAGAAGCATCCATGAAGTAGAGGTCATTCCAGGAACAGATTACATAGTGACTTAAATTAATTCTAATTTCTAACAAATCTTCTCAAAAATTGTCAATGACTCCAATGATCATCCCAAATGTCATGAAAATTACATTACATTATATAATAATCCTGGGAGGTAAATGCTATCATAATCTCCATTTGTAGTTGAAGAAACTGAGACAGAGGTTAAAGTGACTTGCCCAGGTTCACACAACCGTTAAGTGTATGAAGCCAAATATCAACTTAGATCCTCCTGACTTCAGGCCTAGTATTCTCTCTATTGCACCACACAATTATCATTAGGTATTAATGAATGCTCAATGAATTAAATCTAATTTCTCAAGACTACACAGTAAATTGTAGAGAAGGTATTTGAATTGAATCTCACCATCACACACACACACACACACACACACACACACACACACACACACACACACACATACACACACACTTTAGACTGGGAAATTCCAGGCTGCCTTTAAAGGGCATGTTTCTGGTCAGACTAATCCCACTCCTACAAATCTTTTTCTAATGAACATCCTCTATCATTGTCTTCTTGTTTATCATCTTAAAAGTTATTTTTGCCGCATCATAGCATACAGTTATTTACTTCTGTTCTGCAAACCACCTTCAGTTATACCATTTTCCCTTTAGACCTCTTCAGTTATGGAGCTGGTCTCCTCTTTGGGCCTTCCCCTGAAATTCATAATCAAAACATGGGTAATTAGGAAGTTTTCGAGGTTGGAATACTTGATTTGGTAACAATGCCACCTGCTGCACTGGTGATGCGTTAAGGGTAATTACTTAATGGTGGATAACTCAGCAGGCCCAGTCCACTGGTTCCCTACACAACACCCTTCTCGTTTTCGAGTAAATTAATGTCTCCTTTCCTAGACATATAGATTTTCTGTCATGCAGATGCTCTTCGGCTACTAGAGATGCATCCAGGCTCTGCCTTCCCATCACTGGGCAATTCTCCACAGATAACGAGAACCCAATGTATTATGCATGCTCTAGTCTTCTAATAAATAAAAGGATTAACATGTTTGCAGCTGCCAGTGTGGGCTGTTAATTTGGTATTTCAGCCAACCGTGTGTGGAGGAAGCAAGATGAAGCAGCAAAGATAGTCTTTCCCTTTACTAGGCACATAAGAACTGGTGAATTTTTTCAATTTTCCCTTTATATTATTTGGTAAAGAAAAATAGTGAATGAATTTATTTCCTTGTTTATTCTCTCTTGTCTAATTCAGCTGGGGGTGGGAAGGGAGAGTCCAGGGAATGTTCATGGTTAGGTAACACATGACCTGACTCACAGCTCATTTATAATCCAGATTCTCACACCTTTCAGACAATCCTCTGACAGATGAGATTGATAAGAATTGGAGACTCAGTCATTAAAATTAAATCCATGTCCCCACAAACAATCATCTGGGAATAGGCCATTAATAACAAAGAGATTTCTATTAATTTTAAATAAATTTTCTTAATAACAAATTTTGAAACAAGTAGATTCATTTAGGCCAACTCAACATGTATTTATTAAATACATACAATATATTGTGATACAAATGGGGGATAGTGACTGGACCTGTGATGTCATTGATCTAGTGAAACTCCAGGTGTGGAAATTTCCTCCATCAATGCAAGTTAGCACCTTCTCTTCAGTCTTAGAGATTCACTAAAAATAACAAGAGGTTAAAGGACTTGTCCATGATGGATTAAAGGCAAGATTTAAGCCCAGATCTTCCTGGCTTGGAAGGTGAAAATCCCTGACCTCAAGAGGTTTATATTTCACTTCAGGAAATTCAATAAGTATATAAAGAAATGTCAAGTATATTTAACATTCTCATTCCTGTTTTAACTTTATGGGCAGCAGAGGGACACTGGAATTGCCACAGATGGTGTTTAAGACTGTAATACCAGTCAAACTGGCCTGCTAGATATTTTCTAATTGGCAATAGTTCATTTCCCACCTCTATGCCTTTGCGAACCTATCCCCTTTGTCAGACATGAACTCCCTTTTCATCTTTTAGAATCACTAGATTCCTTCCTTCAAAGGCAACTCAATTGCCTCATGAGGTGCCTTTTCTCAGTCAGTCTCATCCTGAATCACTCTCTCTTGAAATTATTTTGGATGACTTTGTGAATACTTTGAATTTGCTTGTGAAAATTTCTATCTCCTCAGAAAGACATGTTTCCTGAGGAAAGGGATTGCAATATTTTGGTTTTGTACCTATTATGATGTCCTGCATATAATAATATAATAAGTGCTTGATAAATGTTCACGGAAGAAGAAAGAGGATGGTATAAGGAAATAATAGAAGGCCAGAGGACACAAGGCATTTTAGGAAAGCCAAGGAGTGAGTAATAAGGCTGAAAAGGTAGGATATGGCCGAGTTGCGTTGAACCATAATTGCCAGGTGAAGAAGCTTGAACTTCATTGTCCAAATCAGTGAGCTCCAAAGTTGTGTGACAAGTTGAGCATATGCTTCCATGTGTGCATATTTAGAAATTATATACAAGCTGTTGTTGTTATTTAATCATGCTTGATTCTGCATGACACCATGGACAATTGTCCATGAGGTTCTCTTGGTAAGGATGCTGGAGTGGTTTGCCATTTCCTCCTCCAGTTTTATGCAGCAGTGACTTCCTCAGGGTCACAAAGATTGGAAGTGTGGGAGGTCAGATTTGAAGTCCTTATCTTTCTGGTCTTTCTGACTCCAGGCCCAGTGCTTTCATCCACTGCACCACCTAGCTGCCCTATGTATGCATGTACTGTTGCACTAATAATCACATGCAATATAAAATTGACCCAAACTAAAATTAAAGTTTTTAAATTGTAAAACTAAATTAATGTTTCAAATTAATTAATTAATTAAAATGAAAGATTAATTTTAATTTTAATGATAATTTTATATAATAAATACATTTAATAAAATTAAAATTTTAAAGGTAAGAAAAATATTTTAAAAATTTGATCCTACAGTCAATAAGGAGTTACTGTATTTTTTGAATAGGGATGAGACCTGTGCTTTAGGAAAATCTCTTTGACAAATGTATATAGAATGGATTGGATTTTTTGTATGGCATGGAGCCTTTGGAAGTCTAGTAAAGCCTATAAACGATGTCCTAGAAGAATATTCTTTTTAATAAACTAAATAAAATGCATAGGATTGCAAAACAAACCAATTCTACTGAGATACCATTACCAAATTATTATTTTTTCTTTTTAAATTTCACAGAGTCCACTTAAGAAAACACCTAGACTAGGAGATCTAGGATTATAGATACATTGAAGGTCAGGAGATGACTTCTAAAGACCCTTTCAGCCTTAAATCTCATATATCCCATACCTCCCTAACTATTCCACAAGAATAGCATGGGAAAATGTGTCAAACCTAAGTAACCACTCTGATGGGCATCCCCCATCACCATCAACCAATTTAGTGACGCTGTCACAAAAGGAATAAGGTTAGTCTAGCATGACCTGTTCTTGGTGAAGCCATGCTGGCTCTGTGTGCTTGCCAATTTATTTTCTAATCATTCACTGATTGCATCTTTAATAAATTCCAGACTTTTGCCAGCAATTAAAATCAAGATCACTGACTGATTGCTTTTAGACTGCCTCTTGGTGCTAGAAAGAACTTGTCCTGCCTTGGGAAGTGGTTAATTATCCATCACTGAAAGCCTTTAAACAGAGTGTGGAGAGTTACATTTTGGAGATTTTGTAGAAGAGATTGCCACTTAGGTTTAGATTGGGCCGGTTGATCTCTGAAGTTCCCCAACCCCAGGGTACCAAAATTTAAATAATGCTAAAATGTTAAATAATGGTCTTCAAAGACTGAGAAATTTTAAAATTTGTTACCCTTAAACCTTGAAAGCTCTTTCAATACTTTAGTAGCATAGAAGCTAATTAGCAAGAAGAACTAAATTAAGAAATTGAAGGACTCATTTCCCACCTCCTCAACAAGTCCTTTCCTGATTCTCCAGTTGTTATTGACCACCTCCTCTCAAAAAAGTAATGTGTACTTTCTACATATTCTATATTCATATAATCTGCTACTTCATACTACCACCACTGTCAAGAGAATATAAGCTACTTGAGGACAAGGACTATTTTTTTTGGTTTTTGTCTTTGTATCACCCCTCCTCAATTTTGCCTTAGCACAGTACCTTGAAAATAGTAAGTACTAATAAATATTTATTGAATTGTTCCAGACTCTTGAACACTGATAATACCAAACAGAACTAGGGAAGAGGCCATGGGAATAAAGTTAAAGGAAAGAGCATTGTGAAGGAAGAATTGAGAAAACTTATCCTTGAGTGAGTTAGGGTAGAACTTAGGGTAGAACTCTTCAGGGTAGAAATGCATCAAGGAAAACGCTAAAGTTGTGTCTGTCTTCAGCAAAAGAATTCATTTTGAGGCAGGGGGCAGAGCCAAGATGGTGGAGTAGAGAGATGCACATACACTAGTTCTTCCCCCACAACCCATAAAATACCTGTAAAAAATGGCTCTCAACAAATTCTAGAGCAGCAGAAGCCACAGAATGACAGAATGAAAGAGATTTTCAGTCCAAGGGAGCCTGGAAGGCCAACAGGACAGGTTTATCACACCAGGCATGGAACAGAGCATGGCCTAGTCTTGGCTGCATGGCACTGGGAGGAACAGGACCAGAACAGGTCTCAAAAGCACCATCCCCAGCATCAGTGGTGGTTCTCAGATCCCTCCACCCACAAACGTCAAAGGCAGCTTCAAAGGTCAATGAGAAAGTTTTTTCGCCTTGGAGACAAGGGAGCAGGGTCCTCCCCTTGCCCCAGCCCCAGGTGGCAGCGGCAGCAGTGGTGGTGGCTGCAGCATTGGTGGTAGCAGCAACAGGGGCTTCCAGTTGGGGAGCCCTCAGCCTAAAGCCCTTGGGGGAATTGAGCAGCTGATACGAATCTCAGCCATGAGCCCGGACCAGGAGTGAGAAAGAGCAGTGGCCTGGCCTAACTGGAGGTGCTTGTAGAGAGGGAATTCTGCCACTCACAGATTCTGGGCAGAAAAGTTTTGGCTGCTCCCAGGCCAGTGTTCAGGCCAGGAGAGGGGTAAACTCCTCTCCCTTGATTGTCCCACTTTGGAGGAACTGAGAACTTATAGGCCCACAGAGTATACCCTACTCTTGACAAAAGACTCAAAAGTCAAGTAACTGGCTGGGAAAATGCCCCAAAAAAGGGGGAAAAAATAAGACTATAGAAGGTTACTTTTTTGATGAACAGGTATTTTCTTCCATCCTTTTGGATAAGGAAGATCAATGCATACCCATACTGTCAGAGGAAGTCAAAGCTTCCAAAACCTCCAAATAAATATCCAATGGTCTCAGGTCATGGACGAGCTCAAAGAGGATTTTGAAAATCAAGTAAGAGAGGTGGAAGAAAATTTGGGAAGAGAAATAGAGTGATGCAAGAAAATCATGAAAAGCAAGCCAACAGTTTGCTGAAGGAGACTCAAAGAAATGCTGAAGAAAATGACACCTTTAAAAAAGACTAATCCAAATAGCAAAAAAGCAAATAAACAAATAGCAAAAGAGGTCCAACCTTAAATGCACTCTCCAAAAAAGGAGAAGAATATTTTAAAAAGCAGAACTGATCAGATGGAAAAGGAGGTTCAAAAACTCACTGAAGAATATAGTTCTTTAAAAATTAGAGTGGAGCAGATGAAAGCTAATGCCTTTATGAGAAACCAAGGAATTATTTTTAAAAATATAAAAGAATGAAAAATAGAAGACAATGTGAAATATTTCACTGGAAAAACAACTGACCTGGAAAATAAATCCAAGAGAGGCAAATTTAAAATTATGGGACTACCTGAAAGCTATGATCACAAAAAGAGCCTAAATATCATCTTTCACGAAATTATGCAGGAAAACTGACCTGCTATTCTAGAACTAGAGAGCAAAATAAATATTGAAAGAATCCAGCAATCACCTCCTGAAAGGGATCCAAGAAGAAAAACTCCTAGGAATATTGCAGCCAAATTCCAGAGTTCCCAGGTCAAGGAGAAAATATTTCCAGCAGTTAAAAAGAAACAATTCAAGTATTGTGGTAATACAATCAGGATGACACAAGATCTAGTATCTTCTACATTAAGGAATCAAAGGGTGTGGAATATGATATTTCAGAAGCCAAAGAAACTAGAATTAAACCCAAGAATCACCTACCCAGAAAAACTGAGTATAATACTTCAGGGAAAAAAATGGTCATTTGGTGAAGGAAAGGACTTTCAAGCATTCTTGATGAAAAGACCAGAGCTGAAAATTTGACTTTCAAACACAAGAATCAAAAGAAACATGAAATGGTAAACAGGAAAGAAAAAATCATAAGGGGCTTACTAAAGTTGAACTGTTTACATTCCTACATGGAAAGATAATATTTGTAACTCTTGAAACTTTTCTCAGTATTTGGGGAGTTGAAAGGATTTCACACACACACATACACACACACGTATAGACAGAGAGCACAGAGTGAGTTGAGTAGGAAGGGATCATATCTAAAAAAATAAAATTAAGAAGTAAGAGAGGAAAATATTGGAAGAAGAAAGGGAGAAATGGAATGGGGCAAATTTTCTCTCATAAAGGGGACAAGAAAAAGCCTTTTCACTGGAGGGGAAAAGAGGGAAGGTGAGAGGGAAAAAGTGAAGCTTACTCTCATCACATTTGACTCAAGGAAGGAATAACATGCTCACTCAATTTGGTATTGAAACCTATCTTACACTACAGGAAAGTAGAGGAGAAGGGGATAAGCAGAGGGACAAGGTCAAAAAAGAGAACAGAAGAAATGGGGAGCATGACAGGATGGAGGGAAATGTAGTTAGTCTTACACAATGTGACTATTGTGGAAGTCATTTGCAAAACTACACATATATAGCCTACATTAAATTGCTTGCCTTCTCAGTGGGGATGGGTGGGGAGGGAGGAAGGGAGAGAAGTTGGAACTCAAAGTTTTAGGAACAAATATTGAGAATTGTTTTTGCATACCACTGGGAAACAAGAAATTCAGGTAATGGGGTATAGAAATTTATCTTGCCCTACAAAACAAGAGAGAAGATGGGGATAAGGGAAGGGAGGGGTGTTAGAAGGGAGGGCATATTGATGGAAGGGGTGATCAGAATGCTTGGTGTTTTGGGGTGGGGGGAGGAGAGAGATGGGGAGAAAATTTGGAACTCAAAATTTTGTGTAAATGAATGTTGAAAACTAAAAATAAAGAAATAAGCATTAAAAAAAAGAATTTATTTTGAGCCTATCTGTTCACATGGTTGAAAAAAATTATTAAAGGAATAGAGATGACAGAGAAATAGGAGCATGTGTCTCCTCATTTGGAATGGTTTCAAAATGAAGTCTACCGCTGTCAAAAGAAAGAAGATACAGGACATCTCTCACTCTACCCCAGAGAATGACTATGCTAAGCACCACACCAGGTGAATTAAACAGAACTAACTTTTGAAAGTTTCCTAATTCAGATAACTGAACCAGATGTTACCAACATTTCCTTCCATCACACAAAGTACTTAATCAGTCAATCAACAAACATTAATTAAGTACCTACTAGGTACCAGGCACTGTACTAAATGCTATACAAGTATTATCCTTTTTGATTCTCACAATAACCCTGAAAGGTAGGTGCTATAGAGCAAAAAGTTGTGACTTGCCCAAAGTCACACATCTAGTATCTGGGGCTGGATTTGAACTCAGTTCTTTCTGAATCCAGTCCCAGCCCTCTATCCACTATAGCACTTAGATGTCTCTAAGAAAGTGACAAATAAATCCAATACAGAAACTCATCCTTGAATACTTACAAACAACATGCTCCTGTGTTAGCATACAGTCTCTCTTCTTCCAGAACACAAAGCATAGGGGAAAATAATTCATGCAATGAGAAACAGTAAGCATTTCAAAGACCACCCATCAGACAGCAAGTAGCTTGTTTCCTAAAATACCCATGATCCATTGCTTGCTAAAGCTATCACAGCTACCAGATGCCAAATCAGGAATGTGTCAGGAGAATACCATAGTGCACAAATTTGTAGGAAAAAAAGGAAGAGATGTTTGTATTTCAGATATGGATCTGTCTACAAAGTACTACCAACCACCCACCCTCCCCTCTCCCACACTTTACCCAAGGGCATCAGGAGATAAAATTCTTGAAGCATTTCAAAGCAAAACTAAACTGGTCTAGAACCCTCTCTCTCCTACTACATTAGAGAAATGCAAGGTAATAGGACCTCCAAGAGTCCTAGCAAGCAATAGCTACATTGTGAAGTTATTGACATATTGTAAGCCTGCAGGAAGTCTCTGACTCAGCGCAACAGTTCCCCATGGAGCCAAAGGCAGGCATCACTCTAAGTGTGTGACGATCCAAATGTTCAGTAGAAATGATCTGATTAACTCTGATGGCCCGATACTAGAAAATAATCCAAAATCAGGGAAGTTGGAAGATGTTATGCTTTGCCTCCCTACTGGGGAAAACATACATATCACAAAGGTCTCTGGTAGAAGAAACAGCTTTTTACTGCTTTTTCTTTTTTCTTATGAAGGTCATTTGACTTTTGAAGAGGTGGGGATCATGGAAGGATAGGCAGTTTGCCCAAGAAGGGACTTTAGAAATCATCTAGATTAATCCCTTCATTTTATAATGAGAAAACTGAGACTACACCCAATAATATTTCAGATCCGAGACCCATGAAATCTTAAGAGTTGGAAAGAAATTGGGAAAGGGAGATTGGGTAGGTGGGGAAGAAGCATAAAAGCTATGTTGGAGTATTAGAAGACTTACTGTGTGCAAACAGGACAAGACCAGAGAGCAGAACCAGAAAAGTGGGCAAAACAGTGTGGGGCAGAAGATTTAGACTTGATATGAGGAAATAATTCTTTTTCAAATTCTTTTCATTTCATTAAATATTTCCCAATTACATGGAAAAGAATGTTTAACATTATTTTTAAAATTTTGAGTTCCAAATTCTTTCCCTCCTCCTGCCCCTCCATGCTCCTTGAGAAGGCAAACACTTTGATTTCAATTATATGGATGCAGTCAAGCTAAACATATGTTCATATTAGCCATGTTACAATAGAAAATTCAAACAAAATAAAACAGTAAAAAGAAAGTTTCAAAAAACCGTTCTTCAATCTGCATTCAAACTCCATCAGTTCTCTCTCTGGGAATGAATAGCATTTTTTACCATGGGTCTTTTGGAATTATCTAGGATCATTGTCTTGATCAGAGTACCTAAATCTTTCATAGTTGATCATTTTTACAATATTTCTGTTACTGTGTACAGTGTTATAGTTCTGCTTGCTTCACTTCTCATCAGTTCATATAAGTCTTCAAAGTTTTTTCTGAAACTATCCTGCTTGACATTTCTTATAGCAAAATAGTATTCCATCACAATCCAAACTTGTTCAGACATTTGTCAATTATGGGAATTCCCTTGATTTCCCATTCTTTGTCACCACAAAAAACCTCCTATATTTTCCCTTTTCTTTGAAACCTTTGGGATACAGATGTAGTAGAGGTATTGTTGAGCCAAAGCATATGCACAGTTTCATTGTCCTTTGGGCATAGTCCCAAATGGTTCTCCAGAATGGTTGGACTAGTTCACAACTCCAATGGTACATTAGTATCCTTATTTTTCCACATCCCTTCTAGAATTTGTCATTTTCTTTTTCTGTCATGTGAGAGTCAGTCTGATAGATTGCAGAATTATTTTTAATTTACATTTTTTCTAATCAATAATAATTTAGAGCATTTTTTCATGTGATTATTGATAGCTTTGATTTCTTCTGAAAATTGATTCTTCATATCCTTTGACCATTTATCAACTGAGTGGCTTTTATTTTTATAAATTTGGCTCAGCTCTATGTATAGCTGAAAAAAATTAGATATTTATCAGAGAAATTGCAAAACAATTGAATCAACCATACATTTCTGCTATAAATCCCCCTGGTCATAGTGTATGATCTTTCTGATATATTGCTGTAATCTCCTTGCCAGCATTTTATTTAAATTTTTGTATCAATATGCATTAAGGAAATTGGCTTATAGTTTTCTTTCTCTGTTTTTGCTCTCCCTGGTTTAAGTATCAAAACTATATTTGTGTCATAAGAGGATTTTGGTGAGACTTATTTTTTACCTATTTTTTTTTCAAATAATTAGTCTAGTATTGGGATTAATTGTTCCTTGAATGTTTGGTAGAATTCACTTGCATATCCATTTGATCCTGAAGATTTTTTTTTAGGAAACTCAATTATGGCTTTCTCAATTTCTTTTTATAAGATAGGGTTATTTAACTATCCCATTTCCTCTTCTGTTAATCTGGGTAACACATTTTTAAAAATGATCCTCTACTTCACTTGGATTGTCAGTTTTTCTGGTATATAATTGGGCATAATAATTGCTTTAACATCACTTTCATTGGTGGTGTTCACCTTTTGCATTTTTGATACTAATAATTTGGTTCTCTTCTTTCTAAAATCAAATTAACCAATGGTTTATGTATATTACTGTTTTCTTTTCATAAAACCAGGCTCTAGTTTTATTTATTAGTTCAATGGTACTTTTCTCTTTCAATTTTATTAATCTCTCTTTTGATTTTTTAAATATAAATTTATGTATTTAACTATATACATTCATTTTCACAAAATTTTGGGTTCCAAAATTTTCTCCCCATTTGTCCCCTCCCCCACCCCAGTACACTGAGCATTCTAATTTCCCCTATCACCAATCTGCCCTCTCTTCTATCATCCCTCCCTTCTCTTGTCCCCATCTTCTCTTTTGTCCTGTAGGGCCAGATAACTTTCTATTCCCCATTATCTGTATTTCTTATTTCCTAGTAGCAAGA